>OX104061.1:62195368-62211370 GCA_944474145.2 Dicrocoelium dendriticum
AAAATCATGTCAATAAGGAATGCAGCTTAGCAAACTTACAGAGCTCCTCCTAAGCTGAAAACCTGGAGCGATTACATGACCCAGCGCAACCATTACAACATGCTTGTCCGTGAGGAAAAATTGACTCACAAGCAACATTTGGCCAGTAAATTTGCCAACAACAAAAAGCTCCTATAAAAGCATGTGAATACCATCCAGAAAGTGAAGCTCGGTATACCCCCACTTAATACTTCAGTCGGAGAGACACAGAGTGCCGAACAGCCAACCAACGCCCTGCGAATGCGGTATGCCCCAATCTTCCAAAGTTACGACCACCAACGTTACATACTCGCATCCTTAGCTCCAACTTCAATACTTACTAACATCGCTTGTATTATCACATCTGCGTTGAAGAAACGGCTCTCACTACGCAACTACAGTTCTCCTGAATTCGATTATCTTCGCCCGAGAGCGCCTAATGTGCCAGCAAAATCGCTGGCGGGGTCATTGTCGCATTTCTTCCAAAGGTGTTTGGAAAAGCAAATTGTGCCTACCATGTGGATACCTGGTTTAATCACTCCGAGTTTAAAAATCGGTAATCGCTCGGAAACCGCAAACTATCACCCAGTTGTCCTCCTCTCTGTGCTCTCAAACGTGATGGGAGCAATCATCGCTGAGTCTTAAGTAGACCATATAGAACGCCACAACCTCATAGTACCGGAGCAACGCGGTTTCCGCAAACACCGTTTAAGCACTACAAACCCACTGATTGCACGCAATAGTGGGACGAAGCGGACGATGAAGGAAAAGGGACAGACGTCGTTCACCTCGACTTCCGCAAAGCCTTCGACAGACTGAACCAGTGCATTCTGTTTCACAGAATCGAGTGCTATGGATTTGGTGCTACTGTCTTTGGGTGGATCAGGAACTTCCTGCAGGATCGGCAACTGCAGGTCAGATTTCGATGTGCGATTGCCCATCCTATTTATGTCGAATGTGGAGTTCCACAAGGATCAGTTCTGGTGCCGCGTCTGCTTCTCTTGTTCATTAACGAGCTTACGCGTTTGATTGACGCAGTTTTCTTGTTGTTCACTGAGGATATTAAGATGTGGCGGACGATTGCCGATCCAGGAGGTCGCGATGCACTGCAACTAGACCCAGACAGAACGTGTGGATGGTCACTCCACAAGCTGCTCCAGTTCAATTCGGGGCAGTGTAAGGTGATTCAGATTCACCACTAGCCGAACATCACATACAAGCTTGGAGCACTTGTCCTGCAAGCAGTCACCAAGGAGCGCGACCTTGTGGTATTAGTTCAGGCTGACCTGGGCCGCTCAGAACAATCTGAGAAGGCGTCAAATACTGAGAACCAACACGTTGGCATGCTGCGGAGAGTATCTGGGTGGTTCGATCTCCCATACCTACGAGAGTCGAGCAGTACTCATGGCAACACAAATCAGGCACCACTCGAAAAGTCTGGTTAAGCAACATCCACTGGACCTAACATCTAGCATTAATAAGAATGAAGCAGCCGAACACCAACCCTCGGTACCTGTAGCTCAAATGTCTCTTGTCGAGACAAAGCCCTCCGGAACATCAGTTACATATAGAGTGATAGCTGCAAAGGTCCGCCGGGAGGCCGCCGTTGCGGCTACTTCTGTTGCAAATACCGTTAACGCGAAAAGAAGGACAGCAGTAAACAATCAACATTTGTCAACAGGTCAGAACAAACGAGTACCCTACCTTGTAGATCAACGAAAAGCAGATCCAACAACAGTGCCCGGACTGTTGTACGCTCAAATGTCGCTGAATCTACCGCCATCACATTGCGGGATAAGTTATCGGATAACCAAGACAATGGAACTCATTGTGTGTGCCGATGAGTGTCAAAGCCAAACCCATAGACCTATTACGAATTACTCGTCATCCGAACTCGCCACACTATGGAGAACTCAGACTTATTCGAGTAACACTAGGATCCTTCACCGCCGTAGAAAGCGTTTTACTCTCCGCAAGCGCGCTAAGACACTGATCCTGTGGGATACGCATCTATTCTGATGTCCCTCGCAGCGCACGGAAATCAAAAAGAAACGCCGAAGAACGACACAGCAAGCAAGACCGCCTAAACACAATCTTCATACATGACTTGCTAGAGCATCCTTCTAACGAGGTTGTAGAGACCGGAAAGCGCGATTTAGTACAGTGGCGGTTCATTCATAAAACACTTCCTTTGGATAATATTGTGGCACTATCGCTCACCAGGATGCCTCTCTCACCAAATTATAGAGGATGCGGCCCTAGAATCCTAAAACGCTTCGTTCAGTCAGTCCAAAAATCCACTGCATGTTTTGGAGCTATGGCTGAGAAATCGGAAATGTCCTCCTTCGGAACTGCACTTGAAGGTCGCGGAAGCTTTGCACAGTTCAAATATTAAAACACCTGAAGCAGCAACCGTACCGACGAATGTACGGAAGCGTAAGTTGACTACTGCTTTAATTGACTCTGACGTGGGTCTAAACGAAGTATAGGACGCACCTTGGCGGAATCAAGTTTCATATGAGGTATCATTATCCCATCGAAAAGCGAGTAGCTGCCGACATCGCATCGATAGGCATTCTCTCACAGTTGACCTTTTGACCCTCTGTGGGCTCCAAGAGACCGAGAAACTGACCCGCTTATATACGAATGCTCAGGGTCTTTTTAACAAACTGGCCGAACTGAAAGATCGTCAAGCTTCCGGGTCATATGATTTCATTGGTATCACCGAGACGTGGTTGAACGCGGGAAGTACGGGCGCTGAAGTTTCGCTACCGGGCATGTCGCTGATCCGGAAAGACAAGCTCACGAAAGGAGGCGGGGTTAATCCTGTATTACCGCAACTACTTACAGTGCGAAGCTGTGAAGGATTCAGACTCGCAGTTCCCCGACTCTCTTTGGTGCCGATTGCAGTTAAAAGGCAGGGACGATTGCCATATTGTCATGGTGTACTACACCTCTACCTCTACACCCGAAACCGACTGCCACCTAGCGGCTCTTTTAAGATAAAGTTTACAGCGAAAGTACACTCACATACATATCATGGGTGATTTCAACGTACATAGTGTAGAAACTCCTTCCACGATTATTGAAGAATTCGAAGCCGATCTAAAAGATTTCATAACCAGTGTTCCAATTAAGGATCGCATCACTCTGCTCCCTCAGTTCAGAACTGGTAACAGGCCATCTGTGCTGGATCTTGTGCTTATCAACGCGAAGCATATGATTGATGTGTTGGTTTTAAACTGCCCGTTGGGTCGCAGTGATCACGCAGTCATCAGTTTCAACTTCGTCTGCTATGCGGTATATCAGAATGGGAAGAATGAGACGGTGCGAACCATCACAAGCTACGATCGATTAGCCCAGCTAGTCAGCGCTACAACTTGGTTTTTCCCGGCCGATGAACCCCGGAAATCGCATGGCTCGAATTCGTCAACAAATTCAGTCAGCTGATTGCAGTGGCTTCAGAGATAAGAGTTTGCAAAAAGTATAAATCAGTTTCTTTCGTTAGGAGCAAAACTCGAAAATGTATGACAGTACGCAATGCAGCATGGCGACTGTACAAAAGAGTTCCAGCACCAGAAGATTGGGACAACTACTTAGACCAACAAAACCACTGCACTCAACTGTTGAAAGAAGACAAAGCCACTTATCAGCACAACATCACAGAACCTTCAGTGCTAGCCACAAACTGTTGTACAAGCACGTCAATAGCCTACGAAATTGGTCAATGGTCAAGCCAAAACTTACTGCATTTCATGGTCAGAAATACAAGGTACTTTCCGTCCGACGTCAGAGCAGCTACTCATACCAGCTGGGAACGAATATACTGTAACAACCAGCTGTCGAACTTGAATTGGGTGACCTGGTTCAAGATGACTTGGGTTGCTCTAGACAATCCGGAAAGGCCTTGAATACTGGGAACCAACACGTCAGGCTGTTGCGACGGAGGTTTGGACAAATAAACAGCTGCATATTTCGACAAATGTTCAGTGCGTATGTTCGCCCCCATGTCGAATACACAATTCAAGCCTGGCATCCATGTCTGAAACACGATCTTAATGCACGGAAGCAGCCAAAACTTCGGATATCTAAGAACGTAATTGGAATGAGCAGTCTTTCCTACCAGGAGAGCCTGCAACGGTTGGGGTATTCAGTGGAAGCTAACGCAAAATACGAGGAGACCTGATTATGGCAAGCTTGATTCTGTAAAACCCACACCATATGTGCCGCCCTTTACCGCGACTCAGCACCAATACAACACTGAGGGCTCACTCATTGAAACTCGCTGTACAGTATAGCCGCTTTGAGTGCTGCAGCACCTTTTCCGTTCGTGCTTATCACACGTGGAATGCTCAACCAGAATCGGTCGTCTCTGCACCGACACTAACAACAATTAAAAGACGGTTGGATGACGCACTCATCCACTAACAATTTGGCACTTAGCACTACGTCCCCATCCTACATCTGGAGTTTACCATGGAATTATTTGATGTTAACTGCAGATGCTGTGAATCTAAGCGGATTGCAGGCCTACGGAGGAGCAAACGATAAGTCTTTGTTTTCATATTTATAGTACCAACTGTTTTATTATCATTATTATCCTTATTGTTGTTTCAATACCCCCACCAAATATCCAACTGGACTTGTAAAGCAACGCTTCTTAGCCCGTATAAATTCGCTGTTCTTTGTTCAGTGTCTGTTCTCAGTTGCTTAACACCTACGTGCGGCCTCATGAAATACGCAATCCAGGCGTGGCAGCTTTGGCACAAGAAAGATGTTGCAGCGCTGGAGACTCCAAAGCGACGCGCCACGAAGCAAGTCAAATGGTTGTTCAATCTTTCTTATCAACTTAGACTGAGGACCCTAAAGGTATACTGTGGCCAGTACCGGTGCCTATGTGGATACCTTATTATGGCCTACCAGATTCTAAGGAACTCCAAACACGTCTGACACCACCTACTACAACTGAGCCCCAACACGAATTTGGGGGGTCACCAGTTCAGGTTAGTCACGCAATACAGTTGTTTCCGCCACGTTATCTGATTTTAAAATACGCCTTGATGTTGCCCTAACCCCCCTTCAGTACTTGGTATAGCCTGTGTGTCTCGACAGACGATATAATGTGACGAGAGTTGCACCAACAGAATTAAGCTACACAAATGAGGTTGGTCCTTACTGCGTGCCCTTCTGTTAACACTGTGGTGAGTCCACCAGAACGATTTTCTTTTTATCCCTTATTTTTATATTCACCAGGTTGTAGTTGTCGTTTTGGTCATTCTATGGGGCTTGCTAAGCATCCGCTTTTTCGCCCATAATATAACATTGTTCTATTGCATCTGCTGGGGCGAACTGCACCAAGTGCACGCCCCTTATTTGAACCTAGCCAGGAGTGGCAGTTGGCGAACTAGGCAAGCACGCTATGTGGGAGACAGCATACCTGCATGCTTTACAATCACAACAAGCATGAATAACCCCTCCTCGGTTAGCTTCGTTTGCGAAACGCACATATGTGATTATGCAATGACACTACACGGATTGCGTAGCCGCTAGACCGACATACTCTCGTTTCCGAGTTCATAAATTACGACGAAGCTTCATCGCAAAACATCAGGCTGTCTGTGTCTCATGCATCCGTGTTTGTGTGCTAAGCTGCACTGCGTTGTAGCAGACCCGGTCAGTATAGCTGCGCAAAACGGTTCACGTGAGGTGTGCAGCAATTGTTGGGGCTCCTAAACTATGTCAATCTGACAAACGCAAAATCTAAGACAGCTGGCCACTTGCGCATAAAACCTCTCACCATGAGTGGTGGAGTGGACAGCGCTATTCTCATCATGATGGAGGCGAGGTCGATCGTGGTCGGGTCGGTAATGCACGTAACCCTCTATGTGGGGCCGAATGTGAGGTGATCGTGTTCTCCACGGATTGCATAATTATGTAACGGTAGAACGGGGGGTGACGTACACTCGAGGTTTCCAATCATCACTAGGACAATCGTGACAGATTGAATTGCAGGTCGATATTAGCGATGTTCTGCATTTATCTGCAGGTGAGGGAGTGGAGAATTGCGAGTTGCGCGCACATAACATGGGATCTTCATTCCTCGGGGTCGTTGACGCAGGTAACACTGGACATCTGCATAAGCGTTCTTTGTTCGTGAATGATTCAGTCCCAATTGATCTTCACACAAACGCCTATGTCTCTGTGTGAGCCAGATGGTCGTTGTAACTCAATCTGTGGCAAATTTTTCCTCTGAGTATAGGGAGCACGCCCAACATTTTCATATGTCCCAAGAACCACATCCTTAGTCGAATAGGTAGCTGGGCTTTAACTGCAAACAGATGAGGTGGTACGTGGAAAATTGCATGAGAGGCCATAAGGATCCGATTTTGTGTGCATGGAAGGATGGCCCGTTTACCATCCTACCTAGCCATCAACATTCGCGGTTGACCATTCCAACTATTATGGATCTCCCGGATACTAACGGTAAAGCCGACATGTTAACATAGGCATTTCATTATGTCGATCAGCTGCAGCTTTCTACAATCTCCTTCAACTAAGCTGACATCGTTTTAACTATTTGTCATTCATGAAAATCTTTTTGTATTAAGAACCATTCAGCCAGTTATGTCCACCTTGAGTATAACTATTTATTTACTGACGTGAACATGTTTTGTTCAGTTTATCTAACCAAATAAACTTGACTAGAGCCGCTCATATCATTCTCACATAAAGAATCACTGCAATTTCCCCGACTACCTTGATTACTTACTATTCCTAATGATATCTGCGATGGAAATCAATCGTTATATATGGAAGTAGAAATTAACATCACTCATGTTCCAGAGCCACGTAGATTTACAAGAGATATGGATCGGGAGAACACAGGTCGAGACCGCCGTTAATTGCGTTACGGTCAATTTCTAGTGAATTAGCTCAATGCTGCTTAAAAGATAGCATTGAAAGTTAATGTCTGCATTTTAGGTTAGCATATAAGTAGATTTATTAGGCAGTAAGTGCCAGCTGGTCTCAAAATGTGACCGTTGAGATAACAAGTAAACAGGGTATATTTAACAAGGAGAGAATCCTGAAACGAGTGTGACCACTGACTGACGGTATTTTATTGAATACCAACATCAAACGCCGACAATTTTACCATCCGATCACCAATACTGGTGCATCCTTGTATTCATTCACTTCATTAACGTAAACGACTCATACAATTACGACGTCATGCATATGTGATCCCGCTAGAGTGAAGCGTTAAGTAGGTAAGTTGCCTTTTAGCTTAAATTATAAGGCAGATGCGCGCGACTTTGGAGTACTTCTGACAAAGCTGAGCGATGGTATATGACTACAAAGGTTTTGTGGAAATTTCATTGTTTATGTGTGGTTAATTAACGAACCGCATTTCTCACATATCGAATGCAGCCTAGAACACAGTAAAGTCCTGAGCCAACAGACCGGGATCTCAATAAAAGCCCCCTGGTTCGGTTGCCGTGACAATACGACAGTCAAATGGAATTGTTATTTGCACGACACGGGCGACCGATCCAGGTTTCGGCGTCAGGATCGCCTCTACTTAATTGGTTCCACTAGTGCAAATTTCATCATTTCCATCTGTTATGCTAGCAGTGCGAGATTTGATGTTAACAGAAATTAATGTGAGCGTTATTGATGCTACTTGTCTGACATAAAGGCTCATCAGTAGTGTCATTACAATAGTTCTTCTTGCCTTGTTGAGGATAGGCCCTGGTCCAAAAATGAGAAAGTTCCTCGGAGTTGCTTAATGACAGATGGATGAACTTATCACTGGCCAAGCAGTCAAGCTGACTGTTTCCAAAGAAATACCGCTCTTGAGGATGCTATTAAGTATTCCGAAACAACTATTCAGCAGCAGACGGAGCTGAATGCTATAGGCAGAAAATCATCACATCTAGAATCGGAAAGGATTTATCACACGCCGGGAGCTGCGTGTTTCCAGCCTCACATGAGTCAGATTGTATGTGCACGGCCGACTATTGTCGAAGGGTAAAGCGGCCGTGCAGTGCTTTTCCGGGCGTGTGATGGCTGTCTGACTGTCTTTATATGACCAATTTCCACAGATTGTAAGCTTAATAAGAGATTTTTCCGAGATCAAGGGAAAATTGAATATACTGATCGATGTATCGGGGTCTGCCACATACTTGCTCGCCAAGTGACTCCTGGAAAAACTGGAAACAGAAAGCACAGAATTGTCTAATCACAATATGAGTGACAATTGGATTTATTTAACAGCGTGAAACCGTAAATATTAAATAACATTGCTAATGTCGTTTAATGTCGATTCGCTCCCTATGATTCACCCGTTGTTGGAAATGGTTGCTTTCAACTGTGAGTACCTAACAGATTAATATTTTCCCCCTATCCCTATAAAAAAGTGAAAGAGCTAATTATGCGTCGAACAGACAGTTCTTATTTTATGGAAATATGAGCGACAAATAGACGGTTGCGATAGGATCGCCCAGAGGACCGCTGCTCGCAAAAGTTGAATGCGGACCAATTCGACATCTAACCACAACTTTTGATGTGTGCTAAGACCACATGGATGATACCTTCAGTGGTTGTGGCTCTAATAATGATCATTGCTGCCTGTGGAATCAATTTAACAACGCACATCCGTCTCTATCATTTATCTGCGAAGTTTTGGAGGACAGCTAGCTGTCGTTCTTGGATGTTTTGATGCGACAAAGAGAGGATGTGTGACAAACGTAAGATCTTCCGAAAGACAAACTCGGTAAGTAACTACGCGCATTTCCTGTTTCGTACCGATGAAGTCCAAACGAAACTTAGTTACTTTCCTGTACTACTTGACTACAAGGACTTGCAGCCCAAATACGCTGTAAAGACCTTCATACTCATGACACTGCTAAGCAATGGATACCCAACTACTTTCATCAAAGAAGCATTGCCAGATTCAGAATGAGTCTGATGCAAAAACGTCTGAGAGAAGAAGGGCGTTTTCCTCTCAGTAGTCTTTAAAGGGGACACGTAGTTCGAGCGCTTGAATAGGGAAATGACCACCGCTCTAAACCAAACGTATCAGACAGCTAGAGTTCCCGTTCTAACGGAAAACGTTCCACTTATCATCCAGGGCCTAAATGACAGAATTCCGGCCCAGTCCGATTCATTTGTCCTGTATCAGTTCGTAGTACATCGGACACAAGACCAGGCGTCTGTCCAAGCGGATAGCGGAACACTGTCCCATTTTATTACCACGTCGAGCGACCAGCAATGTTCACACCTTCCCGCTGAAACACATGGTAGACAGTGGACATCAACTAGGTAATAAAGATGCTTAGAACGTAGTGTGTGTTGCATCAGAAAGCTACTCGCAATGACTCAGAACGTGCTTACGGGCCACAGCATAGGCAATTGCGAACAATCGTCTAAAGCGGCGTTGTGCTAACCGTGTGCACTTGGGAAAAGTTTAACACCAATTTGGCCACAGACTGGTCAGCCGACTTCAAGCATAGCAGTGGGTTCAACCTGAAGTTGACTGCCACCATTTCTCTTGTGGAATCACACACTACAAATCATGGCATCGCTAGTAATAGCTCCAGTTCCATTAACTATGCATCTCATCATTGTAATTGCTTGATGCAATTCAGCGAAAAGGAAGTTCTTCGCATTTTCCATTTTGACGTCTGAACGGTGTACTTTGTGCGTTAAATGAATATTCAGAAGTCAACTCAAGTCATACTGGGAGCTCCATAGCGCTTAAGCCTTGGCGTAGGTTGATTTGCGCCCAACGGTGCTACAATTAGAAGTGAACACATACTCCAGAAATTGCAGTATTAAAATGATTACAGGGACAATATGTGATAAAACGCCCAAGGGCAGCGCAACTTGCTGGGCATTAACAATTTACCATGGGTCAATAGGCATTTTTCAGTGTTGATCAAAGTAGACGCTAGTTGATTTTGAGAGTCAAGCAACCCCGACGCACACGGAAAATAAAATCTTCTACGTCAGGAATACTCTCAAGCGCTTTCTTAACCGTTTCGTCAGTAAACGGTCTGTTCCGCTTCAAACAATAATTCCAGCAGCCTCATAGTTGACTTTCTAGCAAAGCCAAACAATAACCAGTAAACCGTAGTAGCAAAAAATATGGTGTTTGGATGAATGAATCCCAAACATCCGTTACTGTTTTTCTGCTAGACTAAAAGTAATAGACTGATGGGCAATAAATGCTATTTTGCGGGTCGAGATATAGCATGTTTCTCTTTTCCACCATAATCGAACTATCATACACCGATGTGACCAAGTGTAAGGCTTTCAAATAAACTTGAAGTGAAGTATTTAATGCATTGTGATATTTTCAAGCCTCTGACTTTGCAACTGTTATCCTCTCATCTGCTGGGACTGATCAAACATCCTTCTCTGCTTGCAAACAGCAAATATTCTCAGCAATTCCCAGATTGTTTATTTTTACATAGAGATGTAGCGGAACACTGTCGTAAATGCAGTTACATTTTTACTGTATGGTGAAATAATGTGCAGGTTTCCGCGTACCAAATTTGTGCTTGGATTGATACACTCACAATCTCTATTGGGACCAGTGTTTAAAGTGAATCCAAGCCATTTCGAGCATTCGAAGCAGAGGCGTGGCAACTGGCGGCGGTCCGCCCCGGGCGGCATGTGAGAGGATACGTCATTTTTAATACCGTTGAGTGTTGATATCGAATAGAGAGGGCATAATAAACTGTGTTTTGAAGTGATTATTGTTGCTCTGTGTGGACAATAACACCATTGCGCCATGTGATACACTTGTGTATACGTCCTTCCCAGCGATTCGCTTACTTGTCCTATGGAGGTCACATTTACCACATTTAAATGGCCCAAACGATCATCCTTTTCATCGAAAACTATTGTGCATTTTACCCTGAGCCGATTATGAGGGTTTACGGATTTGCAACTGTCAGTGGCGGCAAAATGTTACCACAAATCTGGACGAACTTCTAACTGAAGAATTTGGGTACGGTTCCGTTCTAACACTGCTATGCACGTTGTTTGGTCCTAGTTTGGACTCACCATTAGACAAAATGGACTTATTCACTCGGTAGGGAGCCGCGTTCATTTGTTCCAAAGACGGGTGGCAATGTTCCAATTTGCTGGTTGCTAATCTGACTACAAGAAATAACTACGGGCAGGAATTCAGGATTTTGTACTACTAATGCATTTCCTACAACTTCCAAAAAATACGTGTAAAAATACAGAAACAGTAACCTTCGGTGGGCCTTCCATTTGTCAGCTGGATCAAGTAGCATGTTGCACTGTCGATTTATGTGGAGCAACTAAAGGAGCACCAATAAATCATCCTCCTGCTTCGGGAACGGACACCATTCTAGCCCGCAACTTTGGTTTTTTTGCTAACAATTTGTCAGCTTTTGATAAAACAACAATGCAAGCACATGAATGCTTGTTCAAACAGATCGACACCCAAGCAAACAAAGCAAAGCCGGAATAGCAACAAGCCGTGTTACCCTTAATAATGTGGTCATAGCCATCAACCAGCCATCAGGATATATGGAATAACTTGAGAGATAGAGACGAATTAGCTGTCGAGCTAAGGAATGGCGTGATTCATCTGCCCATCGGATTAATTCGATAGTCTAGCAAATCCAGTGAGATTCCCCGCTGTTGCAAAGCTACTGTGTAGAGGTTCAAATTTCTTTGGAGCAAGTACTGCAGGTAACCAAGTTCCGCTCCGCTTATTTTCTGATAGTTTGGAAGGAACATGCTATAGAAAGTGGGACGAGGATTTTCCCTCGAATTAGGTCACAAGAACGGATGAAGCCTTGGAACAATTGGTTGCATCGTCCTATAAATCAAACTATTAAGAATTCCTGATATCTGGTTAAGATGAAAATTAAAAGATACTACCATTCATCTGATAAAAGAACACGTAAGTTGTAGGGGTTTTCAGGATATTTGAGGTGTCACAAACGGGTATATTCCCATTTGAAGTTTAAGGAGAGACTGAACTAATTTTCTGTTGCCATGCGTTGGTAACGCCATTCCATCTGCACAGGCTATATTACATAACGTGAACGTGCCAGTATAATACCGAATCGTCAGTTGAGTGGGGATGCAATGGGCATTAATTACGAGCGCAAGGAGGAACGTTTAGGACTGTGACACTCGGAGGGAAAAAACATTCCTTCGGAATTCCAGTCGACTGTACTGCAAGGTAGGCCAGACTGATAGCTTCTCAGAAACTGTTTTGGCTGAGTTTTAAATAGTGCCGGCCGATGCGGTTGCGATCTGATACCCATTGTCAAATCGCTCCCTAAGCGATCGTATCTTCATTAACACATTTTAACATTCATTATACGAAGATTTTAGGGGAGGTTGGACTAAAATTTAGCGTTCTTTGTCCTCTTACCTTGTCTACATTGAGGTGGTGCACTTGCTAGCGCAACTCGGCTAGTATAGGATATCCTACATGCGGCCACACGTCTGCAACAATCATCTGCTGAAAGATTGGGACATCAAAATTTGCGAACGCCTTACTCAGGTAGCCAAATGATCAATTCGCCTAGCTTGAACCTCTTACATTCCGCCTCAAGGAACCAACCGGTAGCGATTAGTTCTACTTAAGAAGCCTCAAATTAGTGGAGGAAAACCTTGCATGATGACTGGAAGACATTTGCACCCTCAGCTAACTTTTAACTGGGTGTACTAAGGTTTGCCGTGTCCATTCCGCAAACTGTCCCATAGACCCAAGAGGAACATGGCGGATACCTGGTTTCCTACGCGGGAATCAAAAGGAATCCACGATACTTAGGTAGATTGAATCTTTTCTCTAGATATGAAACTACTAGGCTTTTCGAATTGCAGGTCTGTGCATATCGTTTAGAGTATGCTTAAAGAACGTTAACTTTTGAGCAGACATGAGGAAAAGTACTAATACTGTGAAGGGGCTGTAACGAATTTCCTCCGAAAGTACTGCTATTTTCAACGACTAAATGCACTACTATTTACTGGCATTTTCACTTTATGTGCCTTCGAAAATATTGGGTACTTTTGTTTGATGTGCTTATCCGAGTGTAGTAAATGACACCTTATCAGTTGCTGAAGATTGCGTTGGAGGTTAGCCTCCGAAAGTCTTTGTCCGACTCGTTTTGAGTAGAGTGCGGCGTACCGCAGTGTTCAGTATTTGGCCCTTGCATGTCCCTAGTCTTCATTAACGATATAGCGATTGTTATCACATCAATTATACCCTTCGCTGACAGCGTTAAGATTTGGCTGGAGATCAGGCATTGGGGGACCAACACATCGTCCAGCGTGACCTTTATGAGGCCTCGAGTTGTTATGCGAGTAATCCACTACCATTCAATGTGGACCGCCGTCGTTTTGTCCACATCCGCCATCGACATGACTACGTCTACAGTCTTGGGGCGCACGTGCTGCAGACATGCTCTTACAAACGTGACCTCTGTGTGCTAGTACAGAACGACCTCGGTATTTCTAGACAATATCAGTCCGCGTCAAAAGCGGTAGCCAGGACGTTGGTCTCTTACAGGGGATACTCCGGAGTTTGGATTCATCTACGTTCTCACTGACCCTCAGTGCCTACGTGTTTCCCAAATTTGAATACTCTATCCAGGCTTGGTCACGTTGACCGTAGAGAGAGCACGCAGCGATCGGACCCCACAGCATCGGGCAATGAAACATATCAGATAATTGCGCCACATGCCGCACCACAGGAATAACTGAAGAAACTCGGAGTGATCAGTCGAACTTACCGGTGGCTACTGAAAGATCCCAGCCACGCATGTTGTTAGGCTCTGAAATTTAGACTGAACACCAACTTGCGAAACAATAGCCTGAAAGGGTGTGAATAATACCGTCGTCTAGATTATCGGGTCTCCTAACCCTGGAAAGGCCTTTCATAGGTTTGCGTTGTCTACTAGGAACTGACGAAGTCAATTCTATTGCTGATGAAACGTTTGCAACGAAACTTCTCAGTTTAGAGAAAAGACCAGAATGTTAGTATCTAGTTTAATTATGTATTTATTTAATTTCTTACCCCAATCCGCCACAACCATTTCAACTAATGCGGCCATACTTCATTGCTTGAAGGAAAATCGTGCAGAGCGATAGGCTTAGCTGGGTCTGTAGACCGTCTAAATCTCGTGACTGGCAGTGCGATGAACAGCCGTTTAGTTAAACTAATAGAAGATGTATCCTATCTGCCTCACGTCATAATGTAGTTGGCTCAGCGCATAGATATACAAACACCTGCGGATATGTTTTGAGATTTCCCAACCGCAAAAACAGGGAAGCTGGAGCGATAAAATTTGGCAACATCGCCTACAAACTGACGTGGTAATACGAGAAGCTAGTGACTTTGCTTTCCATTCATGAAAGCAGCAATGTTTCCATCGGAGTTACACATATGCATCAATACCGCAAAATTTTCTTCATCAGATCTACCGGATATTGTCATAAATCGTTGTTGAAATGTTAGCCAAAATAACAAATCTGTGGAAACCATGCCAATATAACATACAACCGCTAGACGGCGTGCAATTTGTGTCTCATACTTGCACAGTGATTGGCTCAATTCTGAACCCATTCAAAGTTAGTTAGAACACTTTTCTTTCGTTTGTTTATTGCATCCAATGGCGGCTTTGTTGCATTTTACTAGTAATTAATACATTTGAGATGCATTTTCCAGTTGCTTTTTTATTTCAAATACGTACACCTGGATACTCACTTTTTGTTCGTACAGGTCATAATTGCTGCTGGCCTGGATTTACATTGTGTATTTTTACTTCCTATTTGCATCTGGAGTCTATAAATTCAGCAAGGTTGGTTTTTTGCCTAAAATAAGTTGGTAACTCTAATTACGGCGAATTAAAGAACATTTGGAGCTTTACCCAGTTAGTCTGAAACTTACAGATTTCCAGCCATTTCGCAGTGATTGCGCTCCAAGTATATTTAGCCGTAAGTGTTTACTGCAACCGTACTGATTTCTGCTATTTGGTTCCTTCGCTCAATAGGAGGTTTTCAGTATAACTACTTATGCTCAAGTTTTCAGATTCAGATCATAACGGAAATTCAGAAGAATAGTTTCATATTTCCCTTTACTGCGACCGAATCGCGCCACATGCGAGTGTTTATTTGTTCAATTTATCCGTTTGTCTTTCGTCCACAAGTCATTATACAGCTTTTTTCATCTGTCCTGATGTTGCCATTTTTAATATCCTTCCATGAGCCTACTATTTATTTGACCTTTTGGAGATAATGAAAATGACCCACTGAATGGAGTTGAGCATATCCTGAAGGCCGAGAAATCTGATTTTATCCGTTATCCCATGAAACGGCAAATGAATCATTATCATACTGGTCTGTATTTACGTCTTAACCTGGATAAACTATTTTATGCTCTGGGGACGAACGGAAACCTGAACTATATCTCCTTCTCACATTCTCCGTGCACAATCCGGAAATGGCTGAAACTACGGGGCTGAGCCCACAAACGATCAGCATCCAGCAGAGTTGGGAAATGGAGAATTATTTTTTTATTTATATGTATTCAAACTAGACATGGTAGGGACCTATCCCTACAAGCAAATCTGCCCAATTAATCAAGTTAATTGCTCATAGACATTACTGACGTTCATTGATCAACAACACTATCCAACGGTCTTTCATGACAGTGTTCACTGAACGATCTACCGCTGTGAGTTTTGAAGGGCGTTGTCGAGACACAAAAGTTAGTTAGTCAAGTTAGTTAATAGAGGAAGCAAATTGGTTCGTAAGCATTTTCAACTTGGTTCATAAGCATTTTCAACTTGGTTCATAAACAGTTTCAAGTTGGTGCATTTCAAATTTTGGCTAGGGTGCACACACGCACCGACGAGTAGTTTCCTCATTGGTCAGACACCGTCGGCCAACAGGATGCCATGTGTCACTATAGAGCAGGTGTTCTCAAAT
>OX104061.1:62211868-62328475 GCA_944474145.2 Dicrocoelium dendriticum
TGACTTGGAGGCTCCGCTGGTGGTTGGGTTGCTACAAGCAACCTCTATTGAGACCTCGGTTCCCTTGAGGTGGACCTTCGGTCATTCCGATCACAAAGACCGTAAGTAAAATGGAAACAATCTAGTGTTGCTCATCCCAAAAACTGGCACCCGAAGACCGCGGTTTCGTCCTGGTTGGGACTCATCAGTTCGAGATAGCCTGAGTTGGGCCGGAACCTCAGAGTCTAGGTGCTCATGGTTGACACCATAAGCACTATGCCACTGAGATCCACGAGCAACGCTTGGTCCAGCGAGAACGAATGCAAAGTTGGACTTGGAGGCTCCGCTGGTGTTGGGTTGCTACAAGCAACCTCTATTGAGACCTCGGTTCACTTGAGGTGGACCTCGGTCATTCCGATCACAAAGACCGTAAGTAAAATTGAAACAATATAGTGTTGCTCACCCCAAAAACTGGCACCCGCAGACCGCGGTATCGTCCTGGTTGGGACTCATCAGTTCGAGATAGCCTGAGTTGGGCCGGAACTCAGAGTCTAGTGGCTCATGGTTGGAACATCAAAAGTACTATGCCACTGAGATCCACGAGAAACGCTTGGTCCAGCAGAGAACGAATGCAAAGTTGGACTTGGGAGGCTCCGCTGGTGGCGGAACCAAGATCCAACTTGCATTCGATTCTCGCTGGACCAAGCGTTGCTCGTGTGGATCTCAGTGGCATAGTGCTTATGGTTTACAACCATGAGTCCACTAGACTCTGAGTTGCACGCGCCCAAATCAGGTCTATCTCGACTGATGAGTCCCAACCAGGACGAAACCGCGGTCTTCGTGATGCCAGTTTTGGGTGAGCAACACTATAATGTTTCCATTTTACTTACGGTCTTTGTGATCGGAATGACCGAGGTCCACCTCAAGTGAACCGAGGTCTCAATAGAGGTTGCTTGTAGCAACCCAACCACCAGCGGAGCCTCCAAGTCCAACTTTGCATTTGTCCTCGCTGGACCAAGCGTTGCTCGTGGATCTCAGTGGCATAGTGCTTATGGTGTCAACCATGAGCCACTAGACTCTGAGTTCCGGCCCAACTCAGGCTATCTCGAACTGATGAGTCCCAACCAGGACGAAACCGCGGTCTTCGGGTGCCAGTGTTGGGGTGAGCAACACTATAATGTTTCCATTTTACTTACGGACGAGCTGCTTGGAGTTGGGTTCAGTGGCATCCTGGTTAGCCCCTCTGATAAGTTGGTTTGTATAATGCACGTGGAGTGGTTGCAGGATTGTGCAGAAAGATCCTCAGTTCCTTCAGATCTGCTTCCGGTGTGAATTTCGGATAAGATCACTACTTCGTTTGCCTGCTGTGGTGGTGCTTTAAGTCGGACGACAGTTTCACTCGTCGCTTTGAACCGGAGCTCGGTTGGTAGTCTGTTCCGAAGTGAATACCAGCGTTCCAGTAGCGTAAGTGCCATCTGCCTAGTTTGTAGCACCATCTTAATTATCTTTGGGCTGCATCTTTTGAAGATTTCTGATTTTAACAACTTTGAATGGTAGCAACAACGTCAGAAACGAGCAGCTTCTCACGAATATAGCACCAATTCTCCTGGTCGTGTGCCTTTGTTTCGCTTTCATCGTGCCTGTGAGACTACGGGACGCCATGGATAAAAACTGTTCTGGCTGCGGTGTTTGGCCGGAACTATTCTAAGCTCCTTCTCGCTTGTTTGCGCTCGCCCCATGAAACATCTGGAAACAAGCGGACCAAACCTATTTCGTTCCGGAGACGAGAAGTTGAAAGCAACGCTTCTTCCACCTCATCGATAGAGTTTAGCACAACCCGAAGAAGCCTGGCTTCGGCATACTGCTTGGAATGCGGGTGGCTGGTGATCCTCGTCAAGTTGGAGGGTTTAGTCAGAATACCGAGGAGGATACTTTTGACATTCCATTGGTTCAGGGCATCGACCTGTTTCCCCCTCAAAACATTCGATGTTGACTCAGGAACCTTGGTACGTTTTGTAGATAAAGCATCCAATTGTTTCTGAGCGCCTTTCCTGGGAGTATAGACCGCAGTAGGGAGACCAAGCGAATTACCATAATCTTGTCGCTGAAAGGAAATTGTCAATTAATATCACCTTTTTTTGCTAATCACGAACATAGAAATCACACTACATAGTTGGCTCTGGTATTTGCAAATCCCAATACTTATATGCAGTATCAAATGTTTAGGTCCATACAATATGTGTAAAACCTGTAAAAAAGCTAGTTATGCACGAATGTTTGGAGCTCGTACCCTGTTTCTCCTACAGTTGTTAATGAGCATATCTAGCTTTATTCTAGCAGTAGTCAAACATGCTCCTGGTATCACTGTTCGTTAATGCCATCTTATAGCAAACATTCTCATGTTCTTCGCTAACCCAGTTAAAGTTCTCAGGAGGAAAGGTAGACATTGAAGAAAGTTAGTCTTTGGACACATATTTTGCCAGTTTTCTGATACTCATTCAGCATGACTTTCACTAATTCCTTATTGTTTTTACACCAACAGCACACTAGAAATTTATCCAACAATATGAGAAGAGAATTTCACATTTGTTTCAGATCACTATGCAGTAATTGCTGAACTGGCCATCTTTGCATAAGACCAGAGTCTGACGAAATGCAGAAATCCCGCCTTAGTCTTTGCTGTGCTGAGTTGACAGAAATTTTTATACTGGTATGGGAAGGCCTGTTATTTTAAGTTCATGTCTTTCGTGAAGTAGCGCTTCATTGATCCTCGGTTTATGTGGCTGGATTTTGTGAACCTCAAGCAGAGAAAGCTGATGGATATTCTTCTCTTCATCTTACAGTTTGTATGCAAATCCATCTATTACGCATTAAGTAGAACATTCTTACTCAGTTACCCTACTAGCACAAGAAACAGTAGTATTTTGCATAAATTAACTGCATTTGCGCTGCAGCTCCAACAATCTTCAAATCACCACAGTTGCAAGCAGTATCAGTAACATTTACTGAAAGTAAGAAACGACATTGGATGTCATACTTTCCTGTGAACAGTATATGGTAATGCGATGGACGACATATGTATTTCATTGTGAAAAGTATCACTTTAAGAATAAATTTGGAAGAGTCATTAAATAGCTCAAATGTTGTGGATGATCAGCTATAACCAAAATGCTCATGAAAACCCCATTTCCAAATTACTGCCAGGTTGCCGCTCTGTCAGAAAAAAAGCTCCAACTTTTGTTGGCGCTTTCGATCTAAAGTCACTCTGGCGAAATCTTTTACGCTTTTTTACTGTAGGAATCATGGATAATGCAATTTCGCTTTGCTCCCGTGTGAGCCAGACGCATGAACAAGGTAGTTTAGTTCATAGATTTTATTCTCTGTGGAATTGATGTTCACCGTATAGAGTATCTGAATCACCATATGTTGACAGATTAGCGGAACAGAAGTTCGGCTCGCAATGGTGCCCATCAGATGAATCCGGATAATATTCTGCTGGAGTTTAAGGGATTGGAAATACCTCGCCATGTGTAACTGGTCTAAGTGCGGACAGAACCTTTCGATTTACTTTACCAAACTAGAGTAAATTATAATCGTTTGATTTGCTAGTGCCCCAAAACCGTATACCACGAAGTTTAAAACTTTCAGATGCACCACATTTCCCATTAGGCCTTACATCTTGGACCTCGGGTTAGTTCGCCATCAGAACGTTGTCTGTAATGCTGTGGTCGAGATTTGATAACAACCATGTGAGGCTTCAACAGGTGGGAAGTCAGGTCCTTATGGCATCCGTCACGCAGTCTTCTTACTTAGCGAGGCTTCGGAACTGCCCTCCCCCAACAGCGCACCAGCAGTATTAACTTCGTCTAATGCTCACAGAACTCATTACAGTAGGTGGTAGTCGGGCAATACCCTGTTCAGAAGAGTAACAGGAGGAGTTAAATGGTATTGGTGGAAATTCGTCACAGCTTGACTCCGGCAAACATCCAACGTATGCTAGGAAAAGCACTACACGGGAATCGTCAGCAGTGGGCATTCCATTTGACCATTGTAGGACCCGAACCTGCAACTCGAGAGTTGCCAGCACTTGGTTGAGACCACTGAATTGCAGGGCACGGTAGCGACCATCATGACCAAGTTACCGGAAGTGACATGGAGCCAACCGCAATCTACTGACTTGCGCGTTACTATCATGAAGAAGAGAGGGTTTCCCGCTCAACAAGCAAGAAACTTACCGAACTTCGGCCGCCAGTTAAATTATGCAATGGTAAGCAGTTTAGTTTGCGTACTAGTTACTGAATAATAGTCGAGGGAGTTGAATGGTATAGGCAGAAATGCTTCACATCTATATTCATTCAGACGGCCATCACGCGCCCGGAAAGCACTGCATGGCTGTCTCATCCTTTCGGTGAAATCAACAGTGCGCATTCCACCTGAACATTGTTGTGCGTTTCAGCCTTATAAGGCTTAGATAGAGTGAACACTTCTGGCGGTTTCCAAAGGGATGAAACGTGTGTGATTACTTTCTGACTGGGTTTGGAGGCGATGAATTTCAACCAAGACCCTGTTCCTTGTATACGTAATGCAGGTGAGTTGGTTTTTGTGCCTACCCCATGTGAGTGAATAATTCATGGATGGGCGTTGCTAAAACAACCCCAATGCAAAATGATCCAAATTTAGACGTTCCACATGTCTCTGTCTTCAGTCACTTAGTTTTCCCTGCACTGATATCGCCAGTGAAAATTTTCATTGTCGCCCTTTCCCCCAAGAAATCATCAGCACGACTACGATTATGCAAATATAAGCATTTCAGTGCCTCACATGTGGGGTTGCGTGTTTTACAGACGCGGTCATGACTGATCTCGCCTATACGTGATAAGAGGAGCATATGTACAGATGTCCATTATTTTTGAATCTCAGCGTTTTCAAGGTGGTCATATCTATGAGTAACCGTCACTACCACCACCACGATTGCATTTGTATCCACGGCTGTGTGACAATGTTAGATTGACCCAACCTACCACAACATTGTAAACCGGAAAGCACACAAAATAATATATGCGAACCAGATAGTCCTCTTTGCTTCATTATGATGCGGGTCGCAATTTCTGACGTCGGAAACACAGCGCTCAGTCTCTCGAGCACACAACGTGCTTATACCCACAAGTCTTTTAACGTGGACTACCGCAGAGCAGTCGTACATACTTAAGGTGATTACCAAACACACAAACGTATATGGCTCTCGTGTGGAGTGTTTGTATAAGTCACCAAGTGTCACACTTCAGCAGGATGGACTGTAGATCGAGAACGTGGAGAAGCTCACACTGTAGGACGATTAAGTGAGGAGGTGCAATGCGGCGCAGTCGAAAAGCTGAACCACGATTAAACTACAGTGGGAGATACTGATTACAATGTACTTGGACTTAATGCCTGCTATTCCCAAATACACAGAATATCAGCGATTGCAAATTCTCACGCACTTCCTTCGTGACCAGGAGCAATGCCATTTTGATGTGATCGATCCTTAGTCTCAGAACTTATTGACCAATCGCTGTCGATGGAGGAAAATATATGCGACCACTGTATGGATATTTTTACAGCTCGAGTAAAAGTTAACCGCCTTACAAACGAACCATCGGAGTCTCTGGAAAATGCCATTTTTGTGAATGCGCCACCAAACAGACAAACAAAATCGGGCTGAGAGATAACGCTGATTGGTGGAGCAGCGAACAGTCGAATTCGTGAATATTAATATGTTCGTTCCAGCAGTTTAGTAGCTACATAACACAACACCTATCCGGAAATACACCAGAAACCCGTTCCGTCCTGCTGCGGTTCTTCAGTGGTGCGCATCCTTCTGTCCTCAACTGGGGACCGAACCCGTGACCGCTAGAGGCCGACGCTAACTAGACACCATCTTAGGCCACAGAAACATGGGTGACATTTGTTGAGCTATATAATTTGTATGCTAACTGGGATATAGCGCTACCTATCGCCATTATTTTCTATCCAAATACACTCGAACCTGCTTTATTGCCCGTCGTAGGGATATTTCAACTTGGGCAATAAAACGGGGTGGGCAATTAACCGATGTTGCCACTTTCCAAAAGGGAAACCACCATCGAATTATTGTACAGTAGATCACCCGAGTGGTAACGTGCTAGGAAGGATGAAATACGTACTTGCAACTAAAGTCTCCAAAAGACGTTTTTTCAGATGAACATATAGAAGGCCGGGACATAGAAAGTTCAAGTCCTGGGACAAAAGGCGATCTTATGCAAAAGATCACAATAGAAGAACAATGGAGCATACGAGTTACAGTTCTTGCTTCAGTTATCGTTGGTCCGATACGGACTAGCGATTCGAAGACATTAATACGCCTACTGATAAGATGTGGCGGTAGCACAAGCGAAATAACCACCACGCAAGCGCGTTGAAGATGTATTCAGAATTTGTGAATTTAAACAAATGGTACAGAACCCTTGGTAACGGGTGATAAAAACAACGATAAAGTATACTGTAATCACAACCAGTACATGATTTATAACTTTTAATATATAAAGCACCTTACCTGGATAGCTATAGAAACTGGCGCTACTCTGTATAGTTTTGGTAAGAAAACAATCCAACTTTTGTTGTACATTCCTTTGAGCTACTACTCCGGCCATTTTTGCATTGATGAAGTCCAATTTAGACAAGTCATGCAAAATCCTTAGTTATATAGATCATTCGCGCAGTTTTTGCCCTTGAATGCGACACGCGCTGCTTGCTGTTACTGACGGAAGCAACCGGCACGTCATCATCTGAGTCGCTGCTTAATTCCTGTATTATTCGGTTCTCCAAAATTTTACCGACGATTTCATATACAACAGTTGTCAGATCTGAGATTCATTCCACATCGTTGTCAATGGCTACGAACTCTTCCGCAGTAATGACTGGGATTGTGCAAGTACTAATCTCGTTCTCAGCGATGAAGGCGTCATCAGAAAGTGCATCGGATTCCACTCGACTGAAGGCAGCATGCCGAAAGCAAGCCTTTATTGTTACACCGGTAACCTTCCTCCAACTTTTGAGACGAATTGAATTTCACTGAGCACAGAAATCTTGGCGCTGACATCCACCGCCTAAGATAAGCCAGATAACATGTTTTCGATATGCTAAGGAATTAAGTCTACAAGTTCCTTTCTGTAACGGATTTTCAGCTTCAAAATCAAACATTCGTCCATGCATTGAAGAATGCTGGTCGTGTTTGCCGGCAAGAACTGCATTTTAATGCTTTTCAGACCTGCCTGTGAATGAGCTGTGCATTTGTCCAAGAGCAACATAACTTCAATTAGTTCGGCCTAGCTCCTTATCCCATTCGAGGACCCACTGGGTAAATAGTGTTTTCGTCATCCGCGCATTTTTGTCAGCTCTGTAAGTTACGGGAAATGTGTCCACGTTCACGCCATTAAAACATCGTGTTTTCTTACCTTTTCCAAGCAAACCCAGTTTTCTTTATCCGTGCCTGACATATTTGCGCTGCACATGGGAGTGATCCTATCCATGGCTTATTTCGTGTGTGTAACCCACAGAGTGCCGACAAATGTGGGTTACACACAAGTATGACCAGTAACAGAGAGGATTTGTCATTGACAGTAAAGTTGGACGTTTTGTACGAATTTAAAAATTATCCACCAGGAACCTCGCAGGCCAAGTTGTCTCGTGATTTACACATTTCTCCTTGTACCCAAGCCATGTTGATTGCCAGCATAAAGCAAAGCCGGCAGAATCTGTCGCACGGCACTGCAAGCTCTCAGGTCTGGCAAAACCCTGCCAGACTCACCAGAGTTTCCCTGGCGTCAATACACTATCGGGCCGGAACAACACGGTCGCCATGCAGAGGCCTAAACAACTCAGTGCAGAGCGGAGCTCTCCCTACGGCAACTGCCGCCAAGAGTCCACTCATCCGTGCAAATCACAACTGAGGGAACTCAATGAAAACGCTGCCAACATATCCTGCACTACTGTCACTGCATTCGCCGCAGTGTTAGCACTGTATGCACTGGGCTCTCCTCATATCAACACTCTGCCTTCTGAGTCGTTTTCCTGCAAATGCCCTAGTTACCGAACACGTTAAACAAATGTGGTGTATCTAACCTCTCAACGGCATCGACCCTACTCCATCTCTGCCCAAATATAGGACCATTAAATGGCAACTCATTTACCAACAAACTACACCCTTCCTTACAGTTTATACAATTTAGAAAGCAACAAGAGCACAGCCCACGCAGCTGGACAATTAAGCGGTGGGACGACCCCAGTGATAGGCTATTAGACGGCGAAAATTTGGCACATTTATGAAAAACGAATTTGTATTTTGTAAAACTGGGCAATAAAGCGGGGTGGGCTTTATACTGGGTGGTAATAAAGCTCGTTCAACTGTAGTCACACAGGAGAGTACCAGGCTCCATCCTTCATTTACTAAATATCAACTGTCATGGAAAATTTTCCGTTGTGGCAGCCTACAGCATGAAGTCAGTAATGCCAAGTGCACCGGCTTGAAACTGGATCGCAAAAAATGTGTTAAGTGGGGTCATTGTGTCCGTCGTTTTATTCCTCAACAAACATTTCTCAGATGAATCAATTAAACAATAGAACAATGATTTATGACGGGTAACCTAGCATAGGCTTAAAATCCGTCATAATTTGGTCATGGAAAGTGTTACGGCGGCAGACACTCCGCAAGCCAATTCACAAGACCAACCTTAAAGAGCTCACTCATTCCGTTATAAATCAATCAATAAATAGTTTTATTCTCGATGAAATGAGACGCACCATTACAGACAATAGTAAGTATGCGAATACTACATACTGCGAGAACAACTGAGTATTTAGACATCATAGATCTCCTACTGTAAGCGATGCAGGCGTAAACCAATCAGACAGCTGATGCTACATCCCCGTTCATCCGGATACTGGAAAAATACTGTGTTGAAATTTACCTAAGATATATTCAAATCACGCAATCCTCTAAGTATCGGCCAACTTTCGCGTCTAGTTGTAATAACTATGGTCAACCGATGACGGTAGATTCTGCAGTTGTGAGCCAAGCACTACCATAATTAACCCAAACCTAAATCTAATAGCTGTTTTGGTAGATTCGCAGCGTAAGCATCCATTAAAAATGAGGGCGCTACAGACGTGAAATAAGTGCAGCATTGAGCCTGCGAACATATTCACCAATGCGAAATCGATCGTAACTGGAACTGGCTCTTCTCAGAATAAGGTGATTTTGCAGGACGGAATTAGCGGGGGTATGATGCTTTGAGCTAGAGCAATGGTCACCAAAATACGGCCCGCGAGGTTAGTTCACCCTGCCCGCCAATGGTAAGCGTAGTTGAGTACCCAACTAATCCACGTGCCCATACTAACTTTGTGTCTTCTGTCATCATGTGAATGCACTTTCTATCATTTCGTTGCAGTACCCTACTGATGTGATAACACCGATGCACCTCAACCATGTTTGGTCCCCTCATGTCGCACAGTATGGTATACAGTTTGAGCGATACTCAGCGTGTGGCCTACCCACAGGGATCTCTCATACCCCCTATGCCGCACTTCGCAAGTTGAGGTTGGGAAGATTGGCACGCCCTTATCCTGAACGCCGCTTGACTCCACTTACCTGCTTCCATCTTAGTCGGCATGTCTCTCGCGACCTTCTCGTTAACGTGCACAATGTGATGCGCCGTGGCTTTCCTATAGCTGCCCTTACGATTGATTCTAATGACATGCAAGCATGTCTCGTTGTAGTATTTCAACCTGTAAGAGCACCACTTCTGGTGGTGAGTATGTCATGGCCTCGTGGCATGGTTTTCGAGTCCATAATGTTCTCGAGAGATCTGACCTCGTCATGACAATGAGACGTCACAAGGCAGGTCGCATATGTGCAAACTGTGGAGACGGTGAAGGATACGGAGTGCCCGTGATTAACCAGATTGGCAGAAACGTTGGATTTAGGCGGTCTCGGTTGGTTTGCGGCACATCTCGCTGTCACTCGCACAAGCGGTTAAAAACGCCCGGCTGAAGACTGCCTACTTAAGCCGCCGCTAAGTATATATTTGTGATACTCATTAGTTGCTAAATTCCATTACCAAAGTTGCCGAAATGCTGTATGATATAATGTTCATGTGCACACTTGGTGAGACGCATTTTCACCGGAGTCCCTTAACTACTTCTTTTGCTTATTCCAGTAAAATGGTAACTATGTTTCCAATCCAATGCCAATTTCATTTACAGCTTCCGTTTAAACTAAATCGCTCCTTATGTCTACTAAGAAGAGAAAAGTAGTCATCCAAGGTCTCATTTTCAACGAATATCGGGGAGCAAAATACTTCACCATGGCAACTATGGACCGGAAAACCAGTTAGGTACCAGGCGGTGAAAGTACTACCGCTTTAAAAGAGTATAACCTTCCGCATCAATGTAAAACACACGCATATCAGAATGTTCAATTTTTTTCGCGGCAGCGACCCTTAGCGAATATAATTCCACAAAATGTGTAAAAACCTAAAGGACTCGATCCACGAGAAGACTATCTGAAAAGCATACTGTCACCGGCAATGCTGTAAAATAGTGCAAAATGGCAGAACATTGAATGCTGTATTGTGGGAGCAAGTAGAAGTTTAAATCTGTACGACTCCATCTCAACAAAAGCAAACATATGAAAGTAGCTGCTACCCATGATAACCTCATCGTTCTTCAAGTTCTTATGTAGCATTGTAAAGTGACTGACTTTCAGTTTTACTGGTCTCACAAATGTACAAGTTCATTGCTTTGTGCAATCGTTCTCTAGATCGAATGTTGTTTAAACGTAATTGGAACAACGCCAGGAATTTCTGCACAGATTTGGCCTCCACGACTTGTTCTGTCAGACTGTTCCAAACGTTTGTCACCATCTGTTCGAAGCACATGAAGTGAAGTAATCGTTTTAGCTTCGGCACCATAAGCTTGTACTGTTGTCCGCGTGGGCTGCCTGATGTTCGCAACTGAAGCAGCGGCCTCAACATGAGGAAGTTATCACGTTATCATTTGCGGTAGGTCAACATGTATCGACTCGCACGCAATGATAGGGCAATGTGCAAAGTCATAATTTCTTTTACTAGTCTGCACGTTATTCCTCGTAAAAATTGAAATGAGCGTGGTGGCATCGTGTTGAACTAGTTCCAATTTATGTGCCTCGCCACGTAGGATTGGATAGTGGGCAGGTGAGCCGTACTCGAGTATCGGAATTATGATAGAGGAGAAGAGGCGAGTGGCGACCTCTTCAGATCAAGTAAATAAAGTGTGTTTCGTCTCCCAATGCATGTATGGTCGGTTACGATGTAACCTGTTCCTGTTGTCAAAGGAGCTTAAATCGCAGCGTGAGAGTACGCTTAGATCCTTCACGGAAGGTGTTTGAGGCAGTGGCTGGCCGTCAATGTTGTAAGTTCGGCAGTCATCACCCTTTCCTAGGCTCACAAATACCGGTTTAGATGGGTTGAGCGGAAGGCGGACTTTCGCAGACCACATGAGAGTCGGTTGAGGACCTGCTGAAGTAGGCCGAATTCGTCTCGGGTGCTAATCACTCTCCAACTCTTCAGCTCGCCTGTAAACACTGCACACTGCGACAGAAGAAGCAAAAAAGGTCATTGCTATGGATTAGGTACAGAGTAGGCCCAAGCACCATGCGTTTGGGAACGGCACTTTTAAGGTTATACCCGTCAGTTAGGTGGCCGTCATTCTATGTCCTTCACTTTCTTCCGAATAGAATGTTATGAATGCATTGGAGCAGTACTCCATCAACACTGAAGGCTAAAAGCCATTTACTGATGACAAATGAATCAGAGAACATAATGGAACCGATAGATGAGTTTTGCCCCGAGAAAGCCGATGTTCGAAAATATGAGCTTTTCGACTAGTTCAATTGTGCGGAGAACAGAAGCATTTGGAGAGCATATTTTGCTACAGATACACGTCAAATCAGAAGACTTTTTCGGTTTTCCCTGACTTTGGATGAGTCAGATGATCTCTTGTGTATGTCATAACTCCTCCTGGTCAGTCGCCAAGTCAGTTCGGAAAACTTGGCATCGGTCGTCATCATGCTTGGAACAACAATTGGAAAGGACAGTTTCGTGGAACTGCGCAAACTTTTCCAATAGTATCAACTTCCGTGGAATCGGGTTCAAGGTGTCACGACTGATGGAGGTCGAAACAAGGCTGGAGTGAGGAGGGTCTAGTAGAGCAGATCAGGGCTGCTTTGAAAGATTTGCACATCACAGTCACCCGGTTCATACAGTGCATCCTGCACCAACGCACATTCTGTGCTAACATTTAGATATTTCTTATGTATTGAAACTGGTTGTTTCAAGAGTTAACTTTATTCGGGGACGTTGTCAATCATGGTCAGGTTTAGTCTTTCCTGGAGGACATTGATTCGGTGTCACGTGGCTTGCTTTGTCACATCAGAGTCGTGGCTCAGTTGCAGTTACGTGCTGTTTAGTTTTTACAAGCTCCGAAACGAAATGAGTGCTTTCCTCACTGAAAACGATAGAGCTGAGAGCTTCAAAATGCAATGAAAGGAGGACGTCATCTGTGATTTCTGCAGAGACAGCAAAAGATTTCGGAGATAGTTGTCTTTGTTCGATTCCCAACTGGAAAAACAAATGTTCGATAATTTTCTTTTTCGCGTTATGATCCCAGAAGTTGTCTAACTTTGATCCCCGGAAATATTATTCGTGGTCTGAAAAGGCATCTTTGGAGAGAATTTCATAGCTTGACAATATTGGAACCAGTGTTTCTTCTGGTTTAGCATCACTTTGATACCAACCGTGATGATGTGCCAGTTAGACTAAAAATTGAAACCAAAGCATAACAGGCAGCTGACTTGTAGAAACAGAAGCACTGGGAAAGAAAACTTGTTGGAGTACACCGCTGCTTATCTAAGGCTGAGTTTCCGAGACTGATGCAGTTAGTAGCTGGTATATCAGTTGTGTTTGAAACAAATTACATATATGAGCGAAGTTTCTCAGAAGGAAGCAAGTGAAGTCACCTCATCTAACCAGAGTAATTAATAAAAATTCGAAAGCAAATCTCCTATCCGAATTCCACGATTCCGAATCAAATAATGACAATTTGAACGCGTAACTTTCCATTCAAAGATCACACTTAGCATTTTGCTGCTCAATTTGTACCATCCGGATGTGTACTCTGAGTCTCGGAATTCTGGTCCCTTTAACTCTCTTACTCGGGGAGCAACCGTCACAACTGAAAGGCAGTATTGTCAACCAATGTCACGCCATCAAGACGGAATCTTTACAAAGAGTAATAGCCTATTTTCTGGCGTATTCCGCACTGCTAGCAGAACGTCAGCGAGTATGTTGGGCATCTTCTTCGTTGACGGACATATCGCAGTATTTTACTGTTTATGTTAATATACGTAGTGACCGTTATCACCGATTCCTGGACTAAATTGGTGCAGGGGTAAATGGTCCCAAATTTGCGCCTGGCCAGAATGCACTCAACGAGCAGACCTTATTCGACATCGCTTAGACTGATCACTTCTATGCACTTTAGTTCACAATGTCAATGCTAGCTTTTCAAGCTTATGCCTAAGGAATACGTGGGGAGTGTGATCGACATTATGATGTGAGAATAAGCTACGCGGTCTCGTATTTTTATCGCGCTCATCGGTTTACAGACTCTGCCGTGGGATGAGTGTTTCTAAACAACATACTGGTCACAGAAAGGCGAAATAAAGATGGTCCAACGACTTTTCAATAAGAATGAAGACCTTGCAAGCATGGCTTATCGATCTTTTGAGTTTGATAAGCAGACTTTGCAGCAATGTGTCAGCAACATTACCACAGGGATAACTGACTTATGGTGGACAGTACGCGTGAGAACCCACATGCATATGATGTGGCCCCCCGATTTGTCAATCAGTTTTGCGAGCCAAAGAGCTTCGCGCTTTGTGGATTAGGTACATCTCAGTATCTGCGAGGATTAGCTATTGCCTAGAAATGTAGCTTCTCAGTTCCATGCTAATGGCATTTTGCTACATCAGTGAATATATTGGAATGAACCCTCAAGACTGTGACGGGAGAATAGGCTATGCGGCAACGAGTAGTCTTTAGGCGGCATAGCTTTTCAAGACTCCTTTCTCAAAACCTTTTCGTTCATAGATGAAAGACTTAATTGCAGGGCATAACGGAAAAAGTGTTCGATGTTGGTGAACATGGGTTGAAGGTCGAAAAATTCCATCCCTTAGAAAGAGAGATGAGCAGAGGACTCGGGGAATGCGGGTCATTTTTGATGACGCAGCTAGTCTGAGATTGCTATTTATCACCTTGGTAGGCTAAAAGTTTTGGTGAATCACATCTGTTAAAATATTGAGCTGTAGGAAAAGAAACAATCAAGCTTTCGAGTCAAAAGCGAAACGTTGTGCATTATAACAAACATATTAACCGTTCTCATTCTGCAATGCTGACTTCCCGATCGGTTGCAACTACATTCCAAGACATTGAAGACTCAGCTCCATTATCATGAACTAAAGCAGCTCATTGACAGTGGGGAAATATAACTCACAATTGGGAATTTTCGGACAGTTCCCTGAATTCGCCGAATGTCAGTCAACTGGTCGACGACACTAGACGCGCACCGGGCGGTTCCTACCGCAGTCTGCGCGTCGCCCCTCAGTGTTGATAATAAAATGAACCTACATGAGAAGCAATTTTGGTACTCGAACCTCTGACTCGTATTGAACGGTACATTGTGTTACTTACCATAGCTTGTGGATGCGCTCTTTGAAATGGTGGCCCCGGTTTCGAATCCCCCTAATTGGTCCCCACTTGCTGCTTGGTTTTAACTTACCTTGAGTACGTTATCGTGAAATTCCACTTATCCCAAGGCCTCGTGAAATTGAAGCAGAGTATGCGAAGTGGACTAGGCAACGCAACACGTCTGCCGGCTGAGGCGCACAACACCCAACTGTGCTCCTCTGTGTCTGGATTTGAGATTGTCTAGCTGAGGACAGCTTGTGTTTGATGTCAAGTTCTTGATTCCCTGAGATATAGCGACATTCGATGGTCATCGCCTGCCTATACCTGACTTTGCATACTCGCTTCCGTTTGAGCTGCGCTACAAAATGCCGGAAGGCTGTCTTCGATGGTCGCAAACGGGCACCTTGTTAAGTGGACACGTTGCTGCAGAGGAATTCATTAGTTGTAGACTAGTGTGCTATTATTAATATGGTGCGAATTTGTGCTAGTAAAGCCACATTGGCTCCACAAGTATTGTGGTCTTGTGACTAGGGGATTATGCTTACAATCGTCTCCTCCTCCAGTTTGTTTGTGCTGACCATTAGGGGGCATAAAAAGCAGCGGAATTTACACAACATTGAGTAAATCAGAATAGTCGGCAGTTAGAAAAGCAGCAGCAACGCAGCCCCTAAGAGGATCCCTGCTTATGTGAAGCGGTGTCTGAGGCCTGCAAGTGACGCACCAGTCTTACAGCGCACACTGATTGCGCGTCCACATCGGTAATGCACAATGTGTTTCGGTACGTCCGTATCGAGCTCGACATGTGCAGGCCTACCGTATTCATTGTTGTGCGTATCGGTATGAGAGAGGTACACAATCAACTTAATAGTGTCCACGACACGAAACATGCCTGTCCTGACGCAATCCAGCCATTAAATACCAAGCCGTTATCGCGAATCATCTCAAGTTCATTGACTGAGCTGTTCAACAGATCGCTGTTGTAAGACTCGTTGATGTTATATTGGAAATGATGTATATGAAGGTGATTCCGAAAGATTGTGACCATAGCAATGTAACGGTCGATTCATCTTACCCTGGTTTTGATAGATTGATAGGAAAAGTACTTTCAAAGCTGTTTAAGTCAGCAGGGAAACTACATGGGAACAGTTGGTACGTCCTATGGTAGCTGGTTTAAATTCGTCAAACAATAACTGCGTAAATTATGATACAGGTAGTATATATGCTTACTGGCCAGGAAAAGGAAGCGGTAACCTAACAAAGAACTTGGTTAAATTATGAGGCCAGCGATTGCTATTTTTTGAATAGTTTCCATTCAAAGGTCTGAATAACCGCAGGAAAACGAATATCACAATACTATTTGCTTTACACAACCGACGTGTAATAATGGGATATCGTAACACGTATCTGCTGTATACAAAGTGGTTTAATCGACCGGTTTCCATTCCGAAGAAAATAACAGTTCTGATTGAGATTCCTCGTCACAAGCCACTCACACAAGTAGTGCCCCCAAAATGTCACCCAACACGTATTCAAAGAATTCATTGGCCTTTGGGCCATGCTTTTCTATTTGCGACTGCGTTGTTAAAAACTGGAAACCTCGGCTGACAGCCGCAGTGGATCGGGCTAGAGTAACAATCCTGGGATATTTGCCTGAAGGGCCCCAACAAGTACAGAAAGGCTTGTTGGATGCCGAGGTGCTGACACGTCACACGACGTTTATCCATTTGACGTAAAACAGCCACTGTGAGTTTAAACGAGCGGTTCAAATGATTTTCCGATGAATTGTATGGTACTAATCGTGTCCTAAAAATATGCGCAGTGGACATAGATGCTGATAAAATTGACTGTTCTCTCACCACCAATTATTGGACTTCATGCATACATTGTTAATAAAGATGCTGAAGAATATTATAGGTGCGTGTGGAGCAGAATAACCCATTACCAACCAGCTGTGAGGTTTGTTGTTCCTTATTGCAGCACTGCACTTGCCGCTCCAAATTCAGCACGCATTTATTGGTCCACTTAGGGGCTTCAGGCCCATTGTACTCTGTGGAAATACAGAGCGGTGCACTTTGACAACTGTTCTCAAACCATCACTCGTGTCCGTCCAAACGACAGTAACAACAGCGACGTCAGAGAGCATAGCCAAGCAATATCGAACATCGGCGAATACAATGATCTGGTTGGTTCCCAATATCAACGATCGGCAGTGTTACATCCGATTTTTGTAACTGAATCATTTGTTAACAGACCCACAGATCATCAGGCCAGCGTAAACGCGATCACTCCCAACAGCGAACACATTATTGATTTGACCGAATTATCTGGTTCAAAACGCTAGACTGATGCGGGAATTAACACAGCCGAGTGAAAAGAAGTGGGGTGTTTCAAGGTCGGCCGTTGTCCTTTCATCATACTTCAATTGTGGTGGCGTTTGAATATCCTGTGCACAAACATGCATCTTGTTACAAACGCAGGTGGTGCAGGTCACATCCTTTGAGAAGTATGGGGAGTGCATACGTCGATCTCATCATGTGACAAGAGGTTGGACAGTAAGTTGCATAATTTTCGGACGACGGATCTCATCGAATATAAGGAGCACTTATGTTCAGTGTGCATGCATTCCATCAACGGTACTGGCCAGCGGAACCATACCGAATTGGCTTTCATATCAAGAGTTAAGTGAACTTCGCTCATGATACAGCTACGGCATTTGACCACAAAACTTCAATAGTGAACTTTGATACATTCAGAACACGAATCCAAGGCAAACAATTGTTTTCCGTGATTCGTCTACGGGCTCTTATAGATCATATAAAATTGAAATACAGGGAGATGGATAGGGTGATTTGTTTGGTGGTTAGTTCTGGAATATTTCTGTCAATAGTTAGACAGCGAATGGTTGGTATCTATCTCATTCACACAGATCGATCGGGGTTCACATTATCACCGTAACTGAACCGATGTCAGAGTGGCGGGTAGGCTGATGGCTTCCCGGGCAAGGTAGGCGGTAATAATAATAATAAATAATGTGTCAGATGTAATCCGTAACGGCACTTCGCAGCCGCGCGATCACCACCAATCGCGCGAGGGCTGTGTACCGCGAGGAGGACCACCCGCAAGCCGATTCGAACGGTTGAACTTATAAATAAATAAATAAATAAATCGTATATTCCTCGACAATGCGAGAAGCTGTTCTCTATAAGGAACAGATCAAATAGTGGTACAACTTTTCCTTGACATTTCATCAATACATTTTCAGAGATAAACATGGACGCAATTGCAAATTATGTTACACAGAGTAATCAGAATCGTTCTGTTATTTTTCCTGCCATTGAATCAGGATTCTTTACAATCACATGACAGATATTTGGGCCGAGAGAGAAAAAAATGTAATGAAATGGGCTGTTGTCCGAAATGTTATGTGTATGTTTTTCGGAAATTTATTCAGACACCATGGATACCATTTTCAAATGTGTTATCTAGGGACTGTGATGTCTCGAACTTCTTAATATGATTGCAATCCAGGCGTGCAGATCGGAATGATTGGAATGACCAAAGTTTATTTCAAGGGAAACCAAAGTCTCAATAGAGGTTGCGTGTCGAAATCCACCGGCTGGGCGAGTACTCAAAATCCAACGCTGAAACTTAATGTTACTATTTTGCCTATCACACCGATACGTCTTCAAATGTTTTTATATGCATACAACGCCATTTAATCTGTCATACCCACTCTCCCCCTCTCATCAATCCGTTCATTGCCCGTTTTCTTTCGGATTCGGTAGCCCACCTACCACATGCATGTTACTACCGTGGAGAGGACAGGACAGACTGCTCACCAGACTACCAACTTACCAACATTCAGCGGAAAATTAACTTATGGCACAATAAGCAGTTTGGTCTACGCACTGATTACGGAAGAGTAGTAGAGATAGTTGAATGGTAAAGGTAGAAATCCATCATAACTGCACTCAGTCAGACGGCCATCACACGCCCGAAAAAGCACTGAATGAGTGTTTCAGCCTTTCGGGAATCGTCCGCAATCTCATTCCATTTGACCCCAGTTGGCCTCAAACCCGCAACTCCGGACATGTGATGGCTGCCTTCTGACTCGAGATGTGATGTATTTGTACCTATATCTTTGAACTCCCTCTTCTGCTACCACGCAAGTTTGCAGTAACCACTGGCATTCGCAGTAGTGGCGTTTAGTTGGATACATTGAACATGATTTCGTTGTCAGTGAAAATTTCCTGCTTCTGCAATTCGACACTTCTCAGGAAGTATCGCATACCTTACTTTATGACCCAGTCCCAACACGGCATGAATGACTATCTTATTGAGACTACTGATGAGCTTTTATTTCGTAAGTATTACCATGAGCTATCATATTCGTTATTGGTAACATTTATAACAAGTGGTTATTGCATGCCAGCTGAAAATGGTCAGATTTGGACTAGTGAAGTGAAGTAACCAATGAGACGATAGTGATGTGGAGTATCCACACGCGAAAACCGGACTCGGTCTCTGGTGCTTTGCTAATGACAGTTCCACTCAGCTGTCCTGTCCCGTTACTTTAGGCGTCAAATTTTTTGCAAGGTGGCCATATCATGGGGGGAAAAGATGTGTGGAGCCATATGCAGCCTAAGATTAAGGATTATAACCAAAATGACGTTGTAAATTTGTTATTGTTTTTTAATGTAAAGGTTGAAACACAGATCTTGACTGCAGTAAACTGGTCAGGTCTAGCTCAATGGAACTGGTTTTGATACCCATGATATCCCTTAGGTGAAAATCACTTAGCCACTTTCTCGCACAGTTCTTGTTAACATACAAAGCTGAGAATATCTGCCCAAACAAGTATTTCAGACTAACCAAGCGGAGCATTTTCTTAGCAAATGTTCAAATCTCTTGGTGAGTGTCTTTATCCAGCTGGCGGTAAAAAGCGGTAAGAGAGAGGTCTGTTGCTGCCAACTGCGACATTCAACATCACTTTACGACTCAATGATCTCCAATTGCAGGTGACCTGCAGCATGGTCAAGGTCCACAGAGAAAGGCGAGGAAAAAAGCCCAATCTCCTTTGCAATGGCTGCAAGTCGCGACAGTGCCTTTGAAACAATAGCCAGTGATACAATATCTGCCACAAACTTCTGCATTTGTACAATGTGGTTTCGTTCTGGAAAACTTTTAATGATGGAAAATATGTGATATGGGGATGCGTTGGAGACAGCAGTCTTTGAAGAAGTTGCAGCTTTTTCCTGAAGGCATTGATGTGTGAATTCAATTGCCTTTCCAATGATCTTGACCCTGAAGGTTCATGTTCAACACCTTTAGATGCCATGTTATACCAACTAAGAACATAAAAGCAAACAGCCAAGCGGGATCAGGTAGTTATGGCTTCGATTGTTCCCTAGTTTCTATGAATTATCCAATTTTTCTACTGAGTCAACTTACCTTCTTGTGATACACAGAGTCGCTGTATGCACCCAGGGCATCGTGTAGAAACCGTTGAAACTGACGATGAAACAGGGCTTTAGAGTGACGCTAGTTGATAACCTTTATCACCGGGTTCATAACAAGATCACACCTAACATGTTTAACACAAATAAATTGTTGGTCTTTGATGCGGTGGGATTTAATGGTATTGAACTCCATCTTCAATGACTTTGTTACAGACAACTGTTGCAAATCCCCTGTACTCGCCAGGCATGGTTGGGGCACCGGCAGTAATAATTCCCGAGATTTTTTCGATGATAGTTTAATGTCATTATTTGCAGAAGAAACAAAGTAAATAAATCTATTCCTTTCGTTTGATCCTCAAGACCCTGCAGATCAAGTAACTCGTCACTCACATGTCATCGGTAACTCCTTCGAAACAGAGAAGCTGGGCATCACCAGATGCTGAATGCTTTTATCACAGACTATAGAAAAGCCGACTTTTGGTCATTTACTGATAGTTGTGTCTTAATATCAGAGGAGGTCTTCAGTTTTGCGAACCACAGTATTGAGTGTCAGGTAATAGTGAAGGCTAGCTATTTCTCAGGATAGACTGCTGTCAGAATTTTCACCATACCTTCTTTGACACATTCACTTTCTAAATGGTTTGCAGCGTTTGCTAATCATTTTTGCTACCAACTAGATTGCCTTTTTTGCACTTCCATTTGATTGCGCGTTTTGTAAACCATCCTCACTTTGAGGCTATTCCAGCTTCCATTTGCTTCAATTTCTCAAGTCATTCCTTTTGAGCCAACTCGTGATAGTTCGCATTCTTCTTTTAGTAGTAGCTCGTGATATCGAATTCTTTGAAATTATCTTCACACTGCAAATGAATAAGGCGCGCATGTTTAGTCTTTCAGGGAACAAATACTCTAGTGGCACCCTTCCTCCTTAACTTTTTCTTTGGTCATAGACTCAATCCTAGAACAGGAATGAAAACCATAGAAAAACCTTCAATGCGTTAATTATTTAGTTATTAACTTTAGCTAGACCAGTTTATCATAGTTGTGAAAGTGGAGTAGAACAATTTTGTTTTTTCTGGAACTAAATAATCAGAAAGGTGATACTGCTGTGTCTAATAAATCACCTTAAAGTAAATTAGAGCACAATAATCGTTTAGAGACTGCGATAAACAATAACATAAAAATCTTGTTCTCAGAAGGGCTTAACTTTAGCTATACATATATATATGAAGTTAAACAAACAACCCTTTTCTTTTATTATTTTGTCAGGATTCCTTCAGTGCAAGCGTCAGACCGAAATTTCACATTTTTTTAAAATAACCAATATTAAATTATTGATTTTTGCCAGCATCTGACCTCATGGAATTTTGTACTTCAAACGTCAATTTTTCTAACATTCATAATGCCATCTGTACCGAAAAAGTGCAGACTTTTAGTTGCTCGGTACCGCTATACACAAAGTTTCTCAGGAAGATAAATATACGTATTATTATTAGTAGTAGTATTATTATTTCAGGATGAGGCTGCCGGCCATGTGAAACGTTAATGCGAGTCCCATTTGGCTGGCGGGCCCGGATTTTGGACATCCTTGGGTTACTTGCTACCTATTGTCACGGCAACCAAACCATGGGCATGAACCAAGAACACTGCCTGTCTGTTCCGAAGATTACAAGTTCCAAGATAGCTTCCAACTTGTGAGAAGCGTGGTTCATTAATTAAGATGTGCTGGTCCTCCACATTTCTCCGGAGCCTGGGTAGTCGTGTAATGTTGATCGGCTTTGTCAGGCCTACACCAATGTCGTGCACAGTTAACTTATAATGTAAGTTAGGATTCAACTTACAAACTTGTTGCTTATCTTTAACACTTTCTCATATTCACAACGACATTGTTCCATGAGACGGTTGTGTCAATGAACTGAAAGAAGGCATGACTGCACCGCAATGGTTGAAGGGGTGGCGAAATTGCAAGCGCTTGATTTTGGCTTTCAATAAGAAACTTTCAGCCACTGGCCACATTCGTTTCAGGACTGTCTCCTAGTTAACTATATCCGGTCTATTTCCCCTCCCAATGGTTAGAAGTTTCTGACCTCTGGGCACTTAATATTTATTGCATCTAATTCTACATAAGGAAATGCACATATTTTCTTTTCAATGCCATCATTGTCGCCGGATTGAGTAGCCCGATGTGAATGAGCGAATTCACGCGAGATTGATCATAGCGTAATACACAGTGGTCTCTAGTTGCGTTCTATCGTCCCATATCTCTTGCAAACTCACCTGATCCTAGAACCCAGTTGACGTTACTTGCTGCGTCCAACCTACTGCTTTCCCATGGCCGTTGGACCGAGGTAGCCGACAGTGGGACCAGCACTGATGTCGTCTACCTAGACTATTCCAATGCATTCGACCGCATAGATCACCGCATCCTTCTCCAAAATCTGCAAACAAACGGAGTTGGTAACCCTGACTTGGATGGATTGGAAACTTCCTCTTTCAGCGGCGCTTTCAGACTAGAGTTCGAGTTTGATTTTCAGAACCAAATGGTGTGAACTACGGTGTTCCACATAGGTCGGTGTTGAGGCCGCGGTTATTCTTGTAATTCACCAATCACCTTGCGAGTGTCAACAAGTCAAATTTTCTGCTTTCCGCCGATGACAACAAGCTATGACAGGTAATCGACTGTCGGGAAGCTCACAGTACGTTACAACGAGAATTAGGTTGGGCTTGTGAGTGGTCAAAGTTAAATATACTTCCGTTTAACACGGGCAAGTGCAAAACCGTGCGTGTCCGCCACAAGTCCACTTAAGCATATAAGCTTGGAGACAAGATGTTGAATACAAGAGCAAGATCTTGGGGTGGTAATTCAACACGACCTCGCCTGTTCGGTGCAATCCATGAAGGCGTTGAAAACCGCAAAGTAACTTGTTGGTCTGTTACGCAGCGCTTTCGGAAGGATCGATCCCTCCATCTTCCCCCAAATGTTCAATGCGTATGTGAGGCCCCATGTAGAGTACGCGATCGAGGCCTGGTAATGCTGATTAAAAAGCGAGCTTTTTGCACTGGAGACCTCACGGCGACGGGCGACGGAAAATGCGAACCTTTTATCCCATCTACAATACCATAGGAACGGAAAGCCCTGGGATTGTACAGAAGAAGACATCGCCGTCTATGGGGTGATCTCATGCTGGCGTTCCAGATTTTGAAAAACCCCGGGCAAGCTTGCCGACACCACATGAAGCTTAGCTGCAACACAGAGTTGGGGGTCATAAATTGAAACTTGCCACCCAATACAGTCCGCTGGAGTGTTGCCGGAATTATTTTCTCTTCGAGTTCGCCAACCGAGGAAAACTCTTCCAACTTTTGTTATTTCAGCACCCACGCTATTTAATTTTATACAACGATCCGACGATGCTTTACATCATTTACATTACTTTGGTCTGATTTTTATTCATTGAGTGAGGACAACATGCAGACAAATGTTGTGCTCACTCACCCCACGAATCGAGGTAGACGGATATACCTGTGTGTCAAAGCGGATCATTTGGTGAGTCCACAAATGTTTTTCACTTGTGTGTAACTTCATTGAACTAACCTTATTCTCACAAACCATCCCAACTGACTTGTTAAGCCTTGGTTTTTTATCCCTACTGTATCATTTTTCCATTGTTCCACTGATAGATTTCCATCACACTTGTCAAGGCATACGGGGAAATCACAGTGATTCTTGACATATGAATGAGACGAGCGGTGATAATAGATGTTATCTGATTAGACCAAACGCGTCCGTTCCTTATGGATGGCTTTCGATGAGGACATAATGTGTTTAATGCTTCCAAATACAGAATGCTTTTGATGAGCAGCAGTCCCAGATAAGAAGATATTTGCCTTGGCGAAAGAAACTTCCAGCAACTACAGTTGATCGAGGTAATGGAATGTCAACTTACGGAAAGATGGGAGACGTACATATTTTAGAGTTTACCGTTAGTAACCTAGGGGCTCCGAACCAGTTAGAATGGTTGTGGCAGCGCGTACGCGCGGGCCTTACCACCACCGCACTTCGTAGCTTGTGGTTGGATGCCCGTCCGTTCGCGATCAATACCAGGGTTGTTTTGAATGTACTGAGTGTATGTACCGTTGGCGTGATTAGAAGTTTGTGTTGCGTACCAGTAGAGTTCTGCTTCCTCGTTCGGGGCTTTGGGCGTGCTTGTTCAAGACCCTGCGTGCAGGGGACTAGTGTACGTGTAGACACAAAAATGGTCACACGCGGATTGCGATACCAGGGTAGTACGTTAAACGCATCATTCAAGCACCCGCACAAAATTAGATCCCTATGGCTTCTGTCATTCAATTTTCCAATTGCCACCTCATCTTGCACTTAAGGTCCAGTTATCTATTCGAATGAGGAACAATCTACTGGGATACGCAAACGAGTTGGACGTGCTCCCCATACCCTCCGAAAACTGTGCCACAGACGGTGTTAAAACAACCATGTGGCTAACATGGAGGTATGGACTTTTGACTGAAGACTGGGTAGGAACTGAATCATACACGAACATGGAAATTTTATCCTGAAGTCCCCACTTGCCCGCAGCAACGACCCCATTGCATGAAGTTCCCGATTTATGTGACGCTCAGTTCACAGTCCAACTATCCCTCACCTGCAGACAAATTCAGTGAAGATTGCCAGTGTTGACTTACAATCCCCTAAGTCACATTTGCACTGATGATTTGAAACCTGTAGTGTGTGTTACCATCCGCTCTACCGTCACAGAATTACGCAAAACATGGTGAACACTATCACCTCTCATTCTGCCCCATTTAGGGATGTAGGTGAATTACCGATGCGGTCACGACCGACCTCGCCTCCATCATAATGAGAGAAGCGCTGTCCACTCCACCACCCATAGTGAGAGGATGTTATAAGTAGGTGGCCTTGGATTTCTGCGCATGTCAAAGTGACTGAAGCTAGGATCGACAACCTTGGCTTCACACTTCACTTGAATGGTTTTGGTTGACTAGGATGCCCCAGTCCGCTACAATACCGTGCAGCTTAGCACACAAACACGCATGCATGAGGTGCAGACAGCATGATATGATTTATGAACTCGAAACGAGAAGTGTGTCGATATAACGAGTACGCAATCAGTGTCTTGTCACCGCGTTACTGCGGATGTGTCAATGACATCGGCGTTTCGCAAATGTGGCATACTACGTAGCCGGCATTCACGTTTGGTGTGATCAAAATCCAAGCACGCATGCTGCTTCTTACATAGCGTGCTTGCCTAGGTCTACAAAGGAGTGCGAATTTGAGGAACTTCGCCCCAGCGGGTGATTGATTGAAGACATGAAACGTGGTGTGCTTAACTCTAGTTAAGGAGCACACGATAACTGACTGTGTTTGCGTGTGCTCCCAGACGTATACTGCGAGCACAATACCTGAGTGATATTTTGAACGGAATGACAGACTGTTGATGAATAAAGCCATGTGGTGAAGTGCAAACTTTTTGTAGCAAACAAGTACGTGTTGTTTGGAAACACGGTTGTGATATGACGCATAGACTTGATGGCGAAATTCGGACAATTCTGCATTTGTACGAAAGCTATATGCTAGAATATTTCGTCTACAATCCATGGATATAACCTGCGAAAACTGATGACATGCAACGAATGTTAGAACGATAGCTTCTGTTCTGTCAAGTAGCGGTTCTATTGCATTCTGATGTGATTCAATAAAATCTTTCAAGTACAGCACCAGTGATCATATAGTAGTCTGTGGTTTCTACGGAAGCGCTAAGTGCATTCGAAAATAGACCTTCATGCATCATAAAGTTGTTTCTACCATTTTCGTATGGGTCAAAATACCTCGCTCATCGATGTGTAGGCCAGGAATACTACGGTTTGATGCTACAGTCGGGCAATCCATAAATAACTGAAATGCGATTCCGTTCATATGCATTACTTGGCTCTCGGGGCCAAGCTGTGATGTCATCCGAACCCGTTTATATGGAAAGAACGTTACCCAATTGCAATCACTGAGATTAGCCTACTGCCGTAACACATGCAATGACGAAATTTTAAAACCCACTGTGCTACCGAAATCTCAGTCCGACAACACAGCATCTGAGGGACTGCTCCCGGATGGTTGGTCCGACGCAGAAATATTGTTCAGTTTCGATTCACACTGCACCGGCGGCATTATTGTTGTCAAAATCTGACAGAACAGATTGCAGGTGGTAGTCGGCTAATACCATGCACAGAAGAGTAGTAGGTGGAGTTGAAAGGAATAGGTGGAAATTCGCCAACTCTAGACTTCGTCAAGCGACGTCACACTCCCGGACCAACGCTGTATTATCGTTGCATCCTTTTGAGTACAGTCAGCTGTTCGTATTCCACCTAACCCTTGTAGTGCTTGAACCCATAACTCGACTGTTGACAATCTGCGACTGTGGCAACGGATTTACAGGGGGAACGCCAACGACCGTCATGACTAAGTTACTAGGTGCGACACAGAGGCGCTCACTATCCACTGACTTAACTTTACTGCCGTGCAGTGGACAAGGTAGCCCCTTAACCAATCAAGAAGCTTAAGCCGCAAATCAACTTATGACAATTTAGACAGTTAGGTGTACATACTGATTACAGTATAGTGATAGGGGGCATCGAATTATATGTGTAAAAATTCGTCACATATAAACAGACAGACAGCCGGCAAACTATTATAAGGTAGCGTATGGCCGTGACATCATTTCGGGAATCGGCAGCAGTGCGCATTCCATCTCACACTTGTTGCGGGTTAGAGCACTACAGACGCCACTTGGAATGCGCACTGTTTAGGATTCCGGAAAGGATCAAACGGCCGTATAGTGTTTTTCTGTGTGTGTAATTTCTCTCTGACAATCTAGTTGTGACGAAGTTTTACCAATGTCTTTTTCTTTGGATATGACTTGCAAGTATGTGGGTTCATGAGCATATGGCATGTGATTGAATAGTTTATGAATGCGTGCTTCATTAACAACCCCAAGGAAAAGACTAGAAATTTAAAAGTTCTGCATGCCTTTGTTTTCACAACCAATTATCATTCAATGCAAAACTATTCCAGTGGACAGTTTCAGTGTCGCTGTTTTCGACCTGCAGTGTACATCACCTCGCTTTCCATCGTTAAATGCGAACGATAATTCAAACACAATGAATTTACATTCCTACATGTGGGATTGCGTGCGTTACTGATGCGGTCAAGATCGACCTCGCCTCTCCGTGTTGAGAGTAGCATGTATACAGATGTCCAGTCATTTTTGAAGTTCAGCGTTTGTCAAGCTCCATGCTTAACCAACACCACCACCACTTCCATTTCATTTGTCACCAAGGCTCTGACACAACCAACCACAACGGTGCAAATCGGAAAGCACACCAAATGACATACGTGAACCAGACAGTTTTGTTATGACGCGTGTAGCGATTTATGGCGTCAGAAACGTAGAGGTCGATAATTGGTGAACACAACATGCATATCGTCCATGCTTATCCACACAAGTGGCGGCTCCATCAAGTCTCGCCAACGTGGACTACGGCAGAGCAGTTGAACACGGTTGACCACCAAACACAGTAGCGTATAGCCTCTCATATGGGGTGTGTGCATAAATCACCAGCTGGTAAAATCAAATTGCTTGGTGAATTTGATTATGAGCTGACAATTTCAGGCAAGCGCGATCATGGTACCATTTACATAGTTGGTTGTGAGCGCAACCTTCTTGGTATTGACTGGATTGATCGTTTGGAATTTTCCGACATGCCCATCAATAATCTGTGTTTATCAACACCTATACATATCCTGAGAGAGTCAAATCTACCTGAGACAAATACCCATTTCAATCCAAGGGGAGGGAAAGACAGCGGTAATACTGGATACATTCCTACTGAACTGCAGAACAACTGCAAGTCCGCATTGCCTGAATGGCTGTTTCCTCACCGAAGTCTTGATGAACAGGAAATTAAGTCGAGCACATGAAGTTATTCAAACCGTATCGGGTCAGAAGTTGATCGTGACGCAAGAGAACTTACGCTGAGACCGGGGAATCGCTTGTTAGCCGGAGACTATCGTCATGGTTATCAAAATTGGGCTTTCGGTATGACTAAAGAACTTAGTGTGCGTGTCCTGTACGACGTCCAGGCGGGTCTGTTGCTGTGGAGGCGCCACGTTAACCTACTCCGTCGAACGTTTCGTCATGATCAACAGAGCGGCGATGGATCTCATGGTCTTGATATTCTATTGGAGGCGTTCGAAATGGAAAGGCCAACAGAAGCCGGAACGTCATATAATCTAGACCCGACGACAACTAACATGCCCCAGCAAAGATGCAAACCCAGCCGTACGCGTAAGCCAGTAATTCTGTTGAAGGTTGATCCAAGACGGAGATCATACATCGAACAACCTAAGAGAGAACGTGCTAGGAGTGTAGGTTTTCTCGAGAGCAATCCGGCTGAGCATTTCAAGTGCGTTCACTCAACCAGGTGCCCCGAAAAATTGAACGAGCTGAGCCCAAGATCAAACCTGCTTATGCCTAAAGCTCCGGAAGGGAATCGATCATCAGACCAGTGCTGCTTTGAAATCAAGACCTACACCGAACGCACTTTCGGCTAGTGCAGCATGCAGTGTGAATTCTTCCACCTGCGTTAGTTTTCGTTCTGTTCTCAGATTAAACTCCAGTGTGTCGTGTAGTCGCCTTGCTCCTTTTCATTGCTGGGGATTGATTTACGCTCTACTCTAGCAGTGTCCGATACCACAGGATGCCTTGGAAAATTTTGTTAGACTCTTCATTCGCCATATAAAATCATGTGAATATTCAATAATACCAAAAGAAAAGATCGTGCTGGGTGATAAGGCTAATGTAACGGCTCATTACTGGAGCAGCGGACAGTCAAATTCGTGAATTTTAATGTATTCGTTATAGCAGTACACAAACTAGATAGCACAACTCATATCAGGAAAGCACCAGTCGCGCATTTCACTCTATTGTAGCTAGTCAGTTGTACGCACCCTTCGGTCCCCTACTGGGTCTCGAACACATGACCGCTAGATGCTGGCGCAAACTAGCCACTAGCTTAAGCCACTAAGCCATGAGGACGGTGCTTGAAGTATAATAATTTACGTTAACTTGGATATAGCACATCCTGTCACGTTGTTTTCGATCCAAGCAGCCACACAGAAGATTAGTAAGGCCCATGTTTCACCAACTAACTTTCAACAACCACCGAAGTTTTTTCGGTTGTGGCAGCTAGCAGCGTGAGGTCAATTTTGCCAAGTGCACTGCCTTGAAACTAGATAACGAAAAGTTTGTTAAGCAGGGTCATTTTGCCCGTTATTGTCGTTCAGGACACTCTTCTCAATCGAAAAGGTAAACAACAGCACAATGGTTTATGAGAGGTAGAAGTGCCTAGACTTAAGATTTATCGTAGGTTGGTCATGGAAGGTGTTACAACGGCAAAGACAGACAGCAGGTAAATTCAGTAGACCTAGCTTATAGCGGTTTCTCATTCCGTTAGTTTGCGAACACTACGTATTTCGACATCATGGATTTACTGCTGCAAGCGACGCGAGCGAAAAGCGATCCGAGAGCCGATGCTAATTACCGGTTTATCCCTCACTTAGAAAAATACCGTTTTGAAATCCACATAACGGTTATGTCGAAACACCATATGCCTCTATTTGGCGGTCACAGTTCATTTCTAGTTTTAATGAACAAGAGCAACGGTTGCACGTATTTCTAAGTTCTGAGGTTGTGAACCAGACACCACCACGTTCAAACGATACGCCACTCTATTAGCTATCTTGATGGCTACGCATCTTAATCACCTACAACAAATTGGAACTCTATTGAATTAAAGTAAATGGTGCATTACGTCTGCGAAAATGGACGACATTGCCAAATCGATCGTAAAGGGAATTGGCATTTCTTCAAATTAAGGGATTTTACCATGCGGCATTCGCGTGGATGTGATGTACTGATCTAGAGCAAAGCTGTGCGCTTGGATTACGACACAGTATCTCTAGTGAGACATCAATTTACTTAATTGTACTTGTACTTGTACCTACCCATGTTAATTTTTGCACGAAACTTGCTTGGGTCTGAGTCGTCTGGCGGTTGAAGCTTCTAAATATGACATGCGCTTCGTCACATCGAAGCGTAAAGTAAAGCTCCGGGACAGGCCCACACCTGTTCACATGCTCACCGCTGAAAATGCACAACATACACAAGTTGACGCTGCTAGCGAAACTGGCAGAAAGGAAGTTTCTCTTCTCATCACTAAAGTCTGATGAGGATTCACAAAGCTGAGGCAATTGTTATGTTGTAGTGACGTTTCCTTCTTAAAAGATGACCCTGTTGACAGGCATCCGTTTGTTCAGTAATGTTGAGAGGGAGTCCTGGTTAATTCGCGTGGAGGACGTGCGCCGTTTCTCTGCCTCTGACTACGGTTATTTGAGAAGGATCGCTCGTGAGTGGTGGCAACATCGCGTTCACTATTGTGACGTGCGACGTCGCATCTTGGTGAATGCGAGCATTCGCTTCAACAAGCTGGTTTTGCTGCGCCAATTGCGATGGCATTGTCACTTCCTACGCTTTGCGTTTGAGTGTTTGGCGCTCCGCGATCTATTCGATCGGCAAGGAGCGGCTTGGAGTCTACGGCGTAGTGGTCAGCATTCAACCTGGTGACTGCGCGTGAAATCGCGTCTAGCCGCCATTCGCCCCGTGCATCTTCCAAAATGAATTATGAAGAGTTTCATTGGATTGACAAATCTGAAGACTTGACTCCCAAGCAGAATCAGTAGAAGACTTGAATGCAGAATTGTATTGCCTCACATGTACAACATTGCTGTCAGCAACTAATTAACTGTGTCGAACTGTGTATGCCGTCCATCCCCCAACTAAAAGAGCACTCATTTTGCTCATTTTGCATCCATTGCCCATTTGCTCTACGGAATTCTTAATTCCCTCACTTAACCATCTGTATCTTATAGACGTTTGAAGTCTACCGTGAGTGCTTTTGGTGTATATGTCGACGTGCGCTTATGTTTATTTCGCCTGATCTACACATGTCTCAACTTCGGTGAATGGTGTATGGTAAATGTCAATTAAACGTCGATTTCGAGCCGTGATAAACATCCTAATGCAATCTATATCCTATAGCCAAAAATACAAGACAAACCGTGCGAAACACAGAACGCAGATGATACCTAAACGCCATGTGAGTGCTGACATCTGCCACAGCTTTTTATTAGAATATGGATTGTCCTGTAGAAATAAATCAACCAAGTTCGCGGCTTCGACTATATGCACGAGGTCCCGCATTTGACAAAATTTCTCGTTTATTTTCACCGCAGCTCGTTAAGTATCGTTTAATATTTCCCCTAGTCACCTGCTTAGTACCCAGATTTAACCAGAAATCCAACTTATGTGTGAGACAACAAAGTGATGCAGCCACAATCTCTCGATGTCCCATGCAATGACATTTTAATTAACGTACATTCGATTAAACATCCGTTAACCCATTTGTTCTTGCCCCAAAAGTAGTTAAGCTTGGTCATTTGAGGGCAGTTTGGTCGCCAATATGTAACCGATAAGTAATCAAAAATGTGTCCTTATATCTTCTAAGTGCTGTGTGGGACACAATGGTTTTGAGGAAAGTCATTGCTCTGGGGCTAACCAATGCCTTCAGCACGGTTCGTAACTGGCATGATGGCGGAGAATGAGCCGCGCTAGATCGGACTCAGCTGTCAGTTTTTCAGGTCCGTCACCTATGGGTTAGCGGTGAAAGCTACTGACAGCCAGAAGCCAAGTGGTTGGAACCTGGCAGGGGTAAGATGAACGCGCACCACTAATGAGACCCAGAAGGTCGAAACGACCCTCCGGCGTTTTCGAATCCTATGGTGGACTGTCTGACTGAGAGGTGTTTGCGTTGAACTACATCTAAATTACACTGAAATCCCCACTACTTGTTAGTAATGAAAACCACTTTGCACAAGTGGGATCCGCCCATTAAATGAACGTCCCACTGCTACGGCTAGCGGAGTGGAATTGATAACCGCCTTACAGTTGTGTTTCATTCGTTCAAAAAGTAAGGACTGGTTATCGATGCTGACCGCCTCCATAGTTATTTATCAGTACGAGTGTGCCTGTGGTGCAACTATATCGCTGGAACAAGGCGGCACTTTCCAATCGTGTTAATCAGCACTGTACATATTGGTTGAGTTTAGATGACGCTGGGGTCATTATCCGCTTCGTTCTGGCCCATATCGTTAACAGTAGACATCAAGTGGATATAAACCTTACCTTCAGAACAGCGTGGAAGGTTCTCATGCATAGATTAACGAATGAACGCCTTCGTACTCTCGCGATGGCTGAAGCAATTTGCATTAGAATTTTTAACCTTCCTTATTCTCGCAGATGTAGCTAGTCCAGGCTATTCAGCCGTTCTTGCCAGTAAAAAAGGTAGACGCTGAGCTTAACCGCTTTGGGTCAAACTCCCTACTATATCGTTTATCCAGTAGCGAATAGATAGCTCTTTTGTTTCCGACACAGACTCGCACGTAATCTGTGTAATTTATTTTTAACCGAGAGATTATTGTAATTGCCAGAACTTGAAGCGTTCGCTTGCCGTATGGTCCCTTACTCTCGTTAATTACCATTTGCTAAGTATCATCTAGTGTCCTATTGCGCCGATCAGCTTCAACCGCAGTCATGCATGAGAGGTAGTGTGATCGCGAATTTTCCCCTACTCGCTTATCCTCTTGAGCTTTACGAAAGTGCGCATGTCTTTGAACTTTAAAGACAGTCGAACGTGACTCTTAATCCGACCGGCTACATACAGAAAACGAAGAGATAACTGGCGCTGGCGATCGAACTGCCTGCTCCATGGTCCCAAGAAATCCAAACAACGGAAAAATAGGTTGCTTCAATGGACCGAGAAGCTAAAAATATTCCCCTTGTTCGAACCCAGTGATATGTGTATTACAGTGAAAAGGAATCTAAATTTTGTTTCTGTTTCCAAGTTAACCACGCGGTTCGCATTGTAAATAAAAAGATAAATGGCTCATTCATGAGCGGAATATCAAATGCTACGACGGAACAATGTGGTCCCTTTTTATTTCGGAGACAGTGGAAGGATGCCAACGGTTCACAAGTGTTATCTGTGAAAATGAGAGGAATGCTATTTGTCACTAAGTGCGCAAGTTGACAGATGGCGCAGGTCACTGCACAGCTGTATCAAAAGCTTCATTGATTAACAACCATTTGTATGGACATCCCGACCTGAAACATTTTTACGGGGTGACCAGAGAACTTCTGGGTGTAACTCACATGAAGATATTCCGACGAAAATTGTTTCTTTAATACATCTCTATTTTTCTGCGCAAGTGGGTCGTGTCTGCCGCAAATAAGCCAGGTTAGACTCTGAGTCCGTCGGAGGATTCTCAATTGAGTGAGTCAAAAGGACGTCTGGTCAACGATCAAAATCCGTTTGTAAAGTAAAACTTCATTTCCACTGTGCATAATTGCGATGGTGTTTTGTCGCGACGTGTTCACGTAGGCTATTTACGTACTTTGCGTCTCTGTTGGGTCTCTGTGTCTTCATTAGTGTGTACATTCCGTTAGCTTCAATCGATTTCTCCTCCGTCTGCGTTGTACGCCTTGAGTTTCGCTAAGAATTATCACCAATTATCTATATTCTCTCTCTGTCTAGCTGGTCAGCACTCGCGCTTCGACCGCTTGCGAATGTTCCAGTTAATCCGCTTCGCCTATTGATGAAAAAGCTATGCATTTTCCCCCTCATCTGAGACCATCCTGTTTCGTCCCTCTGACTCGGCACAAATGCTGAGTTGCTCAGACAGCGACTGATTAGCCTCCTAACTTCCCACAGACAACTGGTCAACTTCGTTTAAACGACTAGCTATTCCCACAGTGGATATCATTACACCATTTCTCGATTGGTTGCATCCCTTCTGTAATTGAATAACTCCCTACAGCTCTGATTTGCATCCGCAAGCCAATTGAATATCATGTTTAACACATTTGAATTGCATCCAGTATCATTTCGACGAACCAAGCGCGCACAGTAAGCTTGGAATTGAGCTTGTCCAGAGGAACCAATGACGGTAGATGTATTAACTCTTGCGTGAATGTATGAGTTGGTGATGTGTAAGGGGACGCGTGGGCGTTCTAGCCTCCATCCGCCAACAGTGCCTTAGCTGAAGATGGTTCCATGCAGCTTAGGGACACAAGGTTGTCCAAACGCGTGGTGCGACTGGGTGGAGGGTTCAGTGTGCTTAAGTGGACTACAATGTACTTAAAGCATGCCTTGCAAAAGGCACAAGTTGTGGTGGGGCTTGCGAACAAGTTAATGCCTCACCTCATTAGCGATCTTATTATTAGTTTGGCAATGGCGCAGCCCGAGATTCTGGACGACCTACCAAGGCTCGGACATACGAAGTTACTGCATCCGGATAGCTAGGCAGTCACAGGTGTATGGCTGTGTGACGGCAGCGGTGTGACGGGCTTGCGAGTAGAGCGACAAAAGGGGCCTGCGCGACCGAAATACAGCTTGGGTTATAGAAAGTCCTCTTGAGCGGCAGTCTGCTGAGAGCGCTAGTGCCGAAATAAAACGGTGGCCATTTTGTTACAAGGCGAGTAGGCCCTGCTTTGTTGAAGCATGCTTCGCTTACCATCATGTTGTATGTAATACACCGACTTGATGGTCCCTGAAACAAATGAGATACTGCGATCGTGTTGTCGGAATTTTGCATCGACTGATCTGTACGCACATATATTAGTTGATTAGTGCGGACCGAACGTAAAGGCAATTGACACGCAAGTGGGTGCGCATCAACAGATTTCGTATCCCGTACGAAGTTTAGTGGTATGTTTACAAATTGGAGTCACTCCGTCGTTGCTCCGCATATTTGTCTGTCCATTCCAGCAAAAGTACTCGGCCGACAGAGCAACACCTCAGTTTTTTCCTACGGTAGTTGTACCTGCAAAGCCCACATTTCTGCGAGGTAGATAACACTCCATTTTCTGCCCAAAGGCCAGTGAACGCGTAGTCCACAATCGCAGATGGCGATATAAAATCATATAACGTGTCAAGTAGCTATCGCTTGACATGTCCCGTGGGATTACCGTACTGAAAAGAGAAAGACAAAATAATGAAAGTACCAGTATAATGGAGTGTGACATGATTTAGCAGAGATATTTACATGGTGACTGATATACGTCCATTTAGTTTCAACTAATCCTTCGCCATAATTTGTATCTTCGGCACGAAGCGGGAAATTCGAGAACGTTATTTTATACATGAAATCACATGTATAATTCCTAATAAGAACATCGGACTACCAAGGTTGTGAGATGACACTGTTAGGACGACCTACCAGAGCTCGGGCAGGTTCGGTGTGTCCGGACATCAAGGTAGTCACAAGTGTACGACTGCGAATGATCGGGGTATATGTTGAAAACATTTTATGGCACGCTTGAAATCAAAGCTATCTAAGTGACCTGCGCAACATCACAGTGAACTCTGGGTTGATGGTGGCCACCTTGACTAAAAGAGAAATGTTTTGTGCTGTGCTCCACTGTGAGCGCTAATAGCGAATACCACAGCAGGAATTTTGTTTGCACGGTGAATAGGTACTGCTTTGTTACGGCAGGCCTCATTTATTGTTAAGTTATTATTGAGCTGATGTAAGTAGAATGCGATAAGGCGACAGCATATCTCCCTGAAAAACACCCTAGTCGGTGATCAGTGTTTAGGAGAATTTGCCACTGACTCATGTAACCTGGGTGGATTCAATAAAATGATCACTTAGTAAACGCATTACGAAGGGATTTATTTTTTGAATATGTTGATCTTTCGAAAGCATTTCGCGGGTTACATAGCAAGATGCGTTTTGAAATTCAATCAAACGTTTAGGAGTTGATCTGTTTCTTTTGTCATGTAATAACGTTAGAAAGTACTACGTGGGCCACTGTATCTACGGTAGATCGCAAACTACAATAAGTGTTTTTAATGGGGTCTTTCGAGCGGTATTTGGAGAGCATCATATCAAGAATGATATTCTTTTCAAGCTTCTGGACAACAGAATAACAAGCGACAGGTCGACATTTGTTGGAGCCTTTCTTTGGTACCGGTGTGATGCTGCCATTCCCAAGAATAGACTAGACCAACACTTGCTGGAGACGTGTAGCTCTGGTTCGTCGCAATCAGCCGACAATTCAGATATGTCGACCAGCTATCCGGAAAAGCACCAGACGACCGTTTGCCCTATTGGGGCTCATCAGTGGTGCGCATCCGTCGTTTATCTGCGGAGGATCGAACACATGACTGCTAGTGGCTTTTGCCAACTAGCCCGCAGCTTATGCAACTGCGCCATGGCGGACGGTATCCGACCACCACGAATAGTTAGCTAAATGCGATATAGCCCGACCCATCCTCCACTGCCATGCAGGCACCTGCCATGCAGATGACAGCGGTTGGCCTTCCGGCGTCAGGACTTCCAGGTTACGGTTACGTGTAGATCTTCCTTGGTTTGAAAAGTGAGAGACCTCACTGAGAGGACGTCTTTTCCTTTAAACGTACTCTCCTTAAATCTACGCAGCCTCTTCAGATGGAGGAGGAGAACCTGCCTGCGCGGAGGTTGAGAGATTTTCAAGGACAGTAGATGTCGAAACAGCAATTTAGATAGCTAGTCAAGTTGTCAGAATACTTGGACACGACAGAGTCAAAGGATACACAAACGTATGTGGATGGAACCTTTCCACGAGGTCGCTCGATATTTTGTGCACAGTCCTGCCTCCACGTGAACCTACTTATACCAGATCAATAATAGCCCGCGCTGCAGTAACCCTAATAAAATTTGCTGAAGGCATCGTCCTGGGTATTAACCATCAAAACACCGATTACGTTATCAGATAACAAATCATCTGAGCGACCTCAATAATTGGTCCAAAGCTCGTCATCTGTCTTTGAAAGCATCGGGGTGTCATAATATGCTTCTTTCGCTACACGTAAGAGCCAGTTACGAGCACCTCCTTGCACAATGCCCCACGCGGAATAGTGACACTGATGGATTTCACTCTGATACATCCATGAAGTACCTAAGTTTGGTCCTTGTAGTTCCGCCAGATGGCTGACTGACAAACTTTGAGTGCGCGGACGACATAACCCCCCTTTGGGTCTGAGCCACGGGGTTATGTAAGTAAAAGTAATCGCCCAGAGTGTAACCCTGCACGATTCGGTAAGTGCCTTGCACCTTCAAAGTGTAATGTGTTGTGACAGCATTGGTCCGATCAGCCACATGTGTTTGCTGTCCTTATAAAGGGGAAGTTCAGAGGCATCCCTAGGGTACTAAACAAAGAAATAATAAGGGCGAATTACTAGAAGAGGCAAACAATCCGTTTTATACTGGTGCATTTGAATCACTCACTCCCCGTAGATAGGAGGACATGGGGCATGAAACTGACTTGCATAACGTCGAAATCCTTAGGAGGGTCTTGCGATAGCGTTCCAAAGACTGACGGCTGAGGCTTCGGAAATTGTCAAAGCCAACGGCTGCGTAGACAGAGTAGTGGTTGTGTAGTTATCGAGTGTGTAGCGAGCTGTCCCAACCGGCCAGTCTGACGGGCGTTGCCGCACTGACCTGGGGCAGAGCGCCAAGTTGGAACAACTGCTCCTGACGTAGCAAACAGAGGTAAACTGTGATGAGCTCCAAAGTGGCACTTAAAATAACACTTTGACCTGTAAGGTTGTTAACGTCCTGCCGCCAATTTGATAACTTCCATTATTTCCCCCTCGTTCACTTGGTCTGTAGAAGCTTTTGTGTCGAAGGCCGACCTTTGGCCTCTACCTACACTATGGACAAGTTTGTTTGGTTTGGTCTCCTTTTCAAAAAACCTGTACCTTCCTTTGTTTTCCAAAGGTTGGCCATTTCTGGCAAAACGTCTTTGCGGGAGATGAGGGTAGTGAGAAAGTTAATCAAAGCTGCCGGCGATCTACGTTGAGTCATTTCGTCACGTGTAGTTACTTTGTACAACATAGGGTTGAACGCACTAAACGGTTGTGATACGTGCCGTGACTCCATTAACGAGTTCGGACTGTTTGTGTCATTAGTGCCTACCAATCTAGATGGTACTCGCGCCTGCACAGGGCCTGCACAAGCCCTAGTCAGCTAATATACAGTCCCGTACAGAGTAGCAAAGGAGAACCGACGCCATCCCAGTAACCCGCTCCATATTGATTATAGTGTCGTTCTGCACGTGGTATGAATGCCAGTTACGCTTGTGGGCTTAAACACAGGCGGCCAGCTTCCAATCCGCATTTCACTGTCAATTTGCGCAGGGCGTTTTCGCTTTTCTCGTAAGAACGACGGAACATTATGGCACTACAGTTCCCCGTCAATCGCACTCATCTGGAAGCGTCGATATGCGGATACACCGATCGTGTGTGATCGTTTGTAATCATGTGCCGCTTTCGAATTCGTCCTAATCCTTCAGCTGCAGAACTTGTAAGCGCGATGCGGTCCTACACATCACGTAAAGTATGTCATTATGCGTCTGAATCCACAAGCGAAGGGGCGCCGTCTGGTTACGTCAAAGATCCAGTCCCAACTGTTATATTTGACGTCACACGGTATAGTACTCTCAGTATACTCAAATGTATGGAACATGGATGTAGTGTCAATGTACCACGCCTGAACCGCGCTTACACTCATGTCCAGAAACCGCACTGTCACCAGAAATACCACTTTCGTAGGGTACTGCAATGAATTCCAAGATTGCGTGCGTCTTAATGATGATAAATATCGGACGGGTTTGTCAGTCAGGGTAGGAGAGCCTGGTTTCGATCGACGAAACACTAAGATGAAAAGTTCCAACGGAAAGGCGTCAAAATAATTGTTTCAGTAGCTGTGACCGAGCTGCTTGTCAGTCGCCATTGTGTTTTAATGCCGTGACCTGATTGATGGGGTGATCACTCTCGTAAGACAGTCTAGCGGGGAGGTTGAATCCAGAAGCACGCGTAGGTGTACGAAGCGGTCCTATCATTGAATCGATGGAATTATCACTGGTAAAAAGTAAGTGTTCACAATTCCTACAGACAAAGAGTGAAAAAGAATTTGCATTTATCAACAGACACAAATAGCACATATCGGTGAAGTCACCGATTTTTCACTCGTGTACGTCGTTTGGCTATGTCTTGATGTGTCTCAGTGACATTGGTTAAAGCTTGTAGTGCATGTGTTTTAATGTTTCATCAACCTGAGTTGCGAATTCAGTCAATTTAGAAGTGGTGATGACAGAATTTGGGAGAGCATTGCACCACTGTGACACAAGAGTGCGGAAAGATGCCGGCGACATTCCAGCTGGCTGTACTGCGTGGCTACATTCAAGTGATGGCTTCGAAGTAAGGAGTTGTGACTGAATTTCATTAAGTGCCGACATGCGTGGTTTGGATCCTTTAGGATCTGAATCGCCAAAATAAGATCACCGTACAGGTGCCGGTACTGACCGCCGAAAATGCCTGCGGCCTGTAGTCTGTGCTGTTTAGGGAGACGAGTCAGGCCTTCAGCAATTGTTGTTGCTGTATATTGTGAGGTGGCGAGTTCAGCCAGAGCATGCTTTGCTAGGGGTGCCAGACCTGCATGGTGTATTCTACATGTGGCCTTACATAAGTGTTGAGCATTTGTGAAATGATAGTTGGATCAAACCGGTCTAACGCTCTCCGCGAGAGACACAAGTACTTCTTGGCTTTTGTTGCTGCTTTTTCGGCCATTTGAGCAACCAAAGTCGGCCTGTATGATCACACCAAGATCATTTTCATGGAATATGTGTTGCGAAAGGTGTTTTCCAAGCCGGGATGCGTAAGTTCTCTGGTGGCGTATGCCAATACCCGAAATTCGGCAGCGTTGAACTCAAGCATGTTCTGAACTGACTAATCGTGAACCCAGTCTCGACCACCTTGTAGTGTCATGTGGTCGTTTACAGTCCTCATAGACAGCCAGCTTTTGAGATCTTTCACGAAGAGTAAAACGTTTGAGACGCGGCTGTCTGCTTGCCTATCTTATTCTCTGTCAGCACTAGTGCAGGTTGTGTTTTCTAGCGACGTGAATGTCTATGTGTCTACGGAAAATGTTGCATGCGGTGCCGATCGCGCAGTCATCCAAAGCTCACACACGACGCAGTCCATGACAGTTCATGCGCAGACCGGTTGGGAATGAGTCACCCACGAACACGGTCTGATTATGTTGCTGTTGTCTTCTCTGTATATACAATTGTCGCTCTTACAACAGCCCTCAGGCAAACATGCGTAGATTGGATTTTCTGTGCTCCACACCACGCCCCGACACCGCTCTCACCGCACTGACCAACCCAATGAACATTGTTGGCGTTCACCAGTAATCCAATCTATCTTGAATGTGGCGGACATAATCACCTCACACGCTACCCAGCAAACGGGAGTGCGTGCATTACTGATGCGGTCACGAGGGTAGCTATCCCATACCCCGCTGTGCGAAGAACACATCGCAGATGCCCATCTGTTATAGATTTCAGCGTGATATTGTGGTTGTTTGTGTTTCGCACCGGCGCTGAAGATGCCGCCACGTCAGCCTCAAGAGACGGACAGTCAAGTCCGAGGTAACAATACATGGTTGGCGGCATCCGGTTTCGGATTTGCCTTCACTGTCGCCAGCCACAGGACGCCTGCACCTACAGAGGGACTATGGGTGGCTTGCGCTGCACCACCCACAGCTCCAACCACACACGCAATATCCAGTGTAAACCCGAAGGAATAAGATCAGGAGACATGTGGATGGGAGCCACGTTTCATCAACTGAGCCGGCCCACACTCCTTCACAGGCAAACACAGGCACGCTGTATTTGGGGAATCAAACGCACACAAGCCGCTCCACACTGAGTGCACAGAACCGCTCTTTGAGCCTAGCACGGCCACAAGGACCGTGCACCCCGTCCCCTCCAGGTAACAATACACACACATACATACACATATCCACAGCACAACTATGCAAACGACCCGATCGGATTTGTGCTGATGCTTGCCGCTATCCATTGAATGGGAACGCTGGCCGAACTCCCTTACGCACCTGGAGTCCTCGTGCAACCACGCAAAACTCGTGCCATCACCTCCCACAAACTGGAAGTGGAGTGCGCGCGTCGCACAAGCTTCATATTATCGCGAGCGTGTTCAACACAAGGCCTATTCAATATGCCTGTAGTCTCGCACGTTGCGCGCTTGAATGCATTGGCAGCAACTACACTTCACCAAAATCGGTTGAGGGATGTGAACCTGAAGCAGTTTGCACCAGTAGGGGCCCAATGAAGACCTGGAATGCCGTGTGTTTAGCTAAAAATAATAGTGTCATCTGTGTGTGAGGAAGCCCGACTTATATCCAGGTGTATCATGCAATTACAATGCCCGTGTGGCGTCATAAATTCCTGCCAGCTGTCATGACATGCTTCAGCAAGGACATAAATGTTCTTACCACTGATGTGCACTGGTGTTTTTTTATACGTGCTAATGAGGACGTGGTAGGAAAATTAAGAGTATTATCTTGGAATGCAGTATTAGCGGTTCACGTTAAATGGCATGCAGTTTCACAGCATTCGAAAGAAATAGCGTTGTTTCTAGGTCCACAGTGTCAGTTCCTGTTTGTGGTAAGACATATTGAATACGAATTCAACCAGTTTCACCATCACATCACTAGTGTTGAATCTGTGCACGTCTGAATGCCGAACACGAAATGTGTGGGGTAACACAACGGCGTGATCTTCGGTCACGATTAATCAGGCCTCAGGACAAGACAACCCTAACACAAAATATAACCAGAGGCTCCACAATATTCCCTCAAAACACTTTAGACGCATAATGCTGCTAGTTTTACGAAAAGGATACGAGGCCTACTAGTGGAATGCTGACGGTTGGAGGGAGAATATGACTGAGAAATTATTACAAAAAGAAACAGTTCCCTATTGCATAATACTACATCATCAGACTTACCGAACTGAGCACAGCTTTACTGGAGAATTGCTGTAGATACGCAAACATGTTTCTTAACGGTGTAAGAATACTGCGAAGGAATTGTTAGATTCGCAACTACAGTACGCTTTATGATAGTCTGTTGCGAGTTAGGAATATATAACCCATGCTCTAACAAGTCAAGGTATTGAAAAACTCCATAGATTCAGTGTGTTCCAACATTAGCAGTACTGTCAACCTTACGATAATTCGTATTATTCATCCGCAATAGACGAAGCAAATTTTGGATGAGGTATTTAATACCATAATCATAGCATTTAGGATACGGTCCTCGCTACCAGAATGACCAAACTTTATGTCAAAGTGAACCGAGGTCTCAATAGAGGTTGCGTGTCGCAAACCAACCACACAGCCGGTTCCTCAAATTCAACTTTATATTCCTTTCCGCTTTGCCAAGCGTTGCTCGAGGATCTCAGTAGCGTAGCGTTCAGGGCGTCAGCCGTGAACTACTAGGCTCTGAGCTCCACCACAACATCGGCTATCGCCACCTAACGAGTCCAAACCAGGACGAAACCGCGATTGTGGTATGACAGTGTTGGGATGAGCAACACGCAAATATTTCCAAAACATTGAGTTTTCCCTTAAGAACCCTAGATTTACTCCCCTTTCAAATAGCGTGAGTAATATTGGCATGACGAACATAAGTTGTGAGAGGACTGTGAACGGTCAATCGAGTTCGACTTCTAATTTGAATGCCGTCTACTGTATTCGCTCGACTTTACATTTTTGGGTAAATCTACAAGCGAAAACCAGCAAACTATAACCGATTGACGTTTGCATGGCATTTCGCGTTCTCCGCTGAGCGAACATGAGTGCATGATTTCAGGTTTAACAAATCTTTTGTGAAACATTGTAAACTGTTTACAAGCTTGGAATTTACGCAACAACAGGTATATTCTATTTGATTTTGACAAATACGGATTAGGTGAACCTGGGTATCGTAGCAGAGGCAATCGCTACTGTTCCAGTCGGCAATCATGTCTCCGTGACTGAAGTTATTGCAAAGTACTGTAGAAGCTATGCCACTTTTGGTACACCAGGAGTCAGTCGTCACACATCGTGATCTTGAGCTAGCGAAGACTTTATCATTACTGCAACATCTGACTGAGCATGGTCCTAGAATGACGATGTGGAGACATGGTTGGCAAATCTGAAAAATAAGGTTACTTACTTGTAAGAACTGGCCACTATGTACGATTGATGCTGCAGTCAAATCGGTGCTGGAATTCTACAAAAATGGAGCCGGAATGATAGGGATGACGGCTTTAATCATTCAATAACGACAATGACTAATAAAGTTCTTTTAGTCGAACAATAAGCAATGACTAAGCAACTGTCAAATAGCAGGCGTGTGTTAATACCCGTAGGAAGTTTGGGGGACACTATAAAGTCTACCGAGCGTCTGTCGAGTTAAATGCGTTGTTACATTACGTTGAAATAAAATGTAAATGCAAGCATACCTTGAAGTAAAGCGTGAGAAATCTAAGCTTTGGTCGCTCACTTATGCGCCCCCTTCTTGGGTTCATGTGACACAGAAATTCGCAATGAAGCTAACGGAGTGCTGGTCTTTGAATATGTCCAAAGTGGGGGTGGCTACACCAGAGTTTGGGATTGAGTTCCAGGATTGGCAAACCCGAAGAGAATAGTACTTTCATTAACACTAGACGGCTGTATTTTGCAATGAGTTTTAGGCAGTTACTACCGTATTCGTGCTGTGGCTGAGTTTCAGCAAGTAACGGCATACATCATTAAGATCACACAATATTTAGTACACCAAAATGAGAGTACCGCGTAACCTTCCGTAGCATCCGCTGAAAACCCCAAATAACTTCGATCTTTAATGTTAACTGATTTGATTAGCGCATCTGGTCACTAACAACGCTTGGATACAGGGATTATGACCATTTTTGGGATGAAATTAAATCAATTAAGATGGATGTAGAATGATCACTGAGCAGCAACTGTCTCAGTGACGGACATGGTGGGGATACATGTCTTCCCTAACGCACTTCGGCGCAAAATACTCTGGTTGGTCTCCACTCCCACCTCGACAGCCCGCTATATTACAGCGAGTATATCTGAGTTCCATAACTGAATGATTTGACATCAAACCCACACCTTCATTTAGGTAAACGCACACCGAATAATCACCAACAGCAGACCCACCACTGACTTAATCGAATTTTTCTGACGCATAAAGCAGGGAGCTGCTGACATATGCATGGCTCAGATAGTGCAGTGTGTAGGAGGTACACAACGGAGCGTTTTGGGAGCAGACGCTTTCCTCGCTACCTGCTACAATCTTAAGGTCGCTCGTGTACACACGTACACAAACAAGTAGTTACATTCGTAATTGGTCCAGTACACATCTACTGAGGAGTCTGGTGAATGTAAACCCTTGTCTCTACACGTGACGAAAGATTATAATGGCATGTTACATAATTCCCAGCTGAAGAGCCTCATCGGACATATTGGCCGCGCTTTAACATAACGCAAGCATTGTTTAAGGGGTACCAGTCGGTTGATTGAAACGAGAATGTCTATCATCTCCAGAACTGATATGATCTTTGAGGATCTATTCCAAAGCTTGTATAATTAGAACACGAACAATGCACATGGATGCGATAATTTTTGTTAGATTTGGAAAATATTTTACATGTAGATAAGTAGAGGCTTCGTGTCGCTTTTTTCGCAATGATGCGATTTCAAGGCTTTTGTTTCATACACATTCTGATTTGTTCACATGATCTCTGTGCTGCACATCCTCCAACTGTCAACAGTTTATCTCACCGCTCATTCAATTGTTTGTGCGACAGACCGGACTGAGGGCTTTTGGTCGATGACATATCGTCAATGAGCTCCTGCGCGGTGTGTGTGTGTGTGGTTGTGCGTATACTGCCACTGTGATGTCAGATGAGAATGAAAGATGATGTACGAGATGCTTCAAATCTGCTACCACTTTTTGCTTTGAATTGGAGAACGAATTTCATTTGCTAATTCGTTGTATATCCCTGTCCTTTCAAAAATTACGGACCATATCTGAAGCAGAAGAGTTTCGGGCGCTGCTCGTTCGTATAGATACGAAGTAAAATGATCTCCTTCCCAGTAGAACCACTCATACAGCGTTGGAAACGGAACCTAAGGTGTCACCTTTATCGACAGAATCATCTGTCACGTGACTTTTCAACGAATGGAATACAAATCAAAACAAGTGGAAGTGCATAAACGGCCTATATAGCATATGTAATATGTTACAATATTACACACCTTATCCTGCTTCTGATGGCGATTCATCATGGATTATGCCCTTGTTCCTTTAATCGACTGCAAAAATGTAGAGAAATATGAGTGTTTCATGCTTTCGTCGAAATGCCACAATGTCGGCCGAGATACATTGGTCTCAGTGACAAGCAGCCGATACAATAAAGGAGGTTAGAGGTCGCATGCTGGGTGCCATGAAAAATATACTGTTTATTCTGTCTTATTCTAATGAGTAAAGTACGTTCGCGCATCTGCTTGCCTATATTAACCCCTGCTCTATTCTTTCGTAGGAAACAGAACCAATCCAGTTGGATTCAGGTCAGACATCGAAAGGTAAGTTCATCATAGTTACTGAAAGCAGCAGGCTTTGGTTACTTGTCTCCGTTTGCAGTCGGCGATATTCCATCTTGAAAGTGTCATACATTAATGTATCTATTGAGTGCTTATTACGTCAATGTGCAGTGTGAACGATATGAGCTTGTGAAAAGCCAATTTCAGACGACAGTGGTACCGCACAAAGACCAAGTCTTCCATATGGAGTTCTACGCCATCATTCGGTTTGTGGGCTCGTGTAGTTTGTATGGAAACGCGGCTACAATTTTGCCAAGTCTGTACTACTAACATCTGGCGCATAACCATTATTCGCATATTTACTGCCAAGTGTATATGCGCTAGATGCGAATGCTGGCGAGGAGGCTGCGTATTCGACGCTGCCAGCCCAAATTTAGGCACTGGAAGGAGACTGTTCTTCCCAAATGCGAAGGTGTGCATAGTTCTCGGGACCGTGTTAGACAACAGTAGTCAAACGACGGAAAATTACTGTCTTGTGGGCCTCAGAATTGTCTATGAGGGAAGTAAGTCGACTTCGAATCACTCATAGCTGTTGTTCGGCTTAGCACTCGATATGAGTTTTGTACTGTGTGAAACGATGAGTGGTGCAATCTAAAACTTATGACACAAGGACGTCCTTTGGAACTTCCTATTGGTTATTTTGATCAAATCGGTAAAAGGAGATCGCCTACCACTACTAATATATTTTACTGCTGAGGAGAAAAGAACCTTGTTAATTGCGAACTGCGTTTCCTGAACTAACCGAAGACAATTTGTTCCATACCGTTTATTCCTCTTCTTTAAAATACCAAATAGTAGGATGTGTGGATGTCGAGTCCATACATAGATATCTGCTGCCGGTATTTGAAATTGCGGGTATTGTTTTAGCGATCCGCACTCCACACTGTAATGTTGATGTCATTATTTAACTGTTTGAGGTTGGACCTACACTCCATTCACCTTTGCGTTGTATTCCGTCCCCAGTCACGGGTACAAGCAGTGAAACGATGCACAACATTGACAATCGTAATTGTACCTCTTTCACGGGTTACGCTTAGGCGGCAGCTTTTAAATCAAACGTGGCAGCCATAACCCGCCTTGGCTCAACAGGAAAACCAGAGGACCAGTGTTGAGAACAGTTACAGGGTACTAGGAATGTAGATATTTGATGTATATAACTGGGGTCTTATTCGTATCAGCTTTCAACTCAGATTGTGTTCACATGGCGCGAAATAACTAGACGGCCGTTTCTATCTGTTGTGTCTTGTGAGTAATGCTCTTCCATCGGCTCTATCAGGATCCGAACCCACTACCACTTGCGGCTTGCAACACTGGCTAACAGCTCATGTCACTAAGCCACGAGTGTCATTGACCTAGGTATCACATACGTTCAATTACCCCAATGTGGTTGGCACTTCAGGACTAACACAAACTTTACAAATCGGTTGATCTCTGTTACTCGTGCAATTAAGCGATTAGGTTTCGTTTTAAGACATTTAAGCTCATTTATAATACCTTAATATAATCGTCAGCGTACATAGGCTAATCCAGTGGCTCAATTCGTTCACTTTTCATTATCATATATTTTACCGCTAAATTGTCAAATTCGGGTGGGCGCTGAATATATATGTACCGCTGTATCTGCTCTCGTCTCAAGGCTTGTTTCCACCTTGCCACGAGTTAAGCTCAGACACCTACTTGTGCGCACCGGACACCCATTTTTTACCATTATAACAAGTTAGAGGGATTCAATGGTATTATAATATTGAATGGCTCCCATTTTCGCATTTTCTCCTCGTTACATCTGGTTCCTCTTAGTGTCACTGTGTTTAAATTACTGCAGCCTGGATTTTGCTACCCGGTGAAGGTGAAATTATTGTCGGAGTGTGAGTCCTCTGAGGCTTGGTCAGGGCTACTGTCGTAGCTTATAAACATCGAAAAATAATTCATCACGGGTAAAAAGTAGGCGCTTGAAAGGTCCCGAATGATGGTTGGAGTTAAAACTAAAGTTCCGAAGGATACGTGAATCGTCACTTTAAGCGTCTATTGATTTAACTACGCTGTTCTATAGTGTGAAATGACCACTGAATGTGCACACACACAAAGTAATATGAAGAGCAGTTATAGCAAGTTATCTGTGAGAAATAACTAAATATGGAAATGGTACGTAAGCCCGGTTTGGGAACGTCCAAAGGATATGATACAGAAGCAGCTTTTAGTAAATTGAATGCAAAAAGTGCACCTGAGCGTTTGATTGGTAGGGTTAGGTTGAAACACGAAAATAAATAACTATGCCATGGAGATGCCATGGAGATAGCGACATGATGCATAGTGCATGGGATATCTGTTACCGACGAAACAAAATCAAATAAAGTCAATTATCCTTAGTGAGAGAATGAAGTGAACCACTACTACTGTTTATCAACGATCATGCAAGATTTATCTTCTCAGCTTACCTGCTTTTTGCCGATGATGTCAAGATATGTCGGGTGATTAGTAACAATACATATCACGATCTATTCCAACATGACCTAGATTGCATTTATGAATGGTCAATGAGGAACCTGCTTCAGTTGAACACAGCTAAGTGCATGGTGATCCATCTGCGTCACCAGCCGGTGGGCGCTTACAAGCTTGGAGACCACACCTTAAAGAAGGTCTCTCAGGAGAGTGACCTGGGTGTACTGGTACAGGAAGATCACGGGTGTTCAAAACAAACAGAGAAGGTGACAAGAACCGGAAATCGACACTTCGGCCTGCTTCGCAGTGCCTTCGGTCAGGTTGAACCCTCTATCTTTCACTAAATGCTTAATGTCTACTTGCAACCGCGCATGAAATATGCTATCCAGGCGTGACAGTCGTGGCAGAAACAGGATATAGTTGCTCTCCAGACTCCTCAAGGAAGAGCAACCAAGAAAATCAAGGGTCTCCTTCATGTGCCTTTTCAGTTTATACTGAAGTCTCTAAGAATGTACAGCAGCCGATATCAGCTTTTGCTGGGGATCTAATAATGGGGTACGAGATTCTGAAGAACTCAAACCACATTTGCCCTCCGCTGCTGGAATTGAACCACAACACTAACATGAGAGGCCATCTTCTGAAACTGAAAATACAGTACAGCCGGCTTGAATGCCGTAGAAATTTCTTTTCCCTCCGCGTGTGCCAGCCTTGGTACGTCCTCCCTAATTATGTGGTCTCTGCTCCCAATCTGGCGGTATTTAGAAAACGAGTTGACCTTGGGTTGTCAAATTTGCATTTCATTTTATAACTTGTTAGCCAGGGGCTACAAAACGCAATCAAACGTTGTCTTACCAAACTCCCAAACAATGGACTTATGGATTTGTACTTTTAATATTCGAACATCCCCGCTATTCAACATAAATATATTGTGAGTCCACCAAACGCTCTTTACTTTATCATGCAATTTACTTATCGCAATGAGTTCCATCCCACGGGACTTGTTAAGAATTGCATTTTTACACGTAATACACCATTGTTCCACCCTCCAACCACGATCATTCTCCCGGCACATATTAGGTTCTTAAGTATGGTGTTATCTGATATTTTGCATTCTATGAATTTCGGTATCTTGCTTTTACGTACGTCTTATATTTATGCACTGCGGCGATACAGCTGAAGTGTGTTTATCACCTTCAGCGAAAGTGTAGTGATGGTGGTGATGATGACGCCATTCCCAGCTTTCGAAATCGTCTGTTTACCACACCACCCACACAGTTCATTCGTCTCAAACTTCCCTAGTTTCTTCAGATACCAAAAATGTCCAGATTTGTAATTGGATTTGCCAAATGAAGATGCCCTCCTAATGTATGGCTGATTTGAGACTAGAGGCCGTTCATTGTGTTCAGTTAACAATTAGTAGGCTAATATGCACTTTTGAAGGATCCGGGTTCGCTAGTTGACAAGCTGCCATTCGCTCATAGCTTCGTTGCATGCGGCCACAGAAGGAAACTCTAAGGTCGGTCTAAATAGGGCGTAGTCAGAGACCACGCTCTTCCTCCAATTCGAGCGACAGTTTAGGACGGACTGCAACAGGAACTGATCGCTATGTGATCGATTGCGTTCTTGGCTAGTCCGATGTTGGTAAAGGTCATGCGGGTAGTGTGTCGGAAGTTAGTGCTCGCGAGACATAGACAAGCAATTTCGCACGGGTATGGTAACCGCCCACTGTTATTCTTACGAGACCCTACACTGTGTTGGACGCGCAGATGCAGCTCATCAGTAAACAGCTTCCCAACTTAAAGGTTCAAATCACCAGCAAATACTACAGCATCTGGAACATTTCTATTACGATGGAGCACGTTCATTTAGTGATAACATTCGTCTTACCCCGAGTTATCGCTATAGTTTGTGGGGGCGTTGGCAGTAATGACACACGGCCATCTATTGGCCCCGCGTGACTTAGATGCTCTGAACGAGCCAGGCAGTACGCACACATCCGGCTATTGATTAGGATGCAAACGACCAGAGCAGCTTCAACGCAACGACTCAGGGTAATATCAACACCGATTTGGCCGGCACATGAAGCTCCATCATCTCCGAATAGACTCAGTGCGAAAGCAGTGTTAATGTCACCTGCGATTGTGTGTGAGTCGAAATTAGAAGACGAGGGACTATTGACGCAAGATTTGGGAGAGCTGCCAATTTTTGGGAAAATACAGGGGGTATAAGTAAAGTTGGAAGCGAACGAGAAGGATGAAACGCGCAAGAGGGGGAATAAGAAGACAAGAAGACCTGCTTAGTAGCATCCTCACCCCCATCCACCCTGCTCAATGCCGCAGATAGAGTGCTGTTGCTTATCCTCTGCGATGGCCAGAGCATAAAGAAATTGTTAGGAGAGGAATTCATTGCACTGCGTGGGTAGAATAATCTCAGGTATAGTGAAGAGAACAATTAAGGCTCTCAACCAAGGCATTTGGTTTAAAAACCCGGCAGTAAGGTAGTGGGGTTATGGCGCCGGGCTATAGCGAAGTCGTTTTATGGAGTAAGGAGCCGCCAACACTCTAAACCCGTAGCTTAGAAGTATCGTACTTCACTCCTAATCTTGTTGCGCGGGTTCGAATCCGCGTGTGTGTGGATATCCTCGGGATGTACTCAACCCGAGTACAACCGGTGGTGGCCGCACTGCATCCAAGCGGCATTACGGCGTAGATTTGACACGCAATTTCGCAAAACCGTGCATGTCCGCCACAATCCCACGTACGCATATAAGCTTAGAGACAATATGCTGAACGCCGCCTCACAAAAGCACGACATCGGAGTGGTAATCCAAGACGACCTCGGTTGTTCGGCACAGTCCTTGAAAATGTCCAAAACTGCGAGCCAACATGTTACTCTGTTACAAATGGCGTTCGGGAGGTTTGATCACTTCATCTTCCCCCAAATACTCAATGCGTATGTGAGGCCCCATGTAGAGTACGCGATCCAAGTTTGGCAACCCTCGTTAAAAAACCGACCTGGTTACACTGGAGACCGCACAGCGACGAGCAATACAAAGGTGAAGGGTTTATCCCACCTGCAATATCATAGGCAACTGAAAGCCCTGGGAGTGTTCAGCGGAAGATATCGCCGGCTAAGAGGTGACATTACTCTGGCGTTCCAGATTTTGAAAAATTCCGGTCACGCTCGCCGTCACTACCTGAAGCTTAGCTGCAACACAGAATTGATGGGTCATTAATTGAAACTTGTCACCCAATACAGTCGGCTGGAGGGCCTCCTGAATTACTTTTCCGTTCGAGTTTGTCAATCGTGGGACGCTCTTTCGACTTTTGTCATTTCAGCGCCCACTCTACCCATTTTTAAAAAGCGACCCGACAATGCTTTACGCCACTTACATTACTAGCTCTGAATTTTATTCACTGAGTGACGACAAGACGGAGAGAAACATTGTGCTCACCAACCCCACGAAATCGGGTTAGACGAATATACTACGTGTTAACCTGGATAATATGGTGAGTCCACAGATGTGTTATTCACTTTGGTGTAGCTTGCACTAACTTTATTCGCACAAACCATCCCAGGGGACTTGTCAAGCCTTGGCATTTTTATCCGTATTATACCATTCCATACCATTCCATACCAACGTTCCACTGTTTCATGGGGGCCGAGTGCGACTGCACTTGAACTCGGCTCTCACTTTGCCCTCTGTGGCCACTCTAATTCTCCCCACGCAATATTGCGTGTGCGCTCGTTCGAACCAGTTCGACGAGCTCTACTCAATGCTTCCCAACTCTTGGATCTAACCTGTGTGGATTATACTCTTGCTCCAGTTCCCAGTTTTCGGCATATTCTGTGCCGAGTTCCACTTGTGTAACTATATCAAACCGCTTTTTCTGAAGAGATTTCGGTCTCATTCGGAAGAGGAAGCTGAGGGCTCCCAAACTACGCGGCAACCATTCGTGCAATTTGCAGCATAAAAGGTTATAGCCTTTCCACTTCTCTCATCAACTGAGTAGCGCTAGGGAGGCTTATCAACGCTTCACCTGCATCGTCGCTTAAGGCAGGCCGATTAACACACGCTGCCGCTTTATGTGGGTGTGTGTTCAACTGCGAGTCGATCGATCGCTGAACCCGACAGCCTGCGCGTTGCGATCTACATCTGTCTCTACCTCTTGTCGTTGGTGCGGTTGAACAACTCTCAATTAGTGTGCGTGACCTGACCTGTTTGTGTGTCACGCCTGGCGCAAAGAACAACCATCAAGGTGAGCGCTTAGATTGGCTTTGCTGTAAACAATAAGATGACGACTAGCATTCTAATGGTTCAACGTTGCCTATGTTGCGCAGACAATTCCAATAAATTCCTTAGGATCACTGTAACCTTTTCTAGCTGCATTAGGTCGTACTGTCTGCAATGTGTAGGCAAATCCGTCCAAAAAGTGAGACAGACAAACAAGGTTGTTGACACAATTTGGTTTTGCCTAACATGGCAAGTTATTCCAGTTGTTAACCGTTTAACTTTACTCATGAATAAGTGCGATAGGATGACTGGGATACTCGTGCATTTTGTAAATACTAAGATAGATCCCACGGAGGTAAATATGGTCACGATAATACTGCAACCAGCCAATGTAAGCTTCGTATCTAAGCGGAAGAAGAGAGCTAGACGTTCCAAGTGCACTGTAGCGTCCGTGTCTCTAAATCCACTGGGTCACCTCACTCCCATAATTGGACAAGTCTCAAACATGCCTGCTTCCACTTCTCCAAACATGGACGCTTCACTTGCTGATTCAGCCAAGACACCGACAGGTCAGAGCCGAAGGCAATCAGGTGCAGGTAACAAGCAGGTAACGTACGCATCGATTGCCTCGACAAACACACCGAGAGCGACATATATAGGTCCATCTTCTGTAACGAGCACGCGTGGCGCAAAGCAGCTTTCACGGTCAAACCCAGTTGTGCCTTCTAAACCACCCAAATTGCCGGCAAAATGTATAAAGCCAACACTCGCTAAACGAAACCAAGCTGCGTTAAATCTCATGTGTACCAATCTTCCCGAATCCAAATCTGGCACAGTCAAAGGCAAGTTGCAAGACGATCGCAACCAGTGGAGTTCCATCTGCGATGCGATTGGTATTCGGGTTGAGTCTGCAATGCTGCAACGCGTAACGCGTCACCCGACCTCAGTGCACTCTAGTGAACCTCGAATGCTTCGAGTAACACTAGACTCAGCAGATGAGACAGAGGATGTCCTGCTCTCAGTAGTTTGTCTTCGCAACTCATCGAGCGGACTGCGCATATTACCTGATCTACCTTGGAAAGATCTCTCCAAAGAAGCAGTTGACCAGCGCAGTATTCCTAAAATGGATAGCAAGAAAACAATATTTGTCCATGGTGTTCCCGAGATTCTGCATTCTTCCGATCAGGATGCGCAAACACATGACCGAGAGCCGTGGTGCTACATCCGCGAAGCACTCTCTGTTGACAATGTTATCGCTAAATCCCTGACAAGAGCTCCGTCATCACCTAACTACAAGGGCTGCGGTCCAAGACTAATGAAAAAAATTACACTCCGAGGGAATGACGCAAGTTCTGCTGGAGAGCTGGTTAAAATTTCGAGCTAGGTTGCAAACAGTGATCCGGCTAAAGGCAGCAAGCGAACGGCCAAAAGTCGGAAGCAATTCGATGGAACTTGCAAACGCTGCAAATTCTTTATCTGCACAGTCTTGCGGAGAGGCCGGCATAACAGCGCCCACGGCACACAACAGGACAGAGCACAGCGCGAATGAAACGTCTGTTCAGGAACGCTCAATAATGCCATGCAAATTGACTGAAATTCATAAACCAACGAACGATTAATGGCCGGTCACTTAAAGGTCGACTTAAAAGCAAACCTAAAGCTGATATCCATCAACGCACTCCTAACAACAAAAGCCCTATCTCGCATGTACAGAAACGCCCAAGGCCTTCTAAGTAAGTTGACCGAACTTAGAGAACTCCATGACTCACAACCGCGGGACCTCGTCATGATTACAGAGACATGGTTAAACCCTGAGATAACCGATTCTGGGACCAATTTACTCGGTATGTCGCTGCTTCGGACCGATAGAACCGGAAGGGATGACGGTGTGATTCTTTACTATAATAGAAATCTCGGATGTGAAGTTATCGATCACCCGGAAATCCGGGCTCCTGATTCGCTTTGGTGCCGCCTACGGTTGCGATACAAGGACGCATGTCTACTAGCCGTGATTTACCACAGACCAAACTCAACATCGTAAATGGACTCCAAACTGAACCACGTTCTTCATTTTGCTTTGAACAAGTCATACACCCATATCCTTATCGCTAGAGATCTTAGCATGCACGACAGAAAAGCCAGCAACCGACGGTACGCCGTGAAAAGCCTACTTGAAAGTGCTAATTGCTAGTCACCCTCTGTACAACCACGTAACCTCTCCCACCAGATTTCGTACTGCTAACAAGCCGTCGATATTGGATCTTGTGCAAACTAACGAAAAACTTATGGCTGACGGGATAGTTGCAAACACACCGCTGGGTCGTGGTGATCATGTTACTACTTTTTGACTATATATGCTACACGGGGTACCCTGAAATTGAGGATGGTAAAGTGCATACTGTCGCGCACTACCATGTGTTAGCTAAGCTTGTCAAGGATATATCTTGAACTTTCTTAACTGAATTCCCTTAGATGTTGTCTGTGAAACCTCTACAAGGACGTTTAGCACACTGGTTGCGCACGCATCGGAACAGAAGTCCTTCCAACCCAAAAACAAGCATAAGTCATTTCACAGGAGCAGTACACGTAAATAGATGTCCCGGAGGGATTTGGCATGGCGAGATGGCCAGGACTGCTGGAATGCCGAAACCTGGACTGCATACGTGACACATCGTAAGTTCTGTGTAAAACCGATCAGCGAACATCAGGTCACGCATCAGCAGGAGTTAATGAAGCGATTCTGCACGATCTGCATACTTCTGTATAGGCACTTTAACTGTCTTCGAAAGGTGAAGCGGGGGATTCCAGCACCAGTCACGGCTGATGGGTGCACGCGATCAGCAATAGAAGCAGCTGATCTCCTACGGCTTCATTACTCCCGAACTTTCCAGCAGGTAACGAGCCCAAACATTCTCCTCATTTCTAATACTCCACCATCTGGTTTAGAAAACATCACCACTGCGGAAGCTGTGTTGAAGAAGTTGTTATCCTTGCGTATCCACAGTTCTCCTGGAGTCGACAACATCCGACCAAAGGCTCTGCAGGCGGTAGTTAGTGATCTAGCAGAACCACTGGCTGTTTTCTATCAGCGATGTCTAGAAGAGAACCGTATTCCACCAGTATGGAAGCGAGGGGTCATCACCCCTATCCATAAAGGAGGTGATCGCACTGATCCTGCCAACGGGCGTCCAATAACACTACTTCAAGTACTATCCAAAATGATGGAATCAATCATCGCAGATGCGCTGCTGCAGTATCTGGCAAGCTACGACATAATAGCCCTAAAGCAACATGGCTTACGTCAAAAGAATTCGTGTAATACTAACCTATTAATTGCACGTAATAGCTGGACTGAAGCTGTCGATGATGGAGTAGGAGTCGTTGTCATCTACCTGGACTTTTCAAAAGCGTTTGATCGCTTAGACCATCGAATTCTCCTTCAGAAGCTTCGAAACTACGGCATTGGCGACCCAATCCTGAGTTGGATTGACAATTTTCTACAACAACGACGGCTAGGGTTGAGAGTCCGAGAATCATTGTCTGATGCAATCGATGTGGCGTGTGGGGTACCACAAGGTTCGGTTCTTGGACCTCGTCTATTCTTCGTGTTCATTAACGATTTGGCGAGATCAATTACTTCCGATTTCCTATTTTTCGCTGATGACATCAAGATATGGCGAAGGATCAGAGGACCGGAAGACCATGAACGGCTCCAGTGCGATCTTAACACAGTGTCGAACTGGTCAGTTCAAAACGCCCTACCGTTCAACGTAGACAAATGTCGCGTCGTGCAATTACGCCATAGACATAACTACACCTATTCACTTGGGACTAACGTACTGCAGAATAGCTCCCAGGAACGTGACCTGAGTGTGATCGTACAGAGCGATCTCAACTGTTCAAAACAGGCTGCGGTAGCTGCGAAAAGAGGCAACCAGCATGTCGGCATGCTGCGAAGGGCATTCGGGAGATTTGACCCATCAACCTTCCCAATGATGCACAATTCCTACGTGCACCCGCATGTTGAATACGCTATCCAAGTTTGGCAACCTTGGTTGAAGCGCGACCTAGAGGCGTTAGAGGCACCACAACGAAGAGCAATAAGGAATGTAAAGGGCCTGCGCCATCACTCTTACTACCGAAGGCTGAAGTTGCTGGAAATTTTCAGCGGACGCTATCGAAGGCTGCGCGGTGATCTCACATTAGCGTATCAGATATTGAGTGACACCAAACACGTATGCCGCCATTTGCTGAAACTTAGCCACAACACGCAGCTCAAGGGTAACTGCTTAAAATTGAAGGAACCATATAGCCGTCTAGAGTGTCTACGGAATTACTTTTCCCTTCGGGTTTGCCAATCCTGGAACGCACTCCCAGACTCAGTTGTATCCTCTCCTACCTTGGACGTCATCAAAAAACGATTAGATATTGCTCTTAGCTCCCAGCATTTTGTTACCTAAACTCCCTATTGTGGATTACGCCAAGCATGCTTTTCAACAGGATTTAAGTATCAGATGGACCTCAGTGAGCGACCATATTTTACTTTTCTCACGCCTTACATCAACGATCACTGCAACCCAGTGTCATTCGAAACGTTTACGCTGAATTTTTTAATTGTACACTAATGTAATTTATCAAAGTATTCATCTAGGCAGACGTTCGGTAGATGACCCAGATATATTTTGATTTCATCCTATTCACCCTAACCATCCTACGGGACGTGTCAAGCACTTGCTTTTATCCCGTGATAAATCATTGCTCACTGTTCATCGACCATTCTGGTTTCAGTGGCTCTAAACGTGAACAAGTACCACCCAGCGTAGTTAAATTGATCACAGTTGCACGCAAAACGACGTACCATGTTAACGTCCAGTCACATCGCGATGGCGTCAGTAATCTAGTCACAGCCATATTAACAAGCCAACGTCATACAGACTGAGTTAATGAAAAGCTTGATCACATAAGCCCATCCTCTTCCAACATTCTTCTCCTCCTATTTACAGTGTGCAGACATCATAGTGTGCAGCTGCGCTCAAAGAGAAAACCTCCAGCATACGAAAATGTCAAAATCATCGCTTTCAGTGTTCTTTGCTTAAGCGTGGCTCATCATGGAGCAAGAGGCTTCATGAGTACGGGTTCAGCAACATATCTTCATCCTACTTGGATGACGGAAGGTAGCAACACTCTTGTCCAAGATCTGGTTTGAAGACGTAAACTGTGAATGATGGATTGCTCAGTATCCAAATCCCGTCAATTCAACTTACGTACACTGCACCGCTTTGATCAAGTTGCCTTGGAATACGTTACAGAGGATGCGATCACAGGAAATGGTTCAAATTGAGACTCAGGTGGCATAGTAGTGGTGAGTTAAGAAAGCTTAAACTGGTCTCAATTTAGTCGACTGAGTCAAGTTGAAGAAAGTACCTATCCGTGAGTGTAACGAAATAAAAAGACATGTAAATCTACCCGAATTAGTTTGAGCCCCGTTGTTCGAGACATTCCACAAGGTTGAATAATGCGAGATGGAATTCAAATAATCAGATAATTGTATATATCCCGTTACATAAGGATGTTTTGCAGTTTTCAAGCCCTATAGTCCTATACGCATTCACAGAAGCACCAGCTGTCCGTTTCGCCCTGTCGGAAATCATCAGCGGTGCGTATCTTTCAGCTACGTGGATCTACAATTAGGGCAAGTAGTAAACTATGCCACTAGCCAGCATCTTTGCTAGTGAGCAGAGAGGAACGACGATGTACCGTCATGACTCGCAAGTCAATTGCGATGTAGTGTATCGTATTCTCCGTTGGCATTCAATTTACGAAAGTTAAAGCGGACAAGGTTGGCATGGGACTCACGGATACCACTAACGAAGCGACCGTTTAGGGATTTTTCAGGCATGTTGAGAATATTAAAGTAGTTAGTTCCCGTAAGAAATTTGAAAAGCATGCTTAGGACACAAGAGCTGGTAGATGTATGCATTTCGTATTGTTTCCTCGGTTCCAGTAACAATAACCGGTATACAACTATATACTTAACTCTGGGTGTGACAAAATAAGCATGAGGTGTAAAATGAATGGGAACTATCCGACAGCATTTGCTGGGAACATTCCTTAATTAGTTACACAAAAATAATCCCTACGCTTGAGAACATACCCACTTTAGTTGCACAAGCTCTACTCGGGGTTATTCCAGTAGTTATGAGGCGTTTTCGAGTTACACGTAGGGCTAAATAGTTAAGTGCAACAGTTTCACTTATTAGTAAGTATGCATTTGTTGAGCGAATGGCAGGTGATCTGAAGCTTATTTGAGTGTTCGGAATTCTCATTTGAAGCTATCGTCACCACTACTTCAACAAAAATTATATTGATCGCCAGACATACTCCATTGACCTGGAAGGACACTTGCTCGGTAAACAGAGTATTCATGCCCTTGAGATGAATCGTACTGTAATTTTGACTTGGTTCCAACTACCCCTTGCTCTGCCGTCCCATAATTCATTCACTTGCCACGCAGTGCGTGACGAGTCCACATAGTTTTATGTAAAATAGGACAACTGCACTAAGTGTGTCACCGAACTAATTATTACAATACTCAAGCTGCGGTAATGTTGCCAAGACAATTAATTGTGTGGTGGCGTAGAATTATAGCCAACCAACTAGTATGGAAGAAAAGTGGCGCTTGTAATTTCAAACCACGATGGTCTAATACTACTGATCTTTTATGCGTAGTTCGATTCATTCCTAATTTCTTCGTCAATCGCATTATTCGATTTAATTCTTGGATTAGCCCAGATCCAATTGTTTCGAACTGAGCCCCTCGTTTATTCAATCGTATTACATAACCTTTGTTTAAACCACTTGGATTTATGATTCAAGCTACTCAAATTTGCTACATATACCATTCACTTGACCCATGTCTTTGTTGCCGGCTTAACTGTGATGGTGAAATGTTGCCGTTCGAACTTGCCAGTCGGATGGCTCGTGCATCAACTTGTTGTATATATTTGTTAATAAGCGCTCTACAATAATCCTGGTTTAAAAATGGAAATATCTTCGCATAGTTTTGCTATCAATCGTCAGCTGGTAGACCCGATTCGTCATCTGCGTTTTCCTCCCATTAAGACGACCGCTACAGCACTCATTAAAAAGGCACAGTGTGCAACCCGAAAAAGCGGTACCAGTGAATTGGAACTCGACAAATATGAGTAACTTTGCGCGATCTTACCAGTTATAACGTACACAAATATAGCATTCAGTATAACCTTGATGACTGCAATTCCATGTAGCTTTAAAGCACCCTAGTTGGGTCAAATTAGAGTATTGTGCTATCCTAATGGTTCAACAAGTTGTACTGATGCCGCATCACTGTTGCAGAGGTAAGGCGTCGTTGATCGAGATATGCAGAAGGATTTCGTTGAGAGAAGTTAGGAACTTTTACTCGATTGAGAAGCCAAAGGCAAAAATAGCATAATTATGCCATGTCGTGTGGTTGAAGTGTGGCAATACTAGGGAGCAGAAAGATGCCGTACGTGGAACAGATCTCTCACAACTCAGGTTGAGTAACATTTACTCAGCCTACAACGGAACTCTGGGATGATTTGACCTCTGTCTGACCCCAATTATCTCACAGCGGAGGCCAAAGCTAGAGAGAAATTTTAGTGTGTGGAACTGTATATTGTTCCATTCTGTTCGGCTAGATCTGATTGTTGCATGTTATTTCTGCTGCCAGGATTTAAAATCACAGGCCACAAAACCTATAGCAAAAACAATAAGTTTGAAAACTAGTACAGTGTGTTGGCATAGTTTGCCACATTCCACTGTTTAATTCAACCACTACAGCTGGAAATGAGTTTTGTTTGTGAAAAAAAGGAGCAGAAGCCCAGGTAAACTAGATATTTTCTTTCAACCCTGTATTGCTTTTGCAAGTAGCATTACGTACGGATTAATAAAAGGACATGTTTTCGTTGTAATGAAGATAGAAAGTATCTGTTGACATGCGTATGCGTTAAACCTGTGCCTATAACTTACCATAAGTACACAAGTAACTGACGAGAGTAATCATTCCTAACGATAAATAGTGTTCTGTAAGGCCCCTTGTTCTATGGTACTTATGTTGAACGCTTTTCGCAGGGCTTGAATATTCTGCTTGCACCACCAAAACTTTGTCGCTAACCGATTGTGATCCGAACCCATGGGTTTAGTAAATTGCGTGCGGCTGATACCGGCTCTTTTCGTTTCGCAGACAAGTAGTGTAGTAGACTAGCACCGTATAGACAGTTTGCTACACTTTCTGTGTGATTGAAAACATTTTACTAAATTTTGCCCCACTATACATATGTGTATGATAGCATGAGAAAAAGAGGATAGAACTTACCCTGGATAATACCTTAGCGAATTGACAAGTTACGGATCCCTATAAGTGAATCCTGTTAGTTTGAAACAACTGGCGAAATTCTACATATGTAAAGTGCGAACATTCGAAACAGTAACTTACTTTTGTGCAGATGCATACAAGCATGATAATGGGATGTATTCCATCCTTTTACATGTGATTACGAGGAACTATTGACCTACTTATTTCTAAGCAGATCAAGTATTGAATTTGTAACAAGGAGAAGCCCAAACATGATAACGCCTATTTAGTGATGCATAAAATCCTGCTATCACTGGAGGACAGCCACTGACATTTGCAGTGGTAATAACCTGCAAGAAAAAGGAGGATAGCTTGCGCTATACCCTAGTTTGTACGCAAGTTACGACAGATAGAGTCATCGGTCTAATGGCTGAGTAACATACTTTGCTGGCTGGTAAAACAAACTGCTGGCTGTCGTGGATTCGGTTCCTGAATTAGTCGGAAGACGCGCACCACTGACGAGCTCCAATAGGAACTAAGGGCCGTCTGCTAATTTTCCGGTTTGGTAGTTGTGCTCGGTAGTTTATGAGCTGTTGGAACAAGTCAGTAAGTTGTCATGGAAAATAACCCACTCATGAGAAATCCGAAATCTGTTAGGCATCCTAATTACCAATGGGTAACCTGCGTGTATGTTGCCAGTAAGATAGTATATGCTGCGTTATTAGCCAACTTGTGGGACGCTGTTCACAAGCGCACTTGCATCGATTATTCAGGAGTTGTTATAAAATATCTGGAACTTTTACAACAATCGTTTTCGTTTAAAAAACATGAATTTATCCATTTCTTTAGGTTTGCTATGACTAAAACCTTCACTATCCAAGTTGATCTGAAGCCAGAAAATGCGTAATAAACAGTTCCACTCATCCGCTCTGCATCTTCCATTCTACTGATCGGTCCTCCATTAGAGTAACTGTTTGACTTGGGAAATCTAGATACATGAACTCATCAACAAGGAAGAAAGTTGTTGAATTCAGCTTCCTCCAACGAAATCAACCCAAACCACTAGTTTTACTGGTTCACCCAACGATATGGAAGAAAACTTCCTACGTCATGATATGATTTGGGTTTCTGTTCAGACTCTCCCAAACTCTTCACGTCCTGTCCCTACGTAATCGTGTGGGGAAGAATGCGGCGATGCAGATCTTAGAAGGATTTAATAATAATTAAATGGAAGAAGCTAATCTTAATCTCAATTCGGCCATCTTAGTCCAATCGGCTTATACACATTGTCAAGGCCTGGTGAATAGCCGCCGTACAGAAAAGTGGTGCCATGATAGTACGACGCTACAAAACTACAGATGGCGACTGAGACGTTATAAATGGAACTTCCAATTCTTTTCGCATGCACTAGAATTAGATCCGTTAGTCAGCATAACGCTGGTCACGAAAATTTTGATAATGGTGCCACTCATTTGCACAATGGGGATCTTTGCTACTCCCAGCAAGATCTAACCGACCAATTAGCCATATCCGCCAAAATAGATTGAGCACCGCTTTGGAAAATTCAAAAAATATAACATCTGCTCTTTGCTATTCTGCCGTACACCAAGAATCATACTATCCGGTTGGACTGTATCTCGCACCGACGAGAGATATACCATTGCTTTTTATGCACCACGAAGTCATATTGCTCATGCAAGAGCATGGTACTACCTGCATATATTTGATCTGTGTCAAATAGGGACACAGCTTCTCAATTAAAAGGAATTTATCCCATATTATTAATATCGTTATTATTATTATTATTATTATTATTATTATTATTATTATTATGTACTTACTAGGTTAGGGGTGGCTTGCAGGGATTCAACATGTAGATGAGGCTGATATCAACCAGTGTACTTGAGTATGATAGAGAATAGTTGAAGCAGTAATTTGGAAAACTGTCTGAAATCGTCGAACATCCTTGGCCCACCAATAAATAGCCTCTGTACGGAGGAGTCTGGATTATGATAAACGAATAATCTGACTTAATCACATTGTACAATCCGCAAAAGTAACATGAAAGGCCTGACTATTAGTCAAATTGCATTTTTAATTATAGTCCAGCTTGTTGTTTCGAATTGCGCAACAGATGTCGGTGCAGTGAAGCGGTCATCTTAATGTTGGACAGTTACTTATCAAATCCCGTTATTATGCTGACCTGCAAAGATGTGCTTCGCTTCTCATATAAATCATTTTGGCAGGGAGTTCCCAGTAACAGACAGAAGTTATCGGTATGGATAGAGCAATGATTAGTGTATTATGGAATACGTCAATCACTATAGACGTGACTACTCAGTAATTATCAAGTGTTCCCCAGTACCAGTGACCCATATCAATTCTGTTCTAATTTGAGTTCTTTTTGAACTTTGTCACACATTGTCTGATACTTGTCGGCCTGGTTTCTAGTGAACCTTTATAATTACATACGATACCAGCTAACAACTTAATAGGAAAGTTGCTGAAAGGTAGTGAACAGATATGTATATATGCAAAAGAGAGGAAATTGTGCAAACACTGTACCTCCCCTTGCGGTTGTTTTCCATTGTGACATTCTCAACACACCTGTCTTAAAGCAAGAAACAGCCTTCTTGTCAGTTCCTATAGAACATCAGGAAAGCGCACAATTAAAGACCGTTTGGCTCCGTGGGGAGTGCGATATTTCTCTGCTACGAGAAATTGAAATACTTAAGTATGAGATGATCGTTGTCTGCGAAGTGTTGTTTGTGTCGGACGGTATCACAGCGATGACGTGGGCATTAGGACACTCAGTGGTGATTGCCACTTCTGTCTTTATCACTTGCGCCTAATGCAAATGTTCACTCTGTTGCTTCGACACGCACAAATGTAACCATCAGGCAGAAATTGCATTTAACTAACCTAAATTTATAATGTATAGCAAGTGATGGGGAGTTTTACGCGTATATAAGAAGATCTATCATATTTTCATCCAATTTAACCATTTGAATTTTCATACGGCAACCTGGTAGAACGTACCCACGACAGCCAACTGTTTGCGATCGTGCGCCAGTGACAAGGCGCATAAGCCGCAACCATAACTGTTTACCGGTGGTAGTGTTTCTCAAACGTTTGATTCAGACGGCCCACTAAAATATCTAAACTTATTTGCAGTTGCAGTGCATCAGAATATACAAAATCTAAGTAGTGTGATATAAAATCTAAACGAAGCATGGATTTACCATTTATTCAAGGAGGGGAATGAGACTGCTTTCTTGAACAGAGCAAAGAAAAATTTGGTTCAAAAGTCACCAGATCATTTCGCATTTCGTGGGGAACGTTCAATTCTCTCGCCTTTTTAATTTATATTCTATAAACGCTGAAAACCAAATTTCAAATATGTATGAAAAGTGGTTAAGAACTCGTACTATGCTTAGAGCTGACTGAGTTTAGAAAGCCAAAATGGTCCACCAGGCCGTTATGGAAATACTTCATTCATAACCACACAGTCGAAATTCTCTCTGGCCACGTACTCGCAAGTGATTTATCGTTACAGTGAACAATGAATTTATACTGGTTAAGAAGCATGCTTTACAAGTCTTGTTAGATAGTTGGTGAGGATATCAACATAACAATAATGATGATAAGGATAGTAAAATAGTTAATAATTTAAATATGAAAATGAGGACTTAACGTTCTCTCCGCTGTAGTCCTGCCATCCACTTAGATTCACAGCATCCACAGTTAACAACAAATAATTCCATGGTAAACTCCAGGTGTAGGCTGGAGACGTAGGGTTAAGTAACAAAATGTAAGTTGATGAGTGCATTGTCCAACAGTCTTTAAATACTGTTAGTGTCGGTACAGAGACGACCGATTCTGGGGGAATATTCCACGGGTGACAGACACGAATGGAAAAGAAATTTCTCCGGCACTCCAGACGACTCTATAGTTCTGTGAGTTTTAATGAGTGGCCCCTCAGCTTTGTATTGCTGCTGAGTTGCAGTAAAGGGCGGCACACATGATGTGGGTCTCGCAGAATCAAGTATGCCATAATCACGTCGCCTCGTAGTCTGCGATAGCTTCCACTGAACAATCCCAGTCGTTGTAGCCTCCCCTGGTAGGAGAGATTGCGCATTCCAATTACGTTCTTAGATGCCCGGCGTTGTGGCTACTCCAGTGCATTAAGGTCGTGTTTCAGCCATGGAGGCCAGGCTTGAATTGCATATTCGACATGGGAGCGAACACACGCACTGAGTATTTGTCGAAATATGGAGCTGTTTATTTGTCCAAACGCCCGCCTCAACAGCCCAACGTTCGCTTCCCGGTCTTCGGGGCCTTTTCGGATTGCCTGGGGTAACCCAACTCAACTTGAACCAGGGCATCCAAGACACGTTCGAGAGTTGATCATCGTAGTATATTTCTTCCGACCCGGTATGAGTAGCTGCCCTGATGTCGGATGGAAAACACCTTGCATTTACTGATGTTGAAATGCAATACGTTTTGGATCGACCATTAATACACCGTATCTAGGTCACTCTGAAGCACATGTTGGTCGACGTTTGCCTGGGTCCTGATAGCGTTGGCAAAAATTAGGATGTTTGAAGCGATTCTCTGTGCAAGATCATTAATAAACACCAAAAACGAACGTGGACCTAGAACTGAGCCTTGCGTTACACCACAATCAACTTGTATGGGGTTCAATAAATAGCTTTGCCCTATGACCACTAATTGCCGTTGAAGTAGAAAGTTGCCTATCTAGCTTAAAAAAGGGTCGCAGATCCCATAATGCTGCAGCTTGGATAGTAGTGTCCGATGGTCTAGACGATCGAAAGTCTTGGAAAAATCCAGGTAGCTCACATCAACTCCTTCTCCAGCGTCAGTTGCCTCGGTCTAACTACTGCGTGCAATTAGTAAACTCGCTGTACATGACCGCTGTCGATGGAAACCGTGCTGGTCAGGAGTGATGCGGTTGCAGTTTTCCAGATAGCACACCAGTGCATCCGCAACTATGGATTCCTTGACCTTGGAGAGCATAGGAAGAAGGGATACTGAGCGGTAGTTAGAGGCATCAGTTCTGCCTCCACCTTTGTGAATTGGGGTTATTATTCCAAGATTCCACATGGCGGGAACTTGGTTCTGGTCTAAGCGGCCCCGGAAACACTGAGCTAAAGGTGCTGCCAGTTGGCTTGCTGCTGCTTCCAGTGCCTCTTGCGAATGGTGTCGACACCCGGCGAGCTGTGTTTGCGTAGAGATGTCAGCTTTTGCAATACAGCCTCTGAGGTAAAATTGATGTGGGTTAGTCCTGGCAAGGAGAAAACAAGGCTTGGTAGATCGCTTGGTGGCAAGACTCTTTGAAACGTGGGGGAGTATTGTACCTTCAGCGCGTTTGCTGCTTCCACATTCGTTCTTGTTGGGCCATCAGCCATCCTGAGTAGAGGAAACAATGCTCATCACATCTACGTGTGTGTGCCTTCATTCGGGTCAGTTTGTCCAAACCTGTTTGGTGCATTCCATCCCTTGGATCTAGTTTATATTTGTGTCACCTTTAACCTCCATCTAATAATTGGGCATTCATCCCGCAGAAAGGTACACGCGCAACGTTCCGAATCCAGAGTCACACAGCAACATACCTGGTCTTACACAAAAGCCAACTTCGAGGTCAAGAAGACGAGCCATCAACCACTGTTGCTGCTCGGAAAGTGAAGTAGCTGTCTGATATTTTGCGTCATCCCTCAGTGGCTTTGTTTACACTCGCAGCGTATTCCTGGCTAACTACTCAACCACGCATATCTTTTCCGCGAGCCTGGTAGCGCACCTCAATGTGCTAAAGACGTATAGACCTTACAAACAGCCGACTCATCTCTGAGGGTGCATTCATGCGACCATGCTCAGTCAGTAATTGACCTGAAATACAATGATGAACACGCACGTCAAGCGGTGGGTTTTAATGACCAATATAAGCAGGCCTCAAAAACGAAAGTAATAAGTGACTACTTTGTCCAGAAAATTTTACTAGCAGGAATCCAATCATACAGTAACCTAGACAAGTTTTATTTTAAGTGGTCTATGATCACTCTAAACCAGTTGAAACCGCTTAATGCTTGGTCAGATGCTTTGTGTTTCTGTGAAGTGTGTATGGCCATCCCACTGAAAAAAATTTTCCATGAACTATCTCAGAAACAAGAAAGCATTTTGGTGATGACTGAACAAATGAGGAACATGAACATCTCAATATCCGAAGAAAGAGTGACTGAGCGTAAACCAGTTCTCCCACTAGGCTCCACTTCAAAAGTGGAGAACAAGCGTTGGCAGTGTTAAAAAGGCCCCACTTGTGGCTTTGAACCTCAATAGGACCAGCGGACCAAGTAAGCACGAACCAACCATCGCCGGCACGAATGAAATGAGTTCGAGCAGGGTCTCGTCCATGCTACAAAATGTTCCGAATATGCAGCACGACGTGGACACTAGGGATGGTTGAAACGTGGTCGCTGCCAAAAACAGCATGAATCTTAGGTTTTAGATCAAACAAAATGAAGCCATACTTGTACTTAAACAGCCTCCACTGACTGTCTGCAGACCATTGAGGCGGTCGACCTCAGTCCAGACCGCGCAAATGGTCATTAAGAAACCACAGGGTACTATCGGTACTCTGCATCGACATGCCAGAATCGTCCACAAATTTCTTAAAAGGAAAGAAACTCTATGACGGGAACCAGTGGAACTGCATATGTGACGTCTTAGGTGTTATACCCGCCAACATGATACGGGGCACTCGTCTAGAGGTAGGGTAAACCGGGACTGCTCAGTGTTGTACTGAATTCCACTGATGAAACAGTAACAGTTTTGCTATCTATACTGTGCCTCCGGGTTGAGTCATGTTCCATACACATCTTCCCGGATATTCGTGGTGTGAGCATAAAAAAGCAAAGCAGGACTTGGAAGAATGCCGGAAGGAATTGGTAGCCAAGACCATCCTCCTACACAGTGTTCCCGAGGCTGGAAAAATCGAGGAGCGCGAAACAACAGCAAACGACCACGAACAGTGGCACTATATTTGCGATACGCTGTCCTTGGAAAACGTCGTATTGCAATCGGTCAAGAAGCTGCGCGAATCGCCGTTACAAATGATGTGACTCGAGGATTGTGAAGGTGTTGCTCCAATACAGACAGATGTCAGTATGGCTAGTGAAGTGATGGATCAATGTCTTATAAACAAATAGATGAGAACAGCCCGTTTAATTGAATCACTTCTCCAAAATGGTTCGGATGACATCGTTCCGTTGGCCCACGAAACTGGTAAGCACATTACATACTATATATCCAAAGATAAGAGCAGGCAGGTGTTGTGTCGGAGCCCCGCGACTGCTTCCATCTACTGGTGATAGTGAGAACACGAACGACCGGGTAGAAAACAATGGTACACGCCGCACAACAAACCGGCCACTACGTTCGTGTGTATAAAGCAATCGAATCTTTCAAATCAGCGCATATACACAAGCTATGCGGAAAGGTTAACATTCGGTCAGTCAAGGATGGTTAGTTCAAAAACGGAGGGTAGATAAGTTGCCTCACGAAGGAGAGAAATACACAAAGTATGAGCAAAGCCAATAAGCGTAAGATTCAGTGTCCACAAATGTACGTCAAAAGTGAACGTATTCGAGGAACCGTAAAAGAGGGCGGGGGAATAGGGTGAGTGGGGTAAACCTCATAAAACGACGGGGAGTGTTGGAGTATTCTCACCTCCGATTTAACAGGACATAATGGCAGGATCCATTGAGGTGACAGAAACGGGTTTGTCAGCGAGACATTACACCTAAAGCACATGCCCCCGATTCACTACACGTATCATTTCTGCGCACATGCTACACATTACAGAATACTGCAGTGTAAAGCAAATAGAAATGAATTATGTGCAACCCCTTCGAAATTTGGTAAAAATCGTTGTAAAAGTTGTCAGCCATGAATATCTTCGTAGTTCTCATGTAACATTTAAAATATCTGACGGTATTGCATGACTCACAAATGTGACATGTCATCGGAACTGTGCAATCGTTTTCTGAATCGAATAGTGGTAAAATATGAATCTAACGTTTTAAACTGCTGTACAGATGTTGCCTCCATCACTTGTACAGGTAAACTGTTCCAAATATTTACCACTCTACTTTCAAAACACAGTGTGTGAGGAACTCGCTCCACATACGGCACGACAAGTTTGTATCTGTGTCCGCATGTGCTGTATGGCTCTCGTACGTGAAGCATTGGCCTCAACATCGGGCAGTCACCGATATGTAGAATGCGGTAGATCATAATGAGGACGACTTGCAACCGACGGTAGTACAAGGTGTAGATAGTTTCTCGCCTGTTTGTATTGTCCACGGATTTCAAATCGTAGCACGTGAGTACACCTAGGTCGTTTACCGTGGGTATGGGATTTAGCGGTTGGCCGTCAAGGGTGTAGGTTCGGCCGTCAGCACCCTTCCCAAGGCTCATAAATACAGACTTGGCTGGGTTGACCGAGAGATGCACTTCTGCAGACCATGTGGATAGGCGATTAAGCTCTTGTTGAAGTACGTCACAGTCGTTGGGAGCGTCAATTTCTCTCCAAATCTTCATGTCGTCCACAAACAAGGCACACGGCGACCGGAGAAGCTGAGGTAGATCTTTGGTGTGGATCATGAACAGAGTGAGCCCCAGCACAGTGCCTTGAGGCACACCACTCTTAGAAGGATGCCAGTCAGTTAGATGGTCGTCGAGTTGTACCCTCCACTTTCGTCCAACAAGGAAGTTGCGCATCCACCGGTACAGTAAGCAACCAACACCGCACATCGTGAGTTCGTGAAGGAGAGCCTCATGGCTGATCTTGTCGAACGCTTTACTGGAAGCAATGGATATCACGTCGAAAGACTTCCCCTTGCTTATTGCCTTCAACCACTCATGACTCGTCACAGCAGGTTCGTAATGCATGAACGACCTTGCATAAAACCGTGCTGTGCAGGCGTCAGGACCTCGTTTGACTGTAGCAACTGCAGCAATCCCTTCTTTACGATTTTCTCAACAACCTTTGCCACAATAGGTGCCAGACAAAATGGACTTTAGTTGTCTACTTTGCTAGGGTCGCCGCCTTTCGGAACAGGCTTCACCACCGAACATTTCTAGTCAGTTGGTATCGAATCTTCGGATAGCGACCTGTTGAAAAGGTCAGTAACGACAGGAGATTTGTTGATATAAAGTGACTTGAGGATCAGTGGGTGAAGCCCATCAGGTCTGGCTGGTTTGGTGCCGTCAAGACTGGCGAGTAGTTTACATACCTCTTCAAAGCAGCAATCCAGATTGTCGAGTGTGGTCAAAGCGGTACACGTCGAACTCGGAACAGACACGTGGTCATTTTCCAATACTGAAGCGAAGTGAGCCGCCAACGCGGACGCACGCTCAGTGCCGAAGGTTAGAGACTGTCTGTCCGGACCATCCAGCACTGGCACATCACCTGCTGGCTTCATGTGTCGCTTCACGTCAGCAAAGATTCTCTTTGAGGCGGTCTTCGCGGTGATTGTGAGCTGACCTTCGAAATGTCGGCGTTTTTTCCTTTTTGCACGGTTGCGGAGGTTCTGCGGACTTTTAAACCCTTCGTAGTTATTGGTAGAGCCAGAGAGGAGGAATCTGTCCTACAGTCTGCGCTGCCTCTAAGCCAGATTTCCATACTACTTGTCACAACTAAAGACTGTACGGCCATTCCATCCTTTCGGTACTCGTCAACAATGTGCATACCATCTGACTCTCGTGGACCTCAAACCTGCAACTCGACTGCTGCCAGCCTGTGGCTGGACCATTGAGCTACCGCCGGATTGCAGCCTCCACACTGCTTGATTTTAATTCTGCTCGTCGTTTGCCCACCTGAACCAAAGATTTTGCTCATTGGTCCCCATGTAATCGGGGTAAACGGACTTACTGTGGGTTAATGTGGATACTATCTTTTGTCTACTTGTGCATGCTTCACTTCAGTGTCACATTTGTTGAACTTATGTACTTCAAACAAACCATCCCACGGGTACTGTTATGTCATCGTTCCACTCCCGGACCAGAAAATGGCGGTGCGAAGCAGCCCTAATTCTTGGAGAGTGTTTGGCTAGTAGACCAAAAACCGAAATGCCTAAAGTACAAAGCGTTGAGAGATGAATCATGGAGAGCATCGCCCTGTCAATTAACTGAAAACACGGTTGAAAGACTCATTATTCATTTTGTAACTAATTCGAAGGCATGGTCAAGATGCGCTTCACTCAAGCATATCTCACCGAAAAACTATAAGTCAACAGCGCAGTACCGCAAACCAATGTGCCCGACGCAGTAACAATTGGTATGACTTCGTGAAATAACTGCTTAAACTAGGGAGTAGCTTGACCGCCGTTGGAGATAATCATGCCAGCATGAAAAAACCTAAAAATGTCGGACGAAATGCAACCACAGCGAAACCTCTTGAGCTCACTATTGCGTGACAATGAGTACTGCGTACCCATGTGAGGAATCGTCATCGCTTTCCTACCCAGGCTACCTAACAAACAGGACCAGATCATACGCATGTCTTACCAAAGTGAATGTTCCCCGCTATCTGGGTTGGAGGATCGGCTGACCAACTCCTCGAAATGTTCGTTGATAAAGAGAACCGAGGTTTTCAGACCATGTCCAGCACGTATACTGCGTACCTTAAGATGCGAAGGGCAAGAGAAAGGGCGCAATGCCTTGCGTCAGCATGATTCTAAATGCTAGTGGAGAGATCACACTCGATGCCCAGGCCATCACAACATCCTTCAATGAGTTAGCTACTCAAGTCCCTAATCGGACACAGGGGATGATAGGGCATTGTTTGGATGACAAAGCTTAGAAGCAGATAAAGGAAAGAGTAGGTGGCGCAAACGTTCGCTAGAACTTTTCAGTATAGAAGTCGGAATGGAAATGGAATCCGGAAAGCGTTGTAATGTCACGCTCCGCCACGGAGGATTTAGACGATGTGGGTCTCCAAGATAAGTTGTTTGTGTAACAATAAGCTAAAAGCAGGCATTTGTGAAGTAAGAACCCCTATAGTTGTTAAGAGACCGATGTGAGTGACTCACCAGTGGTTAGATGTCTGAACATCCTCAGTATCAAGTTATCTCTTAGTTACACCATCACTGAATGGACACCGCCATGTGGCGACAAAGGAAGTTGACGACGTTAGGTGACTCGTTTCGTTTCGGAAGCAGGGATTCACATCCAACTTCGCGAATGCTTACGCCCCGTCGACCAACATTGAGGATCTTACAGACCGAAACCTTGACTAAGCAAACTATGGCGCTATCGCAAATCAAGTTTCAGCCAACACGTCGACTAGATGCGATAACTGACGACTGCGTAGAAGCAGAATGTGGGCAGAAAGGAGAATACCGAACAAGACAACAGATTATAAATGTTAGAATAATTACGATTCGGAACTATGTATGTGTACATAGTCGCGTCTGGAATGGACGGGATTAGCGGAGTCATCAGGCACTGAGGGGGTCTTTTTAGTTTTTCGCTTTCGTATACAACCTGGATCCAGCCATCGGAATTTAAGTCTCGGGGCCACCCTGTTCAATCCTCCTAGAGACGGATGAACTCAAAGCAACCCGTGGAAGCCTCCACTTTAATCGGTCTGACGAGTTCAAATTCAGAAACCATTGGTCGACATTGCTGCAGACCCCATCATCCATGTAGAATGTCGAGAGCTGCGTCAGTAGCGAGGGTTCGGATTAATCCATTCACAATCCTACCCACCGAATCCTCAGTCAACGAAGTTGGCTTGCAAGCAAAGATAAAGACTACTCCCTTCTTCCTAGTAGCATATTTAGCTGAACTTTGGATGGCTCCTCACGCGCTACATCATTATTTCAGGCGACTGCAGAAGCAGACCATAGAAACATTTCGATTTTAAAGCACACAACTTGCAATTGCGGAAAGCGAACACCGCGAGCTTGTCCATCTATCCCCTAGTTAGCAAAAGAAACCACATTCCACTGGAGGATCATTTTATGGTACTCGTTGTATGAAGGGATTGCAACGAGTAATCTCAACACCTCATAGCAAAGGCGCCTCCAATAACGTCACATATAACGCTTCTGGCATATGTGTTGTAAAGACGCTTCCGCGACAGTACTCGATGGTCGTTGGAATACTGCCTTCAAACCGGATGAATGAACAATGAACAATGATTTATAACGGGTAAAAAAGCAGGTGCTTGACATGTCCCGTAGGGTGTTTAGCGTGACAAAAAAGATAGAGCAAGGGATAATGGAGTCGTCAGTTCGGGCGATTACAGATGTAACTGCACTGTCGTATAAAGGGAGTTTGAAATGAGAATGTACGCACACAAAGCAATAAGGGGAGTGGTTATTGATCACATAATAGGCGAGAAAAATAAAAAAGATAGCAAGGACAACGCTTACTCGTGTGCAACTATCTTGGGTCGACAGGATACAGAAATCCAGTTTCTATAGTAGTAGCGTTTATCAAATTTCGTGCAAGGCGTTTGGAGTGACTCATTCTCGAGTAGGGTTATGGCACTATCCACTGTCTGTTGTGCATTAGTGCCAGCATCTGGTGGTCATGGGCTATAGCACGTAGTGTAAATGTGACAGAGTATCGTCAAGGCGTTTTTTGAAAAGGGATAGGGTGGGTGCATTAATTACATGTTCCGGGAGGGCGTTCCAAGGCTGTGCCACTCGAAGGGAGAAATAGTTTCGCCGACATTCCAGGCGGCTGTACTGCGTGACTAACTTAAACTGGTGACCTCTTAGCGAGGTGTTTTGACTGAGTATTAGAAGGGAATGGCATGGGTGGTTGGGGTTTCTCAGGATCTGGTACACCATTATGAGATCGCCCCTTAGACGCCGATAACGTCCACTGTATATTTTGAGGGTCTTCAGCCTGAGTGGGTAGGGGAGGCTGGTCAAACCTCTGACGCTCTTCGTTGCCCTACGTTGTGCAGTATCGAGCGCGGTGAGATGGTGCTTGAGCCAGGGTTGCCACGCTTGAATAGCGTATTCCGCGTGCGGCCTCACGTACGCACTAAGCATTTTTGGAAAGACTGAAGGGTCAAACTTCCCGAAAGCTCTGCGAAGAAGGCCGAGGTACTGGTTTGCTTTCTTAGCTGCCTTTTCAGTCTGCCTCAAACAACCGAGGTCGTCTTGAACTATCACGCCGAGATCGCACTCGTGAGAAGCCCGCTGTAGAATTTGTGGTCCTAGGCGGTACTTGTGCATACTCTTGTGCCGTATGCTGAGAACTTTGCACTTGGTGACGTTGAAATGCAGCATGTTCTCGATGGACCATGTGTACGCTTTGTCCAGGTCCTCCTGTAACACTGTGTGATCCTCCACTGCAGCTATAGTGCGCCATACCTTTAGGTCATCAGCAAATAGCAAACAGTTAGAAGATAGCACGCTCGCGAGATCATTTATGAAAACCAGGAACAGGCGGGGTCCAAGTACCGAGCCTTGAGGTACGCCGCACTGAACTTCGATGGATTCCGACAGGTTGCTTCTAACCCTCACATTCAGGTGACGTTGAACGAGAAAGTCTCCTATCCAGCCCAGAACAGGATCGCCGATTCCATATTTCTGGAGTTTGTGGAGGAGAATGCGATGGTCTATACGGTCGAATGCCTTTGAGAAATCCAAGTAGGCCGCGTCGACTCCTACACCAGCGTCCACAGATTCCGTCCAGCTTGCACGAGCAATCAAGAGATTAGTGGTACAGGAGCGATTTTGGCGAAATCCATGCTGCTCCGGAACGAGAATTTTGTTGTTCTCCAGGTACCCCATCAAAGCCTCAGCTACAATGGACTCCATAACCTTGGAGATCACAGGAAGTAGTGTTATCGGGCGATAATTTGCTGGTTCAGCACGACTGCCACTTTTGTAGATAGGCGTGATGATTCCGTGCTTCCACATCGTGGGGACGTGCATCTCGTTCAGACATCGTTGAAAGAAAATTGCTAGTGGTCCTGACAAACTCATGGCAGCAACTTTCAACGCCTTCGGGCGAATGCCGTCCGCACCCGGGGAGCTGAACTCGCGCAGAGACATCAGCCTCTTCAGTACAGCTGCGGAGGTGAACGATATGTGATTAAGCCCTGATGGCGGCGTTATCTGCTTAGGCAGGATGTATGATGATTGCGCGCTTTGGAAGGTACGGCCAAATTGTTGTCCAAGGACGTTGGCCGCCTCTTGTGCGGTTTGGGCTAACCCGCATGCTGTGTGCAGAGCAGGAATACCGCGCTTAACACGGCGCAAATTGTTTACGTGTCTGTATAGCAGTTTGGGATTGGAGCAAAACTTTTCCACTAGACCTTGTTGGTTCTTCAGTTTATCCTCCCGGACGAGTTTGACACAGTGGTTTCTTTGTATTGTGTAGACATCCCAGGTATGGTCGTTCGGGGAGGCTATGTAGGTGTGCCATGCCAAGTCCCTTAATGCCATGCATTTACGTGTCCTGCTCCTTACGAAAGACTTCATCCTTTTAGGCCGGCAGAGTTTGGTTTCAGATGTCCTTGCCACGAGCTTGGTAAATATGTTGACGAATTCTCCGCAGGCCACCTCAGGGGTTAATTCAGCTAAGAACGACCAGCTGGTTGCATCAATGAGGTCGGACAGGTCGTCATAGTTGGTTACGACATGATATTCCTCGGCATGCTCTTTAGGATAATCCGCGTAGCACATGTAATGAAACACTAGTGTCGCATGATCACTGCGGCCCAAAGGAGTATCGGTTATCACTCTCTCGACCATCAATTCTTCATTGGTGAATATTCGGTCCAACATAGATGGCCTGTCAGTTCCCCTGAACCTGGTGGGCGTAGTGACGTGGCCATAAAGCGGGAAGTCTGAAACCAGATCTTGCAAATCTGCTTTGAATTGCTCTCCTGGTGTGGCCCGGGATTCGAGGGCATGTAAGTTGAAGTCACCGGTGACTAGAATGTGACTGTACTTCCTGTTTATCACTTGCCTCAACGCAGCCATCAAATTGCAGTCCATCTCAGGAGTAGACGATGGTGGGCGGTAAACAACAACCAATAGGCCAAGATCGTTCCCTCTCAGCCGGAAATTACACCAAATGGCGTCAGGTACGTCCGTTTCCGAATCGTTTATGGGTTCGCATTGCATGTTGTTACGAAAGTAAAGGGCTACCCCACCACCTTTGCTGGTTCGATCCTTCCGGACAACGGACATGCCCGTTAGCCCAATTTCAGCATCCGTTATCTCGCAGCGCAACCACGTTTCGGTGACAGCGATGAGGTCCCAAGCTGCAGACGCGTGTCGAAGTCTTAATTCAGCTAATTTGCTGAGTAGACCTTGGGCATTTGTGTACATGCATGAGAGCTTCTCGGAGACCAAAAGTGTGTTAGATTGGATGGATGAAGCAAATGAGTTTACGCCGACCAATAAAGGGTCGGCGACTAATCGTTTTTTGGATGGGTTGCATACTCTCGAGAAGTATTTGATATATAAGCAGGTATCAGATGCCCCGGATCCCGGTGTTTGCTCGTGCTCTGCTGTGTCCCTCCGGATATTATGGCTACTCTTGAAACCGTCCCCGAGTCGGGTCCTGCAGTTGGCGTTTTCATTAAGAGTTGTGCCTCTACTGAGTTGTCATTAGAAGGTGCTGGTGTTCCCGCTGCTTTCAGACGAATTTCTGTTGGCAATCTGCAACGGAATTTAGTCCAGTTCTTTAGTAGGGTTTGTGCCGTTAGTTCTGACTGTAACACAAGTTTTAACAGCCTGGGACCGCACCCCTTATAGTTTGGTGATATGGGGATCCTTGTCAACGAGGTGACCACGACATTTTCGAGAGAAAGAGCCTCCCGGATGTAGTGCCATTGCTCGCGGTCGTGCATCTGAGCATCGTCGGAAGAGGAATCAGTAAGCTCGGGAACACCGTGAGCAATCACTGTTTTCTTATCTTGACTTTTTCTGTACCTCTCTTTGTTAGCGGGATCCACTGAACGTTCTTTCCACGGGATTTCGGGTAGTATGCGCACTCCACTTGAGTCGTTGCGGAGACGATTCGCAGACAGCAGAACGGCCTCAGTCTCGTCCGCCGAGTTTAGTGTTACCCGAAGTAACCGGGGTTCGCCGTAGTGCAACGCGTTTGGGTGGCGCGAGATTCTTTTTAATGTCGTGGGATTAGCATGGACACCGATCGACGTACAGATGGAACCCCACTGATTTCGATCGTCCGTCAACTTACCCTTAATTGTATTGGATTTGGATTCGGGGACATTTGTGCATACAATGTTTAGGGCACCATGGTTGCGCCTGGTGGCTACTGGTTTTGGATTTGGAGGCTTAGTATCCGGTGTTTTTGGTGAATTTGTGAACGGCACTGATGTGTGCCATCCATGCTGCGACACTTTAGTTTTCTCTAGTCCGGGCACAAAGGTTACCGGTGCTCTTTCCGGTGTTTGCTTGGCGGCAACCGATGCGTACGTTGCCGGGTTGTTCACTATTGCTGGTTGACTGTAGCTTACGGTCTCGAGTGTAGCGAACAGACTACTAGGTGCAGCACACAGTACAGAAGTTGAGGCAGGCGCGCTGCAGGCAATGTTTTTACTTATAGGAGGGAGAGAGAATGGAGTTGATACTGCTGGAGGCTGAGTCGTTGGGGTTCGGTTGGGACGCCTGGCTCGCTTCTTCGGCCTGACTAGGGAATTCGGGGTGTTATTTTCACTCACAAGTGCAGGTCCGTTTCCTCCCATGGGTGTAACTCTGGCGCTCACCAGTTGCTCGACCGCTTCGGTTAGTCTTTCACACCTCTTCAGTAGCACAGATAGACAGCTAACAAATGGAATAGAATTGCATACTTGGCAGAACCAAAACGCCTCTGCGGTGTTTGCTTTCGTCGACCCCTTCCCAAGGCAGGTAGTGTGATAGGATTTCAAACACATGGTACACACCAGACCACTTTTTACCACTTTAGCACATGATTCGCATTTGCTCTTCATACGAGACATGTTCACAGTAGGCGTGCTGTTTTAAGGGGTAGCAAGAGGATAGAGATACTGACGCACCGTTGCGTGGCTATCGGCGCTGGTTTGAGGTCAGCGGGTTCAGGCGTGTCGCGGCCAGATGAGTCACACGTTCCTTGGGGTAGATAGGCGACGTGCGTGCTATCGATCCAGCCGGTAAGTGGGTAGGCAGCGATGCGACGTAGGATTGAGGCAAAGCAAGGTGACTTGGAAAATACTGTCTAATGACGACAGTGGCTGTTCCAAGGGCGGATCAAATTGACGACTATCGCTTTGTACAGCGACTTGAAGGAATGGTAGTAAGCTGATCGGGTGACTCTCAAAAAGATCTTTAAAATAAGACCACAAGAGTTCTTGTGCGACGAGAGGAAAAATAAATCCTCCGATAAGGTTCAAATACGGTTGACTTCGAAGTTGCAAGAGCACAGTTTGCTGGTGATCCGCGAATGATAGATCCAATAGATGAACAGTGGTAGGAGGAGCTCGCGGAGCCAAATCGAATGATGGCACGTAGGTCTCTGTGAGAATAAATCCAAAGATTTAGAGGCGAATAACGCAGGACAGATTTTTGCGACCGCTCGGTGATCACGGGCGTTAACAACTTCTGGAAGAATCTGCTCTCGCAACCGTCAGTACCTGAAAACCGGGCCCCACACGATTATGCTAACATTAACCTGTAACCATCGAGAAAAAACTTCTGCAAAGCGAGCAATTGATGTTTCCGCACCTGAGGTAGACCATGTCACAAAGAAAGACATCAGTCGAATGGATCTAAAATTCACTAGGTCGTTGTTGAATTGTTTATTGACCTGTTTCTTCACCCTACTCACATGAACGTGGCCCATGTAACTTTTGTTCCTAAAATTCATAACCTTTCCTGCCCTGAAGACTTCCGTCAAAGTTCCGTAACTTCAGACTTCACTCGCCTTACTCAACGAATTTTATTCGTTCGCCGGATTCCTGCATTCCCAGATGACCGTCTACAATTCGGATTTCCTGGTAACGTGAGCTGCTTTAGAGCCTCGATATTACACTCCGCCATAAGATATTCACACCTAAACGGTATCTCATTATCCATTCCTTATCCTGACAATTCTAAGGTCTTTGATTCCATCATCCACGTTTCGCTGCTTCGCGCAGCCTCCTTTTCTGGTGCCTCTCATTTCTCCCACATCATGCAAAGTCCCACCATGCCTCCGGAATCGCAATCATCAACGGTCTGAGGATTCACCCAAGGGCGTGCTGTCCGTCAGGGTGTTCCACTTTCTCCCTTGCTATGCATCCTGGCGCTTGAGGAGGCATTACATGCACCATCCTAAGCAGTGGATTTCCCCAGCAGGCCCAATCGATCATATCGCCTATGCAGATGATGTCGTACTATCTGCGCGCGACAGAGAATCCCCGATCGAAGGCCTAAGTTGATTTAAAGAGGATATAAAGCAGCTTTGATTATCAATAAACCACATGAAATCGATGGCACTGTATATCACGGTCGAAGCGAAAAACGATTACCGATTTTGAATACTGCGCAGCTCCCATGTGGTACGCTTGACCCAGTAATCAGAGAAATTCCTGTTCCTTGGATTGCCATTTGAATGGAAGGGTAAATGCTCGTCAAACTCGCCAGACTAGCTCAAACCACAACATCAGGAAACAACTCAAGCCCTCCTCAAGCCCTTCCAGCACATGGACATATTGCGAACCCATTTTTTACCGCGTCATAAACATTGCCTCTATTGTGCCCTCAGGGGTTCGACTTAGCATATTCTTAGATTGCGTCACGCTAGTCAAAAGACAACCCACCGGAGGAGAAGTATATTTGCGAAAAACAGAACAGGCCGACGTGGGAATGAATACACACCCATACAGTTCAAATCGCGGCTGTGTGCTAGTTTGGATTTATAGACCTAAAGAATCACGAGACGTGTGAATGGTGTGAAATAAGCGATGGTAACGAATGTTCTGCAACACAAAAACACACTATTCTGCTTGTAACTGAGACTGTTTTGATACAAGGCACACGGTTACTTGTGGGGGATTGCGCATTTACCTTCCAGAACAAGTCAATTTGTTTCGTTTCTGTGCGCATTAGAGTTTGGTCTGTGTGAAATTCTGTTTTTCTATGCAAGTTACAAGATTTGGTCTGAATCAGTGGCGCCAACTCGACTTGGTTCTCAGACAGCGCAATTTTCCTCGGCGCAGACCTAACACTCTCATTGGCGGTGGTGTACCGGAAAACCCTCAAATCGATGGATAGGTTGGTCCGGGTAAATATAAGATAACGGATAAGACCTGCAAGGACAACAGGGTTGCTCTTTCACGCATCAACTTAGGATTAGGGTCTATGGATTCCGTGCCTTTCTACTTTCATCTCATTTCTTCGGAAGGACCGCCCAGGACGCCATCTTTCAGTCTAACACCCAATCACCATCTGGGCAATACGGTAACCTTCAGCGGCTACTATCCAGCGCCTCGCTATGAAACGCGTGATTAGTGGGAAGCAAGTCGTCTTTGACAAAATTGACGCGAAGGAAGCATGGAAGAACTCAATTCTACACTCAGTGGACGGATCCTTGATTCGGGGGTAATTACGACGTCAACGTCTCACAAGTGGATAAGAAACGCCGAGAGGTTTCCCAGACTACATCAGAGGGACATAAATTCTAGCAGAAATGCTGTCGAGAAAATCGTGATGCTTCAGGGGACGACCACCACCAGACACAACTGATCTCCATTGCCGGGGCATTTGCGGACGAATCGACTTTCCCATGTCTTGCCTTCCTGTGCAGTAACACACGATGTTCGCTGTAAGAGGCACAACGATATCGTGAAGCAACTAACCAACAACGATGGTCGCATAGGAGCCCAAATCATCCCGAAGCCCCGCATCCCAGCGGCATCAACGCACATCAAGCAGGATTTAGCCTCCATCAAGAATTCCACAACACACCTAATGGACGTGGCAATTTGTGATAACTACGGAATGATCCGTACCTACCAAATAAAAATTGAAAAATACGGTTTAAGTGCTCATGCGAAAGCCATTGCACACTTTGTGTGCTCGGAATTTCCTAGGGCATTAGCAATCATGGCTTGCCTACTCTGCGGATAGCGACCTCCGGTCGGTTATTTTTGGCTGTGTTGACAAGATCACTTTGTGTTGGATTTCCTCGTTCATTGGAAGTATTTCGTGGAAATTTAGATACAATTCAATTTCGTTTCTGATGCCAAATTTTTCAACCAGAAATATTTATCGTTTTACCGCATGGTTTCGGCGATCTTGCTATCGCCATTTCCTTCAGCAATTGGTCATCTTGTTTTCGGATTATTCACAATGCCGAAGAAATTACCTGTAGTATTTGTTCCAAGATAGTCGGATACCGTACAAATGTCCGCACGCGTGTTTTGTGCCAAGTTAAATACCACACTTCATGTGTCGGATTATCAATTGAGTATTCTCATCGTCTTGGTAAAATCCAACACGACTTCGTTAAAACTTTATGTGAAAATTACCGAAACAAGATACAGCCAGAAGGAGTAAAGCGGAGGCGTATGTTTCATCACTCCGTTGAAAAGCTCATTGTGTTTGGCCCAACAACCTAGCCCGAAGAGACTTCAGGTTTCAGCTCAGTCGTGCTCCTCTACCCGTGCAAACTAACCGGCACGACGTCCAACCGTTGTGAGAAGCCCAGTTTCACCTGGCATAAATTGTTTACCTTTTTGTATCCAACGAGCACTGAGATCCCAGCAGCTGAAAGTCTGAGTGCTGAAGACCAGTGGAAAGAACAAACAACGAAATTACGAAGGGAATTTTGGCGTTTAACTTCTGGAAGTCAACAGTTAGCCAAACCACGTGAGGCTGGTAATATACTTCACCCTGCAAGATAAAGCTTGTCCGACCAGAGGCGTTATAATCTCGTGATCTTCCACGCGTTGGAGTCCAGTGATCCATCACCCCAAGTGCGCTACGATCACGATGTCGAGTTTTTGCAGTCTAGTTGACAGTCCCTCGACGCTGGTGAGGACTCAGTAAATGTGAGGCAAATTACTCGTCTTGGAAAGTAAGGTGATCAATGAAATCGACTTATGAGAATCACTTTTGTGGACGAAGCCAGTGTAAGACTGATCACGTTCCGACTAAGTAGGCTGAAAGGTGTAAAGATCCATGTTCGTCCAGACCTGGACCCAGTAGACAGGGGGCGGCTCAGTCCTGCCATCATTGAGCTGAAAAGACGTACTGGTGAAGGGTAAAAATCTTCGTACCATTCGATTTGGTTCATCGCAATTAGATTCCAAGTCGCATAGGGCTATATCGCAGTTAGGTTTCAGTTCGTAATGGTCAGCTGTCGTCCCCCATGGCTCAGTGGCATAAGCTGCTGGCTAGTTGACGTTAACCACTAGCGGCCATGGTTTCGATACCCAGAAAGGGACCGATGGATGCGCACCACTGACGAGCCCCAATAGGCGAAACGCGCGTCTGGTGCTTTTCCGGATGGCTAGCCTAACTATGCGGCTTGGAATCTAACTGCGTTGAACTAAATCGAATCAGACAAAACTCCGTCTACTCTTAGTAATCAAAAATCTTCGTATCGTAAATTTGCGCGTGGTTTCCAAGAATACGAATCAGGATTAACAGGCTGCTCACACTACAAGCACGCCCGGTGGCTACTGCTGCGAGCAGCCTTCACAAACGTTTGCAGTGTTATGAACAAGTGCGAGGAGCTTTGTTGCGTCTGAGCGACCAGAAGTAATGGGACGCGCAGAGACATGGCTGCATTCAGAGTTATACACCCAAGAACTTGAACTCAACGATTGCTCGTGCTTCCGATGCGATAGACTAAAGAATGCCTACGCTGGTGTCTTGCCCTACATCCGGTCCGCCCCGCGTATGAGACTTCTGAGCACCTACCGAAGTGACGATGGTTTGTGTGAGCTACTTTGGTGCTCCATCCACCTCACGCGCGGTGAACTACTTGTGTGTGCAGTTTATCGTAGCCCCCTGAGTCATTGTTTGGATTGGCTGCCCATTCTTCAAACCCACATGAGTTGTCCAAACTTTCTACTTATGGGCGATTTTAACTGTCTTCGAATACGATGGCCTGATGTGCATTTGATGCCTGGACATGGTGAAGTTAAAGCGAAGTTGGTGGATTTGGTACTTGAAACTGGTGCATCGCAACACATATGCCAGCCAACACACAAAACAGCACGCTCACCCCGTGCTGTCTCAACCTGATGTTAACGAGCTACGAACAATGAGTGCCTGACGTTCGGATCCTGGAGCGCTTGGCTAAAAACGACCACTCAGTGCTCATAGCTGATTTGCATTTACCTTGCCGTATTCACGTCTGGTGGAACCAGATTACAACTACTGGAAAACGGACTTTGACGGTCCAGCACCAGCCGCGAGTAAACAAGATTGGTCTCTGTCACAAAACGTATCTATGGAAGATTGTTAGATATTTATAAAAGTGGGATTGACATCACTGTGTTCCCAATTTGTGGAAATGAAACGTTGGACCCATTAAGCTTCATTGGTTTGACAAGGAGTATGGAAATCTGGCTTGGAGGTGGCGCAGACTGTAGGACAGATTCCTCCTCTCTGGCTCTACCAATAACTACGAAGGGTATAAAAGTCAGCGGAACATCTGCAACCGTGCAAAAAGGAATATGCGCTGACATTTCGAAGATCAGCTCACAATCGCCGCGAAGACCACCTCAATGAGAATCTTTGCCTACGTGAAGCGACGCTTAAAACCGGCCGGTGTGTGCCAGTGCTGGATGGCCCGGACGGACAGCCCCTAACCTCAAGCACTGAGCCTGTGTCCGCATTCGCGGCGCACTTCGCTTCAGTATTGGAAATGACCACGTGTCTGCTCCGAGTTCGACGTGTACCACTTTGACCGCACTCGACAATCTGGATTGCTGCTTTGAAGAGGTATGTCAACTACTCGCCAACCTTGACGGCACCAAACCAGCCAGACCTGATGGGCTTCACCCACTGATCCTCAAGTCACTTTATATCATCAACTCTCCTGTTGTTACTGACCTTTTCAACAGGTCGCTATCCGAAGATTCGATAACGACTGACAAGAAAGTTTGGTGGTGAAGCCTATTCCGAAAGGCGGAGACTCTAGTAATGTAGCCAACTACAGTCCAATTTGTCTGACACATAAGTTGGAGATAGCCTGAGTTGGGCTGGAACTCAGAGCCTAGTGGCTCATGGTTGACGCCATAAGCACTATGCCACTGAGATCCACGAGCAACGCTTGGTCCAGCAGAAAAGATTGCAAAGTTGAATTTGGAGAATCCGCTGGTGGCTGGGTTGCTACAAGCAACCTCAATTGAGACCTCGGTTCACTTGATGTGGACCTCGGCCATTCCGATCAAAAAGACCGTAAGTAAAATGAAAATTATAGTGTTGCTCGTCCCAACACCGGCACCCCAAGACCGCGGTTTCGTCCTGTTGGGACTCATCAGTTGGAGATAGCCTGAGTTGGGCTGGAACTCAGAGCCTAGTGGCTCATGGTTGACGCCATAAGCACTATGCCACTGAGATCCACGAGTCCAGCCCAACTCAGGCTATCTCCAACTGATGAGTCCCAACAGGACGAAACCGCGGTCTTGGGGTGCCGGTGTTGGGACGAGCAACACTATAATTTTCATTTTACTTACGGTCTTTTTGATCGGAATGGCCGAGGTCCACATCAAGTGAACCGAGGTCTCAATTGAGGTTGCTTGTAGCAACCCAGCCACCAGCGGATTCTCCAAATTCAACTTTGCAATCTTTTCTGCTGGACCAAGCGTTGCTCGTGGATCTCAGTGGCATAGTGCTTATGGCGTCAACCATGAGCCACTAGGCTCTGAGTTCCAGCCCAACTCAGGCTATCTCCAACTGATGAGTCCCAACAGGACGAAACCGCGGTCTTGGGGTGCCGGTGTTGGGACGAGCAACACTATATTTTTCATTTGTCTGACACATATTTTGGCTTACGTTGTTGAGAACATCGTAAAAAAGGGATTATTGCATTTGTTACAGTCAAAAGAGGTCCTGACGCCACACCAAGAGAGCAATTCAAAGCAGATTTGCAAGATCTGGTTTCAGACTTCCCGCTTTATGGCCACTCGCTACGCCCACCAAGTTCAGGGAAACTGACAGGCAATTCATGTTAGACCGAATATTCACCAATGAAGAATTGATGGTCGAGGGAGTGATAACCGGTACTCATTTGGGCCGCAGTGATCATGCGACACTTGCGTTTCCTTACATGCGCTACGCGAATTATCCTAAACAGCATGCCGAGGAATATCATGTCGTAACCAACTACGACTACCTGTCCGACCTCATTGATGCAACCAGCTGGTCGTTCTTAGCTGAATTAACCCCTGAGGTGGCCTGCGCAGAATTCGTCAACATATTTACCAAGCTCGTGGCAAGGACATCTGAAACCAAGCTCTGCCGACCTAAAAGGATAAAGTCTTTCATTAGGAGCAGGACACGTAAGTGCATGGCATTAAGGGACCTGGCATGGCACACCTACATAGCCTCCCCGAACGACCACACCTGGGATGTCTACACAATACAAAGAAACCACTGTGTCAAACTCGTCCGGGAGGATAAACTGAAGAACCAACAAGGTTTAGTGGGAAAGTTTTGCTCCAATCCCAAACTGCTATACAGACACGTAAACAATTTGCGCCGTGTTAAGCGCGGTATTCCTGCTCTGCACACAGCATGCGGGTTAGCCCAAACCGCACAAGAGGAGGCCAACGTCTTTGGACAAAGATTTGGCCGTACCTTCCAAAGCGCGCAATCATCATACATCCTGCCTAAGCAGATAACGCCGCCATCAGGGCTTAATCACATATCGTTCACCTCCGCAGTTGTACTGAAGAGACTGATGTCTCTGCGCGAGTTCAGCTCCCCGGGTGCGGACGGCATTCACCCGAAGGCGTTGAAAGTTGCTGCCATGGGTTTGTCAGGACCACTAGCAATTTTCTTTCAACGATGTCTGAACGAGATGCATGCCCCCACGATATGGAAGCACGGAATCATCACGCCTTATAACACGACTTCCTGTGATCCCCAAGGTTATGGAGTGCATTATAGCTGAGGCTTTGATGGGGTACCTGGAGAACAACAAAATTCTCGTTCCGAAGCAGCATGGATTTCGCCAAAACCGCTCCTGTACCACTAATCTGTTGATTGCTCGTGCAAGCTGGACGGAATCTGTGGACGCTGGTGTAGAGGTCGACGCGGCCTACTTGGATTTCTCAAAGGCATTCGACCGTATAGACCATCGCATTCTCATCCACAAACTCCAGAAATATGGAATCGGCGACCCTGTTCTGGGATGGATAGGAGACTTTCTCGTTCAACGTCACCTGAATGCGAGGGTTAGAAGCAACCTGTCGGAATCCATCGAAGTTCACTGCTGCGTGCCTCAAGGCTCGGTACTTGGACCCCGCCTGTTCCTGTTTTTCATAAATGATCTCGCGAGTGTGCTATATTCTAACGGTTTGCTATTTCCTGATGACATAAAGGTATGGCGCACTATAGCTGCAGTGGAGGATCACACAGTGTTACAGGAGGAACTGGACAAAGCGTACACATGGTCCATCGAGAACATGCTGCATTTCAAGGTCACCAAGTGCAACGTTCTCAGCATACGGCACAAGAGTATGCACAAGTACCGCCTAGGACCACAAATTCTACAGCGGGCTTCTCACGAGTGTGATCTCGGCGTGATAGTTCAAGATGACCTCGGTTGTTGGAGGCAGACTGAAAAGGCAGCTAAGAAAGCAAACCAGTACCTCGGCTTTCTTCGCAGAGCTTTCGGGAAGTTTGACCCTTCAGTCTTTACAAAAATGCTTAGTACGTACGTGAGGCCGCACGCGGAATACGCTATTCAAGCGTGGCAATCCTGGCTCAAGCACCATCTCACCGCGCTCGATACTGCACAACGTAGGGCAACGAAGAGCGTCAGAGGTTTGAACAGCCTCCCCTACCCACTCAGGCTGAAGACCCTCAAAATATACAGTGGACGTTATCGGGGTCTAAGGGGCGATCTCATAATGGTGTACCAGATCCTGAGAAACCCCAACCACTCATGCGATTCCCTTCTAATACTCAGTCAAAACACCTCGCTAAGAGGTCACCAGTTTAAGTTTGTCACGCAGTACAGCCGCCTGGAATGTCGGCGAAACTATTTCTCCCTTCAAGTGGCACAGCCTTGGAACGCCCCCCCGGAACATGCAATTAATTCACCCACCCTATCCCTTTTCAAAACACGTCTTGACGATACTCTGTCACATTTACACTACGTGCTATAGCCCATGACCACCAGATGATGGCACTAATGCACAACCGACAGTGTATAGTGCCATGACCCTACTCGAAAATGAGTCACTCCAAACGATTTGCACGAAATTTAATAAACGCTACTACAATTGAACCTGGATTTCTTTATCCTGTCGACCCAATCTAGTTGCACACGAGTAAGCGTTATGCTTGCTAACTTTTTTATTTTCTCTCACCTATTATGTGATCGATAACCACTCCCCTTGTTGTTTTGTGTGCGTATATTCTCATTTCAAACTCCCTTTATACGGCAGTGCAGTTAAATCGGTAATCGCCCGAACTGACGACTCCATTATCCCTTACTCTACCTTTTTTGTCACGATAAACACCCTACGGGACATGTCAAACACCTGCTTTTTTACCCGTTATAAATCATTGTTCGTTCATGCGGTATGAATGCAGTCTTCCAACGACCATCGAGTACTGTCACGGAAGCGTCTTTTCAACACATGCTAGAGGCACTATATGTGACGTTATTGGAGGCGCCTTTGCTAAGAGGTGTTGAGATTACTCGTCGCAATCCCTTCATACAACGAGTACCACAAAATGATCCTCCAGTGGAATGTGGTTTCTTTTGCTAACTAGTGGATATATGGACAAGCTCGCGGTGTTCGCTCTCCGCAATTGCAAGTTGTGTGCTTTCAAAGCGAACTTTTTCTATGGTCTGCTTTTGCAGTCGCCTGAAATAATGAAGTAGCGCGTGAGGATCCATCCAAAAGTTCAGCTGAATATACTACTAGGAAGAAGGGCTCAGTCCTTATCTTTGCTTGCAAGCCAACTTCGTTGACTGAGGATTCGGTGGGTGGGGTTGCAAATGGATTAAGCCGAACCCTCGCTACTGACGCAGCACTCGACATTTTTCATGGACGATGGGGTCTGCAGTAGTGTCGACCAATGGGTTCTGAATTTGAACTCGTCAGATCGATTAAAGTGGAAGCTTTGAGTTCACCCGTCTCTAGGAGCATTGAACAGGATGGTCCCGAGACTTAAATTCCGATGGCTGGATCCATGTTGTATACGAGAGCGAAAATCTACAAAGACCCCCTCTGTGCCTGATGACTCCGCTACTCCCGTCCGTTCTAAACGCGACTATGTATACGTAGATAGTTCCGAACCGTAATTATTCTAACATTTATAATCTGCTGTCTTGTTCGGCATTCTCCTTTCTGCCCACATTCTGCTTCTACGCAGTCGTCAGTTATGGCATCTAGTTGGCGTGTTGGCCGAACCTTGATTTGCGATAGCGCCATAGTTTGCTAACTTAGTCAAGGTTTCGGTCTGTAAGATCCTCAAGGTTGGTCAACCGGGTGTAAGCATTCGCGAGGTTGGATGTGAATCCCTGATTCCGAAACGAAACGAGTCACCTAACGTCGTCAACTTCCTTTGTCGCTACATGGCGGTGTCCATTCAGTGATGGTGTAACTAGGAGATAACTTGGTACTGAGGATGTTCAGACATCTAACCACTGGTGAGTCACTCACATCGGTCTCTTAACAACTATAGGGGATCTTACTTCACAAATGTCTGCTTTTAGCTTATTGTTACACAAACAACTTATCTTGGAGACCCACCTCGTCTAAACCCTCCGTGTCAGAGCGTGACATTATAACGCTTTCCGGATTCCTTTTCCACTCCGACTTCTATACTGAAAAGTTCTAGCGAACGTTTGCGCCAGCTACTCTTTCCTTTATCTGCTTCTAAGCTCTGTTATACAAACAATGCCTTATCATCCCCTGTGTCCGATTAGGGACTTGAGTAGCTAACTCAATGACGGATGTTGTGATGGCCTCGGCATCGAGTGTGATCTCTCGACTAGCATTTAGAATCATGCTGACGCAAGGCACCGTGCCATTTCTCTTGCCCTTCGCCTCTTAAGGTACGCAGTATCCGTGCTGGACATGGTCTGAAAATCTCGGTTCTCTTTATCAACGAACATTTCGAGGAGTTGGCCGGCCGATCCTCCAACCTAGATAGCGGGGAACATTCACTTTGGTAAGACATACGTATGATCTGGTCCTGTTTGTTAGGTAGCCTGGGTAGGAAAGCGATGACGACTCCTCACGTGGGTACGCAGTACTCATTGTCACGCAATAGTGAGCTCAAGAGGTTTTCCTGTGGTTGCATTTTGTCCGACATTTTTAGGTTTTTCCATGCTGGCATGATTATCTCCAACGGCGGTCAAGCTACTCCCTAGTTTAAGCGGTTATTTCACGAAGTCACACCAATTGTTACTGCGTCGGACACTGGTTTGCGGTACTGCGCTGTTGACTTATAGTTTTTTGGTGAGATATGCTTGAGTAAAGCGCATCTTGACGATGCCTTCGAATTAGTTACAAAATGAATAATGAGTCCTTCAACCGTGTTTTCAGTTAATTGACAGGGCGATGCTCTCCATGATTCATCTCTCAACGCTTTGTACTTTATGCATTTCGGTTTTTGGTCTACTAGCCAAACACACTTCGGGAGTTAGGGCTGCTTTGCACCGCCATTTTCTGGTCCGGGAGTGGAACGATGACATAACAGTACCCGTGGGATGGTTTGTTCGAAGTACATAAGTTCAACAAATGTGACACTGAAGTGAAGCATGCACCAGTAGACAAAATATAGTATCCACATTAACCCACCGTAAGTCCGTTTACCCCGATTACGTGGGGACCAGTGAGCAAAATCTTTGTATCTGGTGGACAATCGACGAGCAGAATTAAAATCAAGCAGTGCGGAGGCTGCAATCCGGCGTTAGCTCAGTGGTCCAGCCACAGGCTGGCAGCAGTCGAGTTGCAGGTTTGAGGTCCACGAGAGTCAGATGGTATGCTCATTGTTGACGATTACCGAAAGGATGGAATGGCCGTACAGTCTTTAGTTGTGACAAGGAGTATGGAAATCTGGCTTAGAGGCAGCGCAGACTGTAGGACAGATTCCTCCTCTCTGGCTCTACCGATAACTACGAAGGGTATAAAAGTCAGCGGCACATCTGCAACCGTGCAAAAAGGAAAATACGCCGACATTTCGAAGATCAGCTCACAATCGCCGCGAAGACCACCTCAATGAGAATCTTTGCCTACGTGAAGCGACGCTTGAAACCGGCCGGTGTGTGCCAGTGCTGGATGGCCCGGACGGACAGCCCCTAACCTAAAGCACTGAGCCTGTGTCCGCATTCGCGGCGCACTTCGCTTCAGTATTTGCAAATGACCAGCTGTCTCTTCCGAGTTCGAGGTGTACCGCTTTTACCGCACTCGACAGTCTGGATTGTGGCGTTGAACATTTATGTCAACTACACGCCAGCCTTGACGGCACCAAACCTGCCGGACCTAATGGGCCTTAACTAGCGATCATCAAGTCACTTTCTATCATTATCTCACCTTCTCAACAGGTCGCTATCCGAAGGTTCATTGCCGATTCACTAGAAATGTTCGGTGGTGAAGCCTATTCCGAAAGGCGGCGACCCTAGCAAAGTAGACAACTACAGTCCAATTTGTCTGACACCTATTGTGGCAAAGGTTGCTGAGAAAATCGTAAAAGAAGGATTGTTACATTTCCTACAATCAAAAGAGGTCCTGACGCCCGCACAGCACGGTTTTATGCAAAGCCGCTCTTGCATAACAAATTTGCTTGCGACGATGCATGAGTGGTTGAAGGCAATAAGCAAGGGGAAGTCTGTCGACGTGATATCCATCGCTTCCAGTAAAGCGTTCGACAAGATCAGCCATGAGGTTCTCCTTCACAAACTCAGGATGTGCGGTGTCGGTGGCTTACTGCACCTGTGGATCCGCGACTTTCTTGTTGGACGAAAGTGGAGGGTACAGGTCGACGACCAACTAAATGACTGGTATCCCTCTACAAGTGGCGTGCCTCAAGGCACTGTGCTGAGACTCACTCTGTTCCTGATCCACACCAAAAATCTACCTCAGCTTCTCCGGTCGCCGTATATATATATATATATATATATATATATATATATATATATATATATATATATATATATATTCACAGTCTGTTAACAGACATTGTGCCATCAGAACCACGGCAGAAGAAAAAGGTGAAGAAGATGGGAACACTAATGCGATTTAAAAATGTGGGAAACGATTTTTTGTGGTTTTACACACGCCATTTTGTATTTTTTGTTTTGTGAGTTTTTATGTGTATCAAAGGGATGGTGAAATTGCGGAACAACATTGCCGCCACTGATGTCTGTTGCGGGCCATGACGTCCAGTGTTTCCAACCACTGCAATTCAGCATCTCGTGGTCCCCAACCTGGAAGGCGGACTGGTCCGACTGCTGCCAAACTTGAGGTCGCCTTCTTCATACTCCTTCTCCACGTCATCGGCTGTCCACCGCGGCACTTTTTCCAATCGCTCCCTGGGAGTGCAAATAGCGCTCGACGTGGAAGGCGATGGGCTGGCATGCGCAGAACATGCCCGAGCCAGCGCATGCGATGTCGGAGAATAACGTCTTGAAGACTGGCACTATTCGCCCCAAGCACGCGGTCTCTCACCTCTGCGTTGCTTACGTGGTGTTGCCACCACACCCTAGCAATCCTTCGTAGACAGCGATTATCAAAGACTGATAGCCGCTTCATATCTTCCGAGCGAATAGGCCAAGTCTCACAGCCGTACAAGAGTACTGCACGGACGGAAGCATTGTACACCCTGCCCTTGAGCTTGAGACTGACATCACGACGACGCCATAGATGTCTCAGTTTGATGAATGCAAGGCGGGCCTTTGCAATCCGTTGTGAGACTTCATCTCCAACACCGCCACCAGCCGTGATGCAACTCCCTAGGTAAGTAAAGCAAGGGACTTGCTCCAGAACATGTCCAGCAATGGTGAGCGCGGGTTCAGGCACCTGCCAATCCTGGAGCAGCGTTTTACATTTTCCCGGAGTGAAGCATAGGCCGTACTTAGATGCCTCCATCGCCAAGCGGTCCAGAGCGTTCTGGACGGATTGTGGGTCGTCCCCCAGCAAGGCGATATCATCGGCGTAGTCCAAGTCCGTGACTCTTTCTCCAGGGAGAAGCTCAACACCGCAGTCCTGGACACCTTCCAGTGCTCTTTGTAGAACATCTTCGATGGCGAAATTGAAGAGGAAAGGTGAAATAGGGCAACCTTGGCGAACACCGCTGGTCACAGCGAATGAAGAGGAGTGCGTGCCGTAAGCCCTAACTTTGCCCGACGTGTGACTGTAAAGTACTTTCAGAATGGTTACAAACTTGTCGGGCACACCTTTCTTCAGTAAACAGTTCCACAACGCAGATCTATCTACTGAATCAAATGCCGCTCGGATGTCCAAAAACACTACGATTGTTGGCCGCCGGTGGATGTGACGAAGTTCGAGAACTTGCCGAAGCGTGAAGATTTGGTCGATGCAGCCGCGGCCTGGACGAAATCCGGCTTGTTCTTCTCGGGATAACTCCTCTCTAGTCGTTGAAAGCCTGCCAAGTAGGACCGACACGAAGATTTTGGATGCGACAGAGATTAGGGAGATTCCGCGGTAGTTGCAGCAATCGGCGCGGGAACCCTTCTTGTGAATCGGGACAATGACCGATTCTCCCCATGAGCTCGGAACCTTCTCCTCAGTCCAAACTTTCGTGAACAGCGATAGGATTTCGCTGATAAGTACACTCCCACCATCTTTGAATAGAGCTGGTGGTAGGTTGTCGGGACCCGAAGCTTTGTGGCGTTTCAAAGATTGGACTACATTTCGAATCTCTGCTTCATTTGGAGGGGCTGTGGAGACAGGCCAAGCATCATACATTGGGGGTGGAGGTGTCGCAGGGGACTGTGTTGGGTGGTTGAATTGAAGGGCGAAATGCTCTGACCAGCGACCCAATCGTCTGTGAAGGTTGGTGATCTTCGTGCCGTCTGCCTCGCAAATCGTCTGGCTGATAGCGTGGAAATTGCAACCAGTGGCCCTGATGATGTAAAACAGACGGCGGAAGTTGCCAGCTGATGCAGCGGCTTCCATCTCACCAGCTTGTTTTGACCACCAAGATTCACGATCAGAGCGAAGGCTTGCTTTCAGCTGTTGCGTAATAGACCGGCGGTGTTCGTTGTACTCTGCGCCAGCAGGCACCGCCCGTCGACGATCCAGCAATTCTGATGATCTTCCCGAGATCCAGCATTTGGGAGTGGAGCGAGTGAGGCCACAGCTGGACAAACCGGCCGACAACAAGGCTTGCTGGAGACTTGACCAGTGTTGATCAACATCCAGAGTGTGAGAGAGAGGGAGCTTTTCGCGAAGCTTTTGTTGATAATCTCTCTTCACCATTGGGTCCTCCAACTTGTAGGCGTTCAGTCGGGTGTGTTTTGACCTAGGCGAACCACCAAAACGCATGCAAACGGTCGCACACACCAGTGCATGATCGGTGTCGACGCATGTTGACCAAAATGATCGGCAGTCGCGTACACTGCCGCGCCACCTGCGACTTATAGCTATGTGGTCGATCTGTGACCAGCGCTGGGTTGATGATGGGGGGCGCCAAGTGGCGTACTGGCGTCCAGGATGACGAAAGCTGGTGCTGGAGAGGAATAGTTGATGATCAGCACAAAGACTGAGCAGTCTCTCTCCATTGTCTGAGCGAACATCATCATATCCATGCGGTCCTCCGAGGTGGCGCTCACATGGCAGCAGACGACCGACACGCGCGTTGAAGTCACCTGCCAAAACAATGATGTCTGTTTTAGGAGCCCTTAGGAGCAGCTCATGAAGGTTCTGGTAGAACTGGTCTTTGACGATGTCTGAGCTACAGTCAGTGGGCGCGTAGGCAGAGATCACGAAGAGAGCACGCTTTTCGACTCGACGTCTGCTGACTTTACAAGAGCCATGGAGCCTCATCGCACAAAGGCGGCTATTGATCGGAATCCAATCAATCAAAGCAGTCTCGGCTCTAGCACTGAGGGCGATTCCAACACCAGCTTGCCCAGATGCGGCAGACTCGGCGTCACCAGAGAGGCGGAGATGGAACCGGGTGCGTGGGTGGAGCGGTGACACCAGCTGGTAGACCGAGTTAGAGTCCTGGAGTCGTGTTTCAGTCAGGCAGCAGATATCAATTCCAAGGGTCTCTAGCGTGCGTGCAACTCCAGCTTGCTGACCGATCTGCAGTAATGTGCGTACGTTAAAAGCTGCAAGTTTGAACTGCGTTCCGGGTTGCAGGAGCGAAGATGGGCGACTTTGGGACCGGCAACACTCTGTTGAGTACTGTGTGGTTGAGTTGGCAGATGTCACGGGAACAGGTTCATCAGTGTAGGTGGGATTGATCGTTGTAGAGGAATCAGGTAAAAATGGGTGTGAATGGTACACGGGAAGGGTAGGTAAAATGGTGGCGTGTGCTTGTGCAGTTGGCATAGTAACATGAGTGAATAGCATGGTAGCAGCAAGACAGCGGGTGAATGGTCGTGTTGTAAGTCCATGGTTCGTCAGTGGGCGAGATACTACCCGGTTGCCCAGGCCGAAGTAGAGGGTTGTCTTAGGGGGCCCCACCCCGAGCCTTTGATCAAGGATCTAACCTACAAGGCAGCAGGGCGATATGAGGGTATCGCAACCCGTTGGGAGCCGGTGACCAAACAAATGGTTCATACGCCTTTAGGACCGCATAGGACCAGGGGCCCAACGCACCCTTGAATTACAATGCCACTCAGAGAGAGGCAAGGGGCAGTGACTTTATTTAGTGGCGAGTCACATCCGCCACGTCACAGTGTTGTTAAGCGGACATATGTGGCTTTTTATAGGGAGAACGCTTGCCAGGCGAAAACCCACCACGTCCTGGAACACTGCCGTGTGCCTTGTTTGCGGACGACATGAAGATTTGGAGAGAAACTGACGCTCCAAACGACTGTGGCATACTTCAGAAAGACCTTAATCGCCTATCCACATGGCCTGCAGAAGTTCATCTCTCGGTCAACCGAACCAAGTCTATATTTATGAGCCTTAGGAAGGGGGCTGACGGCCGAACCTACACCCTTGACCGCCAACCGGTATATCCCGCAACCTCCCTGAACGTGCTAGCCCTATTCTGGCGCTACGATTTGAAGTCCGTAGACAACACGAACAAGCGATATCGTAACGGACTGTGCATGCTTTGGGCGCTCAAACGAAGCTTCGGCACATGGTCTGAAGAGGTTGCCACTCGTCTCTTCTCTTCCATCATTAGACCAATGCTAGAGTATGGTTTGCCCGTCTACTTTCCGATTACCCGAGGTGAGGCACAAAATATCGAACGGGTCCAACACGTTGCTACCAGGCTCACCTCGAGTTTACGTGGCTTGGGGTATGAAAATCGGTGCGAGAAACTGGAACACTACACCTTGTCCTACCGTCAAGTGCGAGTCGACCTCGTTATGACCTACTGCAGTCATCATCGCGATGACTTCCCCATGCTGGGACTAATGCTACACTTACGAGGGCCATGCAGCACATGCGGACACGGATACAAACTTGTCCTGCCAGATGTGGAGCGAGTTCCCTACCCACTGTGCTTCGAACGGAGAGTGATAAATAATTGGAACAGTTTTCCTGGACATGTGATGGAGACATCTGTACAGTTTAGAACCTTGTTAGATTTATATTTTACTACTATTCGATTCAGAGAACGATTGCACAGTTACGATGATTTGTCACATTTGGGAGTCATGCAATACCGTGAGTCAGATATTTTAAATGTTACATGAGAACGATAACGATATTCATGGCTGACAATTTTTATAACGTTTATTACCATATTTCGAAGGAGTTGTACATAATTCATTACTATTTGCTTTATAATACGGCATTCATGCATCAGCAGGAAATCAACCACAACCGGGGTCATAATATGCCCAGCCTCCGCCAATCATATTTCGGCACTGGGCTCACCAATTTTGACATATCCGACTTGTGTGTGCCTACCATGAGGATCCCTTAGTGTGTACTACACATAAATGCGGGAGCAATGTCACAAAACATATCACACAGACAATTTACGCTCAGATTCGCGAGCGATCCCCACCATTTCTTGCGTTGTATATTATCACTGTTGCAATATTACGCCAAGACACTTGTGCAATCTCGGTGGATTTGTGTAATGCCATGCATGATTTCATCAAAATATATGTTCGTAGATCGCGATTCGCACTGGAGTGAACCTTAGTCAATGCGATCACACTGGGACCGCAAATGATGAAGCAGGTGTTTATTGGGTGTTGACAGCCCGAAAACCCATTTGGAACCAGTGATGTGCTAAACTAAGCAGTGCAAGTATCAACTGAATCTCAATGACTAACCATTCACTCACCACAACGACCTATCAAGATCGACCTCCGTAATTTTAAGACCACTGACTTCAAGTTCGTTGCAGTGTTTACGAATTCAAGTAAGGCAAAATAAATCCTCATCAGTGCCATGGTGATTTCTTCTGCTTTCCATAGCAACACGGAGGAAAGAGCGGCGTATCCTAGCCTAGGTGTCTCGAACAGACCAGGACCAAGCTGGTAAATGATTCGATATAAATGGCCATTCGCTCAACAGGTACACTGCGAATTCAAGACAATGGTTAACGTTGGAAGGCCAAATGAATGAGTTAATTGTTCATGTACTAGCCACCAATCAAGCTTATCCAGTCGAAAGATGAGAGTCAGGTTTGTGTTACTTCTACGTCACATCGCAAAGCACCCCGAGTGACGGTAAATTATTGACTTACGCAGCGCGCATTTGCGTTAGGCATGCTACTCATGAGTAGAAGGATTTTGGTTGTAATGTAAATTTACTCATCCCGTCAACTCACAATATACATAGCACAATTCGAATTCGGAAAAGCGCTAGACGTATTCCGCCCCATTTGCGTTCGCCAGTGGTACGCATTCCCACGGTCCCCTACTGGTGATGGAACTCATGATCGCTAGAGTCTGAAGCCAACTAGCCAACAGCTTAAGCCACTGAGCCATGGGGGACGGTGGCTGGGCTACATAATTTGCAAGCTAACTGGGATATAGCACGACCGAGCAGCTTGTGAGCTGCTGGGACGAATGTAATAAAACTTAATCCTGCTGTTGGAAATAAAGCGCAACAAGGGAAACAGGGACAAACGAACCGGTACGCGGTGGCTACAATCTGCATAAAGGTGATGACTAACAACCGTAGTTCCGTACCGACCAAATCTTGGCACATTCATGTGCAAGACCTCATATACCACAATGAAGTGCTGTTCTCGTGTTTCCCTGTAGATTTGATGAGTTTCCGGAGCCGATGAGAACCTACACACTGTGACACAAGAACTCATCGTTTGTCAGAGAGGTACCCGAAGCTGCAAAGCTCTAAGGTATGAAGTATGAACGGTACGATGCGCGGTGCCGCAACAGCCAAGGGGCGTCAAAAAATCGACCAAAAGAGCAGCAGTGAGAATGTCATTATCCGGTATACAACCAATAGCTCATCACTCCCTCTCCAGTCGGTTGTTTCTAGGCCGCTGCGAGTAAAACAACCTTATCTATTGTAAATAAGTGATCGAGTTCTAACCCGTAATAAGTACCACACTCGTGGATGCATCCAGGGACTCTGTGTGACAAAATGTGCCCTTTTCTACAAATATTCAATGAATGGGGAGATCCGCATTGCAAGACAATGCAAGGACTGAAGTGACTCTGAAGACCTAACATGACACGAGCACTGTACACGAGGTCTCTAAGGGGTTTGAATCCGAGAAGCGACGATATTGTATTGAGAAATGATCATGTGGCAAAATGTCTAAGGAGATAACATAAGCCCTTTACATGCTCTATACTCGAATACCACAGGCCGAGTCAGGGTCTATAGTGACCTGTCGCATCGCTTCCTGACAACAAGTGGCGTTCGACAGGGTTGTCCAATTTCGTCGCGGAATCCATCATGGAGTGTTAGTTTGCGGAATATCACGATGCATGCATTGGGGTGCCGCGAGGTGAAACGCTAGTTGAGCTAGATAATGCGGACGATATCGTCTTGCTGTTCAACGATGTAGGGGCGTCGTAATCAACCATGAATAACCTCTCTAGAGTGGTCTCAGAAGTTGCTATGCGCATCGCACTTTTAAAACGTTGCTGCAGGACCACCAGGCACTTGATGATCCCTTGACCCTATATAACGAGGAATTCGAGGCAGTTGATCAATTCACTGGCTGGCTAGCTGAACAACCTTCTAGTGGTGCCAGCTGGGTGGTTCGGATTTACCCCGTTTCAGCGATTAGTTCGGTGGCAGTGTTCCAGCACGGGGTGGGTTTTTGCATAGCAAGAATTCTTCATATAAAAAGCAAAAATATGCTTAACAACATTGTGAGGTGGCGATTGTGATTCGCCACCAACTAAAGTCACCCCCTTGCTTATCCGAAAATGCGCTTCAAATCCACTATCAGTAAGCATCCCTATAGCAGGCGTGCGTCGCATTGTCGAGAATAAACATTTTATTTATTAATATGGCAGCTGTATCAGCAACGATGAGTTCAAAGACATTGGGGATATTTCTCGTATTGCAAAATCCAGTACTGCCTACTTGAACCTGCGACATCTGTAGATTTAGAAAGGAGTTTCTTTCGGCCTGAAGGTAAATGTTTACAAGGTGACAGTAAGGGACCGTCCTACTCTATGGGAGTGAGACCAGAAACCTTCAGTCTTTGATTATCGTTGTCTGCGGAGCATTGTTTGTGCTGGACGTCACCAGCGTGTCCGCAATGATGATGTGCATAGGCGAGTGTTTGGCAATGACCCCAAAGCTAATTCCTTAGAACAACAGATAGCACTAAATAAACTGGGTTAGCTTTGGTACGCACCACGTACGCCCAGTCACCGCGTGCCTAGCAGGACCTTGTTCTGTCTGTGGCGCATGGACCGACGTGGACAAAAGTTTCGCAGCGCGAAATTAAGTCACTGACAACCAAACTTGATGACGTAGGGGTGTCCAGGATGCCAGGTAGGAGTAGCACCTCTGGTAGGGACCTACCTTACCCTCCGAGGTAGTCCGCCTATCTTTGGTCTCCACCTGTCACCCAGGTCTCACTTGTGGCTCCAAAAAGCTGCCTGCACGTGGCAGCGGCCATACCCCGGTCAACCGCAGGCAGGCGGGCTAAATCAGGTGAGGGTAACCGGGAACACTACTCCCGGTGACTTGGTACTCGCATGCAACGTCAGTCCTGACAACTGGGCGGAAGAAATCGACCGCTGATCCAACGGCGAGAAGCTAAGACAATGGTCACAGATCGCTGCTGCTTTGCAGGTAGCACTTGGCTATGCAAAGACTAGAGGTTAACCGTCAAACAAATGACGGATGAGGTTGAGGTTCTCATACGTACCCATAATCCCCACGAAACTTCATGACAAGTTTGCGACCCGCGATCCTTCACATGCTACGGCGTTCCTGGTAGGCGACACACTTTACGCTAACCCAGTGGCCAGAGTGACAAGTAAGCTAGCTGGGTCCCTCAATCCCCGGAAGCCACTATTCACTGGAATGTCAGAACCCGGTCGGATGTCGGCAGCCAAGAGTTGACGATGCGCACACTACATGACTACCAGATCGACATAGCATGCCTAACAGAATCTCGAATACCCGGCTATGGATCTCAAAAATCAAAGTCCCTGGTGTAGACACCTCATATTGGTTTTACCATGGTGGGCCGGAAGATAATTCTGGCAATTAAGGGGTCACCATGGCTCTCAGTTGCCAGGCACGTAACGTTCTCCTTTCATGGAAGTCAGTATCAGCTAGAATAGCAGTTGCACGCTTCAAGAGTCACCTAATGAATCTCTGTCTACGCACTAACCCTACCCTCAGCGGAAAGTGACAATAACGCATTTCACGATAGTCTACAGAGAGTGGTGAACCGTGTTCAAAAACGCGACATGCTCATTATTGCTAGGGACTGGAATGCACGAACCGGTCCTAGGAACGATCAAACCCATCACATACTCGGGAGATACACCCTTGAAGAGCATTGTGATAATGGAGACCGCTTGCTCAGCTTCGCTGACTTTAACCGGTTGTGCGTAACCGATACTCGCTTTCAGCATCCCAGGAAGAAACTTCTGACGTGGTACTCCAACGATGGTCGTACAGTAAGCCAGATAGAGTACATCTTAATCCAATCCATGTGGATGTCCTCCATCGATGACCGTCGAGCGTACAGAGGGGCTGAAACAGGAAATAAAGGTGATTCGGATCACGTACTCCTGCGCGCCAAATGCAGAGTCCGCTTGACAACGCACCGAAAGACAATTCCACCAAAGCGTATCAAAACTGCCCCACTAGAAAAAATTGGCTGGTGCCAATCCCTTGAAGCATCAATAAAAGTAGAAATTTCTGACAGCGCACTACGCCTCGTAATTGTAGATGAGTCTGTAGACGCTCGTTGGTCTAGGCTAAAATCTTCAGTTCAACGCACCGCTTTATCTACCTTGGGCTCTACCTCTAAGCCTGTGAAGGACTGGATCACTGAAGATACTATCCGCCTGTCCGCTGAAGCGAGAGAAACACATCTCACGAATTTCGCAGACTACCGTCGTTTGAGATATGAACCAACTCTCTCAGCACGGAATGGTCGCAACCGCTACTGGTCTGATATCGCGGGCAACATGGAAGCTGCATCAAATTCTGGCAGTTTGGGTCATCGCTTTCGTCTCTTCGCTTTAGCTACCGGCAAGCGCCATTCACCACAGCCGATATTGCGCAATTCATTTACGTGGACCTTGCCACCGATCGCCGCGCTTGATCAGCAGCCATTCGCGACATTCATGAAGCCGGCTCATCCTGTCACAGGAGCTAGCCGCGGCAAAGTAAAGTAAGTAACTTATGAGTAGAAGGATTTTGGTGAGTATTTTTGCTCGTCGCAATCAGCCGACAATTCAGATAAGTCAACTACCTATCCGAAAAAGTAAGTAAAGTTGGTGCCGTTGGTCCGTCTCGCCTTTCAGGTTGGAGCCCATGTGACCAGCCTTGTGTTTGGCTTGAGACGTTACAGGACATGGCTCGCAGTTAGCACAAGTGGCACGTCTGCTGCCAGCTCCAAAGTCGAACTACCTGTTTGGTGCTGTTATCTGTGGAGTATTGGCTGATTATGACACGGGGTAGTGAAAGCCGCAAGCTGGCTGTCTCGCCGATGCCGTCTTATCTTTGCAAGGTATCCAGCTGTTTGTATTTTGTTGACAAAGTGTACGCACAATGAACCTGAATATTTGTTAATGGCATTAAGATTATCCAGTAAGTCCTTACTCTCTCTCTCTTTTATTATTCTCCGTCCCGTAGATCGTTATGGTTGCATGGCAGCGAAGCATCAGTTCAAATGGCTGATGTACTGCTGTTGATGATGACCACTGGTTTCCAACAACGTTCGTAAGAGAAGCTACGACACAAAAGCCAGTGCTGTGGCGTCAGAGACAGCGCTGGCGTTAATTATTGAGGAAACACAAAACATCCCACTAAAGAATAATGAACGAAAGACTGGTTAAATTGTATGTATGTGCACTAGACAAGTTAGAAAAGATAATGAGAACAAGTCCAGGTGCGTAATACATGCTTCAATTAAGGTAAGGTGTAGAGGAAAAAACGCGCACTTCGATTTGTCAGAGCAAGTGGTGCCGCATGATTCGAGAGCAGAAATGTCTCGTCCTGACAAAAAAATAGGAACCAACAGAAACGGAAGTAACGGTAATCACAACGAGGACAAGGACGACAAAGATGAGGCAGTTAACAAGGAGAGTGCAGAAGTCGTCCGAAAAACACCTCAGAGGAATGGTCACGGTGTGTGAATCGCAGCGATTCAACGGGTGCAAGACATGATAAATGTACAACTAAAAATGACGGTCAGTACTTGTCTCTGATAAGATAGCAAAGAATAGACTAGATAACCACGCATACATGAATAAAGAACGAAAGAAGGATAGGGCAGGCGAGACAGACACGTGAAAAGCCAGGACGCGGAAACGGAAGGGGCTAATCCTGATTGGTTATCAAATGCAGCATAGAGGATGGGTGATTAGATGCACATGTGCGTAGTCGCCATGATGTGTTTACGGGAGGGTGCGAAGGGCGCAACACATTGAGGATTTCAGTTGGAGAAGAAACACTCCTAATACGGCTGAAAACGGAATGATTACGCGACTTAGGTAAACCAAAGTACAAAAAAGGTGGGGGTCAATGGGAACGGGAAGGGGCCTCTATACTTCCTGAGGCATTTGGTAACCGCTTTGTGAAAGAACAGTGCTGCTTGAGAAAAAGAAACACGCAATATGAAATAGGACAGCGCAAAAAAGTTATTGGAGGAAAAGAAATAGCAATATTAACTCTACTCATGGTACGAACGAGCACATCAGAACAGGGTGGCGCAAACAGGTCGGGTCGGGCAATGAGAACCGCAGCGAAACCCCATTGAAACGCCAACACTGGTGTGTAAAGGTATGCTACTTGGTAGGCGCCGCGCGTTTGCGCTTCGAAACCGGAGGGCGGACGGACGATCGTGAACGCGACCGTGTTGCATAAACACTCGGTTGTGAGCTGAGCTGAGGACGACGCAACCGCTGGAGTGTTTTTGGGACGAAAGTCTTCGACTTGTGCAGAAACGCAGCGTTGAGTGATGAGATCTTACGCCTTCCAGTTCGTTCGAGCCGATTTGTATGAGACTGGGGACTGCAACGTGTATCGGGGGACGTGAAATCGGTGGTACAAAACGGTGACTCTTCTTGTTTAACCATTACTTCAGGGACGCTTAGAGGGAGTTCGAGACCCGCTGCATCTGACGTGGGAACGTCACTGGTACCGATTAGTGTCGTGCCTGACGATTCGACCGGAACAGAAAAAGGTTTCGACTCTACCTTCATCAATGCAGCCAAGTTCTGGTGACAGCCCAAGTCAGACTGTTTCCATGTGGGAGAAGAAATCGAAGTGATAGATTTGGTGATTGCTATCGAGCCTAGTGGGTTGGGAGGCGACGAGAGAAAGGAAATGCCAGAGTCTGGAGATGAGTTTGGCTCCACTGGTGATGGATGATCGGGGTAGAAGACTGGCCAACATGACTCAGAGAGAGGATACAGACCGTCCGTGGAGAATCTGGAACGAAAAGAGAAGCGAAAGTGAAAGAAAACAGTTGGGATAGCTAAGGACGGAAAAGCACGCATTAAATTCGACTTACTCGGTTTCCATCGAGTCAGACACTACTTCCGAGGAGTGTTGGAAGGGTCGTAAATGTGAAAGCCCACCAGCTCCAAGTGCTCGTCGATCAGACATGGCGCAAGTGCTTATACGGTATCCAGTGGGAGTCATACAAGTGGAGACAGCGTGACATTGGCTTGGGTGACGTAGGTGATAAGATATGGACGGACAACGGCAGAGGATAGAGGATTGCATAGACCGCAGCTTGTTGTGCGTGGCCAAGTGGGATTTCAGATTGGTCGATTGAGCGAAACGTTTGCTACAACCTGGTTGTGGACATGGATACGGACGGTCACCAGTGTGAATGCGGAGATGAGTGCGCAGGTTGAAATCCAGGGAAAAACGCTTACCGCATCCCTAGAACAGAAAAGAGGAGAATAGAAAAACAGCTTCGTATGACGGTTAGGCGGTGAGGAGATTTAAACATTCTAATAGGTACATTTCGGTTCAGTTGAACGAATATGATTTGAACGAAGCAGATCAGTAGAGCAAACTACCAGGAGAAGAAGGACAACCAATGCCATTCTTTAAGGAGACTAATGAAAAGGGTTCCAACTTTAAAAATTGTGAACTGAACCCAGTAGTCATGTACCGGTCTCAACTCAGGTAACCACCAAGATAAATGAACTGACCAACTATCTGTAGTTTATTAGCATCAAGCGTCAGTTGGCAAATGGCTGGTGTACGCGCAATCCGGATAGTCGAGTAGTTGATTTGGATTATGCTGATGTTATCGTCTTGTTGGGTGACGATAAGCAGGTCTTCCAACTTGCACATAACCGTTTGGCGATTGAAGCGTGCACTTTTTCCCACCCAAGTGCAAAGCACTTTTTCAAAACTAGCAGGTGCATTTACCTCCCCACCCTCTCCATGGTGAGACACTGGACGTTGTGGAGTTTCGTCCTCCTAGGAAATTGGGTCACTGCTGGTGGAGCTGAGATTTCGATGCGTATCTCAAGAGCTCGTATCGCCTTCTCTAGACTGAAGGACTTGTGGCACTGCCGTGACCTCCGTCTCTTCATGAAAGGGCGAGTTTATTGTGCTACTGTCCGCAATGTACTGTTGTACGGTTGCGAGACGTAGCCTGTTCGAACCGTTGACCTGCGCCAACTGTCCATCTTCGAGTACCGTTGCTTGCGGTACACTGCGTGTGCCGTGGCTGCACCGTGTAAGCAATACGGAAGTTAGACAGCGAGTATTGAAGGGAGACAGCCAGTCGTACGAGGGATCGTCTCGCTGCGCCAATTGCGTTGGCTTGGTCACATGTTGCGCATGCCCGCTCAGCGCCATCCGCGATGTACATTGTTCGCGGTTGCTGGGTAGAGCTGGAGGAGTTGGTGCGGTAGAAAGCCTACGACTTGGAGAAGTGGTATGAAAAAGCCGAAGAAGCAGTTGGCCTCAGACGGTTATTCACGAGTCCCGGGCTGGGGTCCCAAAGATACAGATTGTCGACAGTTGGAGACACTGGCTCAAGACCGACGTGTATTTCTGCGTGTTGCAGTGAGTGCCTTTCCCACAATTAATAAAACAAACTAACAAAAAAACTTAAAATAGCGAGTGGAAAACTGGACTGAAAAGTTGCCCGTTGTTTTCCTTTGTCATTCCGATCCCGTTTTCATATTCCGTCATCATTCCGATGGCACAATATCTGTACCACAAACGGTGATTAAATAATAATAGACGTTTAATAGTTCTTCGCACTTTGAAGGTGCCAAGCGTATGTCAATGCATGAAAGCACCAAACATCGTCTATCCATGGATGAGTACATTGCAATGTGGCTGTAGGATGATTTGTTAGCAAAGTCTAGTCCCCAGCTACCTCCCGAGCAAGACGTCGATGCCTCCATCATGGAGTGCCACAAGAAAGATGCAACGACCAAACGCTGTCGGCGAGCTACACGCAAGAAACGGTCCCAAACTGATCAAAACAAAGGTTGGATCCAAAATCTACCGTGCTGTTTACAACGCATTAATATACATACATAAACAAACCTTAATTGCTGGCGTTCAGGGGTCGACAACTAGTAGCGCTGGGGCAGCGTCCAAGCGTGTGAAATACGAAAAATTGTCACGCCTCGAGCCGATTAGAATGCAAGTGACAAGATATGTACAGTAAGGCGGTTGGTCGGCCGACAGACACTGGTTCCTGATTGGAGATGGAATGCACCAATGCACAATACAAGAAATGAGCAACAGCATTATACCAATCAGTTGAACTGATGCTTCGCTGCCATACAACTACGGTGACTTACGGAACGAAGAACAATAATAGGGAGAAAAGGAAAACCAAGCATAAAATCACAACACCCTAAACATGCACTCAGGGTCAAAATCCGCCTACACCTACTCATCAACGTGCTGCAACACACATCTGGCTATCGTGCAAATGCGACAGCAAGGAGACAGCTTCCTTGTGGCTTTCACTGCCCCGCGTCATAATCAGCCATTACCCCGCAGATAACTCAGCACCAAACACACTCCAAACAGCCAATCCGATTAGGAGAAGGCAGCAGACGCGCCACGGATGCCGACTGCGAGCCATGTCCTGTAACGTCTCAAGCCAAATACATGGCTGGTCACTTGGACTCTAACCTGGAAGGCGAGACGGACTGACGGCACCGAATTTGGTCGTCAGTGACTTCATTTCCCGCTGCCAAGTCAACTCTTGCCCATCTCGGGCCGTGCGCCAAAGTATGGCTAGAAAAATAAACAAGACCTCCCCTCGGTAAGCGGTGACCACGCATACGTAGTACGTGCCCAAGTCAAGGTAACTTATTCATTGCTATCTGTTGTTCTAAGGAACGTGCATGATTATCACTGCCTAGCACTTGCCTATGCACATCATCGTTGCAGACATGCTTGTGAGACCTAACACCAGCAATGCCCCGCAGCAGCGATGATCATAGACTTGAAGGAGTCTAAGTCCTCAGATCGAAGGGGCTAAGTTTCACTTCCACAGAGTAAGAAGAACCTTACCGTGGCCTTGTAAACACGGACTTTCAGGCCCATTTCGGACGCGACAAATGACGCAGATACAAGCAAGCAGTTCAGGCTTTTGTAATGCGTGAACTGACTTCAGTCGTTATGAGCCAATCGTTGCCGATGCAGCTGCCAAGGTAGGTGAAGTGGTCAAGTACCTCCGGTTCATCGCCATCAAGAGGGCATAAAGTGGCTGATGGCCTTACAACAACACTGCAACTGGAAGGTGCGAAGCGCAAGGCAAATGATGAGACCACGACAGTGTTACGTATTCAACCAATGATCGCTCACTATGACCGTGAACCTGATTGGCCCTACACACACACGTAGATAAGCACGCACACACGCACTCAAGGACACACTCTAACGTTCCGTGCTTACATGTAAACCGTTAAGTGTTCAGTACACTGTGCGCCAGACTGAAGCGTCTTCTTGCTTATTCGCTACGAGTTGAAATACGTACTTGCGGTTAGAGTCCAGCCTTGATATCTGGCGACGAGGTCAACATGTCCATGACAAATACTCCACCGGTCTTCTGGTCGTGCTCTACCGACAAACCTTCCCTGGACTCGTGGCATAGATGGCGGAAAACCTTTACGGATTACTGGGAATTGCTTCCAATCTTGAATCCAGCAGTATCTCTAACTGAGAAAAACAAAGTGAAGCTCTTGAGACAGTTTCTTGGAGATGAGGGTCAAAGGTATTTCGATGCACTTCGTATTGATCAAATCTCTTCTACGATAACCGGCGCTTTGGAAACCTTCAGTGCTCTTTGGGGTGCTCGTCAGAATGTTTTTACGGCTAGATACTACTTCTCGAAACTCTGCCAGAAACCAGATGAGAGTGTGAACGAGTTCATCGCTCGTGTACTACAAGCAGCACCTGATTGTAAATACAATGAAGTCGATCCAACGAGATTTGAAGAGACCATGTTACTCCAATGTTTGATAGCCGGAATCTCAGACCAGAGCACGCGGGAGAAGCTCCTTTCACAAGATGATTGTTCACTGACCTGGGAGACGGCCTGCTCGATTGCCCGGCAGAGGGAACACCTTACACAACAACTCGCAACATTTACGCTGAAGGACTCGGCAGATGAGCTACGATTGATTAACACTACACCAAAACCAAAGCCACCCACTGGCGTCAATTTGTTTGTGTGCTATCGTTGTGGTGAGCAGCACAGTTGTCCATCCGACTGCCGGCATCAGAAGACAGTATGTCGAAGCTGCGGGAAGGTGGGCCACCTGGCGCGAGTGTGTAGATCGGTCAAGCGACGTTCAGATGGGGCTTATCGAGGAGCAAACCCCATCAAAACTGTGGACGAGTCTGATGGTAGCGACCCGGAATTACATTCCGTTTGGCTTAATTCCGTTTCTAGCATGCAGCCGGCGCCATACACTCTAGAGCGTTACATTGAAGGACAAAAGGTACAGATGGAAATCGATACAGGAGCATCCGTGACGATAATCCGGGAAAACCCTGTAAAAACGCTCCCGAACTTATCCGCTTGCAATTCTGTTCTTCGCACATACACCGGTGAACCTATACGTGTCCTTGGTAAATGCTTCGTGAAGGCACAGTATGGCGACAAAATACGCACACTTCCTGTATATGTAATCCCCGGGGATCGTCCAAATCTGCTTGGAAGAGACTGGATACGTGCTTTCCCGGATACAATGAATGTGGTAAAATTAGTCACCGAGATCTCCGGACTTGAAACATTACTTAAACAACATTCAGCTCTTTTTTCCGAGGAGCTTGGGAAGTTGAAAGAATTTCAGGCTGCGATAAAACTAAAGGAAGGCGCTCGACCAAAATTCATTAAGGCGCGCACACTACCATACGCTATGAGGCCTAAAGTTGAAGAGGAACTAAACCGCCTACAGACTCAAGGTATTATTACTCCTGTACACTTTTCTGACTGGGGAACTCCAATTGTGCCAGTAACCAAACCGGACGGCTCCGTACGGATTTGTGGTGACTACAATATAACCATAAATCAAGCATCCATGCTGGTCAGGTACCCCTTGCCACGTATTGATGACTTGTATGCAACACTAGCTGGTGGTGAAAAGTTTACCAAACTCGATCTGAGTCATGCATACTCGCAGATAGAGCTAGATGAACCTTCGAGGAAACTTACTACCATCACCACGCACATGGGACTATTTCAATATACTCGTTTACCTTTTGGCATTAATTCCGCCCCCGGAATATTTCAGAGAATTATTGACGACCTAGTGAAGGACATTCCTTTTGCGTGTGCTTATCTGGATGATATTCTTATCTCTGGACGCTCGGATACAGAGCATCTTCGAACACTCGCGGTCGTGCTCGAGCGTTTGGAGCGAAGTGGATTCAGATTGAAAAGGTCTAAATGTGAGTTCCTTTCACCTTCCGTTTGTTACCTTGGATACCGGCTTGATAAACACGGTTTACATGTTTTAAATGACAAGGTTAAACCTATTTTAGAAAGCCCAGAGCCAAAGAGTTGTGATGAACTCCGTTCGTTCTTAGGAATGCTATCTCACTATCGCCGTTTCCTGCCTAATGCATCGACGATTCTATCGCCATTAAATGAGCTGTTACACAAAAATGCATTCTGGTGTTGGGGTTCCCGTCAAAAAAATGCATTCAATAAAGCAAAACAAGCTCTTGCTTCGCCACCAACGTTAGTCCATTATGACTCTAACAAGCCACTCATACTTCAGTGCGACGCGTCCCCTTGGGGGGTCGGGGCTGTCCTATGCCACCGCATGGACGATGGTTCTTTACGTCCCATAGCATATGCATCGCGCACCTTACAGACGGCGGAGAAGAACTACTCACAACTGGACAGGGAAGCGCTAGCCGTTATCTTCGGAGTTAAGAGGTTGCACCAGTATTTATGGGGAAACGTTTTCGAGCTTCATACAGACCACAAACCATTGATATCCTTGTTTGGGGAAACCAAAGGTATACAACAAATGGCATCACCGAGGATGCAAAGATGGGCTATAACCTTGAGTGCTTACAGTTACAAGATTGTTTATATTACCGGCGTCAGCAACTGCACAGCTGATGCACTCAGCCGTCTGCCGATCACGGAAACTGCACATGAACACGACCCTCCGTTTGAACTGGTTAATCTAATGCAACATCTAGACACAACACCGATACGGAGTTCAACAATCCGTCAATGGACGAATCGAGACCCCGTGCTATCAATGGTGAAACGCTTTTTGAACATGGGTTGGCCTCCTGAAGGGACAGTTGAATTACAACCGTTTATGATTCGGAAGAACGAACTGAGTCTATTCGACGGCTGTGTTTTTTGGGGCTCTCGTCTAGTCCCTCCCACCAAGGCGCGTTCACAGATACTTAAAGAGCTCCATGATGCTCATCCAGGTGTGGCGAGGATGAAGGCACTAGCGAGAGGGTACTGCTGGTGGCCCAACATCGACTCAGACATAGAGAACTTACTGAAGAATTGCGATATTTGTCAGGCGTATCAGCGGAGCAAGGCGCCAGGTCCAATGCACCCTTGGCGTTGGCCCGACAAGCCCTGGCAGCGTATCCACGCCGACTACTTCGGACCGATCGACGGGACCATGTTTCTTCTACTTATTGATGCACATTCTAAGTGGATTGACGTACATCCAGTTACTCAGGCGACAGCCGAATCCACCATCACTAAAATGCGCTCGTCCTTCGCTAAGTTTGGCATTCCGGAAACCATTTGTACAGACAATGGTTCGCCTTTTACCAGTGCCGAATTTGGTAAATTTGTCGCCAACAACGGAATCCAACACGTTAAATCAGCCCCGTATCACCCAGCATCAAACGGATTAGCGGAGCGTGCAGTACAAACTGTGAAACAAGGCTTACTAAAACAGCGAACGGGAACATTGCGAACAAAACTGGATCGGTTCCTATTCTCCTACCGTTCTACACCCACTGAGGCTACCGGGAAATCCCCGGCGGAATTGATGTTCGGCAGAAATCTGAGAACGAGGCTTCATTTGTTGTTCCCTAACCCGCGTGTTGAAGTACAGGAGCGTCAGAAAAAGTTTGTGTCTTCAGAGGAATCAAAGCCGGAAGTTACATTTCAGGACCATCAACCTGTTTACACCAGGTTACCGCATGAACAATGTTGGCAGCCGGCGACTGTGCTCGATTCTTCAGGAAGTCAAAACGATTTGCAGCTTCCGGACGGCCGGGTTGTTCGCCAGCACTCAGATCATGTACGCCCCAGGAGCACTGACACACCTGCCGTGAGTCAGTCACACTCGGAGATCGCAGAGCAAGCTGCAGAGCACGACGAACACAGAACAACAGGGGAAACTCAATTACGCCGATCGACCCGGATTCGCAAACCGATCGAACGTTTTCAGCCATGACTGTAACGTCAGCCAAAACAGGGAGGACTGTTACGTGTTCAACCAATGATCGCTCACTATGACCGTGAACCTGATTGGCCCTACACACACACGTAGATAAGCACGCACACCACGCACTCAAGGACACACTCTAACGTTCCGTGCTTACATGTAAACCGTTAAGTGTTCAGTACACTGTGCGCCAGACTGAAGCGTCTTCTTGCTTATTCGCTACGAGTTGAAATACGTACTTGCGGTTAGAGTCCAGTTGTGATAGACAGATAATTCATTCAGGGGGAAATCGGTCTCCCAAACATCGCAAAAATGCAAGACAAGATCGTCCGCATAATCACTACCTTATCATTTCAAGGCCTACATCGTGAAGCTCCGCAAGGGAACAGTCCATGATGCAGCACAGGACGAAGTTGAAGAAAAATTAGGAGGTTGGACAGCTCTGAGGAACGTCATTCGTTGCAGGAAAGCCATCCGACAAATCACCCTAGAGCCTAACGTGGCCCGTGGCGTTCGAGTACAGGGCACGTAAAATGTTCGGATATTTCATGGGAAATCCTTTCCACACAATTAGTTCGAACAGAATGCATCGATCCACTGAAGAGAACGCACTCCTGAAGTCCAAGGACAGTTATTTCCGGGCTGCAGGACGTGTGGCGCTACTCTAGCACATGCTGCAAAGTGAATATATGGTCTATACGGCCAGGTCATGCCTGCTACTCCCTAATCCGGGATCCATCCTACTTCGTAGGCTAACCCCAACACGCGAATCGCTGCAACGAGAAGAACAAGCTGGGTTTCGCCCTGGTCGCGGCTGCATCGAGCAAAGCTTCACACTTCGCCAGATCCTCGAGCTCCGCCATTTGTATCAGAGGCCAACGATTGCTGTGTTCCTGGATATCCGTGCAGCCTTCGATTCTGTCGATCGTACAGTACTGTGGCACTGTCTACTGAGGAATGGTGTCCCCGAGAAGTTCGTCTCCATACTGCGCGCTCTATATAGTCTGACCTCGAGCAGGGTTAGGGCTTATGGCAAGCTTTCGCTTACCTTTGTGGTCTCCAGTGGAGTTCGACAACGATGCCCTATCTCTCCGTTCCTATTCAACTTTGCCATTGAGGATGTCTTGAAGAACGCTCTAGGCGATTCGTTGAATGCTGGCGTTGAGCTCCTCACAGGTAGTCGAGTTGTTGACTTGGATTATGCTGATGATATCGTCTTGCTGGGTGACGACCCACACGTCGTCCAACTTGCATTAAACCGCTTGGCGATTGAAACAACAAAGTACAGTACGTACTTTTCGCCATCCAAATGCAAGGCTCGTCTTCAAGACTGGCACGTGCCTCTGCCTGCATTCACGCTTGCTGGTGAGACACTAGAGGTACAAAGACACGATCAGACTGGACGCAGGTATTACAAAACGATCGGCCATGTATGCTAGTTGAAACCTATGTCAATGTGATCAATTTGGCTTCATTGTTGGCTAGCTACAAGAGGACGCCAAGTAGCACTGCGGCGCCCAGTGTGCCTAAAAGCAGTTCCTCTAAGAAACAGCCGATGCTCGACACACAGCTGAAACAAACGCTCGCCGTTGTCAGTCCGGTCACAGTCAAGCCCATATATATATATATATATATATATATATATATATATATATTCACAATCTGATTATAGATAATGTGCCATCGGAACTATGGCGAAATAAAGGAGGGAAACGAAATACAACCTGAAGAAAACAATTTTTTGGTTTTACACACGCCGTTTTGGGATTTCTTTGTGTTTTGGAGTTTTATGGTCGATGAGACGTTAAGTAATACTGATAGTGATACTGTATTTAAGAGCAAGTAGAAAGGTTTCTGTACAACTCTATCGAATTACGAAAAATCAAAATTTACTTGTGAATTATCAGCAGTTGTGTCTGGTCCGTTAATCGTTTATCCGTGTTCGGTTAGAAATTTGTACTAGCGTCATTATTTCCGGACATACAATGTATTCTTTTGGCACTGTATGTGCATCGTTTCACAAAAGCACAGGTTTGCAAAATAATCGTCGATACGGGTTTTAAAACACTTCACAGAATCGGCCTCTATTAATCCTTCTGGTAGTGTATTCCATAAGTTTACGATTCTTCGTTCGATACAAAGCTGATGTGATACTTTGTTCATGCTGGGTACCCTGAGTTTGTAACGATGTCCTCGGGTGTTACAGGGTTCTCGCAGGTGAAATATTGGCCGTAGTATGGGGAAGTGATTCAAGTGTAGTACTCGATGGGTCATAATAAGATCAATTCTTACTCGGCGATAGGATAGTGTGTAGAGTCCGAGCTTTTCACAACGTTTTTCATATGGAAGTTTTCGTAGACTTGGTATCATTCTAGTTGCGATATGCTGTATTTTCTCCAATTTTTCAGTTTCCCATTGGGTTATCGGATGGTAAGCTGGGGCACCGTATTCAAGGATTGGTCTAATGAGCGAGGTGAATAGACGAGGGACGGTTTCTTCGGACCATGTGGAGAAACTGCGTTTCAATGCCCAGAGCATACGGAGTCCCGCACGGTACAATTTCTCTGTATTTTCTAGTGATCTTAAATCATGTCGTGAGAGAACTCCTAAGTCTCTGACAGATGTGTTGGGATGGAGCAACTGGCCGTCCAAGGTGTATGATCGAGTGGCTGGACGTCTGGTGATACTGATGAACTCCGACTTGCTTGCGTTAAGAGGGAGTTGCATTTCAGTGGACCACGTTGACAGTCGCTCTAAGTCATGCTGGAGGCGAGCGCAGTCGTCCTGGTTTTCAATGATCCTCCAGATTTTCAAATCATCTGCAAACAGGACACATGGTGACTGGAGCTGCTGCGGAAGATCGTTGATATGAATAAGAAATAATGCTGGCCCAAGTACAGTTCCTTGAGGCACGCCACTGGTCGATGGGAACCATTCTGTCAGATAGTCATTGACCTGTACTCTAAACCTTCGTCCCACAATAAACTCTTGTATCCACAGAAGTAACGTGCCACCGATTCCGTATGTCCTCAGTTTACGAAGGAGTACCTCGTGGTTCACTCTATCAAACGCCTTACTAAAGTCGATGTACACCACGTCAACATCCTTCTGTTCATTGAGAGCTCGAACCCACTGGTGGTTTGCGTACATCAAGTTGGTGATGCAGGATCGCCCTTTCGTAAAGCCGTGTTGCGCTGGCGTCAATATGTCCATCGATTCGAAGAACGACAGCAGACATTTTTTCACAACCTTCTCGAGAACTTTGGATAATACCGAAGTCAAACAGATCGGTCTATAGTTCTCTGTTTTACTCTGATCACCACCCTTGGGAAGCGGTTTAACTATCGAGCATTTCCAGTCGTTGGGGACAGATCCTTCAGAGAGCGATCTATTGAAAAGGTTTGTCACAACTGGTGAGATGATAATCGATAGGGACTTGAGTATTAGTGGGTGAAGTCCGTCTGGCCCGGGGGGCTTTGCACCATTGAGGTTGACGAGTAGCTGATGTACTTCGACTGCATCACATTGTAGGCTGTCGAGCAAGACTGGCGCAACCTGTGCTGGTACTGGAACAGCCGCCGGTTTACTGGAAAATACAGTGAGGAAGTGCGTAGCCAGGGCGTCCGCGCGCTCCGCGCTTGAAATGAGTGTCTTCCCGTCTAAGCTCTCTAAGACCGGTAGGTCGTCTCCAGGTTTCAGTTGACGTTTCAAGTAGGCAAATATTCGCTTGGGTGCAGTTGCGGCCGAGGATGCTAGTTCCTCTTCGAACTGCCGGCGTTTCTTGATCTTTGCGGCGTTACATAAGTTACGCTGTTTCCTGTACACCGCGTAATCTTCATCACAACCCGAGCTGATGTATTTATCCCAAAGTTTACGACGTCGTCGCGCTAACTGTCTGTAATCCCTATCAAACCAATGCGGTTTGACAGGTCCGATTTTTGGATACTTAAGGGGAACGAACCGAGTACAGAGCGAGTTAAGCTTCCCCTTTATTAATGACCACCAGGCCTCAAGTGACGCATCATGTGGTAGTGTCCAATCAGTCTGACTTGCGGCTTGGACAAGTCCGTTGAAGTCCGTCTTCCAATAGTTGAATGTCGGCTTCTGTTGATTGTAATATGGTAACGACAGTTCTAAGCTTGCTACAATAGAGCAGTGGTCACTGTTCGCCAGAGGTTCGATGACTCTGATCTCTTTTAGCTTCTGCTCGCAGCTCGTAAACATTAGGTCCAGACAAGATGCCGAGTACGGAGTTACGCGCGTCGGTTGGATGACATGTTGCGTTGCCCCAATTTCAATAGTCATTTTAGCGAATTGAGCCTCAACGTTGCCATGACCGGGAAGAAGTCGAACATCTGGCCAAATTATCTTAGGTAAATTTAGATCCCCCATCAGTAAGAACTGAGGGCGGCTCATGTGCTTCTGTACATGTGGTATCCAATCGCAGCAACGGTTTAATGGGCTCCGGTAGATAACCCCCACAATTAGTTCTGCGCGCCTGAGACGGATTGTGCACCACAATTGCTCGCATAAACTATCCTCGCTCCGATAGGTACTGATACGTTTGCCAGATAGTGACGATTTTATGTACAACAGAACACCACCGTGAGCCTTTGATTTTCGGTCACATCGGAAACAAGAGTATCCTGACAACACGACTTCTTGGGGTATGATGTCGGAGTTCAACCATGTCTCTGCAAGTCCTAAAATGTCCGGCCGCTCCGAGACAGCGAAACGGCACAATTCGTCACGTTTGTTCATTAGGCTGCACACGTTGGCGAATGCGACACGGAGGTCCTGGGAGGTACTGCGGGACGTGCCTGGAGGTTGAGCAACCGATTGATACGGGTTCGTACACCCTTCTTGATCACCCGAAAATTTACAACTTGTAAGTCAGTCTCACCTTCCTCTGTACGGCGTTTGAGCTCAATGACCGCAGTCTTCAAACGATCCCTGTCCTCGGGTTCCAAATCTCGGCGGATGTGAACTTTTATGCCTTTCAGCCTTGACAGACGAGACAGTATGAGCTGCGGCATATTAGGATTTGCAAAGGTGATCCTCAGAGGTCGACATGACTGGTTAGTTTTCTGGCCAAGTCGGATTACTTGTTTAATCGTCACACTGTCCTCGCCCACATCCAAGAGTCTATCGATGAGCCCCTGGAGGAACTCAACATCGTGATCATAACGTATCTGAGGGTTTTCATCTTTTGACTCCGGTACGTGGAAGACCATGAGATTATGACGCCTCAGCGAAATCAGTGATGAACCTGTGGGAGCAGAACTAGAGGCGCTTGACTGATTGGGTAGTTGTTTATCAGCAGGTGACGTCTGAACTCGATTACGTGGGCCCTTGCGCTTCTGAGTGGTCCATGGATCCTCGGTGTTCAGCAGTTCACAGACAGGCTCTGAGAAATTCACGGACCGATCAGTGAAGCGGCATTTCGTAGCTTCTGAGTCTGAGTCTTCCATCGGTGGGAAACATTGAACCTGGGGTTCGGCCGGGGTCGAAGACGCTGGTGGTGGTGCAGATCGCGGAGTGACAATAGAAGGCGAGGTGACAGAGGTACTTTCACGAGGGCGTTTTGATCCCACGTGGTGAACGGTTTGTTCCTATCTGAAAGAGAGATTTTTCCGTAGTTGTTTGCGGTCGCTGTGTATTCTGATGTCTTGTACCGCGACATTTATCACATATAACTTGAAAAAAACCGATGTCGGATGTCGAGCGATTTTCGAAACACGTCAACGGATA
>OX104061.1:62328859-62837159 GCA_944474145.2 Dicrocoelium dendriticum
ATATTCAGTAACTGCAGCTCATCAAATAGTGAGCTTTCTTTTAACAAGTCTCACAAAGTCACTGGGGAAAGATGATAAGATATAGCGTTTATAACCTCATATACGTATATCCAGATATGCATAGATTTAGTTATCATTCAGTGCAGTCAGACAAGCATAAGTTGCAGAACGAATGACGGAGCATGTACCAAGATGAATTCATCATGAAGTTGCGCAGATTACCCACCCTCGTCAGCTTCCACATTCGTGCATACCTCCATCTTCTTTGAAAGGCAAACACCTATTATACTAAGGTTACCGGACGGAGATGGGCTTAGCGATTAAAGTTTTGTTACGTCATAATAATCCTCGCTTCCCTCGGTTTCCTGAGATTGTCGCTATAAGCCGGATTAAGCCAGACTTGTGCGTTCAGAAACAATCGTTTATCAGCCAAAAGCTGCCTTGGAAGTGGATGTAAAATTTCGTCTTTCGTACTACATCATGCCTGTATGGTATCACCCCCTGTTAACTATATCTATCCATATAGGATATTGTTGATGGTACTGACGATACAATAGGAAATGCATGCATCTAACAGCATTCGTCTTCTTTCCGTGTTTTTCATTTTGATGGAGCGAATGAACTGCTTTAAGCATATATATGTATACAATAAAGACAAAGGACATGCTAAGTATATTTCACCATATTTTCCTTTATTCATGGTAACACATTTAATTGCAATACTATCGTGACTTTAAGGTTTTTAATTGATGAGTGAGTGTGATGTTACTGGTAGAACTCGCTTGCAATTGCTGTTACATAGAAAAAATAAAACTCTTTTTCATTTGCAAATGCTGAACCGTTTGAATAAACGCCCCTGTTTTATGTAAGCTAACAGCATTATACCTTATCATCTAACCCCAATGACCGGGTGAGACTTGTTAGAAGAAAGCTCACTATTTGATGAGCTGCAGTTACTGGATATTCGTGCACTATCTTTTATCATTTAAAGCGCCAGTCTTCTTGTATTTATCAAATGAAAACAGTGAACATCATCCTCGTATCCTGACCGGCAAATAAGAATTGTTTCCCAGTCAAGCTGTTTATTTGGGATTTCTATTCACCTAGGCACATATAGAAAACTAGAATGACAAGTGCCGTCTCATGCTCCGTGATCGTCAAAAATTCAATAATTACTTAATTTGCATCACCTGGGTGGGTTAAATTCAGTGAAGTTGAACACACCAAGTATAGTTGGGAGACGTGCTGTTTTATCCAACTGGTTTGAGAGCAGAATAACTGTAACTTCACAATATTTCTTACAATTACATAATTTATATTATTTATTAGGCATATGGCGACTTTATTATGTTCAATATTATGGCAACTGAGCTTCCTTTTGGCAATGAGCTGAGACGGACAAAATTCAGTAATATTTCATAAGGTCTAATTGTTAATTGCAGAGCAACAAGTAAAATTGCAATTTTTTCTTCCATGAACCATTCAACTATCGAACTTTGTGTAGGAAAATATTCGCAGGCACCACGAATGAAGATCCAGTAGTGAAGGCGAACAGGCAAGAAGAAAAGCCGGTGGATAATTGTGGTGGAATCGAACTTCCTAAAACAAACTCGCGAGGCCTTTATTATTATATAATAAAACGTTTGAATAGCAGATCTGTAATGTCTTAATAGTTAATACAAAATAAAGCATTAACGATGACAATCGCCGATGTGTATGAAATGTGCTGGTTAACGGGGACAAAACACTACGGACACCACCAATGTTTTGCATGTGGGCTGCATATATTCGAACGCTGCTTGTGAAGGTGTACATCAGTTGATCCGTTCCATTGTGTTCACCCTTTACTTCGTAAATTTACCAATAGATAGATGCAGTGTATGTGTGATGAATGTGTAATCGGTAACCTGGTCATGTTCGTAATGTCTATAACCAAATGATCAATCTTTAAATTCGGTGGGTTGATTTATGAATTATTAAGCCATGTTACTTCGTGGACCTAAGCCCAACACTTATTTCGTTGGTTTGTATGCAAGTTACACATTGAAATGTTTGAATAATTCAATATCCAATATTTCAATATTTCCTTCAATATTTCATCTCGCGTGCGTTGTAAGTACGTTTTTCTGTCTTTACAGTCCGTATGAATTTTCCAAAATGCTGCTGCATTTTAATAGACACCATTTTCAGAATTACTTTGTTACACAAGTCACCTTGTAGACAATTATTGGACTCGATAAATCCAAATCGAAGAGAAATCTTGTTGTGTTTCCGCCTCTTACCCACTGGTACAGAGGATCCGGTTGGCACAAACTTATATTGCATCACATCAGGTTGTACAGAATCATCGCACGTCTCAGTGGCTGCATGCTTATAAGGCACATTGGATGGCCCAAATACTACTACATTTGAATTCGACGATAAATATTCCTGTGAAACATTTAGCTGTATTCCATTCTTCATTTCATGGTCCCTGTTGGTGTTACATGTTTAACTACCACAATAGAGATAAACAATTAAACACAAGAGTCCAAAACACACCAGGAATTTGGTTACTATGATTAGTTTCACTTTGAAAGAAGTAGCGTAGTGAACGAAAGCGCCACTCTTTTGTAACGTCGCTGATGTAGTTTCCCTCGAGTTGGCATATTCGGCTGAGCACATTCGTTAAACACAGAAATATCCACGCTTTCCTTCTGAGCTTCCGTTGAAGCGATCCTGCAAACGGGCCTCTCCTTCCGGTCTGCTTATTTTTCGGAGGATAGCAACACTTGCAATGACCACAAAGTTGAGCCCTATCATATGGCATACTTCTCGCTGCCACTCGAGGGGCAGAGACTGGGTTATGTGCGCTTGAGCGGAAGTAGAATGACCCATCCTGCCACTGCGCATGACATCACGGTGGAATTAACACACGACGTTTATGATCTTGGAAAGCCCCGTTCGCTCACATATTAAATCCTAACCAAAACAACTTACTCCTTGGAAGAGGTGTGTTTCCATGGGCAACGCACAAGGCTATAATGCAAACCGTTAGATTAGATTTAAAAATTTTCACAGCATGCTTGTCACAAACTTGTGACATAGAATGATCGCGTCCATAAAATTTCCTAAAAGAATTATAACACTTTGGGAGAACACGCGGATTCCCTGAAAGCAGCCCACGTACCCCGTGGTTATCTGCAGACCACCCTTTGAGAATCAGCACTGTAGAGATTCTTATACTCATAAATTATGTCCATTCAGACATGAAGAGAACAATTGCGAAGAAATTTCTTTTCCATAAATATCCTCAGGCGCTACAATTATGAAGCAGATAACTGAAAGTTGTAAAAAGATATTGCTAGCTATGTACAAGGACAAGAACGTCGGATGATAGGGGAAAGAGTTAAACAGGGAGCTTCTTAGGTAAAGCTATCAATAACAGATTCAAAGGAGTCACGATGAACTGGTGACCTTGAGGCTTACTAACTGCGTGAGGACCAGTTCAGAATAAGCGCTTGCACGAGAGCTCGCTGCTTACATAATTCCGGCTGAAGGCATCCGATAGCAATAGCTTCAGTTATATTCAGGATGCGCCTTTGTAGTCCCTTTGAGCATCACTATGGGGCAACTGTGAGTATTTAACAGGACATTGATGTGCAGCGTTGATCAGGTGCTCAGAGATACGACGACCACAGCGCAATAACTCTTCTGACTGAAGAACAGTGTGATTGCCTAAATGCTAAAATACACACTGCTAACTGCATACGGTCAATAATATGACAGTCTTAGTGCATGTGGCACGATTGAACTGGTTGAATTTCGAGTTAGAGGGACACTTACAGAGAATAATATAATGGCACGTTCAATGAAAACAGGGCTTGACAAGACTCGTATTTTGTTATAGTGCAAGCAACAAGCTATAGTGCACAAATACAACAGTGATCCGTTTGTGCACAATGAGAGGGAGTTATTATTGCAATACGCAGCTGGGGAATTGCGATCAAAGGAAATGGTACAGGTAAGCATCTTGCGATATTTATCCTATCATCGTGACATATGAGCTAAACCTGTCTATCTGGTAAGTATATGGCGTGAGAACGAAATTTCTCGGTGCACTAAATCTGCTCGCGGCCCTCCGTGAAGAATCGTACGGTTCGGGAAGTTCATGCTTTGCTGATTGCTGTCTCTCCTCTAACAGGCACATGTGTTATACAATGGGACCCGTTTTATTGCCCACCCGGTTCATAGCCCACCCCGCTTTATTGATCAGTTTATCAAAATACCAAATCTTTTCTCATAAATATGCTACCTTTTCGCCGCCTAATTGCCCACTCTCCGGGTCGTCGCATGGCTTATTGGCCCAACGACATGTGCTGTGCTCTGAACGCTTTGTCGATTTTACGCTCTCGTTCCGACTATCCTTATTACGATTACCCCACAGCTAGGTGTCCAAACGAGTTAAGGACAACAAAGCCATTGGCGGCGTTTTTGACAGATCAGAGAAGGCTACATAAGTCATTCAATACACGAGCAAGATAAATGCAAAAACGGCTGTGGGCAATCACCCAGCATTAATAAAACTCGAGAACTGAGCAAATTGGAGTAATTTGCCCGCTCCACACGTGTCCCTGCTCTATTCGTTGCACACAAGTATGGTCAGTAACAGAAAGGATTTGTCCTTGACCAAAACGTTGGATCACGCTCTCATGATGCATGCCGATAATGTGTTTACAGAGGGATGCCCTGTGACACATGCAAGCAATGGTATTCCTCCAAATACCCTGCGTCGACCGTTATGCACGAAATCGGAGGGCAAGAGGACATTGCTCAAAGTGGCGGTTGTAACAGAATGTCCTACTACACAACAAATTGTATCGTACTCATGACCATTTTTTTCGGTGCACTGCCCATGGTGTTTTACTTGCGTTCTGAAATTTTGCTTTACATGGCAGTTAGTGCAATATGCATCACCGTGGTCACAAGCCGTTTAAAATCAGTCGCTGCTTACGTACTGGACTGCTTGCTATATAGCAGGGACGTTGACGTGTATACAGTTAGGCACAGCTTATGTTTCCTACGGCATTCCAAGGTATGGGTATTGCGTTCGGCTCTAGCGCGGAAGCATTTGAGGTATCCGTTACCTGGCTCCTGGTTCCCCAGGCTGTTTTCACTACTGACTTGTTTACATTATGACGGATTGTAAGCTACGTGCCCCGGATCACGTTTCGTTTCAGGTAACCGAATTTGACTAAACCGCTGGAATGGTTAGCATCTGCCATGTTATGTCATTCGGATAGCGGAAGTCAACTTATGCTGCGTCATCATTGATGTGAGGACGCCACTTGACCAACATCGAGTGGTTTGCAGCCGAACAAACTAGCCGCACTTACGAGCCATAACCTGTTGTAATGATGATAAGTATGTTGATGTAATCATTCTTTCCTGTGCAGCCATACATATATAGGTAGGCTAAGAATACTAACTAAGCGAGCACGCGTGATTCTCCACATATCTTCCGCTTGACACCACTGCCCTCAGCTTTGTTAAGAAGCAGGTTCTAAGCGAAGCTACGCAATCCGGAACTGTTACCAATACTATACCGCGAAAGCTTTCCCCGAAAATCTTTATCGTATCCTGCGCGCCGCATCAATCATAAGGGATTTAGTGAGGCGATGTGCATCCACCTGCGCTCCTTTCCTCGGGAAAACAATTATCCTATGCACATCGCCATCAAGCTTGCTATATCACTGCTCTGTAGAACGGCACACATACGATTCCTCATCCGTCTTTGATGCGTACGTAAACCGCTACTAAATCTACAACGAGAAATGAGCCAGCATTTCCGATGAACCACATCGCAGCTTATGCGTTATCAGTAAAGCATATCGCAATACGTATTGCACGGCACATATACGGAAGCGGGTACGCTGAGCGACATTGCGCACTCCTTTCTAAACGGGCGCCAGTGCTTTCAACTATCGCGAACCTGCATATTCCAAGTGGGGCACGTGGTATTCCATGCAAACACTCGGCGATAAAAAAAGGAAAACACCATTTCTATGTATAAAATTATGTGTTGATCAGTTGAAAATTAGTTACAAAACGGACATGTAAATAGCACGTCCGTAATTCCCTGTCACCTGCTGAACCATGTTCTTGCAGTGGCGCGGTGTCACACTTGGTCGTGCCTCTGACACAACATGCCCCAGGAATCTGATGCGCCATAGCTTTGGCTGAGAACACAGTCAGGTTCACCTAGTAGCATTTCCCCATACCTGCTCCTCATCGCTTGCTTGACGTAGCTTTTGATTACACTTCAGATTCCCTCGACAGGGGTCAGCGCCGGAGAGTATGGGGATAAACGTAACATCCTCCCTGAACGGTACTGTTCTTTCCGGAAGACGTTTTCCAAATCTGTGGGGCACGGCGCGTTGTCAAAAATCAGTAGGCACCGTTCGATAACATCCGCTCCTTGTGCATCTATCAAACCTCGCAGCCACTGCGCACATCTTTGTTTATCGTGGCTTCCACGTAAAACGGAGAAGGCAATCAATGCGTCCTTTGTCATGGCTCCGACAAGGTGCACATTTTGCCAGCGACTGTTTGCCACAGTAAATTGTGCTCGGCTCCCACGTGGGAAACGGCCCTGAGTTCGTGCGCAAAAGAAAGTAAAGTAGGTCAACACGATCCACCTCGGTTCCCGTCCATCAGTTTGAAAATGAAATAGCCGAGGACCACCAATTTCCGCCGCTGTTTGTTCACCTGCGTGTTCAGGGATTCAGAAACTGTATGTAACGTCTTCTTCGATATCAAGTGCCCGTCAATGTATCTGGTAACAGTAATGGTACAGACCTCAACCTCGAACTCCGCTTTCAACCGCAAGCGGAGTTTTGCAAGCATTATGCTGCGTTCCGCCGAACCCACTCAACCAGAGAGTCAAGGTAGCTCTCTGTCATCGCTCTGCAAGGAGAACCCCAGTGTTGATCTCGTGGTTTGCTTGACTCCAGCACTCTTATCCAATTGCGGCAAGTGTTCAATTTCACGGGAAGTAAATTGGCGAGGTGCTTCTAGTCGTTTCCTTCTTCATACACTGTCAGTATCCTGTTCCTCACTTCTAACGAGTGGCGGACATACGGACCTCTTCGTGTCATTTGGTGTTGGCACAATGAGCTTTCCAGGATGATCTGGGAAAATATGTCATCACGACTATTTAAACCAAACATCAAGTCCTCCATGCATTTGACCCCGATCGGTGTGGTGAATTCGCTTTTCTTGTTGCGACATAATTTGTCCCATGATTGTGGCCGTGCTCGTGTCTGGTCCATTCGGCCACATGTCCGGCGCTTACGAACTCCGCTGTGGGCATTTCTACCGTTAGCGCGTGGTGCCTCAGTGGATGTCATTCGGACAAACGCAGTGGGAAGAGTGTAGCGCACAGCTCAGCCGCGTAGTAGGCCTGTAATACGGCTGGGGTTTGCTTACCGGAATTGCCAGTCTGCGAGTTCACGACGAGTATTGTAGGGGTCACAACGTCGAAACATGAAGGATGGGTAGTGCCCTAACTTCCGGACCACCGAGACTTTAACAAAGCGATCCGAATCAACTGGGCTACGCAGTGGTGACCGAGTGCTACAGACGCAAGTCGTGTATGGGACCTAGGATGATGCTGAATCAGTGCTCTGATTCACGGTGGTGTGACATTCACGACTGCCTGAGGTGAGGTGTGCGTCGATAATTAGCCTCGATTCACGCAGTCCAGCCGAGTGATGCGTGATGGCAGACGTTAGGTGTGGCAAGAATGAGGCGCCTGAACCACTCGTCCGTTAATGAAACAAAGATAACCTGCCCCGCTGACCGCCTCCATGATTATTGCTCAGCTCCAGTATGCCAGTGAAGCAACGTATTTCGGTCTTGCGGCGCGGCTTATGTCCAAATGCGTGAATGAAGACTGCCCACATTGGTTGCATCAATGTGGCCCTGGTGCAATTGACAGCTCCCTTATGGCTCATATTGTCCATAGTAAGCACCAGGAGGATTCAACTCTTCCCTTGGAATATTATTCGAGGTTCGACTACACAGCTATAATGGTATACGTCTTCTTACACTTGCGACGGCCAAAGATAGTTGCAACCGCTCATTTTAACCGTGCTTATGCTCACAAAAGATGTTAATCCGGGCTCTTCATCTTCCTTGGCCCGCGAAAACGGAGGCTGCTTAGGTCAACGGTCTTAGGTCAAACTCCGTAAAATGTAATTAACTTGTTTCGCTTTTTCACTTACGTAACCTCTATTAACTGAATCCATTTTGCTCCATTTTTAACACTGAATATGGTTATAATTGTCCGAAGATGAATCATTGAAAGCAATTGCTCATCAAATGTTTGCGTTGTTCTCGCTAAGGAAACTTGAAATACGCCTAGACCGAAAACCATTGTTGGAATTCGAGAGGAAGCAAAAGCAATAGACTGAATGTCATGGTTCCGTGTGCTTCGCTAGGCCCGAATACCTGCTGGTAATCAGTACCAGTTAAGATCTTCACCGTAAGGAGAATCAGTGTGCAACGCTGTCCGCTGACTGCCGTTACGAGAAGTTCCAATCCACATATCAGTTTGGGGGGAATTGATGCAGATGATATCTTGGTTGCATGAGTTGACACTGACAACAATGGTAACACGGTTATCCAGAACTGTCAAATATCATACCATTTTGGCCGGATAGAGTAAATGAGGGTCGGAGGGCATTTTCACAGTTCAAGAAATGAACTGAGCATTCAGGATGGTTGTAGAATTCTGAATTGATTACATAAATGTGTATATATCCCAACTGACGGGATACGCTCCCATTTGGGAAATGATCAGTTGTACTGCGTGTCGTCATTAATTTATGAACTCTGTGTTCAATATGGAGGAATAACTCAATTGTTTGTGGAATATGCAGTGAGTGACGGACGGAAAAGTAATTTAGTTAAATAAAAAACTGAACAAATACCTCGTGTTTCTCGCTGATGGGAAAGCCGTTCAATGGAATGGATAGATCAAGCAACAATACTACACTGGAATCGTTTCGTTCCCTGGCATAACCAGCTTGAGTGACAGTGAGCAGGATTTTCATTTGTGAATGAGTTGCACAATTAATCCAAAACCTACGCTGATTTTTCAGACAGGAAGTGCAAAACTGTAGCTTACAAACAATTGATAGATGTAAGAGCGGGAAATTATGTGGTTATGCACCTGAGTGTGCTATGAGGGTGATTATTTACTTTACACGCACGATTTATACGGAATATATGTCAAGCACCATGATTACTGTTTTCAAAGGCATCATCCAGGGATTGAGATGCACCAAAGCCGTTTTGAACGGACAGGTGACTAGTTATCACAAGCTTGAACAGCTAATTCCGATGTCTTTTGGTTATTTGTTCCATATCTTAGAATAATGGATTAGAAATAAACGTTTGCTGCTTCGCTGTGTACAACGGAATAGTGACATTCGATTCCGTGTTGCGAATACAGTACCTGGTGTTCTCAGACACGTGAACAACATTTTCTGTACTGTGCGAATGATGGTTTATGATTTTAAAAAGAAGGCGCAGGTTCACCTTCGATGGCTGAAGCCAGACTTGGTCAAGTCCAAGTTCGATGCAGCGCGCACGGTATGTCATTTATGAGGAATAAGCGCATAATTTCTTCGTGAAGCATCGCTGGACCCTAACGAGAGCATGGCCGTCGGACATTCTAAGGTTCCATTAGACTATTGAACAATTTTATTGATTTTTATTACATGTGTTTTATAGCCAGATTCCAGAATCCTTGGGATGAAAGTGGCTACCTGTATAGCCGATGGTCATCATTGCCTTAGACACTTGGAAGTAGCAGTGTGCAGAAACGTTTAAGGTGACAGAATATCGTACACCCACTTCGCGAACTGTACTTTATTGCGAGATGCGTGTGCTAAACAGTTTGGCGGTAATCGACATATATACGAAAAGCTATTACACTTGTCTGCAGCGAATTACATATGCCACAAGTGGCACCAGGAACCACGTGTACTAAGGTCTTCCTGATTGAGACGTATGGCTTCTCAAGCATTTGCACTTCAGGGAAGTTAAAGAATTTGATGTAATGAGCAAACAAATAAACAGTGCCATGCGATATGCTCTAAAGAACATCGTTTGTTTACTTTAAGAAGATGTGATGTGTTGCAATATAAGTCTGTGCCAACGGGATCCTCTGTACCAGTGGGTAAGAGGCGGAAACACAACAACATTTCTCTTCGATTTGGATTTATCGAGTCCAATAATTGTCTACAAGGTGACTGGTGTAACAAAGTACTTCTGAAAATGGTGCCTATTAAAATGCAGCAGCATTTTGGAAAATTCATACGGACTGTAAAGACAGAAAAACGTACTTACAGCGCATGCGAGATGAAATATTGAACACCCAAACGTACATGCTTCACGCGTCTTAAACTGTAAATAAGCTACGGAAGTATCGTACATCGTTATTTATCGTAATGCGCTGACAACAGAACCGAGAATCCTATCCGGCCATGCATTCAAAATGCATGGAGATGACCTAAGACCCTTCCTTTCAAAATGCTTATCACAGACTGTCTCTGTGTGATTTCTGATGCAAAGCGAACGATGTGTACCTTATCATGTTAGACAGCTATCGCCGTGCTTCTCCCATTTGTCACAAAGTAGTTGCGTGAGTTTGCATTCTCGCATTATATCTATACAAACAAAGTACCGAAACAGACCTGAAGTGTAACGAGATCCGAGGTTTTAGCTTTCCTCAATAACACCTAGTATCAAATAACTCAGCGCTGCATATGGTAACGAATTATATCCAATGTACTAAGCCTTAATATATTTGCATTTGCATGTAAGTTCAGCAGCATACAATTTCCTGTAATAGTGGCACTTGTTGTACAACTGATCGTGTCCCAAATGGGAGCGTATCCCGTCAGTTGGGAAATATACACATTTATGTAATCAATTCAGAATTCTACAACCATCCTGAATGCTCAGTTCATTTCTTGAACTGTGAAAATGCCCTCCGACCCTCATTTACTCTATCCGGCCAAAATGGTATGATATTTGACAGTTCTGGATAACCGTGTTACCATTGTTGTCAGTGTCAACTCATGCAACCAAGATATCATCTGCATCAATTCCCCCCAAACTGATATGTGGATTGGAACTTCTCGTAACGGCAGTCAGCGGACAGCGTTGCACACTGATTCTCCTTACGGTGAAGATCTTAATTGGTACTGATTACCAGCAGGTATTCGGGCCTAGCGAAGCACACGGAACCATGACATTCAGTCTATTGCTTTTGCTTCCTCTCGAATTCCAACAATGGTTTTCGGTCTAGGCGTATTTCAAGTTTCCTTGGCGAGTACTACGCAAACATTTGATGAGCAATTGCTTTCAATGATTCATCTTCGGACAGTTACAACCATATTTAGTGTTAAAAATGGAGCAAAATGGATACAGTTAATAGAGGTTACGTAAGTGAAAAAGCGAAACAAGTTAATTACATGTTACGGAGTTTGACCTAAGACCGTTGACCTAAGCAGCCTCCGTTTTCGCGGGCCAAGGAAGATGAAGAGCCCGGATTAACGTCTTCTGTGAGCATAAGCACGGTTAAAATGAGCGGCTGCAACTATCTTTGGCCGTCGCAAGTGTAAGAAGACGTATACCATTATAGCTGTGTAGTCGAACCTCGAATAATATTCCAAGGGAAGAGTTGAATCCTCCTGGTGCTTACTATGGACAATATGAGCCATAAGGGAGCTGTCAATTGCCCCAGGGCCACATTGATGCAACCAATGTGGGCAGTCTTCATTCACGCATTTGGACATGAGCCGCGCCGCAAGACCGATATACGTTGCTTCACAGGCATACTGGAGCTCAGCAATAATCATGGAGGCGGTCAGCGGGGCAGGTTATCTTTGTTTCATTAACGGACGAGTGGTTCAGGCGCCTCATTCTTGCCACACCTAACGTCTGCCATCACGCATCACTCAGCTGGACTGCGTGAATCGAGGCTAATTATCGACGCACACCTCACGTCAGGCAGTCGTGAATGTCACACCACCGTGAATCAGAGCACTGATTCAGCATCACCCTAGGTCCCATACACGACGTGCGTCTGTAGCACTCGGTCACCACTGCGTAGCCCAGTTGATTCGGATCGCTTTGTTAAAGTCTCGGTGGTCCGGAAGTTAGGGCACTACCCATCCTTCATGTTTCGACGTTGTGACCCCTACAATACTCGGCGTGAATTCGCAGACTGGCAATTCCGGTAAGCAAACCCCAGCCGTATTACAGGCCTACTACGCGGCTGAGCTGTGCGCTACACTCTTCCCACTGCGTTTGTCCGAATGACATCCACTGAGGCACCACGCGCTAACGGTAGAAATGCCCACAGCGGAGTTCGTAAGCGCCGGACATGTGGCCGAATGGACCAGACACGAGCACGGCCACAATCATGGGACAAATTATGTCGCAACAAGAAAAGCGAATTCAGCACACCGATCGGGGTCAAATGCATGGAGGACTTGATGTTTGGTTTAAATAGTCGTGATGACATATTTTCCCAGATCATCCTGGAAAGCTCATTGTGCCAACACCAAATGACACGAAGAGGTCCGTATGTCCGCCACTCGTTAGAAGTGAGGAACAGGATACTGACAGTGTATGAAGAAGGAAACGACTAGAAGCACCTCGCCAATTTACTTCCCGTGAAATTGAACACTTGCCGCAATTGGATAAGAGTGCTGGAGTCAACCAAAAAACGAGATCAACACTGGGGTTCTCCTTGCAGAGCGATGGCAGAGAGCTACCTTGACTCTCTGGTTGAGTGGGTTCGGCGGAACCCAGCATAATGCTTGCAAAACTCCGCTTGCGCTTGAAAGCGGAGTTCGACGTTGAGGTCTGTACCATTACTGTTGCCAGATACCTTGACGGGCACTTGTTAACGAAGAAGATGTTACGTACAGTTTCTGAATCCCTGAACACGCAGGTGAACATACAGCGACGGAAATGGGTGGTCCTGCGGCTATTACATTTTCAAACTGATGGACGGGAACCGATGTGGATCGTGTAGACCTACTTTACTTTCTTTTGCGCACGAACTCAGGGCCGTTTCCCACGTGGGAGCCGAGCACAGTTTACTGTGGCAAACAGTCGCTTGCAAAATGTGCACCTTGTCGGAGCCATGACAAAGGACGCATTGATAGCCTTCTCCGTTTTACTTGGAAGCCACGATAAACAAAGATGTGCGCAGTGGCTGCGAGGTTTGATAGATGCACAAGGTGCGGATGTTATCGAACGGTGCCTACTGATTTTGGACAACGCGCCGTGCCCCACAGATTTGGAAAACGTCTTCCGGAAAGAACAGTACTGTTCAGGGAGGATGTTACGTTTATCCCCATACTCTCCGGCGCTGACCCCTGTCGAGGGAATCTGGAGTGTAATCAAAAGCTACGTCAAGCAAGCGATGAGGAGCAGGTATGGGGAAATGCTACTAGGTGAACCTGACTGTGTTCTCAGCCAAAGCTATGGCGCATCAGATTCCTGGAGCATGTTGTGTCAGAGGCACGACCAAGTGTGACACCGCGCCACTGCAAGAACATGGTTCAGCAGGTGACAGGGAATTACGGACGTGCTATTTACATGTCCGTTTTGTAACTAATTTTCAACTGATCAACACATAATTTTATACATAGAAATGGTGTTTTCCTTTTTTTATCGCCGAGTGTTTGTATGGAATACCACGTGCCCCACTTGCAATATGCAGGTTCGCGATAGTTGAAAACACTGGCGCCCGTTTAGAAAGGAGTGCGCAATGTCGTTCAGCGTACCCGCTTCCGTATATGTGCCGTGCAATACGTATTGCGATATGCTTTACTGATAACGCATAAGCTGCGATGTGGTTCATCGGAAATGCTGGCTCATTTCTCGTTGTAGATTTAGTAGCGGTTTACGTACGCATCACATACGGATGAGGAATCGTATGTGTGCCGTTCTACAGAGCAGTGATATAGCAAGCTTGATGGCGATGTGCATAGGATAATTGTTTTCCCGAGGAAAGGAGCGCAGGTGAATGCACATCGCCTCACTAAATCCCTTATGATTGATGCGGCGCGCCGGATACGATAAAGATTTTCGGGGAAAGCTTTCGCGGTATAGTATTGGTAACAGTTCCGGATTGCGTAGATTCGCTTAGAACCTGCTTCTTAACAAAGCTGAGGGCAGTGGTGTCAAGCGGAAGATATGTGGAGAATCACGCGTGCTCGCTTAGGTAGTATTCTTAACCTATCTAGATATGTATGGCTGCACAGGAAAGAATGATTACATCAACATACTTATCATCATTACCGCAGGTTATGGCTCGTAAGTGCGGCTAGTTTGTTCGGCTGCAAACCACTCGATGTTGGTCAAGTGGCGTCCTCACATCACTGACGACGCAGCATAAGTTGACTTCCGCTGTCCGAATGACATAACATGGCAGATGCTAACCATTCCAGCGGTTTAGTCAAATTCGGTTACCTGAAACGAAACGTGATCCGGGGCACATAGCTTACAATCCGTCATAATGTAAACAAGTCAGTAGTGAAAACAGCCTGGGGAACCAGGAGCCAGGTAACGGATACCTTAAATGCTTCCGCGCTAGAGCCGAACGCAATACCCATACCTTGAAATGCCGTAGGAAACCTAGGCTGTGCCTAACTGTATACACGTCAACGTCCCTGCTATATAGCAAGCAGTCCAGTACGTAAGCAGCGACTGATTTTAAACGGCTTGTGACCACGGTGATGCATATTGCACTAACTGCCACGTAAAGCAAAATTTCAGAACGCAAGTAAAACACCATGGGCAGTGCACCGAAAAAAATGGTCATGAGTACGATACAATTTGTTGTGTAGTAGGACATTCTGTTACAACCGCCACGTTGAGCAATGTCCTCTTGCCCTCCGATTTCGTGCATAACGGTCGACGCAGGGTATTTGGAGGAATACCATTGCTTGCATGTGTCACAGGGCATCCCTCTGTAAACACATTATCGGCATGCATCATGAGAGCGTGATCCAACGTTTTGGTCAAGGACAAATCCTTTCTGTTACTGACCATAGTTGTGTGCAACGAATAGAGCAGGGACACGTGTGGAGCGGGCAAATTACTCCAATTTGCTCAGTTCTCGAGTTTTATTAATGCTGGGTGATTGCCCACAGCCGTTTTTGCATTTATCTTGCTCGTGTATTGAATGACTTATGTAGCCTTCTCTGATCTATCAAAAACGCCGCCAATGGCTTTGTTGTCCTTAACTCGTTTGGACACCTAGCTGTGGGGTAATCGTAATAAGGATAGTCGGAACGAGGGCGTAAAATCGACAAAGCGTTCAGAGCACAGCACATGTCGTTGGGCCAATAAGCCATGCGACGACCCGGAGAGTGGGCAATTAAGCGGTGAAAAGGTAGCATATTTATGAGAAAAGAATTGGTATTTTGATAACCTGATCAATAAAGCGGGGTGGGCTATGAACCGGGTGGGCAATAAAGCGGGTCCCATTGGATAACACATGTGCCTGTTAGAGGAGAGACAGCAATCAGCAAAGCATGAACTTCCCGAACCGTACGATTCTTCATGGAGGGCCGCGAGCAGATTTAGTGCATCGAAAAATTTCGTTCTCACCCCATATACTTACCAGATGGACAGGTTTAGCTCATATGTCACGGTGATAGGTTAAATATCGCAAGATGCTTACCTGTACCATTTGCTTTGATCGCAATTTCCCAGCTGCGTATTGCAATAATAACTCCCTCTCATAGTGCACAAACCGATCACCGTTGTATTTGTGCACTATAGCTTGTTGCTTGCACCCTAACAAAATACGAGTCTTGTCAAGCCCTGTTTGCATTGCCCGTGCCATTATATTATTCTCTGTAAGTGTCCCTCTAACTCGAAATTCAACCAGTTCAATCGTGGCACATGCACTAAGACTGTCATATTATTGACCGTATGCAGTTAGCAGTGTGCATTTTAGCATTTAGGCAATCACACTGTTCTTCAGTCAGAAGAGTTATTGCGCTGTGGTCGTCGTATCTCTGAGCACCTGATCAACGCTGCACATCCATGTCGTGTTAAATACTCACAGTTGCCCCATAGTGATGCTCAAAGGGACTACAAAGGCGCTTCCTGAAAATAACTGAAGCTATTGCTATCGGATGCCTTCAGCCGGAATTATGTAAGCAGCGAGCTCTCGTGCAAGCGCTTATTCTGAACTGGTCCTCACGCAGTTAGCAAGCCTCAAGGTCACCGGTTCATCGTGACTCCTTTGAATCTGTTATTGATAGCTTTACCTAAGAAGTTCCCAGTTTAACTCTTTCCCCTATCATCCGACGTTCTTGTCCTTGTACATAGCTAGCAATATCTTTTTGCAACTTTCAGTTATCTGCTTCATAATTGTAGCGCCTGAGGATATTTATGGAAAAGTAATTTCTTCGCAATTGTTCTCTTCATGTCTGAATGGATATAATTTATGAGTATAAGAATCTCTACAGTGCTGATTCTCAAAGGGTGGTCTGCAGATGCCCACGGGGTACGTGGGCTGCTTTCAGGGAATCCGCGTGGTCTCCCAAAGTGTTATAATTCTTTTAGGAAATTTTATGGACGCGATCATTCTATGTCACAAGTTTGTGACAAGCATACTGTGAAAATTTTTAAATCTAATCTAACGGTTTGCATTATAGCCTTGTGCGTTGCCCATGGAAACACACCTCTTCCAAGGAGTAAGTTGTTTTGGTTAGGATTTAATATGTGAGCGAACGAGGCTTTCCAAGATCATAAACGTCGTGTGTTAATTCCAGCGTGATGTCATGGGCAGTGGCAGGATGGATCATTCTACTTCCGCTCAAGCTCACATAACCCAGTCTCTGCCCCTCGAGTGGCAGCGAGAAGTATGCCATATGATAGGGCTCAAGTTTGTGGTCATTGCAAGTGTTGTTATCCTCCGCAAAATAAGCAAACCGGAAGGAGAGGCCCGTTTGCAGGATCGCTTCAACGGAAGCTCAGAAGGAAAGCATGGATATTTCTGTGTTTAACGAATGTGCTCAGCCGATTATGCCAACTCGAGGGAAACTACATCAGCGACGTTACAAAAGAGTGGCGCTTTCGTTCACTACGACACTTCTTTCAAAGTGAAACTAATCATAGTAACCAAATTCCTGGTGTGTTTTGGACTCTTGTGTTTAATTGTTTATCTCCATTGTGGTAGTTAAACATGTAACATCAACAGGGACCATGAAATGAAGAATGGAATACAGCTAAATGTTTCACAGGGATATTTATCGTCGAGTTCAAATGTAGTAGTAGTTGGGCCATCCAATGTGCCTTATAAGCATGCAGCCACTGAGACGTGCGATGTTTCTGTACAACCTGATGTGATGCAATATAAGTTTGTGCCAACCGGATCCTCTGCACCAGTGGGTAAGAGGCAGAAACACAACAACATTTCTCTTCGATTTGGATTTATCGAGTCCAATAATTGTCTACAAGGTGACTTGTGTAACAAAATTCTTCTGAAAATGGTGCCTATTAAAATGCAGCAGCATTTTGGAAAATTCATACGGACTGTAAAGACAGAAAAACGTACTTACAGCGCATGCGAGATGAAATATTGAAGGAGATATTGAAATATTGGATATTGAATTATTCAAACATTTCAATGTGTAACTTGCATACAAACAAACGAAAGAAGTGTTGGGCTTGAGGCAATGAAGTAACATAGCTTAATTATTCATAAATCAACCCACCGAATTTAAAGATTGGTCATTTGGTTAGAGACATTTTGAACATGACCAGGTTACCGATTACACATTCATCACACGTACACTGCATCTCTCTATTGGTAAATTTACGAAGTAAAGGGTCAACCCAATGGAACGGATCAACTAATGAACACCTTCACAAGCAGCGTTCGAAGATAGGCAGCCCGCAAGCAAAACATTGGTGGTGTCCGTTGTGTTTTGTCCCCGTTAACCAGCACATTTCGTACACATCTGCGATTGTCATCGTTAATGCTTTATTTTGCATTAACTATTAAAACATTACAGATCTGCTATTCAAACGTTTTATTTTATAATAATAAAGGCCTCGCGAGTTTGTGTTAGGAAGTTCGATTCCACCACAATTATCCACCGGCCTTTCTTCTTGCCTGTTCCCCTTCACTACTGGATCTTCATTCGTGGTGCCTGCGAATATTTTCCTACACAAAGTTCGATAGTTGAATGGTTCATGGAAGAAAAAATTGCAATTTTACTTGTTGCTCTGCAATTAATAATTAAACCTTATGAAATATTACTGAATTTTGTCCGTCTCAACTCATTGCCAAAAGGAAGCTCAGTTGCCATAATATTGAACATCATAAAGTCGCCATATGCTTAATAAATAATATAAATTATGTAATATTAAGAAATATTGTGAAGTTACAGTTATTCTGCTCTCAAACTTGTTGGATAAAACAGCATATCTCCCAACTATACTTGGTGTGTTCAACTTCACTGAATTTAACCCACCCAGGTGCTGCAAATTAAGTAACTATTGAATTTTTGACGATCACGGAGCATGAGACGGCACTTGTCATTCTAGTTTTCTATATGTGCCTAGGTGAATAGAAATCCCAAATAAACAGCTTGACTGGGAAACAATTCTTATTTGCCGGTCAGGATACGAAGATGATGTTCACTGTTTTCATTTGATATATACAATAAGATTGGCGCTTTAAATGATAAAAGATAGTGCACGAATATCCAGTAACTGCAGCTCATCAAATAGTGAGCTTTCTTCTAACAAGTCTCACCCGGTCATTGGGGCTAGATGATAAGGTATAATGCTGTTAGCTTGCAGAAAACAGGGGCGTTTATTCAAACGGTTCAGTATTTGCAAATGAAAAAGAGTTTTATTTTTTCTATGTAACAGCAATTGCAAGCGAGTTCTACCAGTAACATCACACTTACTCATCAATTAAAAACCTTAAATGCACTATAGTATTGCAATTAAATATGTTACCATGAATAAAGGAAAATATGGTGAAATATACTTAGCATGTCCTTTGTCTTTATTGTATACATATATATGCTTAAAGCAGTTCATACGCTCCATCAAAATGAAAAACACGGAAAGAAGACGAATGCTGGTAGATGCATGCATTTCCTATTGTATCGTCAGTACCATCAACAATAACCGATATGTATAGATATAGTTAACAGTGGGTGATACCATACAGGTATGATGTAGTACGAAAGACGAAATTTTACATCCACTTCAAAGGCAGCTTTTGGCTGACAAACGATTGTTTCTGAACGCACAAGTCTGGCTTAATCCGGCTTATAGCGACAATCTCAGGAAACCGAGGGAAGGGAGGATTATTATGACGTAACAAAACTTTAAACGCTAAGCCCATCTCCGTCCGGTAACCTTAGTATAATAGGTGTTTGCCTTTCAAAGAAGCTGGAGGTATGCACGAATGTGGAAGCTGACGAGGGTAGGTAATCTGCGCAACTTCATGATGAATCCATCTTGGTACATGCTCCGTCATTCGTTCTGCACCTTATGCTTGTCTGATTGCACTGAATGATAACTAAATCTATGCATATCTGGATATATGTGTATGAGGTTATAAACGTTATATCTTATCATCTTTCCCCAGTGACTTTGTGAGACTTGTTAGAAGAAAGCTCACTATTTGATGAGCTGCAGTTACTGGATATTCGTGCACTATCTTTTATCATTTAAAGCGCCAATCTTATTGTATATATCAAATGAAAACAGTGAACATCATCCTCGTATCCTGACCGGCAAATAAGAATTGTTTCCCAGTCAAGCTGTTTATTTGGGATTTCTATTCACCTAGGCACATATAGAAAACTAGAATGACAAGTGCCGTCTCATGCTCCATGATCGTCAAAAATTCAGTAATTACTTGATTTGCAGCATCTGCGTATGTTACATTCAGTGAAGTTGAACACACCAAGTATAGTTAGGAGATGTGCTGATTCAACCGACTAGCTCAAGAGCAAAATAACTACAACTTCCCACGAGATTTCAGACAATTTCACACTTTATGAGCTTTATTAAGACAATGGCGATTTTACTAGGTTCAGTATTATGGCAACTGAGCTTTCTTATGGCAATGATCTGAGGTCAACAAAATCCGGTAATATTTCACCAGTTCCAATTGTGGTGCCTAGATCCTGAGAGATGGTCTACCCACTGCTTCTACTGTTGTGCCATAGGCTCATGTCCTGGACGTCTCTTCGTTGCAACAGCTGGGTCGGAGTTAGGGCAAGCCCCTCTCCCTGCTAAGATACATGACACCAATACGCATGAGTCAGTGAACTGACCATGTGCTAGACCCGCTGCCTTTCGGGTGTAAATTTAATCAAATGCTTAGGCTGAGGATCCGAGTCGTTTCTCTGTCATGTGTTTGGGACCTGCCAGTATGCCACTCCATTCTCTTCGGTGGTTAGGAGGAGGTCGATGACCCTCTTCCCGTAAAACCTAGCCATGGGAGGGAACAGACGGGTCATCACCTCACGGCGCCATTAGCGTTTAACACGAGCGCCACGCATTTTCTCTGTCGGTGAGAGGGCACCTCCGGTTATTAAATTGTTTGCTACTGCCCAACTCAAGCCAGACAGCCCCTGGTCAAATTGCTGTAAACCCGTCAAAACCCACCTGGTTTTGCTGTGGTCGCAGGTGCACATCTTACTCTGGTCGCAAAATATCAATGAACTTTTCCAGGACATCAAAGACTGCGTGTAAATGCTGTGAAGCAGATCCCAATCTGTCTCTGCAATCACATTTCTGAGCCAGATCTACTCCCCAGTGAATTGTAGGTCAGGATATTAACCCTAAGGCTCCGGGCGGAGTCCCTCAGAACTCCAAAGAATTCACTGCCTTGTGAGCCAGGCTGTTGAGCCAGAATCCATGGGTTGTGTTCCTCAAGCAAACCTCCCAAGCACATCCGCCACCTCGTGTGAGATTGCTCACCAATGCAATTATATGTGTGCGAGCAAAGCACTCAACATCGGGTGCTGGAACATGCACACACTATTGGGCCGGAATTCGAATGAGCGCAGCGAGCGAGGCACCGCGCTCTTTCAGATGGAACTGGAGCGTTGCCACATCGACAATGCGGTGCAAAGTGAAAACAAGCTTGCTGAGCAAGTTAACTAGTTTGTAGCAGGTGCTGGCTACACGTCCTGGGATCGGATTTGCAATATCCGATCGTCTCCATGGCCAGCTGGTGGTTGAACCAATAGACATCAGCACGCGACGGATGACTGTTAGTCTACGACCCGGAAGAGGTAAGTTTGCCACTTTTATAAGCATGTAGAGTCGGATCATGTGTTATCCTGATAACAAGCGCGATCACTTCTTCACTCAGATATCCTCCGTGCTACTGTCTGTGAAGAGGAGCGAATGATTATTTCTGCTGGGTGATTTCCACGCGCGCCTTGGGCGTGATGCATCGGTGTGGGCAGATGTTATCGGTCCGATGGCATTGGGTCAATGAATGCGAATGTTGACAGGCTGCTCTCATTGTGTGCCAATCAAACCTGGCGGTGATGAACACTCGGTTTGCACTGAGTGCGAGTGGACGCACCCACGGAGTGGTTACGTGCACCTGAATGAATACGCCATCTTATGTCAGAGTGAAATGTGTGAAGTGCGCATGACACGTGTATTGCGTGGAGCTGAGTGTGGCAGTGATCAAAAATTGGTGAAAACAAGAATATACATATATTTTCGTAAATCTATGAATTGCACTCCCGCTGTGAATCGACGTAAATTTAACCTTCTGTCTCTCGGTATTGTGGCGAAACGTATTGAGCTGGAGAAGGAGATGGCTGCACGCATATGTGATGTGGACTGCATAGCCACATTGGGTGACCTATGGCACCACATTCGGGACCAGTTGACAGCTGCTGCCCAGGAGACCATCAAGCGCGCAAACTGTAAGCGGTCTGATTGGTTTGCTGAGAAAAATGTGACGATTGGCGCATTGGTGCGGAGAAGTATGCAGCATTTGCTGCACGTGTAGCAGAGCCCAGTGAATTGGGGAAGAATGGGCAGTTTCGTAAACATCGACGGTGAATGACCCAAGAGCTCCGTTCGATTAAAAATGTGCGGTGGACAGAGAAGGCGAGACAGATGGAATATTACGCCGTACGCCGCAAACACAAGGAATTCTTTGCTTCATTGAAGACAGTTTATGGAACGAGACTGGAGTTGCTAAGGACGCTGATCGATGGTAGTTAAGGCGCGACCTGCACAAAGATTGCAGACATAATACAGGTCTGGCGAAAACACTGACTGTATCTAGAACAACCATTCAGAGATCGACTGGCCTACTTTGAACGGCCTCAACTAGCACGATGTGAAGGCGAATCTGGCGGACACGCTGATGCAAGATTAAACACAGAGAGTACTTGCTTAGCTGCAAAACGGCAATTGTGCCTGGGCCCAAGGGATCCCGCCTGAACTATGGAAAACGGGCGGGCCCGCGTTGGTGGCTGCGCTGCACCAATTGGTGCAACGTGCGTGGATGGAGGAATAGGTGCTTCCTAAACTGAAGGATGTTCTTGTGCTACCACTGTACAAGGACAAAGGGAGCAAGCAATGTTGCATGAATTATCGTGGCAGCAACTAGCTGTCGTACGGGCAAGGCAATTGCCCAAATTGTGCTTAAATGCCTCATCTGTCAGGATGTGGAACCTAAGGTTGTGCAAGAGCAGTATGAATGCCGTTCGTGTTGCAGCAATATATATATATATATATATATATATTTATAGAAAATGAACTATGAACAGTGATTTAACACGGGATAAAAGCAAGTGCTTCACACGTCCCGTAGGATGGTTGTGGTAAATATGGTGAAATCAAATATATCTGGGTCATCTATCCAACACCTGATTAGATGCATATTTTGATAAATTGCATCAGTGTAAAATTGAAAAAAACGAGTGTAAATTTTCAGAAAGACACTGGGGTAAAGTGAAAATGAATGTAATGAGTGAGAAAAGTAAAATATGGTCGCTCACTTGGATCCATTTTATACATAAATCCTGTTGAAAGCGTACTTGGTGTTATTCACAATAGAGGAGTTTAGGTAAGAAAATGCTGGGAGCTAAGAGCAACACCTAATCTTTTTTGAAAACGTCCAAGATAGGAGAGGATAAAACTGAGTCTGGGAGTGCGTTCCAGGGTTGGCAAATCCGAATGGAAAAGTAATTCCGTCGACACTATAGACGGCTATATTGTTCCTTCAATTTTAAGCAGTTACCCCTGAGATGCGTGTTGTGGCTAGGTTGCAGCAAATGGCGGCATACGTGTTTGGGTCATTCAATATCTGATACGCTAATGTGAGATCGCCGCGCAGCCTTCGATAGCGTCTGATGAAATTTTCCAGAAACTTCAACCTTCGGTGGTATTGGTGATAGCGCAGGCCCTTCACGTTCTTTGTTGCTCTTCGTTGTGGTGCCTCTAATGACTCTAGGTTGCGCTACAACCAAGGTTGCCAACGTTGGATGATGCATTCAACATGTAGGCCCACGTAAGAATTGTGCATCATTGGGAAGATTGATAGGTAAAATTTCCCGAGTGCTCTATGCAGCATGCCTACGTGCTGGTTGCCCCTTTTGCAGGTACCACAGCCTGTTTTGAACAGTTTAGGTCGCTCTGTACGATCACACCAAAGTCACGTTCCTAGGAGCTGGTCTACAATCAGTTTGTCCCAAGCAAATATGTGTAGTTATGTCCATAGTGTAATTGTACAACGCCACATTTGTCTACCTTGAATGGTAGGGCTTTTTGACATGGTGTTAAGATCGCACTGGAGCCGTTTGTGGTCTTCCGGTTTTCTGATACTCCGCCATATCTTGATGTCATCAGCGGAAAACCGGCAATCGGAAGCAATCGCTCTTGCCAAATCGTTAATAAACACCAAGAATAGACGAGATCCAAGAAGCGATCCTTGCGGTACTCCACACGCCATATCGATTGCATCAGGCAATGATTCTCGGACACTCACCGCTAGCCATCGTTCGTGTAGAAAATTGCTAATCCAACTCAGGATCGGGTCGCCAATCATAAGACTGGCGTCATCCTTGAAATCAAATGGGTTTCGTATTGCAAAGAGTAGACTATGTCAACAACGGTTTCATTTGTTACCTTAGGCCATTAACTAAAGCACGACATACAAAAATATGGCTTCAATTTTAACAACATTTGGTTATCGTAAAATCTGGCAGTAAAAAAGTTTGTATTGGATGGGCAAATACCAATTCTCATCAGCCACAGATACTGCTCCAGTGACAGAATTAACCAATCTCAAAATTGCGATTGAGCGTAGAATGTCAATCACACCATAGGTATTATATTATGGTTTTCAGATCAATCAATAACCTTTGAGCACCGCGTTGTTATTGTGCCCTAGTTGATAATGGTGTAGAGGCTTCAAACACAAGTGAAATGGTACCAGGTTCGAGGCCTGCTATCTCCACCTGATTAGATCAAATTGGATCGAAACACCCCGAAGTCTGCGGGGTTTTTAGTAGGCAACACCTAGTTCCTGTCTATCGCATTTTGTGTGTCCTAGCCGGGTAACCAAAGGAGCAGAGATTTTAGCTACATTTCCAAGTGTTTCTTTTCAAAGCCCATTATCTCTACCTTATGAAATTAAACAAATTCTTCAGGCGTCTAGGGTAACAGTGTTTTCCTGCAGTCAACCTAAAATTCCTATCTGCTAACCTAGATTTTAACACGGTTTACTTCAATGCGAAGCATGGCGCAAATTGGGATGGTGCGTCACCATCCAATGACAGAACATGTACTCCAAAATTTTCCTCAACTCATTTCTTAATCTTTGTACCAAGCATTTCAAATCACATTCGGTAGATAAACGATATATATTAGTCTGCTACTTTTTTAATTTTCTAGCTTTTGATGCAAGCTATCTCGACCTTATGAGAAAAAACAAGACGGAAGCGAGGCCTGGTGTTCAGAGTTTTAGCGCATGCAACCCATAAGTCTCCTTTGCTTCGTCTACAGCCCAAGTGATCACACTGTCCTTATTACAATTTAGAGCGAATCATGTTAACATTTGAGACTACGCGACGCAGTCGATTCTCATAACGATTATCATAAATGAACCTCCAACAATTCATTCATCGTTGTACAACTCCTTTACGGCCGTCACCTGGTAACCATAGGATTAAAGCTGTCATTTAATTGATCCCGGTTTTCAGACTTTTTATCTCCACCAGACGAAGTCTATGAAGATCGAAACGCCTCCAGGTACACAGTGTTTTGCGACATTAAACGCCAAATTTCGTCGGTCTTTGACCAGGAATTCCTTGAATTCCGACAGCGACTTTGCCGCGATTACGTGCTGTGGCAAGTTGTTCCATATTTCCAATACTCTCATTTCGTAACTGATTTGCTGGATGACGCGATTCAAATTCGCTACTGGAAGTTAGTACCGGTATATTCGCGTGTTGCTTGGTGTTCGCATATGGCATAGCGGTCTCACCAAATGTAAACAACGAAATGTGCGTTATGATATGGTCAAACAACAACAGACGATAAGAAAGTGTCTAAACTCATAGTCTATTGCACCAGAAAAAGGTCAATGTTGAAGAAAACAATCATAAATTTACTAATGAAGTGGGGTACCCTGAGAACATTTTGCTTCGGATATTATAATATGGTAATATTTGTATGTTAAGGAAATTTCCTTCAACTCTGGTCCAACAACTCTAGCAGGTTCTCCAACTACATTCTTAGAAACGGAAGGAATTAATCAAAGTTTTCGTTCATAACTTTCTAAAATTGGTTTTCTCTTACCAGGTGTTACATGCAAAGCCTACATACAGTTTAGCATACCGAGGAATAAAATTAACGCAAGTTGGACTTCAGCAATTAAAGTCCGATTGGCGTCAACCTTTCAAGCAAACATTGTGGGATCTACATGCGTCGGAGGGTCAGGAGACGCGAATATCATCTACATATATACATATTGGAGGTTTATATTTCCCCAAATCCTCAGTAATCTCTTGAATGATTTTGTTAGCAGAGTTGATGCTCAAAAGTTAACCTGGTGCATTGGCAAGGTACAGTGTGTAGTGATGTTATTTATTTATCGAGGGGGCCCAGTGAGCCATAGTTGTGAATATGCGCGTCTAAGGTCTATATAGGTGGATTTTTCACAATCTGAAAATGTATCATGCAAATCTTTAATGCAGACTAATGGATATCTGATAATCCTGGAAGACTGGTTGGCAGTTATCCTGTGGACGGCACATATCCGCACGGAGATATCCGGTACGCCTCCTGTATGTATACCTCCCCAGTTGGAAAAATGCACAGCGGTATCACTCTTCATTATGATTGGCCTTACGCTATGCCATAGTGTTCGTGTTTTGCAGAATGTGGGATGAGCACCGTGACGCGGTAGCCAAAGGGGTAGAGGTTTCGGCTACTATTCCAATGGTCGCGGGATCGAGGCCTGCTGTCTCCACCTGATGAGATGAAATTACATCGAAACGCGTAGTGTTTGTACAGTGATTTCGGATGGGCAACACACAATTTCCATCTGCTTTCAGTATGGTCCCAGTGATCGCAGTGACTAAGGTTCATTTCAATATGAATCACAGTCCATTACATGGAGATTGCGCGACGCAATCCAATCACACAACGTGTAGTTCAAACTTGACCCTTCAACGTTACTTCTATATTATCACTGCTTGAAATATTTTCAGCCTCCGTCCACTCATCTTCCAAAACCTTTGCGTGCTGTTTAACATTTCCTCCAGTTAAACCACTTAAGAAACTGCTGTAATATGACGCACTGATTTAATGAATGGGTCTTTGCCGTCTCTCAGGATAGATTTGTTGCATCGTTGATATTACGTACGGGAAGTATATTCTTTTCAGCGTTATATTTGGCATGTATAAGGCCGTTGAGGAGAACAATAATCGGCTCGCCTGTGGATGTCCAAAGGTTGGAATCGCATTATGACAAGGGGAAGGTGTTTCACAGCTTCTTCCTAATTATTGTCGCCACAGCTCCCAAATTTATTCCTGTCAAAAAAAGTGTCCCTCAATGTTTATGTTTGCAGTGCATGATGCTAAACCTAAATTTATCACAGTATTCAGCCATCCCGAATAAAGTTCTGATAAGTTCTCCTCAAAGCAATCCACTGCTTTGATGGATTTTTCTCGTGATTTAATGGAATTCCGGATCCATCTGGACTTATCTGCGTACTCGCACCAAATGACCCACCTTCCCACAAATTCGGCACACTGTTTTCTATTGCTAACTATCAGGTTCGCATTAGTGCTTCTCATACATCGGTAGCACACAGTCAGTTTTGCGTCCACGGACCATCGTTAACCTCCGAAGCACAACGACCACCTCGCGTGCGATTGCCCACCAATGCAATCGTATGCCTGCGCGCAAAGCACTCAACATCGGGTGCTGGAACGTGCGCACACTACTGGACCGGAACTCGAGCGAGCGCCCGGAGCGACGCACTGCACTGGTCGCAATGGAGCTGGCGCGCTACCACATCGATATTGCGGCGCTCAGTGAAACTCGGCTCGCTGAGCAAGGTAAGTTACATGAAGCAGGTGCTGGCTATACATTCTACTGGGTGGGGAACGCCGCCTCAGCACCACGTGAACATGGGGTCGGATTTGCAATATCCGATCGCCTGAATGGCCAGCTGGTGGGTGAACCAACGGGCGTCAGCGCGCGGCTGATGACTGTTCGCCTGCGACTCGGAAGAGGTAAGTTTGCTACTTTCATAAGCACGTACGGTCCGACCATGTGTAATCCTGATGACACGCGTGATCAGTTCTACACTGAGCTATCCTCCGTGATACGGTCTGTGCCGAAGAGCGACCGACTATTTCTGCTGGGTGATTGCAACGCGCGCGTTGGGCGTGATGCATCAGCGTGGACAGATGTTATCGGTGCGCATGGCATTGGTTCAGCGAATGCGAACGGTGACAGGCTGCTCTCACTGTGTGCCACTCACGGCCTGACGATCACGAACACTCGGTTTGCACTGAGTGCGAGTGATATAGCAACTTGGACGCACCCACGGAGTGGTCACGCTCACCTGCTCGACTATGTCATCGTACGTCAGCGTGATATGCGTGAAGTGCGCATGACACGTGTACTGCGTGGAGCTGAGTGTGGCACTGATCACAAATTGGTTCGGACCAAACTGTACATATATTTTCGTAAATCGATGTATTGCACTCCCGCCGTGAATCGGCGTAAATTTAACATTCTCTCCCTCGGCACTGTGGCGAAACGTGCTGAGCTGGAGAAGGCGATGGCTGCACGCCTGTGTGGTGATGTGGACTGTATAGCCACAGTGGGCGACCTGTGGCACCACATTCGCGACCAGGTGACAGCTGCTGCGGAGGAGACCATCGGGCGCGCAAACTGTAAGCGGCCTGATTGGTTTGATGACAACAATGTGACGATTGACGCATTGGTGTCAGAGAAGAATGCAGCATTTGCTGCACATGTTGCAGACCCCAGTGACTTGGGGAAGAGTAGTCAGTTTCGCAAACTTCGACGGCGACTGACCCGAGAGCTCCGTCGCATTAAAAATGCATGGTGGACGGAGAAGGCGAAGCAGATGGAATGCTACGCCGAACGCCGTCAACACAAGGAATTCTTTGACTCCTTGAAGGCGGTGTATGGACCGAGATTGGAGCCGCTGAGGACACTGATCGATGGTAGTTCAGGCGCTACCTGCACCCAGACTGCAGACATAATGCAGGTCTGGCGGAAACACTTTGACTGTCTCTTGAACAACCGTTCAGAGATCGACTGGCCTACATTGAATGGCCTGAAGCAGCACGATGTGAAGGCGGATCTGGCAGATACGCCGAGACTGGATGAGACGCAGAGAGCACTTGCTCAGCTGCGAAACGGCAAATGTGCCGGAGGTGACGGGATCCCACCTGAAGTATTGAAACACGGTGGACCCGCGTTGTTGACTGCGCTGCACCACTTGGTGCAACGCGTGTGGATTGAGGAGGAAGTGCCTTCTGAGCTGAAGGATGCCCTTGTGCTACCACTGTACAAGGGCAAAGGTAGCAAGCAATGTTGCACGAATTATCGTGGCATCAACTTGCTGAGTTGTGTGGGCAAGGTGATTGCCCGAATCCTGCTCAATCGCCTCGTGAGTCAGATTGTGGAACCTCACGTGGCGGAAGAGCAATGTGGATTCCGTTCGGGTCGCAGCACTATAGATATGGTGTTTGCGGCTCGTCAGTTGCAAGAGAAGTGCAGAGAACGACACCAGCCTTTGTACTCGCTTTTTGTTGATTTCACCAAGGCATTTGATACGGTGAACCGCGAGGCACTGTGGCTGGTGTTGGGTAAGTTTGGTTGCCCGCGTAAGTTTGTAAGTTTAATTGAATGTCTGCACAGTGGTATGCGAGCGAGGGTGCAGCTGAGTGGAGAGACCTCTGATGACTTTACAGTTGTCTCTGGTGTGAAGCAAGGCTGTGTGTTAGCTCCTGCCCTGTTTAATATCTATCTTCATGCAATGTTGTCTTGTGCTTTTGATGCGGCTTGTGTTTACGGTGTTCGTGTGGAGCACCGTATTGATGGTGGGTTGCTGAACATCCGTCGTTTCGGTGCGAGAACTCTAGTCTGTGAGACAACTATCCGTATGTTGCTGTTTGCTGACGACTGTGCGTTGTTTTCACACAACGCGGATGAGTTGCAGCACATGACTAGTGCTCTGGCTTCGACAGCGGCCAAATTCGGGCTCACCATCAACACAAGCAAAACTGTCTGTCTGTTTCAGCCTTCACCGGAGGTGCAATCTTCAATATTGCCGCAAATCAGCATTGGTGCTGAAGTATTGGAAACCACCTCCCGCTTCTGCTACCTTGGGAGTGTGATGTCGACTGATCAGCAGCTACACATTGAGTTGCGTAATCGCGTGTCGAAGGCGGCAGCGGCATTCGGGAAGCTAGAGTACCGAGTGTGGAACAACCATCAGCTTAGCATTGGCACGAAGCTGATGGTGTACAAATCCATGGTACTGTCCGTTCTTCTATACGGCAGTGAAACGTGGACGATGTACCGTCGGGATGTGCGATATCTCGAGCGGTTCCATCAGCAGTGTGTGCGACGAATTTTGCGGATCGGCTGGGGCGCCAGAGTTGCAGACACGGAAGTGTTGCGCCGAAGTGGGATGTATGCAGTGGACTGCATACTTTTACTGCGACACCTGAGATGGCTCGGTCATGTGAGCCGTATGGATTCGACGCGAATACCGAAACAACTTTTATACGGTCAGCTGAGTATAGGGAAGCGGCATGCTGGGAAACCCAAGTTACGTTACCAGGACATGATTAAAGTGAGCCTCACACGTTCTAATCTTGATTGCAGATCATGGGAATCGAAGGCGGTTGATCGTGGTGCATGGCGCGATCTAATCACGAAGGCAGTTGCTGAGGTGCGAGAGAAAGCCCTCATGCATGCAGAGAAGAAGCGGCAAGTGCGGAAGCGGCAAGCACCGATGAATTGTACTCCATCGACATCGAGCGCATTGTGTTGTAGAACATGCGGTCGCGAGTGCCTTAGTCAGGCAGGCCTAGTGAGCCATGAGAGAGGTCACTCGGGACCACTGCCGAAGCGACGACGGGTCCCGCAGTGAACGTAGGCAGCACCGGCGCAGCGTTTGTAGGCACGCTGAATTCGATTTACTAACCGCATGCTTGCATGCTAAGTCTCTTTATTTCAGGTGGTGGGTTTTCGGTTCTCTCCTAATGCCTTTCTTTCTCATATAAATGTCTAGTGGGCCATGAGCTAGGTCCTTTGGGGCCACTACAGAAGCGACGATGGGTCCTGCAGAGAATTACGACGAGCCGGCGCAGCGTTTGTAGGCACGCTGATTTCGATTTACTAACCGCGTGCTTGCATGCTAAGTCTCTTTATTTCAGGTGGTGGGTTTACAGTTTTTACCTTAATGCTTTTCTTTCTTATATAAATATCTCCATGTACTCTATTCCATTAACTTGCACATATCGCTTTAGCCAGTTGTATTCGATTTCCATAAGATTTTTGTGTTCGTGGCATACCGTGAACTATACTTCCTGACTTCGTGCACTTAGCTGGGATGTGTTTGTAAACAACTTATTACGTATGCTATTTAATTAAGGTTTATGTCACCGTTTCCTTATGCATTAATCCAGTTTTTCTCTTTTTCTTTCTCTCTCTCTCAAGTGATTGGCTGTTGTTTGATATCCCCGGTGTGGCTGCGCTTGATGTGCATGTTGACAAGGTGCCTACCTGTCTATTACCCACTACCTCGTCCATACTGGCTCCAGGAGACAGTTGGTCGTTGCTGGAGGGGACGGGGTGCACGGTTCTTGTGGCCGTGTTAGGCTCGAAGAGTGGTTCCATGCACTCAGTATGGAGCGGACTACGGTCCAGCCACCGCCTTGTGTGCGGTTGATTCCCCAAATACACTGTGCTTGTGTTTGCCTGTGAAGGAGTGTGGGCCGGCTCCGTTGATGAAACGTGGTTCCCATCCGCATGCCTCCCGGTCTTATTCCTTCGGGTTTACACTGGATATGGGGTGTGTGGTTGGAGCTGTGGGTGGTGCAGCGCAAGCCATCCATGGTCCCTCTGTAGGCGCAGGCGTCCTGTGGCTTGCCACAGTGACAGGCAAATCCGAAACCGGATGCCGCCAACCATGTCTGCCTACGTATACTGTGGTAGCCGCAGCTTCAGTGGATCGACCAATTTATCGATTAGGACAGCTGACCTTCTGCCTCGCTTTGAATCGCTAACCTTTGTCGCGCTTCACCAGCCTATCCCGCTCCAACTTTCTATTTTATAATTGTAAACGCCTGATGAGATTTATCGAAAAGAGTACTCTTCGCTACCCAGCATTGTATTTGTTGACGCATCAGGAGCTCGGTTCGCTGTGAGTGACCGGCACAAATAGTGCCGGTCTGCTGAAGTTTTTTGAAACAGTTGTTTGCACAGTTGGCTGGTTTGAGATGGGTACAATTGAGGCTGGCTCATCTGAATCTGAGGTCTGTACTAATTGAAGGAATGGTCTTAACCGTACTTCTGGTGGCCCAAGTTTCCTGTTGTCATGCCATGCTTGGATTGCCACTGATACCATTTCGGGCGCAGCCAAGGTAACTTTCAAAATTCGTGGCCCGCTACCTTGGTAGTTTGTGGAAGCAATTAGACTGGTGACGTCAAAAGCCACGACATTCTGCATGTCGTATAGTTTCTGCGATGTACCGCCATTCTTCGATGTCGTGCTTCTGTCGTTCACTGCTATCGTCATGCTTCAATTCTGGCACACCATGAACCAATACCACATTCTTCATCTCATTTTGAAGTGACGAACTAGGGTTGGATTTATGCTTCTGTCTTTCTGCCCATGGCCTGTCAGGAAAAATGCGGGCACTGACAGAAGAGTTCACTAGCATGTGGCTTGCTAAGAGAACATCTTCCAGGTCACTCGTGTTGCCAAACGTTACTCGCAGTAACCGAGGTTCCCCTAAGTGTGGAGATGATGGAATTCGTGAAAGGCGTGTAAGACTAGTTGGGAGAACTTTCAGTCCGAGTGCGCTGGTTATTTCAGCCCACCGGTTTTACTCCTCGGCTTGTCTACCTTTTAGCGATTCGCTAGTGGGTTCTGGGACGTTTGAACATATTACTGTCATCGCCTTTTGGTTGCGTAGTAATTGTTTGTTCTGCAGTTCCTTGTGAGCGTAGGTTTGTCGAGTGGGGGTGTCTGGCTTGTCTTCCGTAGACAATACGCCAAGGCTACAGCAAGAATTTTTACGTGCAACGCCGTTACTTGCGCTATCTGTAGGGGTCGATTGTTGTTGACCAGCTACTGACGGAGGTGAGCATGCAATTTGTGCGTAACTCTGCATGCTTTGGCGCATTACGTGAGACTTGGGGTACCGTTCAAGCGGCCTGTTTTCACTGCTGTTTTTCACTAACGGTGTTTGCCTTTCGCTGGACTGGGTAGCACTTTTGCTAGAGAGCTTTTACCTTTTAACAGGTCGAGGATTCGGGCTACGTAATGCACTAATCTGCAACTCGAGTTCTGAGATTTTCCCTCCCAATGCTGCGATCAGTTCCTTTTGGTTTGCAGACGTAACAGTCAATGCTTCACACCTTATCGTAAGTTTTTGAACAATCTTAATTATCGGACTATTTGAACATATGTCACAAAACCACAAGCTATCTGTCGATACGCTGTTAGCTTCGTTAAGTGTAATGTTCACATTTGTCGCGTCATATGAATTGGCACAGAACGAACACGTGATTTTCGAGCGGATTTCAGTTCTTCGCTTGTCTGGGCCCCGGTTGACCTTAGCTTTGTTGCTCACTGGATTCCCGGTTGACAAACTTCTCCGGCCCATGGATCAATGGTCGGTATGCACTTTTAGGTTGCGCTGGTCACGTCGTTTTGCCGCCTCAGTTGTCTGCTCCAGTCAGCGCGTTTGGGTGGTGCGTCACTAGGCGCACGGGTATGCAAAATCACACAGGCTTTGTGCACTGAAATGCACGTAAAAATATGGTGCTAAGGTGAGATGACAAAAATGCTTGTATCTATGGTATACCCTGGTGCACAGTACTAAGTTATATATTGTCTGACAGTCTAAAAATAGGTCTGTCGAATGGTATCCCGAAGGTACTGATGAAACTCAAATAAGCAAAGTTACTCAAGTTGGCTTTGGTGAATAGACTTCCGAAGACTTAGTTTGTGGTGTACTAGCGTGTCGTTGAACTTACTTCAAAAATATAGACGCCGTTGGATAGAGCTCAGTGATCCGAATCGATTGAGCGTACTTCCGAAGACGTGGCACAAGAATTTGAAGGGATACGTCCAATTAAACACAGAGCACAGGATTGCACGATTAGCACGCACACGCTGACAAGGTCGGAACAAAGCAGGGATCCGATGTATCAGTCTAAGCAGTTAAAAGAAATGTTCACGTCTTCTAGATGAAATTTTTGGAAAATGTAGCAAATCTGATTTTTCAGTAAACTTGGCTCCGATAGCCGGGTCGAAAAGTTCAGTTAACTAAACACATGACTCATTATATATTGCTTTGCGAGTCAAAACTTGGAAAAAATTGAAATACATTCATAGTTTATTGTCAGTGGTGACAATGTGGTCTATTGTTGTCTGCTTAATTTAGGGGTATGGAAACATTTTGCGATGAGCCACATTCTGCTGTGAAATAACGTACGCCATTTAGTTAATAACCGAAAATGACATAAGTTATAAGCATTTTGTTGAAGTATTACTATAGCAGGTGCAAATATTTCATGATGACAGGAAACTGGTCAGATAAGGCTCAATACCACTGGTCTCATTCAAAAATGAGAATTTCTGCTTACGCAACCACTTCATGCGAAACAACTGAGGAATATCTTAAACAATGTTCAAAACACATGTAGGCTCTTTTTATCCAGCTTTCAGTAGAACATCATGAAAGAATTTCGGGTAATGGATTAACCGCCGTGTGTCATACATTTCGACGCACAATCTAAATTGCGGCTTCCGTTGATTTAGAACTTACTGTCTCCTAGTAAGCCCACTGGGGTTTCGGTGTGGCTCTTATCCTTCCCTGCACTGGACGACCGAAGATTTCATCCTGGTTTCGAGTCATCAGGTAGTGCGAGTAGAGCTATGGGTGGAAATATGCGCATGTGGTTTGGCGGCCATAGCCATGATCACTAAGCCATAGTAATCAGCGAGAAGTGTTCGATACAGCGATTAGAAGTAGATTTTTGGGTTTTGTAGTGCTCACTGCTTGTCACAACCCTCAACATCCGTAGGTGCTCCTAAACTAGGAAGACAGCTTCAAAGCGCCAGGTCAAACAATGCTCGCGTCAACTTGCGCTAAAAGTTGATAGTACAGTGGTATTCGATTACAAAACTTCCTTGCTTCACATATGTTTGGATATAAGAACCTGTCGTTACAACAAAGTGGGAGCTTAATCCTCGTATTAAACATTCTGGATAATAGTTGTACACGAAATATGCATAGTGTATTATGCAAATATTCGAACTGTCCGTTTCCTCTGCGGATAATCTCACATACTTCTCAACATCAAAACGATGATTTACTTGGAAAAATATAGCGCAATACAGAAGCGCAAATGAGTTATTGCATAAAAGCTTTTAAATCTAAGACGGTGGCCTAGCAGTTACTTTTCTGCTTGCGACGGTTGTAAACTTCGTTATTACTTAGGGCAAAATAAGCGTCGGTGCGTCGCAAACCAATCGTACAACAACTTTGGTGCAAAACGTTGCACGTCATGTACAGGTGGAGAAAGATATATAGGTCCCAAATGAAATGTCAATCGTTCCAGTTTCGGGGCCAGTTAGCTCTACCTAATGCGGTCAATTTGGTCGAAACGCCTCGAGATTTGCAGTATTTTTCAGATGGCATCAATCATTCCCATACCCTTCGGCTACGGTCATACTGATCGAAATGATTCAGTTTATCTTCAATTCCTATTGCTGTGTTTCACTGGCATAAGTCAACGTGCTACCGTGCTTCGACTCAGGTGTTCATTGCGCGGGATTCACATGAAATTCTCCCGAAGCGAATATGGCACACAGATCTCGATGTGGTGTTCAGGCGAGCTCAGTGCGAAGATCTTCTAAAATATGCATAAGGTTTCAGTCCTGTTTTTGTTATTTGAACTGACTACACCATGTTACTTGCTACCGTGTATTTTCCATGCCTAATTCAAGCTCTTCTGGAATATTCTGACTTAACATTAAACTCCACCAGGGATCTTACGAACCTGAAGCAACTAGTTTCAAAGTCGGCACATAAGAATGAAACATGTCAATACATCTGATGGTAAACGCCATGTATAACATAACAACGTAAATATATATGAATGACTTGAGCCTGAAGCATTCTGTATGCTTGCGATAGGATTCAGCAAAACTTAGCCTCAAATGATGGGTTACCTTTAGCCTCCAATTTAAAAACGGAACTAAGGTAAGTACATCGAATGCCATTCCTGAAGATACTGATATTTCCAGATATAAACATACAAAATACACACAGTTTGTGCAGACAATCGGCGGTGGAAGACTTTTTATTCCTGTAACTGTGGTAGTAGGTAGAATTAGGTACAAAAAGTGGTACAAGACAATATTAATAATTGCGGGTAGCGGGCACAGTTAATAACGGTGTCAATAATATCAGTGGATGACTAAAGGAAGTGTAGAGAAGTTGTTGAGAAATACAACGAAACCAAATGAGGCAAATTATTAACGGTAAATTGTTGCGTATGTACAGATAACAAGAGCGAATGTGACATTATTAATTCGAAAAGGTTGAACTAATTAGGAACAAGTGAATCTAGTCATTAAAAGGAAATAATCCGTGCTGCAAAAAACCAAACATTTGTTTGGATTTACGCACCCAGGGCAATTAAATTAGTTTGTTTCCATGCTTTTCTTCATTTCATCTGCTTTTGACTATTTCATTAGCCTTGTCTGAGATATTTTAATATAATTCGTTCATCAAACTTCCGGTTATCGCTTGTCCCCAAATGTGAAACAGTTTGAACCACTGTCCCCTGCCACAGAAATTGTGATGTGGGAAAATTAATGACAATAGCTGCCCTACCTCCATCAAGTGGTTATTACTCGTCTGCTTCCGAACTTTGATTTGTTCATCTAAGAAACAGGTATACTTGCGAATGACTCTGATGCAAACCTAACATTCAGAGCGATAAGATTTGAAACGATGATATTAGAGTAAACAGCCCACACGTTCAAACATCTCATGCTCCTTGCTTCTGTCGCTTGTACAAGCGTACGCCTGGTCGTTCTTAATAGATAACTGCCATACGTATGGAGTCAGGAAGAAATTTGTCAAATTATGCTGCTTTACTTCTCACACTCTTGTTCTTTATGTGAATAGGCCATACTTATTTCGCGGCCTACAATTTAGGAAAGGGAATTTACATTAAATCAACATACCGCTTATTGACCTGATCCTACGATCCGTCCAAATTGAATTGCGCAGACACCGTGGAAGAAATGTTATAGTAAATATGTTAATATAACTATCGAAAGACTGGATCAAAGTAGTGAGTATGGAGGTGAGCAGAATGCAGAGGTATGATTCAACAGGGTTTAAGTGGCGAAAATTCGAGCATTGTGAATTAAACGATTAAAATGAAAACTTAGCCTTCAAACTCAGAATTTTACTGCTTTTTGATTTCTTACCTGTGGTTTGCAGCTTTATGTCTTGCCAGAAATTTAATTTCTAAGGCACCTAACCGGTGACGATGGACATTGCTAGTTAGTTGTCTTGGAGCTTATGTCTAAGGTATATTGAAGAAAGCACGGTGTGCGCTTAACAGGTCTTGTAGCCAACGTAAATGCGTTTCCACAGTTCGATTCAGATTTTTCTTATTTACTTAAGAAGAGTCGACATTTCTCGATAGAATTTTAGGCTCATCCTCCACAGTCTATATTAATGTGAGTTCCTCTGTATACAAAAGAAAAATAAGGTTGGATCATTGGTCATGCAATGGCAATTATTTGGGACAACATGACATGGGATTCGGGAATGCGTACTTTTCCAGGGTTTAGGGAAATTAACGTGGATAAAGCTAGAAATGCAAAGCAATCACAACCATTTGTTCCACAAACTAGCAAGTGAGTGGTTGACGGGACTAATCGTTCACCAGACGAAAACCAAGTCTGATTGCCCTACATTCTATGCGGCAGCGTATGGCATATTACTTCATTTACTAAGAGATCTGCACTAAATTTAGTCTAAAATACGTGCATGAAGAGTGAGCTTGCTACCTGTTGCCGCTGTGCAGATCATATGGTTTTATTAACTACCGCCTCTTGACCAGAATTACACTGTTATTGTACGGAAAACATATTTGCTAGTGAAAAAAGGCGTGTAAAATGTGCAAATAATTAAACTTATAATGTCTACTATTCGCACTGGTGGTTAGTGTACATGGCCGAACAGCGTATTTACATGGAACCTGACAACTTGTTAACATTATCAGTTATTACAATTCATCGATATTTTGTACCATTGCATTTCTCATACTACCGGTTTAACGGATATGCAAGTTACGGAGCATAAATGAGAGAATATGTTGTGCTAAACCTTGCAAATTTGATGTTTAACGCATATTTCGCTCATTATGTCACACGTAGAACTAACCGCTTATTACTTGGACGAAATGCTTTGACTGCGCTAAATATTACCTCGATCATATCTCGTAAACAAATCATGGTCAGCAGCTAAACCAACCTAGAAACCCAGTATCCGAAGCGGTTTAAAAACAACGATACGGCTTGCTACTCGGTTCATGGTTTATTTCTGAAGCAGTATGTTAAGCCTTTGAACAGAATGTGCAACAATTCTTTGGCCTTAAACTAAATGTTTGTGTAGATTTTTATCAAACCGGTGAAACGTTTCCGATGGCTATACCCCATGCTTAAATACGTTAAGATTGATGGAGCAATGAAAATAACATACAGAATCTCATTCGGCATCTAGTTATCGAGGTGTTTGTACCAAAATATATTTATGTGATATTTGTCAAATTAGGGGTACCAGATTTCTTCTGTATTGGACAAAAGATTGAATGTCTTCCTCAGGCATTTGGTTCGACAATAACGGACAACAGCAGCATTTCTTATAACATATGATTTATTTTATTATGAGCTTTGGTAAATGGACTTAACCTCAGTTACAAGTTGTTGACTCAAATTTGTGATTTATTCACTAGCCAATTATATTGGTAGATAGCCGTAGGGATGAAATATGTGTATTCTTAAAGAATTTCGGAGATGATTGGTACCGACTTTACGCAGTTTCAGGCCAATTGAACTACCTAAATTCGGACAGACATATAAAGAACTGCAGATATAACGCTAGCGACACCGAGTTTCTGTCATATTATTACAACAGACAGCATTAAGTCGATGGATGAAAACACATTGTCTACCACCGAGGTTCCTAGTATACAAAACGTTAATGAGCAATGAGTTTTCTGGGTTTGTATTTGACTGACAACATTTCACGGATATTGATGAGACTCTTAAGGGACTGGAAGGAGATCATTGCAATTGCTTGGCTCCAAACCCAAATTGCGAAGTTTACGGAGATAAAACAACGCATCTATTCCGCACCATTCAAGGAAACTTTTCATAAAACAAGCCCTAGGATCGTCTCCATCGACAACTCAAACATAGGGTTACTTGCCTCAATGCCCCAACTCAGAAATAAGCAAACGGATGAAGTTCAAACATCTACCCCTTTGTAACACCGTCAGAAAGTTTCCAGATGGGCCCAACCGCAAAATGGCAGCCTGATCAATATGGATCCTATGCTTCGCATAACTACGCAGAAATTGGGGTAATGTAACCAGCGTACACCTTAGGACACACCGTGCTAGGTGTACGCATCCTAGATAAATGCAAACAAACACAAATATTCTGGCGTTCTCTATTATTTTTTCCACTACGTATGGGGTTATATAGACATTCAGTTAAATTGTACTAAGATATTCGCTAACGGATTTTCTACACTTGCGTATACAAAAGCCAGGTTCTAAAGTTCGGAAAACAACCATTCAACAGCGCATCCTTCATAAGAGAATGTATGTGCATAGCTGTACCTCTCCCCTGTGATATAATTTTTCCAAGTATATCACTTTAATTTTTTGGGTTGAATTTTCCGTGTTATATTTTCTGGCGGCACATAAATTATTGCCATGCTTTGTACTTCTCTGGGTATATGCCTCATGCAACCGTGACTGGCAGATTAGTAACGATAAGGTCGTTGCCAGAGCAACCAACTATACAAACTGGTAGAGTAATAATGATGGTTTTACAAATAGTAGAATGAACATGAGGTTCCTTTGGGAATGTATGCTCATCATTTGCAGATCCCATATTTTCTTTCGCTGCTTCCTTTTTCACTGACTAGTGAATTTTCAGTTCTGTAAGTGAGACCACTATAATGAAAGGTTTTAATGTTATCCTTTAGAACTGGGTTAGGTTTCAGAACACTCCATTTAAACTTATTAAAGTTTATCAGCTACTGGAATTGAGCTGATACACGAGTATATTCACCTGCGGGGTTCTGTCGGTGCAAAGATCAATAGATCCACCGCGCCTATTCTTCAGCGCATTATAGAGTTAGGAATTACCGCTTCAAATAAAAATCCTCATGTTTCCCTCTCGTTCTGTTAGCTGTAAGTTAGAGGGAATAGACCTCCAGGGCAAATCTTCAATTGTGTGGCCATGATCACTGTTTCCAGCAGAACGTCAACTGATCTGAGAGGATTATCTTTAGCATTCTCACGATCATCGATCAAGTGGATCGTTATATTTGCCAGGTGTGACTAAATCTATTACCAAATAATTCTGCGAATGCTCAGCAGCCCCACAGTTAATTAAGCGCCAATTTCAACCAATGCATTTATAAGAATAATGCAGGTTCTGATCTACTAAGTATCCCTACGTGCTTTTGTAATGTGATCGTAGGAGCACATACTAAATCAGATGAAATGGAACAATAAAAATTTGCACAATGCTGATAATGAAGCTAAAACCTGACAGTTTTCTTGAAATGCTTTTTCTGCATTACATAATTGCAAGGAGTATTGCACTAAAGTGAAATGCGCAATTGTGTACTCAACAAATATTTCACCCTGACACATGTATTTCCGTTTCCTCAATTTCTTGGGTTTTGCTGAGCGCAATGTTTGTCAGCTACTTGCCATCATTCGGTAGACAAGAATAAATTCAGGTAATACAGATAGCGTAATTTATCGTACACTCGTTACTATTGGGTAGCGTTGGCACAAATTTACAAAGGCCGGAAGGGCTTTCCACGGTAGACATTTACGAAGTGTTATACCCTGCTGGATTCTGGCTGACTCTATTGCGTGGACAGTTTCGGCTGATGTTTCCACTAGATTTTGTTGTGACTAATTTTCCCGAAGGTATCGGTTTGCTTGACCACCAACTTTTCAAGACATTGTTTGATTGAAAGGGATCACTTCGTAGACGGGGATAACTTTCGCTGTACATTCCTAATGCTTCCAATAGCAAACTGTATGGTAGGTGGAATAAACCCTTGACTTTTATTGTCTTTCGGAGGATAAGTATATCCCAGTTTGACCGGCAATGCCCGGCCTAAATAGTATACCCTGATTAAGGCCCCAAATTCGCAATTAGTATTTGAGAAAAAGTAGATAGGCCTGTACGTCCGAATGCACTTCTTAAGCCACCAAGACGTAGATTCGCGGTTTTGGAACACTTCAAGGACTGTGGAAAACAGCCGAAGTGGCTCTGCATCACCACCCTGAGGTCGCCCTCCTGAGTGGCGGTTTTCAACATGTGGTCACCAAACTATAATTTGTTAATGGACTTGTGAACTATGAGCACAGTTTTGCACTTGCCTACGTTAAGCGGAAAAATATTTAACTTTAAACTTTCAGAGCTTTGGTCTATATCTAGTTACATATCAATTTCTTAAAAATTAATAAGCAATCTCAAGCCGTATATTGTGGTCAACGGTAATATAACATATATATATATATATATGACTAAAAAGAGGCGGTTGCTAAGGTGCAGGAACGTGCCTAGCGCTACGGTGGATTTATGTGTATCTGCGTAATCTGCATCTATATGACCAAAAAAGGAGCCCCAAAGCAGAACCTGAAAGCACTAGTAAAGACAAAGTTTCGATCCATCCAATGACAAAATACCCAATTCAGTGCCTTGGCAGCATTTCTATTTAGTACTCAAAAGTAGCAGGATTTTAGTTGTAAATTTGATAAGGCTTTCATCCCAACAGTTCACAAGCTACATAGCAGAGCCTAGTCCGGAAAAGCGCCAGACGCGTTTCGCCCTATTGGGGTTCGTCAGTGGCGCGCATTCCCTCGGTCCTCTAATGAGGATCGAACCCATGACCGCTAGAGGCAGATGCCAACTAGCCAGCAGCTTAAGCCACTGAGCCATGGGGGACGTCGGCTAGGCTACATAATTTGCAAACTAGCTGGGATATAGCACCACCTATCTACCACTGTCACGGACAGTGGTTAGCCTGCAAGCTGATGACGTCCTCTCACTAGACGCTATACCTATAGCATTTTGAAATCCTTATCAAATAATGCAGATCCGCCGGATGCACTTTGATTGTCTCCTGAACTGCTGTTCAGAGATGATTGTCCTAGCTTCAACGACCTCAAGCGGCACAAGATTATGTGTCTGGAGAATGCGCCGAGGGTGGTTGAAACACAGAGATCACTTGCTTAGGTGCGAAACGGCAAGTGTACCTGGGCCGACGGGATCCCGCCTGAAGTATTGAAACACGCCTGACCTGTGTTGGTGACTGCGCTGCACCATTTGGTGCAACGTAGGTGGATTGAGGAGGTGCCTCCTGAGCTGAAGGATGCGCATGTGCTACTACGGTACAAGGGCAAATGGAGCAAGCAATGTTGCCCGAATTATTGTGGCATTAACTTGCTGGGTTGTGTGGGCAAGCTGATTGCCTAAATCCTGCTCAACCCCCTCGTCATTCAGAATGTAGGAGCGAACGTGTAATATGAGCAATGTGGATTCCGTTTAGGTTGCAGCACTATAGATTTGGCGTTTGCGGCTCGTCAGTTGCAGGAGAAGTGTAGAGTGCGATATGAGCCGTTGTACTCGTTGTTTGTTGGTTTTACCAAGGCATTTGATACAGTGAACCGCGAGACATTGTGACTGGTGTTGGGTACGTTTGGTTGTCTGCGTAGGTTTTTAAGTTTCCTTGAATGTCAGCACAGTGTTATACGGGCGAGGGTTCAACTGAGTGGAGAGACCTCGGGTGACTTTGCATCTGTCTCTGGTGTGATGCAAGGCTGTGTCGTCTCCTGCTCTGTTTAATATATAACTTTATGCAATGATGTCTTATGCTTTTGATCCGGCTTGTGCTTACGGTGTTCGTGTGGAGCATCGTATTGATGGTGGGTTGCTGAACATCCATCGTTTCGGTGCGAGAACTCTAGTCTGTGAGACAACTATCCGTATGTTGCTATTTGCTGACGACTGCGTTGTTTGCGCATAGAGCATATGAGTTGCAGCATATGACTAGTGCTCTGGCTTCGACAGCGGCGAAATTCGGACTCACCATCAACACAAGCAACACTGTTTATCTTATCCAGCCTTCGCCCGGAACGCAGTCCGTAGACCTCCCAAAATCCAGATTTCTGACGCGGTGTTGGAAACCACTTTAAGTTTCTGCTTCCATCGTTGTGCAATAACAACCGACCAGCAGACGACATGCGAGCTGCGTATCTTGTTCCAATGTTGATTGCAGTTTCATGGGAATGAAATAATGCACAATGATTTTATATGGGTTAAGAAGCATTGCTTACAAGCACCGTTGCATTGTCTGCTGGGTTCGCGAAAGATCTTAATGAAATAGCAGTTAGTAGTAGTTTTACTGTCAATATAACGGACTTATCGTTTTTTATAAAGTAGCCCAAAACCCTGCGCGTTCCGAAAGCATCAAAAGGCGAATAAAGTCCACGCAAGGTATTTTCCGGGAGTAGGATGGAGACGAGCATCATATAACCAAATCTAATTGGGCGGAGTGCGTCATCCAAATAAATTTTTGAATATGCTATAGATAAAACGTCTAGCGAGAGGACGTCATCCACTCGCATGCTAACCACTGTCCGTGACAGTGGTAGATAGGTGGTGCTATATCCCAGCTAGTTTGCAAATTATGTAGCCTAGCCGACGTCCCCCATGGCTCAGTGGCTTAAGCTGCTGGCTAGTTGGCATCTGCCTCTAGCGGTCATGGGTTCGATCCTCATTAGAGGACCGAGGGAATGCGCGCCACTGACGAGCCCCAATAGGGCGAAACGCGTCTGGCGCTTTTCCGGACTAGGCTCTGCTATGTAGCTTGTGAACTGTTGGGATGAAAGCCTTATCATATTTCCATTTTGTTTTTTGTTGTTGATATAATCAGTCTAAATATTCAGAGAATTCGAGGTAATCGATATTTTGCCTGTCCCAATGTCTGTGTGATTGTGGTTCTGGTAATACGTGCAAAGTGTCGGTTAGCAGTACATGGTCGAGTTTGACGGAATCGGTGTTGATCCGGCGATATGGTGTTACATCGAACTTACTGTGCTACGGCTTCTTTAATTATGATGGACTACTACGCTTTTAGAAAATCGGGAACGAGAAGCACTGGGCGATATTTGGCTGGCCCTGAACGGCTACTACTATTGAAAAGCAGATAAATGAATCCCTGATTCCACACCCTAGGATCCTGCTGTTTATCTAGTGTTTCCTTGAAAAATTGTGTTAGTGGCCCGCCTATACTCATAGCTTCCAACTGCAGTGTTTTCATTTGAATGATTTTAACGCAGGGGATATACAGGTGAGTTTTGGTATCAAATTCAATAAATCAGTGATTATGCTAAAGTTGGCGTGAATTATAACTGGCTATTAGATACATGGGACAACTAGGTGACATATATTGGAGTTTTGAAATATTGAAGCTTATTAAATCCTTGGAACTTTGACTGCATCCCCTGCGCATTAAGCCCATCAATTTTATGAGATGAGTGGAAATGTGTCACGGTTCACTTTCCGGAATCTGTGCACATGCTTGTAACGTAGCTTGTTGATCATACAAAATATCTCTGCTAAGATCTACCTGTGTACTCATTTGTTATCATAGACGTACCTGCTCCAGTGGCCAAGGCTAAGGTTTGTCCTGTACACATGCAAAGCTGTGCCTCCTAAAATCACACGTTTTTGAGTTCTTCTCCGAATGAATGTCGTTGCGCTTGAGGATCGAAGGGGGAAGTACCCGATGTGTAATCAGATCACTTTAAATGCAAACAAAATTCGTCTGGACAGCATCAATAAAAGTGCTGTCCGAAAATTCACAAATGTTTTATTCAAGTCTGTTAGCATGTTGTAGTGCGTGATCGTTCCAGACAAATTAAGTCAGGCCGAGTCAGGTGAAATCATAATAGGTTTTATGCTGCTGGGTAGATACGATTTCAGTCTTCTTCAATATTACTGAAAATGACGAAATGCACACGATGTGATGGACAAAAAACATAAACTAATTAAAATGTTTGTGCAACAGCAATCCAGCAAACAACGCGCAACTTGCTGATGAGTTTCTTTGAGTCCACAAGTATTAGTGACATCCAAGGTAGGATAGAATGGTGATGTGAAGGCGTAAGAAAATACCGTATCTGAATATGGAGCAAGTAGAAGAAGGAGAAGAGGGTTTCGGCAGCGCTCCGTGCAGTGAATGAAAATGGCCGTTTCAACTTTAAAGGAAAAGCTAGTACAAGCATCAACATGCCTGTTGACAATAAAAGCACTCGTGCCTCTCTAAGAAGTTTATTATAATTGGAATTAAAATTTAACGTACGTAAGAACACGCATTATTTTTATAGGAGACCAGGAAATTTTGCTGGGGGAACAGTAAAGTCAGTTTAGCAAAATACATTCGCTCGCAAATATGAAAATAAAAGCAGGAGGTGTGGAAAGTATTTTAAGTCTGATGACATAAACCTAATTTTTAAACGTTTCAAACGTTTGAGCGAACTGGGTAGAACAATATAAATTGTTGCGAAAAATTACAAGAATATTTGACGGCCCACATATTGGGTATGCGTTGATCACTCACTTATGGTGAGCAAATGGCCTTTAAAACAGCGTGCAGCTGATCAGCCTAGAGAAAAGTAACTGTTACACCACTGAATTTAGAAATGCTTAGAATACGAGTCGGGATAAATAAACAGTGTACATACTCAAACAGACCATTCTAAATATAGAGGTCGACACCATCTGTGTACTTGCATTCAATAAATTCAGACGGTATAGGAGGATATTGAAATATAAAGAACACTGTAGGGTAGAGAGGAGCGCCTCCTGTAAAACACCACGGAAGTGTATAGTACATTCTTTCGTTAAGCTACGTGAGTTTGGTACGGTTTTTAAAATGCTTGATGATATTAATCATAATACACGTAGCGGTATATTATAGCTACCGGATAACTCCATCCTACAAGGCACTCCTTCATCAGTTGTCGATGGTTTTCATGATTTTATGATTTGTATGCGAGTGAGCCAAATCCCATGACTGAGGAGGGGAAGGCCGGCGGTAAGCTCAAGAAAGCGGGCCTTGTATTACCACTTCTAAGGTAACGGAACTTTTAAACCAAATTTACAATTCACCAGCGATGAAAATTTGTCTCTATCCTCGTGACAAGACCCCGTTTAATACAAATTTCAGGTATGCGTACATTATTAGGGTGAAAATGGGGGCAGATAAAACACTGCCAGAACTTATGTGTCATCGGTTCTAAGTTGCAGGTTGAATCAGATAAATGTGTCATTAAGGTTCTCGGCTCACCCACTGGTTCACACATAAGCACTACGGTGAAATAATGGCATTTCACGACCTGTGTTGGGGCTGCAGTTTCGATGAATTCAGAGATAAGGTATCGCGACATCGGCGTTGCAGAATTCTGCATGTAAATATGTTCCGTTCACCAATATGAGGTTCCAGTTGCGTAATACGTAAAGTAGCTGAAGTTTTGAGGGACTGTACCTGCTTTAGTGTGAAAGCAGAAAAGTTACCTTGTTCTCAGTATTTCACCAAAAGATGTGTGCGGTTATTGTTATGTTGCGCCTACCCATGACATGTCGGCCAATAATCTCCTTCTGTTTGGGGCAGTAATGGACTCATCTTTGCCGGATATAGGGATCCCAGTAGAGATTGGGATCAATCCCCACACCACTATTGAAACAGATACAAGTCCAAAAACATCAAACGGGACTGTCGATAGCTCCAGTGCAGGTACGTTACGGCCGATTGACATTATGACTACACATAGCAGCAGTGGTCATGGTTCGTGCCCTAAGCGTCTTAGATCGAACAGGGGCCTTCGCGCTGGAAAGGTGACTCCCCGTGTCCCAATGACAGTCGTGAATAATAATGCAGCTGCACAGAGTGGCAAGCCACAATTCTCCATTGTTCCGGCGATGTGCCAAGGCTGTTCTCCTGGCAGGCCTGTACATGGCTTTGCTGAAACACAGACCACTTATTTATGCCCCTATCCATACTCTCTTCCTCCTCCTCCTCTCACAATGCTTTCTGTGAGCCCTTCGGAAATTACACCCTATCCAATTAAGCACGATCGCCTCAAATTACCACAGCATTCTTTTTGCATTCACCAACCCATTCCCCCACCCCCCTAATCCCGATAGGACTGGCGAATCTCACGGTAAGGGATTTGCTGCGGAAGGCTCTAGAACTGATGTGCTTGCAAGAATAAATAATGGACAGAGTGATGAACAACGCCAGGAGCTTTTAAAACTGATGATAATTAATATCCTTTCTCTGTTGAATAAACTTCATTTACTCCGCATCTTCATAAGTCTGAATAAACCTGATATTATTATACTCACTGAAACCTGGTGTCATGATTCTATACCCAGCCAGCTGCTTTCTATCGATGGTTATAAGCTTATTAGAAGTGATCGAAAACAAGGCAGATTAGGTGGTTGTTAAGTTACTACTCACAGAACCTCACTGTGTTTGAATTCACACTTCCACTCATATGTAACACTAGTGATTCCGCTTGGTTACTCTTGTCCTTCGGTAGGTACTAAGCGAACTCTTGTAGGCTGTATATACCGCTCACCATGGCCAGCTCCAGTGATGAGAACCAGTTGGTTGACATCTTCAATTACATAACGGAACGTGGTTCCTTCGATAAAGTTGTAGGTGGAGATTTAAATCCACCAGATATCTGTTGGCCAAACCTAGTAACAAAAGCAAAACATGCAGAGTTCAAAAAATCCGTCATCACTGGTGGTTGAGAGAAACATGTTCTCGTGGATATCAGAGGAAAAGATATACCATTCACAATTTAAATTGGAGAGTTTTCAAACCACATTGGACATTTTGCAAACCACAATGGACATTTTGCAAACCACAATGGACATTTTGCAAACCACATTGGACATTTTGCAAACCACATTGGACATTTTGCAAACCACATTGGACATTTTGCAAACAACATTGGACATTTTGCAAACCATACTGGACGTTTTGCAAACCACATTGGACATTTTGCAAACCAAACTGGACATTTTGCAGACCAAATTGGACACGTTGTAATCTAGGTAGCAACTAGCCAATTTGTTGGTAAGAAAGGAGCAGTAAGACCGCTGAATTATGTTCAGAATATACATTGTGATGACGCTAATACACCGGCATTGTGTAAGCAGCGGGCTACACTGTAAAACATTTGCTTGATCGTGAGCAGCGACCGAAGTTCTGAACTACGCTCCCCTCTTCCCATTGACATTCGCCTAGTTGGTGTGCAGTGCCCATACGCATCAACCTGTGTAGGTGTGTGACAATTGGAAAATCGGACGTTCGAATCGTAATTGTGTATCAATCCTTTTGTGAGTGGATTGCGATGAGCAATCTCAATGTGCACCGTTATTCTCATTAGAGGGAACCTTGTCCGATTCGGTCAATGGGACTATGTCGGATGAAGCAGGTAGGCGGTGTCCCAGCTTCGCCCGTCTCTCTATTACCTTTCGCAACTGCCACGTTATTGTATCAGCGTAGGCTGTAACGACCCCCAGCAAAACCAGTCTAGATCTATAGCCTGTTGTTGCAACATATCAACTACTGAGGAGTGGGCCGATTACACGATGTTCAGGCCACATTGTGGTCACGATAATGTAACCGAACTGCGTACGTAGCGGGTGATTGTGTAAGCCCTTCTCTTGACATGAGTGCCGTTCGCCTCGGTCAAAATCGGTGACCTATTTTCCCCTACACTTCCCCATAGGAATTCGTGTGTTTTGTCTGGGTGTGTGGACCGACCTATGCAGCGGTAACACTATTGGAGCAGAGCATACGATAATGGTTCCACTCAACACAACAGTTTTATTAGCTCCGTGCCGCACGAAACGACCAAAATGAGTGACGAACAACAGGAGAGCTGGTGTCCGATGCGACGGCACTGCAGGAGAACATCATTTGCGCAAAGAGAAATTCTCACAAAACTTGTGCTGGTCGACGGCAAAACTACTCGGGAAGCCGCTGAAGTCGCCGGTGTTAACGCGAGTTCGGCAAGGAACATCATTAATGCCTACAAGCGAGAAGGCTCAAATACACAACGCACCTGCGGTGGAAACAACAAGGAGAAGCTGACTCCCAATGTATTGCAGCGCGTCGAAGAAGCGGTTGAACGGCACTCTGAGGACACGTTGGTGCAGCTGCAGATGCGCCTGAGAGAGAATGGGATAAACCCATCAGTATCCTCTGTCTTCAACGCCCTCAGAAGACTAAAGATAGCTCTCAAAAAGTGACATTACGAGCTCGACCGAGTCAACAGTGCCACGACAATCGCTAGCCGACAGGCGTACGCTCTCGAGTTCTCGGCACATGCACCTTCTAACAAGGAGAAATGCATCTTCATAGATGAGAGTGGTTTCAACCTTCATCTGCGGCGAACTCAGGCTCGCTCAAGAAGAGGGACGTCGTGTTACCCACATTCAGAGGTCGCATGGTAACCCTGATTGTTGCAATGAATAATCAAGGCCTCATCTATTCAAAGATCATTAACGATGGCACCTGCAATGGTGCGAAGTTCTCAGCGTTCGTCGAGGAACTGGTGGCGCGTATAAGCTGCGTAGTGGAGATGAACGGCGCGTGGCTGTTCATGAACAACGCCAGGATTCATATGCCTGATGAGCTAAGGAGGATCCTTGGTTCGTTTAACATCTGCAGTAATTGCCGCCTACTCGTACATGCTAAACCCGGTAGAACACGTCTTTTCAAACGCGAAAGCTTCGGCGAGACGCCTGTTTGTTAACCCCACACCTGAGCAGACGCTGAGCACGGGCATTCAGGACATCGTTGGGATGGTAACGCAGCAGGACTGCATGAACTGAGTTCTCAATACGATGATGAACTTGACGAAAGCGACAGCCGGACAACCGTCAACTGATCTTTGCTATAGTTACTGCCTTATTTTTTGTTAAGACACCATTTCAATTTCAAAATGTGCGTTTTCAATACTAACAGTTGGCTTAGCGTGTAAGAGCAGGACGGTCACCGAGAATTCGAGAGCGTACGCCTGTCGGCTAGCGATTGTCGTGGCACTGTTGACTCGGTCGAGCTCGTAATGACACTTTTTGAGAGGTATCTTTAGTCTTCTGAGGGCGTTGAAGACAGAGGATACTGATAGGTTTATCCCATTCTCTCTCAGGCGCATCTGCAGCTGCACCAACGTGTCCTCAGAGTGCCGTTCAACCGCTTCTTCGACGCGCTGCAATACATTGGGAGTCAGCTTCTCCTTGTTGTTTCCACCGCAGGTGCGTTGTGTATTTGAGCCTTCTCGCTTGTAGGCATTAATGATGTTCCTTGCCGAACTCGCGTTAACACCGGCGACTTCAGCGGCTTCCCGAGTAGTTTTGCCGTCGACCAGCACAAGTTTTGTGAGAATTTCTCTTTGCGCAAATGATGTTCTCCTGCAGTGCCGTCGCATCGGACACCAGCTCTCCTGTTGTTCGTCACTCATTTTGGTCGTTTCGTGCGGCACGGAGCTAATAAAACTGTTGTGTTGAGTGGAACCATTATCGTATGCTCTGCTCCAATAGTGGTACCGCTGCATAGGTCGGTCCACACACCCAGACAAAACACACGAATTCCTATGGGGAAGTGTAGGGGAAAATAGGTCACCGATTTTGACCGAGGCGAACGGCACTCATGTCAAGAGAAGGGCTTACACAATCACCCGCTACGTACGCAGTTCGGTTACATTATCGTGACCACAATGTGGCCTGAACATCGTGTAATCGGCCCACTCCTCAGTAGTTGATATGTTGCAACAACAGGCTATAGATCTAGACTGGTTTTGCTGGGGGTCGTTACAGCCTACGCTGATACAATAACGTGGCAGTTGCGAAAGGTAATAGAGAGACGGGCGAAGCTGGGACACCGCCTACCTGCTTCATCCGACATAGTCCCATTGACCGAATCGGACAAGGTTCCCTCTAATGAGAATAACGGTGCACATTGAGATTGCTCATCGCAATCCACTCACAAAAGGATTGATACACAATTACGATTCGAACGTCCGATTTTCCAATTGTCACACACCTACACAGGTTGATGCGTATGGGCACTGCACACCAACTAGGCGAATGTCAATGGGAAGAGGGGAGCGTAGTTCAGAACTTCGGTCGCTGCTCACGATCAAGCAAATGTTTTACAGTGTAGCCCGCTGCTTACACAATGCCGGTGTATTAGCGTCATCACAATGTATATTCTGAACATAATTCAGCGGTCATACTGCTCCTTTCTTACCAACAAATTGGCTAGTTGCTACTTAGATTACAACGTGTCCAATGTGGTTTGCAAAATGTCCAGTTTGGTTTGCAAAATGTCCAATGTGGTTTGCAAAATATCCAGTTTGGTTTGCAAAATGTCCAATGTTGTTTGCAAAATGTCCAGCGTGGTTTGAAAAGTGTCCAATTTTATGTGAAATTGGTATATATTAGACCTGCTCTTTACCTCAGGCACCTCCCAGATAGCTACTGATGTAATTGGCGGTCTGCCTGGTTGTGATCACAAAATAGTCAGATATAAAATTATAGCTGAGTCGTCGCATGTGTAGTCTGCGTTTGTTTCACACTTTCTGCGAAATATTAATTTGGTAGATTTCTCAGCTTTGCTTAAGGTCCAAAGTTGGGACCATTTCTTTATTTCGTCTGATAATATGAGAGCCTCCGTTATCTTCTATGACAATGTGGGTATGTGCTTATGCATACTTGCCTCCTGTGATAATAAGAGAGTCTCTTCTAAATACGCTAACAACGCAAAGGACAAGCGGAAAATTCGGGTGCTAACTCGAACATTTGAACTTACTCAAGACTTTAGTGTGTTACTGAGACTGCAACGCTTTATAATTGAGATGGACATGAAACATCGAACTCGTCTCATGCAGGAAGAACGTCGGGCTGTAAATAGTAGTAATACAAGTCAACTGGTGACTGCATTACTGAGGAACAGGAGAGGTGGCAAAACTGACCTACCCTCCCACATCGTCATGCCCGAAGGTGATTACATCGATTTCCCAATTGCCATGGCGGAAGTCTTTAACTCATACTTTGCTAGATCCTTTAATGTTGAAAAAGAAACCCTGGATTCGTCAAACGCATTTCACTTCTCTGAACAAGTCCCAGCGATCGAGCTTAGTGTTGCTACGGTAAAACGTATGGTTACTTGTCTACGACCATCCTACAGACCTCGCCCCGATGGGATCTCTTCTGCTTTAAGCAAACACAGTGGAGATGATATCCCTCTTGTAGTATTAAGTTTCTTCTCTTTGTCTCTCCAGTCTAGTCAATACCCCGAACGTTGGAAAACGGCTACGGTTATAACGCGACATAAGTCCGGGTCGAAAGCTGACATCTGGAACTACCGCCCCATTAGTCACACAGCCATTCTCTCAAGCATGCTAGAGAGAATTGTTGAGGAACCTTTAGTTTCGTTCCTAATATGGCACAAACTTCTCTCACCTTCACAGCATCACTTTCTGAAGTCTCGCTCGAGTGTTACATGTCAAGTTGACTTCCTTAACCAGCTAACTGAAGCAATTGACTCAGGTCTTCAGTGCATTGTTATCTTCCTCGACAAGCAAAAAGCTTTCGACAGAGTCCAACACAAAGACCTGTTATGTAAATTAAGTAAGTACGGTGACACAAATACGCTTAACTCTTGGATCCAATCTTACCTAGTAGGACGGTCGCAAGTTGTGGATATCAATGGTTACATCTCTTCACCTCGTCCGGTTACCAGTGGAGTGGTACAGGGCACTGTCTTAGGCCCGTTACTCTTCCTACTGCATATAAATGACCTGGTTTCTGTTATACAATTTGGGAAGCCTTATTTGTTTGCTGATGATTTAAAGGTGGTTTACACTTTCCCAGGCTCTGAGCGTACCGCTGAAGTTAACAATGTCCAAAGCGACTTGAAAGTCATTGAGAGATGGTCTGATATGTGGCAGATGACATTTGAAACATCGAAGTGTAGTATTATATCGTATGGATGTCAGATAGCAGCAGAAGTGTTCAGGCTTCATGATGAAGTCATTCCCATCAGCCAGTCTGTTCGTGACTTAGGTTTAAGATATTCTAGTTCGTTAAACTTTAGCGAACATACAAATCATATCGTGAAAAATGCTAAGCAGTCGGTCGGGCTAATGCGCCACCTGCTAACCTTGAAAGAAACCAGACTAGTTGCTTTCAAAATCAATATCTGGCCTTTGCTTGAATATTGCTGTGCTGTGTTCAGTAACTTGCAAAAGGCTGACTTGAGAGCCATTGAAGACGTCCAACACGCCTTTAAGAAGCGCATATTTGGCTGTTCAACCGCTCTTTCATTCAGAGATAGGTGCAAGAAGATGAATCTTGAACCTCTGTGGTTACGAAGAACGCAATTAATTCTGTGCTTCTTCCACAAACTCGCGTGGCGGAAAGCATATATTGGAACCTATCAATTGCACTATCGGGAAAACACCATTTATGAACTGCGAGATAATGAATGCATATTCTGTTTACTTAAATTCAAGAGCAGTCTAAGGAGAGATTTCTATCTTCTTAGGTATGGCTCCATTTGGAATAAGCTGTCAAAGGAGATTAGATGTATTGAACATTTCTGCATGTTCAAGAAAATGATAAAGGCTTATCTGTCAACGGACAGAGAGAAATGGATCTTAAACATTCAACTTGATGATGAAAAGCTGTATGAAGAAGGGCCGGATCATGTATGAAACCGGATAACATCAACTCCACTGTACCAGAGAAAACTTGCTCAGCTAGAATGAGCTGCTACAAACCGCTTCTTATGCTATTCATTTACGCTACCATCCATGCGGTTTTACTCCATTTAAACTTAATTCATACCAACTGTCCTCTTTTTAAAACAGAGAGCAACATTATTTACTGGTGTGACGTCAGGAACTATTTTCGTAATTTTCTCCATAAATTGCCTAATTCGTAATATTGTTCTGCGATCCCTTTCGCTACATTTGTTCTCCAGCGCTAATCATTTCCCCTTCTTTTCTGAAGTTAACAGTCCAGAAACATATACTGGAATTCAGTAATGGCATTAACTGATTCCCTATGCGACTTTTGCCTATGGACAACTCGTAGAGTCATCTGTCTCCGGCTTTCACGCCACACAATTTATCGTATGATCGGCTCGATCGATTTCTACGCCTATGTACAAAACATACCTGCCTATTTTTTACACTAACGATATAGTTTGCACATAATTCCTCTTTTCTATATTCTTCCTTATTTCAAAGTTGGCCGCGACTAGACTGATCTCCTGTGGTGACGGATTACAGCTTCCAGATTATAAAAGACGTTACCTATGCAAGTGAAATAAGCAAGTCTTCAAAACGTCAAGTTTACAACTCACATAAAGAGCGACGCCCCCTCCCTGCCGACCAGCGGAGCGATCGCATCTAAATAGTGCGTACCCAGGTAGATGTACTTCACCATCCGTGATGTCCTGAGACAGCCCCGTTTCGGTGAATGAGAGTATATCGAGATGCGACCCATCTACAAGCCGACCTACCTCGTACACCTTATTTCTTAGGCTGCGCACATTACTTAGCAGTATCTGAAGGTATCCGTTAGCTCAACACCTCGGTAGTGCGCTACCAGAATTGGCAGTGGTAGGGCGGAAACGGACCGCCGACTGACCATCCGAAAACCCACTAACCGGAGACGTTTTTCACCGGCCGCTCGCCTATTTATGAGGTCCTTGATGGCCTCCCTTTGCTTAAACCTATTGGCCAGAGGAAGGTCCGGCTAAACGCTAATACTTGTACCTTTAAGCTTAAACGCAAACCGCATTAGAGCGCTGCGTTTTTCCGGGGTGGAGAGTACCACACGAAGTAGCCGTGGTACTTTAAATGGGACGTTCCTTAGTCTAATCAGCTTCTTGACAGTAACGCTTGGAAAACCAGGCGGAAGCTTTGTTACGCACATCTTAAACCATTTAAGGTCGTCCAACATGCAATCAGCAGGAAGGACAGCAGTAGATTCAGCCGGGTTATGAAATATAACGCTACTATCCGTGAAAGAAACGCAACAACGGGGTTTATTAACCCCATCATCATCACATCATCATCATACACGTTAGCTAGAGGTGGGGAACATCTCAGCTACTGTGCCGCAATTCATAGGAAAAAAAGGAGAAAAAATGCAGCTGGTGCAAGCTGGCTGAGCTACCGGTAACGGATGGGCATGGTTCTCGTAAGCTACCAGCCGGCTGCTGTGATCCAAAAAATTACTATGCAAAATTATATAAGGCTAAATAGTGAGATCGTGGTTGGAGGGGAAGGCTAAGAGGGATGGGGTGGGACAAAGAAACTCACAGCACGAACGCCACTGAGGTCGGCTCCTGGCCATATCAGCAAGTGTGTTCAACCAAACGTGTTCATCGTCTTTCGGACCAAAACCAGGGAGCCGAGACGATCCAACCGAGGCCAGCTAAGAAGTGAGGGCCTTCATTCCTCTCGACCGAATCATCGCTTGGCCACCCCTCCTCTTCTTCCATCCACACCTCCGGCGTGCAAACACCACACGTCGAGGGAGTCGGTGGGCTGGCATGCGTAACACGTGGCCGAGCCATCGGAGCCTGGTGCGTGAAATGACGGTGCTGAGCGGTTCATTTCCTTTTCCTGTGCCATAAACAAGGCGTCGAACACGCTCGTTTCACACGCGGTGTTCCCACCAAATGTGAGCTAAATTATCAAGGCACCGGTGATCGAACGTAACTAACCTCTTCAGGTCCACTGCTTTAAGCGGCCAGGTTTCACAACCGTACAGTAGGGTCGAACGTACTGCTGCATTGTACACTCTACCCTTCAGGGCAAGAGTGATGTCGCGTCGGCGCCACAAGTGGCGAAGGTTAGCAAAAGCGCCCCGAGCTCTTGCCATACGATTCGTAATTTCATCTTCAATCCCATGAACGCCGATACAATTTCCCAGGTAGTTGAATTTTTGAACGACTTCTAGCTGATCCCCACCAATGGTCAGCGTAGGAGGCGATCCAGACCAATCTTGGAGGAATGATTTGCACTTCGAGGGTGCGAAGCAAAGCCCGAAGTGACGGACAGCTAGTGCTAATCTGTCCAGTGCCGCTTGGCACGTTTGTGAGCTGTCACAGATCAGGGCAATATCATCAGCATACTCTAAGTCAAGAAGTCGTTCTCTTGGGAGTAGCTCCACACCTTCCAAGTCGTGTCCGGTGAACGCGATTTCCATGACTTCATCAACAGCGAAGTTGAAGAGGAAAGGTGCCAGCGGGCATCCTTGTCTCACGCCGCTGGAGATATTAAAGGGCGACGACAACTTGACGTAAGCCCTCACTCTGCTCGAGCGACGCGCATATAATGCTCGTATAATATTCACATATTCCTCAGGTACACCTTTCCTGAGTAGACAGTCCCAAAGTGCATGTCTATCCACCGAATCGAAGGCACCTTTGATATCGAGGAACACGACAACGGTGGGCCGCCAATATGTGTGACGGTGCTCCAACAACTGACGCAAAGTGAAGATGTGGTCAATGCAGCTACGACCTCGACGAAATCCAGCTTGCTCTTCACGGATCTGGCTTTCACGTGTGCCAGTCAGTCTGCGAAGGATGACAGAGGCAAGCAATTTGGAGGCGATGGAGATCAGACAGATTCCTCTATGGCTGCCGCATTCAGATCGTCAGCCTCCTTTGAAAATTGGGACTATGACGGAGCGGCTCCAATCGGTTGGGACAGTTTCCTGCTCCCACAGTTTGCCTAGTAACTCGTGTAAATCATCCACAAGAGCAGGTCCCCCAAATTTGAAGGGGGTTAGAGGAAGGTCATCAGATCCCGCGGCTTTATTTAACTTCAACAGTTCGATCTCACATTCGACTTCTGAGCGAGAGAGTGGATCCAAAGGAACAGCCCACGCAGCAGGGCGATCACTGGTCGGCGAGAAATCTAACAATTCCGACCGATTAAATTGCCTTTTAAAGTGCTCAGCCCAACGTTCCAAGCGTTTTGATAAGTTGTGGATAGACTGTCCCCTCTCGCCACGTATAGTTTCACTAACGTCAGGTCTCCTGCTGCCCTTTTCCGGTATCAGACGGAATAACTTACGATGGTGCATTAACCCCACGGGTCTTTGATTCGCTATTTGGAGCAGGTGGCTTCACCACTGGTGATGGGACTGTCTTTAGCCCCTCCGATGATGTAGCAACGGCAGCGTGTTTTTCGCTCCATTGTCGATGTCTTACTTTTGTCAGGGTCATCGAGTTCACCGAAAGGCTTCATGGCAGATTTGGTCTGCTTTTTCTTCTTGATAACGGGAGCAGGGTCCCGTGACGATTTTTCGCTTCGAACAGAGTCAAGCAAAGCTTCAGAACATGCCTTCTCGGTGAGAACCGAGATGTCCGGCAACTTCGGCTGACAAGTAGTGCGTGTTGGAATCTCGACCTTTGCACAACCGTCAGACGGTCTGACAAATAACGACATTTAACTAGAAAATTGCCTTTTTGTGTCTTCGTGGACTGTTACAGACGGATCACCAATATTGTGATTACACTATAAAATAGAAACAATGCTGGAAAAGTATAAACTAATAAAACAAGCATTTAAAACTTATAGAAGTAAAGAGATCTCAACGAAAACGAAAACCAATTACCACGCTTGAAGATGAATTGCACGAGTTTCCAAGGCCGTCTTAATTGAAGGCCGTGGAGGTTTAGTGGTTGAAAACTTTTATGGCTGAAGCACTTATGCAGTAGGCTATGCTTTCTTTAATTTACTTAGTTTGTTAAAGAAAAATGCGCACAGCAGTTTACTTGTAAAATCAGAATATGTTAGTGAAATTGTACATACAGCATGCAATTCCGCTAGCAGTGAGCGAAGTAGGAACGTACGTCACCTACTACATAACTACTGTAAACAGGAATAAATATAAGTAACGTTGCAGTGTAAATGACGTTATGGGTAACAGCCTTATTCGGTTTCTAACATTTCTGCTACTGTACTTGCGTGCGCCAGCAACTATCGCCCAATTAGTGGAATAATTAAAAATTCAATGAATTGTATACAACAGCAGGGACAACCAGCAGCAGCCTACACACGTCACCATTAATGTGCAGACGATGGGTGTTATACTGAACCGGTATTTTGTTGGTGGTGGGTGCCGTTTCCAGTATACCACCAAGGTCAACTCCAGATGGAACTGGAATGATAGGAAAACAAATTACGTGTCGTTTCTTGAGCGAATCGGAGAGTCATGGTTTGATGGATCTAAACTAAAACAGTCCCACTATGCCCTGGTGAACCAATTACCTCGCCCGTTTTCTGCATTAGCAGTCTCCGTTGTGCCAGGCAAGTAAAGCAAAGGAGATCTAAGTATAGAATGGAAGAGCATGAGACAGGATGGCATCTGAATAAAGTAAAGTATCAAAGGGTAAGGAGGGTGAAGAATACGAAGTCAATGCAGAAACTTAGGTACAGGCAGATGAATGGGAATGTTACGCATTGTCACCTAAGAACGCCTAAATGCTCCTTAAATCTATAACCTTAATGTTGCTGACTATGTTTCGTGTCAGCAAGTTCCAGCACTATATAACCCAACGCGATTAGAAAGCATCCACCGTACATCGTTTGTAGCGACGTTTGTACGTCTGCACGTGATAATCGCAAGGTTATGCCAATCCAACGAGTCCAACCATCCCAGTTAAAATCTAGTAAGCGAAGAAACCGCCAGTGCTACGTCGAATACATACCTATGCTACCTAGAAGCTTGGGGTATTTTGCCCTCGTAGCCTCTCGACCAACTCGGTACCTACCCGTACAACCTACACGCAATGCGTATTTTCTCGCACGATGCAGGTACTGAAAGAAAGTCGAGATTAGCTTAAGAGGATATCCACAATTAATACCTAGTAAGGACGGCGTAATATCCACTGCGGGAGGTAATTTTGGCAGTCTACATCTAGTACAAGGCTTCTGCAGTTATATCTTGTTGCTTTGTATGGTTGTAGACGTCAACGGTCTTGGTATGAACATTTTTAGGTTCGGTTGCGGAAGTGTGCAGACGCTATCAACCAGACGGTGAACAGTATGCGTGAGTTGGCCCCAGGGTAAGCCGTGCACGAAGGCTGGTTTTGGACAAGTGCGCGGTACGTGTATACGTCGCGCAGTACGTTTCCCACGGCCAGCATCGTTTTCCGCCGCGCGCTCGCTTTACTTGACTAGCAACGACTTTACTGCCATCTTTCCTTTTGTATCATGGAAGATAACAGGACGCTATTCAACATACTGCGTTCTTTGTTGTGTAGACACGACAATGCGCCTTAGCATGGTCTTATGGGAAGTATTTTGTTTTGCAGCGGCGAATGCTTTCAATATAATTCCGTCGCACGTGTATCTCATGGCAGCTGAGCTAGGCGGCTGAGCTGGCGGCACATTTAATGTGCCGCGTGGTGCTGTTTGGCTGCGACAACGCCAATCGGGTTGAAAATGAGAATAAACATTTGTAGGAATGCCGAAGAGATTAGTCTACCCTGCTTTAACTGTTTTAGGTTATATTGCATAGGTGCAAATATAGTTTGTAGGAGAGAGAGACCGTGCTTGCTGACGATAAGCTTTTGTATGCAACGTCGAAAAACCTAGCACTAATGGACAGTTCATTATGCGGAAGCGGACTTCATACGCCAGACGACTGTACGTGCGCCACAATAATAAACTGCGCGTCCGCAGTGTGTGTGTGACAACCGCCCAGATGTGCAGCCTATGCTTATAGAGGATGGCAGCGCTTGCAAATATTTCTTCATGCCTCATTGGTGTAATCTATGTACGCACCTAGCACACGTCACTCTCCTACAGGCATATGAATATGACGTTCTTCGTGGTTACCTTTGGTTTCTGTCAGTGGAGTGCGTTGGAGAGAGGAATATGTCAAAGGACTCGGAGGTAAAAGTGATGGTCCTGCAGTTGCCGTTTAGTAGTGATCTTGTTCTTGACTGTGCATGAAAAGCCGCCTAGCGGGCGATATATTTTGTGACGTGGAGGCTTAATTGTTGAGCATGAGCACGGAAAGATTCACCCGTTCATTGGGTGGCATGGCACGCTTTCGCGAAAGGTTGGCAACGCATACTAATAAATAAATAAATAAACCGTATATTCTCGGTAAAACGAGACACACCTGTAAAGGCGTGATCAAATACACCTTCAGGCATAGCTACTTTGGAATGTTAAAACATATCGTTTTAACGGAAGGTATAAACGGAAAGATGCAGTCCATATGAGTGAGCATATTGTCAAGTAATACTCAAATTAAGGAACATGGCGCTGTGACGCGCAAAATCAGTCAGGATGCAAGTTGGGGGTAATTTCGTCATGTAGTGATCCGTGAGCAAAGGAGCCCAAACAAGGTTTTAGTGCAACCAATGACCATTAAGAAGTCGGGATGATCTGGGCTCCATCAAAGCATTATTCGCAGTAAAATCTGTTGCACAGGTTGGATGTAGAAGGCTGAAGAATGCGTCAGTGTGAAGTGTTTAGCTGTGACTTTATTTTGTGGCCAGTCACCTCCGCCACGTTGTAGTGTTGTTAAGCGGACATTGGTGGCACTTTGTAGGGAGAACGCTTGCCATGCGAAAACGCACCACTTCCTAGAACATTCCCGTAGCTTCCGTTGAACAGTAGTGCTAGTCGGCTATGCATCGTATAGACGGCTTTTGCCCTCTATTATTCGCAGTCGGTTGACAGCCAAAATTCTTCCTTGGTTAACTGTATGGCTTAGTAAGGATCCGGCAGTAGTCGTTGAAGCCGGTCAATGATGCAAAAGAGTCGCAGAGTCGAATGATAATGATGCAGGTGAGTAAACTCATTGTTAACAGAGGCGGGCTCTTTCTGTTACATTCTTGTTCGGCTCGCAAACCGTATCCAGCTATCCACGCTGGACTTGTCATCAAGACGGTGAGTACAGTTGCTTGTTGTTGCTGAATATGCCCATAACAGAGGAAGATGCCATTATCCGCAAATTGGATTCGGAATTTCTTCAAATGTAAGTAAGTGTAACTGTCTCCATGGTTAAGTGAAAACTCCATGAAAGGCCATCGGAAAAGCCACTTATCCGAGCGCAACGCTGTCCGCGCAATGACATCAGAAAAGCTCCAGGTGACTGGCGAATAGGAATGTTTGAGGCAATGAAGGTAATCACGCCAGAATTGTTTGCCTTCGGTTGTGGAACGGGGGATCCATGTAAATATGTTATTCCATATGAGCAAATTGTTCTAATGTGAGTACGAGGCAAGCTAAACGTATTTGTTTAGACATCGTGAACGTAGCGTCTCCAGAATGGCGGAATGAGCTCCATTTGGAAACATGTGTGGGTTCATCATCTCCCGGAGAAAGGATCAGGCGTTTAAAACAGCTGGCTATTGAGGATAAACCTTCTAGTTTTGTCAGATGTAATTGTGGAAATCTCGGGAAAAACGGGCAACGGACAAGATGCAGCCAACCAGAGACAGCAATGAAGCAAGAAGCACCAACACAGACCAGTGGGGCGCAACGGCGCCTATGATACATTAAAACATGTACTTTTGTTTAGTATACATGATTTGTAAGCGCGTTCTGTACATCACGTCGCTGGTGTGACTCAGGCCACAACTACTAGGTAGGAAGAAGTTTCTGCACGCGCAGGGTCAAGGGACCGATATAACAAAGTGTGTTGACAAAAGTTAAGCGAATGATGCGATGGCTGGTGTGAAAGAGGTAAACCAATGAAGATGACAGCAGTTCGAATGCGAGAGGAGTCTTAGGTGAAACTAAGGACAACTGGGTTGAGACCGAATACGGGAGGAGAATAGGTAAAGCAACGTTCCAAAAGGCAAAGTAAATTCAGAGAACCGGCTAGGAGCGGATGAATGCGGACGGCAATGCGAAGAGTAATTCGTGAGGGTAATTACGCAAAAGCGCTCATGACTCCATAGTCCAAAAGCCGTCAGAATCTAGAGAAAATGGTCACAGGGGCCCAAAACTGCCGTGCACTGGAAGTCGTTATGCCACGTACGATCTCAATAATAGACAAATGACAACATAAGTTAAGGAGCAGGGGCATATAAAGAATGGTAAGATGAGCATATTAATGGAAGTACTAGTCAAGAAACACTTAGCAATGTTCTGATTGCCGCCAGTAACCAGGCGCGAGGTCGGAGCGGAGGAGACGATACGCAGGAGGAAAAGTTGGATAGGCGCAATGAGTGTAAGCCGCGGGAATAAAAATAGAGCGCGATAAGTAAGAAGGCGATGGATAAGAGGAAAATAAAAACAACAGCGGTCTGGACGCAAGTGGAAGAGAGCGAAGTCACTGTCCGACCCTGGTTGGAAATGGTAATGACAACCAGCAGTTATACGTGGGCAGAAGAACTTTCAGCTAAGAATAGAATAGTCGGTGCACTGAGATTGCGTCGTACAATTGCGGTGCGAACAACTGTGGGCTGGTCAATTAAGAATAGACCCACAGCAGGGCAGTGAGAACTGCTCCTCCGTTGGAAGAAATAATGAGAACATAGATCATACATAAATAAATAAGTAGTTTATTCTCAAATGCATAAAGACACACCAAATCCGGCATGATCAGGGTTTAAAAGCAGTTGTGCATCACGACTATACTTAGTGTTCAATCGTGTGTAGTTGAGACTGTCAAGGCACTACACTTGCAATGATATGGTGCACAGAGACGGGGCGTATTATATACTTGCATGTGTCGGGAAGAGTTGGAATATGAGTCTAGTCGACTTGCCAGTATGTAGTTGTGGGCAGTGACTTTATTCAGTGGCGAGTCACATCCGCCACGTCGCAGTTTTGTTAAACAGACATTTGTGGCTTTTATAGGGAGAACGCTTGCCAGGCGAAAACCCACCACGTCCTGCAACGCTGCCGTAAAGCATATTGAACATTAATGTTGAACTGGTGAAGCCGCTTGAGGATTGGTTTCATATCCGGTTATTCGCAGACAAATGTGTCCTAATTTCCTCTGTTAGTTGGACAGGTAATTTGATCGGGGTCGCCATGATTGTTGAGGTCGGTTGAGGAGAGGGACATCGCGACTAGTCGTCTTGCTGTGTGTCCAGGTGAGCAAAAGTTCTAATTTTCTGCTGTTTGGATTTTTCAGATGTATAATGTGTAGGATTATGAAGATTTGTCCAGTGCTCCATACTGGACAAATGTTGTGGTGATTGTAGTTGGGTCCTTTCGGTGTTCAACCATGCTCCATGTAAGTCCTTGTCAGTTGTTACGTTCGTCTCGGTCAAAAACTGTTCCTCAGTCCAATCTCAGATCTCCAAGAAGTTCCGGACATCGAAGAAGAAGGAAAGTGAGGGACAACCGAGAGAAGACCGCAAGAACAGGCATGGAGATAAACATTGTTAAAGTCTTATGTTATAACGTTTGGAGTTGAGACAAAACCATGTGCACTGTGCAACAATAATTATGTTGAAAGCGCCTTTTGAATATCCAATAGAACCATTAGCCGTATGGGTGAATTGCTAACGCCTGCGTAGAGACAAGAGCGTTGTACCAGTAAGTAAACTACAAAGTATTGGATTATTATGAACCAAACATTTCGTGAGGAGAGATCAAAGAGAGTTAGCATGTTGGTGGTGATTGCAAGCTGCATGAACAGCAAGTAGCTAACGTAATACGAGAGGGAGCGTAGAATAATTGAAAATTAATTGGTTGCCGCAAGAGAGATCTATGAGTCAACTGGCGGTTGGGTAGCGGTAAGGTTGCATGCAGCTATTCTAAAGGAATACAGGTTAGTGAGATAAGGAGTGGCTCCTGGCAAGCACTGGATAATCGCATATGCATGGAGCTGATGACCACTAGCTACTTCTAAACCGAGGTGTCGAATTTAATTCGACCGGCAGATAGTGGCGCCAGGCAAGACTATTAATGGCCAGACGTAGCGATTCCAATCAGACGCTTGGTCACTAATGTATGCCTATAGGGTCACTGAATGCATCAAAAAGCCATCGGAGGTAAGTGATACAGACTTTCCAGGAGAATGTATGACGGAGAGACAAGTAGTGTATCCTAGCAGGCTCAAGATCTGCGCAGAAAGGACATGGAGCATACGACGAATTGCTGCGGTAGTGAGAAAGATGGGTGGCATATAGTGGCGCTAGGATAGAGAGTATCAGTGGCCAGCAAGAGCATTCGGATTAAGCCTTCTAATTACCGGTGGACACCTACTGTGACAGAAGAAGTCAACAACCAGCGAAGGTGTGATGCAAACAATTCAAAAGAGTAAGTGTTGGAGGGATAAGGAGTGACTTCTGGCGCAATGATCATCACTACCTACAATGACTCGATGCAGCTGAAGAGTGGTGACATTGGTAATACGAAGAATTGATAATGGTACTAAGGGAGAGAGTATGGGCGGCTAGCAACGGCAGTAAGGTGAAGCCTTCAAGTTGCTAGTGGATACCTAATGTGTCCCAGAATAAATCAGCAGACAGCAAAAGTTTGTGACGCACGCAGTCCCAGAGAGGAGTAGAAGAGTGTCTCCTAGCAGGCTCCGGATAAGCGCAGAGATGGCTGGAACCTGCAAACAATGGCTCCTGCTAGACGGAGGTGCCAGAGGCAATACGTAGAACTAATAACGGTACTAACGGAGAGTATCGGCGGCTAGCAATGACAATGGTGTGAAGTTTTCTAGTGTCCCAGAACGAGTCGACAGACAGCAGATGTATGTAAGGCATGCATTCCCAGAGAGGAATAAAAGAGAGACTCTTAGCAAGCTTCGGATATGTGCAGAGATGGTTGGAGCCTACGCAGAATGGCTCCTGCAAGACTGAGGTGTCATATGTAATACGAAGAACTGATAATAATACTAAGGGAGAGAGATTATCGGCGGCTAGCAGTGGCATAGGGGTGAAGCCTTCTAGTTGCTAATGAGTGCCTAAAGTGACCCAGAATAGGTCTACAGACAGCAGATGTATGTGACACAGACAGTCTCAAAGGTTGAAGGTTGGAGATAAAAGATAATTAATGCAGACATTCTAAGAGATTACAGAAAGGAGAAACAAGGGATGTCTCCTGGTTGGTCCGGATATGCGCAAGACGTATGGAGCCTACAACGAATCACTGAGGAAAACGTGATGAAGATAAGAGGGAGGAAGGATAATGGTGTTAAAAGAGAGAACCAGTGGACAGCAACATAATTCGCATTAAGCCTTCTAATTATTAGTGGATAGCTAGTGTCAGAAGAGACAACAAACCATTGAAGGTATGTGATGCAAATAACTCAAGGGAGTAAGTGTTGGAGAGATAATTAGTGGCTCCTAGCACAAAGATGTATCCTACCTACAATGACTCACTGCAAGCGAAAAGTGATGATATAGGTAATACGAAGAACTGATAATGGTACCAAGAGAGAGAGAGTATCAACGGTTAGCAATGGCATAAGGGTGAAGCCTTATAGTTGTTAATGGATGACTAAAGTGACTTAGAATAAGTCAACAGACAGCAGATATATGTGCCGCACGCAGTCGCAGAGAGAAAGAAAATAGTAGCTCTTAGCAAGCTTCGGATATGCGCGGAGACTGTTGGAGCCTACGAAGAATGGCTCCTGCAAGACAGAGGTGCCAGAGGTGATACGTGTAACTGATGATGGTACCAAGGGACAGAGAGAGTAAGAAACGGTTAGGAACGTATAGGACTAGTTAACGCTAGTCCGAGACGATGCGCGGAATTGAGCACGGATATCAGAAGGCAATTGGAGTCGGACACAGCGGACTGTATTCGATGGGCTTTAACAAGAAGCGGACGAATGAAGCGAAGCAAGAGCGTACACGTAAGCGCGGGAACTTACAAGGCAGTTGTGTGTCGAGCCGGTTGTAAGATTAAAACAAGCAGGAGTAATATACAATCGGTCAAAAAGTAAATTGTACATGAAAGATAAGAGATATCTTTTTGGACGCTATAGAGCCCCCCCTAGAAGGCCGAACATAGAAAGCCTTCGAACTAGAAAAGGGATGTTGAAACGCGGTTCGTAAGGCAAAATCATGCCGAGTACAAATGAGCGTGCGTTCGTGTAAATCGGGGTTCGTCGGAACTCGGAGTCCGCTGTGCCGTTTATGATTTGTTATTTAATGATTGCAGGGCAGGGTGTATTTCAGTGAGCCGTTGGAGCGGGCGTGTCGGACTACAAATGTACTGGCTAACCCAGAAAAAGGCCGACAGGACCTCAACCTCCGCTGCTGCCAAATAGTGCGCTTGGGAGGGGTCACTGCCCCCGCCGCACCCCGCCTCGCGCCAAAACGACCCTCCTCCCACGAAGAAACGGAGAAGCGACACTCGTCCAGCGAAGAAGCGACCCTTGTCCCGTGGAGAAGCGACACTCGTCCGCGGAGAAACGACCAGTGTTCGCGTCAGGGTCCTCGAAAACATTCCTCATGTGGGCCAGTCAATCGAAGGGGAAGGATGGGGCATGTAGAGACGAGAAAATAGAAAACACGCGCAGAAAACGCAAAAAAGCAAACAAATGTTCTGCGTGTTTAATATTTTGGTTTTTGAATTCTTTTTGAAAAACGATTTTCGGGTTTTTTGATATTTTTGTTTGTTTTCAAAACGTTAATCGACCAAAAATGGGTCAAATATATACAATATCTACAAAAGTAAAAGTATTTACACTGTACGTAGTCGGAAAAACGAACGGACTTACGCACCTTCCGGCCACGGCGATTGGTCGTGGGAGGCGGCGGCCTGATTTCGGGAAATGTCGGGACGGCTGAAGCTTGTAGACCGGAATCGTGGTCTGTTTGGACTTCAATAGCATGCGGAAAGCTGGTGCGGTGAGTTGTGACGTCGCACGAAGCACTACAAGATGGAGTAGGCGAAGTAGTTTCTTCCATAAAGGCGGGTTTCAAACGGTCGACGGTGACGACTTCACGTCGACCACCGCGGTCAATAGTGTACGTCTTACCCGAGCGGTGTAATACTCTGAAAGTTCCTATGTACGGAGACTGAAGAGGCTGTCGAACACCGTCTGCGCGGAAGGACATGTGAACATGTAGACAGTTTCTCGGGGACGTACACTTGTGTCTTCTGCGATCGAGGGGCGGGTGGATGTAGCTCACGCATCTGGTGAGCCAATTGATCAGTGTAACTTCCGTTGTCAAAAGTGGAAGTACATGGGGCTGGTGCTACCAACAGTCCATGCAACCGCAGCGTGCAACCGTAGACTAGCTGCGCTAGTGTGGCGTGGAAATCGGTTTTAACCGTGTTTCTTAATCCTAAGAGAACGAGGGACAGCGTTTCGGACCATGAAGGATCTGCGTGCGCACGTAGCGCTGCCTTCAACTGGCGGTGAAAACGCTCCAGCATGCCGTTAGCCGCCGGATGATAAGCTGTCGCCTGAACGTGGCGACAGCTTAAATCCTTAAGCAACGTGGCAAAGGTTGACGAGAAACTTGACCCTCGATCGGTGGTCACGATGGCGGGACAGCCGTATTGAACTACCCAGTGCTCCAGAAAATCTTTCGCTACGGTTTCCGAGGAGCAATTTGGGATAGAGACGGCCTCAGGCCATCTAGTAAATTGATCGACGCAGGTCAGTAGATATACAGAGCCTTTGGAAGGCGCTAGAGGACCTACGAGGTCCACGTGCACGTGATGAAAACGTACGCCTGGTGTCGGAAACGCGGCTAATGGGCTTCTCGTGTGCTTGTGCACCTTCGCTCGTTGACACGAAAGGCAAGCAACTTCCCAAGTACGGACGTCCCGATTAATTTGCGCCAAACGAATCGTGCGGTCACGAGTTTAACCGATGCACGAACGCCTGGATGAGACAAGTCGTGCAACGTGTCTAACACGGTTTGTCGAAACTCGCGTGGGACGACTGGGCGCGTCGTGCCCAGAGATAAATCGCACAGTATAGTGCCGTCTGGTGATGTCAGCGGGACCGGTCGTATGTCCAATGAGGGAGACCTGCGTAGTAGATCAACCTCAGGATCGTTGAGTTGTGCTATGGCCATGGCTGCCAAGTCGATAGCAGTGCCGGCGTAAGCGGAGACAGCTTGGATGGGAGAAAGTGCATCGGCGACGGCGTTGTGCACACCTGAGACATGCCGTATATCAGTAGTACACTAGGCGATATATTCAAGGTGGCGGTACTCTCTAGGAGAGTATCGGTCGGTGGTCGAGCCAAGCACGTAAGTCAGGGGTTTGTGGTCGGTGAAGTCGACGAACTAGCGGCCTTCTAGGACGTGTCGAAAGTGACGTATCGCTAGATATAAGGCTGGTACTTTTCTACCGAACGTGCTGTAGCGAGATTCGGTAGGTTGTAGGCGTCTGGAGAAAAACACCAAGGGTTGCCACGTATCGGCTACTCGTTGCTGCAAAACAGCGTCGACTGCCACGTCCGAGGCGTCAGTACTGAGGGAGAGTGTGGAGGCCGGATCGTGATGCGCTATAGGAACTATGTTGGCGATAGCCTCTTTCAGCGACTTAAAAGCAGCGCGTGCTGTGGCAGGAAATTCGAATTTCCTGAGTTTTCCTCAGAGAAGGTCCGTGAGGGGTTGCATCAGCGAGGCACATTTGGGTATAAAACGTCGGTAAAAGTTGACAAGGCCATCAAAACGCCTGAGCTGTTTGAAAGAATGAGGCTCGGGGTAGTCGATGATGACTTGAATTTTATCTTGCAGTGGCACGACGCCTGCAGCGGAGATACGATGGCCCAGGAAATTGACTGCATCGACACCAAACGAACACTTTTCTGCTTTGATCGTCACCCCGTGTTGAGATAAACGATCAAAAAGTGTTCGTACGTGGCGCATGTGCTCTTCTCGTGAAGAGCTTGTGATTAAAATATAATCCAGATACGCGTAAGCGAAGTCTAAACTGCAACAAACTTGGTCAATAAAACGCTGAAAATTTTGCGCGGCGTTCTTTAGGCCAAAAGGCATGCGCAGAAACTCAAACAAACCAAATGGAGTCGTCACGGCAGTTTTAGCGATGTCCGCTTCGGCTACCGGAATTTGGTTGTATGCGCGTACCAAGTCGATTTTGCTGAAGATACTTTTACCTGCCAGACTGGCGGTGAGATCCACTATGTGTGGGATCGCATAGCGATCGGGCGTGGTCACAGTATTCAAGGATCGATAGTCGCCGCAAGGACGCCAGTCCCCCATGACCTTCTTCGGGACCATGTGCAGAGGCGACGCCCATGTGCTGTTGGACGGTCTGACGATACCAAGTTGAAGCATGTGGTCAACTTCGGCTCGTGCTGCCCGTAATTTGTCTGGAACAAGCCGTCTTGGTCGTGCGCTATCTGGTTGACCGCGCGTAACTATGTGGTGAGCGACCTCTGTCGTGACTGGTGGAAGCTCTGCAGCCGGTCGAATCAGTCGCGGGTATTCGGAGAAGAGGCTCAAATAGTCGGACGGTGCGTCTGCGATCCGAAATACAGGGCTGATTATCGGGGCATCTGAAAGGACACCATCAACACCTAGTTTCGTATGATCATCTAAAAGTCTGTGGCGACCAGCATCAACAAGCAACCCAAAATGTCGGAGGAAGTCGATACCGATAATTGCGAAGAGTACAGACGCAACCATGAAGACCCGCTGAAAATGTTGTCGAAGATTGAGGTCCAGGTTCATCATGCGCTGACCGAATGAAACTATCGGAGAACTGTTGGCCGCATACAAATTGTACGTAGGTTCTGGATGCTTGTCGTTAGCGGTCGCTGGGATGACGCTGCCTTCCGCTCCCCTATCGTTGAGGAACGTGATGGAAGAACGTCGATTCTTAACGTAAAACAGTCGATTTGCTTGGTTATTGAATGATACGATTGTCGTGCTAGTATGCGGGCTATTCGTTTTCCCTGAAGCAGCTGGGTGCCTAATGCAGGTTGCCCGACAACGTCTAGCTCTTCCACCGTATTGGCGGTGATACCAGCATACGTCTTCGACGTGTCTGACATTATCTGACTGAGAACCTGTAGGGAAAATGTTGCGCTTTCCTGCCGAACGTGACGTACTAAGTGCAGGCATGGTAGAGCCGTCACCGGAGTTACTGGTCGTCTGCTAAGGAAAACGTTCGAACGCAGCGTCTGCCTTGGTAGCTAAGTCTTTCAGGGGTGCATCTATAAACATGGACGGCATTGCCGGCAATGGTTCTGGGAGACGTGCAAACCGCAGCTCCTTTATCCCATCTTCGCTCAAGAATAAGGGACCAGCGATGCGCTGAAGTTCGCGGAGCAACGCTGACGGCTTGCGATCTCCAAGCTTGAGACAATTGAGCTGCTCAAATCGAGTTGGTGCGCTAGGCTGTAACTCGTTCAAAATCGCTTGTTTCATCGTTGCATACTTTGCCTCATTCGATGTGCAGAGTGGAATGCCCTCAATCAACATCACAACCGACGGAGGAAGGCGTGGGACGAGCTGGTTGTACCTCGGACGGTCCGCCGTTACGCCCTTATTTTCTAGTTCGACCTCGAATATCTTAAACCAAACTTCGACTGTGTACCATGAAACATGGAACAGCCAATTAAGCATGGTTACACTGTAAAACGACTCAGATGTCACTCTGGAAATGTGAGTCGAAAGATGAACTATGAACAAAATACGATAAAAGTGCTAAAATTACGCAAGAAACAAATGAATACAAGTATATAATCGAGAAAATACATAAATAAATGAATAAATAGCATATTCTCGATAAAACGAGGCACACCTGTAAAGGCGGGATCAAATATGCATAAAAGCATAGCTACTTTGGAAAGTTAAAACAGTTCGTTTTAATGAAAGGTATAAAAGAAAGGATGTAGTCCATATGAGTGAGCAAATTCTCCGGTAATAGTCAGACCGTGTCCAGCTATCTACGCTGGACTTCTCATGGGGTCGGTGAGTGAAGTTCTTTCTTGTGACTGAATATGTCCATAATTGGTAAAAACGCCATTCTCCGCAAAGTGGATTCGGGATTCCTTCAAATGTAAGTAAGTGTAACATTCTCCATAGCCAAGTGAAAATTCCATGGGAGGCTATCGGAAAAGCCAAGTATACGTGCGCAACGCTGTCCGTGAAATGACATCAGAATAGCTCCAGGTGACTGGCGAATAGGAATGTTTGAGGCAGTGAAGATAATCACGCCAGAGTTGTTTGTCTTCGGTTGTGGAACGGGGGATCCATGTAAATATATTATTCCAGGTGAGTATATTGTTCTCTCTGAGTACGAGGCGAGCTAAACCTATTTGTTTAGGCCCCGTGAAGGTATCCTCTCCGGAATGGCGGAAAGAGCTCCATTTGAACCACTGTGTGGGTTTTTCAGTTCCCGGAGAAAGGACCAAGCCTTTGAGGATAAGTCGACCAGTCCCAGTGGATAAACCTTCTTGCTTTGGCGGATGTAACTGTGGGAATCTCGGGAAAAACGGGCAACGGACAAGAGGCAGCCAAAAAGAGACAGCAATGAAGCAAGAAGCACTAGCACAGACTGGTGGCGCTCACCGGTGCCCATGGTACATTAAAACTTATGTAATTTTGTTTAGTATGCATGCTTTGCAAAGCGCGTTCCATACATTACGTCGCTGGTGTGACTCAGACTACAGCTTCTAAATAAATAAATAAATAAATAAATAAATAAATGAATATTTTATTCTCGACTGTGCGAGGCACGCTCGTGGAGGCATGATCAGATATGTACAACGGTACAAACATTTTAATGCAATTGTAACAGTAACGTAGAAAATTGTTCATATATCCATGATTGGTACTGTACAATGTTGAAAATGCGAAACAATAAGTTGGCTGTCATGAGATACGGGACCTCAGCTAATAAGAGATTGAGAATCCTGAATGATCCATTGAAAGGTAATGGAAGAGCCCGCACACAAGGAAGGGAAAGGGCAACGTATCGTAGGATGTAAAACGACAACAGTATATACAAATGTAGAAGCCCCAGTGTAACGAACCTATGTAGAATTGTGACGCTAGTTGACCTGCCAGTGTAAAGTTATGGGCTGTGACTTTATTCGGTGGCGAGTCACATACGCCACGTTGCAGTGTTGTTAAACGGACATTTGTGGCTTTTTGTAGGGAGAACGCTTGCCAGGCGAAACCCACCACGTCCTGGAACACTGCCACCAATCCATTGAATGGCAAATTGTAACTGGCTATGTTACTTGTTAAAAGTCTGTTTTCTCGGTTATTCGCAGTCAGGTTGCGTCCCATTTTTTTCCGCTGGTTGATGCAATAACTGGTTGCCGGTGCCACGCAGTGGCAACCATAGAAGTGCAAGAAATGTGGGCAATAAAAAAATAAGTGGCATCAATTTTACGGCATAAAATACGACTACGTCTGGTATTTTCCAAAATACGGCTAATATCTCTGCACATGATTTTAGTTGCTACTTTAAGTGAGGTCTAATGAAAAAGGTCGTATTTAGCTGTTATTTCGGATTGCAACCATGGAGGCTGACTTCAGGAGCACCTTTGTTGGGCATTCGTTTCATAGCTTTGATGAATTCTATTCGCTTTTTATCTCATTTATGCATCGGAAGAATGTCAATTTTGTTTGCTGTGGCAGCAAAAGAAGCAAGTATCATAGCGTGAGGTATGATCGCATCGTTTATAAACGCGTGCGCTGTAAGCGCCGGTAAACAAGGAGCAAAGGAATACGGCGATTCTAGTATGTGGTTTATAATGTTGCTAACCGTCCAGTTTAGTTCCAGAGACACCGATTGCAGTGCTCGTGTTAATGTTGCTCGGGATGGCCGTAGGCTAAATGTGCTAACGTTCCAGCTCTCCCACAACCATAGATATGCCATCGACTGCACTAATGGCACATGCACTTGCGCATTTTACAGGCACATGTGGCTACTGTGCGTCCATTTAATGATGTTATATAAGGAGAATCAACATCCGGCGGGTAAAACAACGATTATGGTTCATTCCCTTTTTAGAAAGCATACCTATCCGTAGTCGATGGTTAGCGAATTACAACATGCCGGAGGATTCCATGTTGCTTCGGACTTTGAAGGTAGCCACCTCAAGGCAGCCGAATTCCAACGTAGCAAAACTTCTTGCTCGGCTTAAGTGCCTGGAAGACGTGAACCCCAGTGCAGTATCCGGGTTTATCGATAGCCTCATTCAACAAACTGATGAGCTCATAGACGTAGCACCAGGTGCGTCCGTCGTAAGTGATAAGCCACACTGCCAACCATCGCGTAAGCAACCGCGGTGACACAAAGCCGGTAAGTTGACTGCATTTTGATTCGCTTTTGGTGAACCGGTTGCAGGTACGGGCGTTCATTGCGTGCACAACGGGCTACTGTACCACCGTAAATGCTTGGTGGAGAACAAAACCGACGGTTGCAAAGTTTGCTCCAGTGACATAGCAGCCGTTCCATTTCCCAAAATGTCGTCACATAGTAGTAACATACGTGAGTTGGAATCAAGTAATTTAGTTTCAGCTATGCGCCGTACACCATCTCCGAATATAACGACATCATCTACCCCATCTACTTCTCCGGCGTACGAAGGCAAGCGCTTTTCAATAGCTTTTCACCTCCGCCTAGACACTTCGGGTGGTTGTGATGCGGTACCCTGTTGCAGCTATGTATATGTGTCACATAGTACGGACAACGCACCCGCTATGCCTATACGCTTACCAAATGAGACGAACACCTCGGCGAAGCTGCAGCCTATCTGCAAACCTGCGTTTGAGTAAGTCATAATATTTTGTTACCTGCATCCTCACTGTAGATCTGGATTCCACTGCAAATGAACCCTTTGCTGGAAAGACAACCGTTTTAAGAAGCACTTTCATGATCTGCTTGCCAGACAGTAAGTTCTGTGTCATTGTCATTAAACCACTGCAGCCAATGATTACGACTTTGCCTAACTGCGTGAAGGCCAGCCTGTGAGAACGCAAACTTGGCCCTTTTTAGGGTCACCTCGTGTTTCGTTGCCGTGTGTTTCCCTCTTGACAACCCGACGCAACTGCTCGGTTGACGGCATTGATTGGAACATTCGGTAAATGAATCGGACGGTGGCTCTATAATCCTCGCAGGAATGGCCTAATTGCTGTTTAACTGGGACTCCAAGCCCATGCATTCCGTGTTCACTATGCATTCCTTTAGGTACATTACTTTTACCCCACTCCTTAGTGATCCGCTGTGTTGACGTGACGCATATGACGTGTCCGGCACATTTGCGTGAGCACTTTGAATGGGTCTGAACGACAACGTTCCCGGAAATGTCATCTGTGCCCATACCTTTCTTGACAATTCGGTTATCGTTTGCATTTAACCATATCCGCATCGTCCCAGTACTGTTAAAGAGCTAGCTATGGATGCCTCCTGATGGTGCTCTTGCAATGAGCTTTTGGCCCCCTGTCTGGACAGGTAAACGAAGGCATATGTAGGCTACTGTATCACCAGTGCATCAGGTCTGTGATTATATGTATAGAGGCTCCGAGACCTCTGAGAATTGCTACCAGTGCTAAGAGACTTATGTAGGCTAGTGTATCACCAGTACCTCAGGTCTGTGATGATATGTGTAGAGGCTCCGAGACCTACCTTCTTGGTGATAGTGCTACGAGACCTACGTAGGCTACTGTTACACCAGTGCAACTGGTCTGTGATGATATGTATAGAGGCTCCGAGACCTCCGCCATTGATGCTAGTGCTAAGAGACCTATGTGGGCTAGCATATCACCAGTGCATCAGGTCTGTGATTATATGTATAGACGCCCCAAGACCTCCGCCATTGATGCTAGTGCTAAGAGACCTATGTCGGCTAGTATTCCACCAGTGCATCAGGTCTGTGATTATATGTATAGAGGCCCCGAGACCTCCGCCATTGATGCTAGTGCTAAGAGACCTTTGTAGGCTAGTATATCACCAGTGCATCAGGTCTGTGATTATATGTATAGAGGCTCCGAGACCTACCTTCTTGGTGATAGTTTTACGAGACCTACGTAGGCTACTGTTGCACCAGTGCAACTGGTCTGTGCTGATATGTATAGAGTCGCCGAGACCTACACCGTTGCTGCTAGTGCTAAGAGACCTATCTAGGCTAGTGTATCGCCAGTGCAACAGGTCTGTGCTGATTTGTATAGTGGCTCCGAGAATTACATTCTTGGTTATAGCGCTAAGAAACCTATTTACCTTGTGAAGCCCTAGTGCTAACAAGCTTCCGAATTTCCGTTTACATCCTGACAACTGGCTCATCACCTTACCCCACATGCCCTCCACTAGGCTTGTGATGCCCCGTGACCCATAAACATCTCACATGCCAACATGCTCATTTTTTCATCACATGCTTGAAGTGACTGTGGACTTGCATTGTTATCATTACACGGAACATGTGGGCATAGGTCTGCTTTGCAAAACTAGTGGGGCCCTATGGACTGCGGTGTGCACTTCCTCTACTCAGTTTAGTTGTTTTGGCATAATGAGTATATTCTTACTGAGGCTGGCAATAGGTGTCCATTTAATACCCCGTGACGTTACTCTACATGAAGTCAGCTACGCTGCTCAAAATAATATAAGGAGCAAACGGACGTATCCTCCTTGGATAGATCGTACCGGTAAATACCTGCTCACGAAGCGCTCTAAGTGCTGCCGAATTTACCAGACGGCTTCATCAAACAAAACCTACGGAACCTACCAGGCGGTTAGCAATAAATGTAAGCCAAATATCAGCATACCTCGTCTTTATTTACGGTTGAAATCGTAGGGGATATCTGTAACCTAGCAGTTCATTCGATACCAGTGCTTAGTACTGTGGTACTGTGTTGCATATATTAGCACCATTTAATGAAAGTTGTTTACCAAACCTACTTCTCCCACATTGTATATCTATTTCATTAGCAACCACCTCAAGTTCAAGTTCAAGTGAGACGGGAACGATAGGATGAATCCCGTAAGTGTTCCTTCTTGAGCGGGTCGTCGATCGATTTACTTACCTCCCGTACAGCCTCAATTACATTTACATTTACAGATAGCTCGATGTATTCTGCTCACGGCGACGGTTAATTTTCTAACTAAATATGCCATTTATCCTTGAGTTCACTGAGTAGTAGAGAGCAGAAGAGAGGCCCGTGATAGCTTCTTCAGTTCGTCGTGAACCAACATCGCTATCCGTGTCTAGACAGCTGGTGTATTACTTTCATTACTTAACATTTCACTGTAACCTGCTAACTTCTATAACCCTTTTATGTATCATAATACGACCACAGAGCTTTCCAGAATACGATCAGAACCTTCTCCATGCGAAATGGATCCCACCGGTATGCTTCAATGAATGGACAATCATTTTGACTGTCAATAAGCTACTCACAGCTACCAGATACATATCACCTTATTGCTTCGTTTTCCAAAGAAGGAAGAATGATATTGCGTGATTTTTACCTACCAGATTGTAACTCATCGTCCTTCACATTTACTGACATCTTTCATTTTTGTGCCAACGGTTACCAATGGTAATCATCATATCGGTGCATTCAAACACACATTTTCAGGTTAAGCTGACTAGAAAGTACACATCTCCACGCAATTCCAATCACCTCCATGCAGCCAATCGGATAGCATCGCCATCTTGAATTCATACTGTTTGCCTTGCCACTAGTGGCCAGCCTGGTTGCCTATTGCGTTCCTGGGTCCTGTCCATTGGTCGGGTACTAAACATTCTTATTGAATATGATGTGCTGATCAATCGCTGAACCACATGAAGTCTTCTCTGATTATGTATATTTGCGGGGAGCGAAGAATTCGTGTCCAGCTACCCTCACTGGACATCGGTGGTTGGGTGCAAATAGTTAGAGTGGAAGTGAGGCCATGGTCCAGGTAAGTACTTGTTGGTTATTTCGTCCCATCCCAGACGGAGGCAGTTCCTCAGTTCAATCCCGAAGCTCTCCGATGTTCACGACCTCAGAGAAAAGGGAGAGAGGAACAAGCCGAGAGAAGACCGGAGAGGGACAGTCAATGTACCTAGCGTTTGATCAAAATCCTACCTTAAGACATTTATTTGAGACAACTAGTGTACAAGGTGTAACAGATATTACGCTAAAGATGTTTTTACTTATGCAGAAGGCATAGCCTGATGGGTAGAATACTTTCATGTGCATAGAGATGAAGAGCAGGATTCCGGTAAGATATTCATGAGGTGTAAGCTGACAATGTTCGAATTCTACCTGAGACTAGAAAGTGGGTGTGTAGTCACGATTGGTTATTATCGGAAACCCAAAGACAGTGACGATGTGGCCGTATTTATATATGCTCCACGGGATAAGGATTACCTAAGACACCATAACTACAATGTACATAGGTATATGAAGAAAGGAAGCTGAGCATATTAGAAGCAGGCTAAGATTAAATGGATATCAAAGGAAGACTAAGTGTTGAAGGTAAGACGATCAGAAGATATCGATAATGGACCGGGTTTCAGTGGCCAAAGGTGCCTGTTGGGTTAAGCATTCTAGTTACTAATGAATAACTACCGTGTCAAAGGATCGGACAGCAAACCAGCTGAGCTGTGAATCAACTATACCAAGAGAATAAACATTCTACAATAGGACTGACACCTAGCGAGCTAAGGGGTATTCCCAAAGTTGAATAGAGCCTACAGCGAACAGCTGCTGCAGAGCAGAGATAGGGGGTCAAGGAAAGGATGTATCAGTGGCTGATTCAACCATATCATTAAGACTTTTGACCACATGTCAAGTAAACGCGAGTAAGACAGACGACGGATAACGGCGCGCTAGGAGTGATGAATGGCCATAAATAGAGTTCGGATTAAGGCTTTAGTTACTAGTGGATCCTACAGTGGCACAGAATAGGTCAAAAAACAGCTGAGCTGTGACGCAAACAATCAAAGAGAATGAACATTGTAAGTAATGAGCAGCTCCCAGAGAGCTCCGGGTATCCGCAAAGTTGAATTGAGGCTATGGCGACTAGCTACTGCTAAGCAGAGATAGTGGCTCTAGGAAAGGATGTATCAGTGGCTGGTGAAGCCATATGATTAAGAAGTTTGACCACTACTGATACATTCTTTTCTAGAGTCAATATCTCTGCTTAGCAGCAGCTAGTCACCATAGCTTCCACTTAACTTTGCGGATATCCGGAGCTAGCTCCCTTCTTACAATGTTCATTCTCTTGGATTGTTTGCGTCACAGCTCAGATGGTTTGTTGACCTATTATATGCCACCGTAGGATACACTAGTAACTGAAGGCTTAATCCGAACTCTATTGCTGGTCACTCTTCTCTCTCCTAGCGCGCCGTTGTGTCGTTCGTCCTACTCGCATCAACTCTTCTTGATAGCAGCTAGCCATTGTTGGCTCCATGTAGCTTGCAAGGAGCCACCCCATGACTCTACAGCCCTCATTTTCCTCTGCATTCTGTCTCGCCAAGCTTCGCTCGCATGTTGATTTCTTCATTGAAACCGTAGGTATCCAGTATTGATCAAACATCTTAATGATATGGCTTCAACAGCCACTGATACATTCTTTTCTAGAGCCAATATCTCTGCTTAGCAGCAGCTAGTCACCATAGCTTCCACTTAACTTTGCGGATATCCGGAGCTAGCTCCCTTCTTACAATGTTCATTCTCTTGGATTGTTTGCGTCACAGCTCAGATGGTTTGTTGACCTATTATATGCCACCGTAGGATACACTAGTAACTGAAGGCTTAATCCGAACTCTATTGCTGGTGACTCTTCTCTCTCCTAGCGCGCCGTTGTGTCGTTCGTCCTACTCGCATCAACTCTTCTTGATAGCAGCTAGCCATTGTTGGCTCCATGTAGCTTGCAAGGATCCACTCCTTGACTTTCCAGCCTTCATTTTTCTCTGACGTTTGTCTCTCTAATCTTCGCTCGCATGTTGATTTCTTCATTGAAACCGTAGGTATCCAGTAGTGATCAAAGGTCTTAATGATATGGCTTCAACAGCGACTGATATATTCTTTTCTAGAGCTAATATCTCTGCTTAGCGACAGCTAGTCACCATAGCTTCCACTTAACTTTGCGGATATCCGGAGCTAGCTCTATTCTTGCAATGTTCATTCTTTTGGATTGCTTGCGTCCCAGCTCAGCTGGTCTGTTTACCTATCACCTGAACTGTCGCTTACCTTCACTGGCCTGTTGATACACTCAGCGACCCTATAGGCATACGCTAGTGACCAAGCGTCTGACTGGAATGGCTACATCTGGCCACTTAGTCTCTTCTAGCGCCACCATCTGTCGGTCGTCGTAAATTCGGAATCTCTGTTCAGAAGTAGATAGTGGCCATTGGCCCCATGCATATGCGATAATTTAATGCTTGTTAGGAGCCACTCCGTATCTCAATAACCTTTATTCCTCTAGAATTTCTGCATCCAATCCTTCCGCTGCCCTGCCACCAATTAATCTGTAGGACTCTCGCGGCAACCTATGTATTTTCGCTTATTACGCGCTCCCTCTCGGATTACGCTAACTACTTGCTGTTCATGCACCTGACAATCACTACCATTATTCTAACTCTCTTTGCTCTATCCCTACGCAATTATTGGCTCCTACTAAACGGATACTTCGTACTTTACTTACTTGTACAACGACCTTTTCTCTAGGCAGACGTTAGCAATCCACCTATACGGCTAATGATTCTGTAGGATATTCAAAAGACATTTTCAGCATAATTATTGTTGCACAGTGTACATGCTTTTGTCTCAAGCACAAGTGTTGTAACTTAAGACATTAACAATGTTCAACTCCATGCCTGTTCTTGCGGTCTTCTCTCGGCTGTCCCTCACTTTCCCTTTTCTCTGAGGTCCGGGACTTCTTGGAGATCTGGGATTGGACTGAGGAACAGTTTTGGCCCAAGACGGACGCAACAACCCACATGGACTTACCTGGAGCATGGTAGAACTCCGAAAGACCCGAACTGCAATCACCATAACCCTTGTCCAGTATGGAGAACTGGACATATCCTCATACTCCCAAAAATTATACATCTGTAAAACCTGGACAGCGGAAAAGTTGAACTTTTGCTCACCTGGACATACAACAAGATGAATAATCACGAGGTCCCTCTCCTCCACCGATCTCAAAAATAATGGCGACCCCGATCAAATTACCTGCCAAACTAGCAGAGGAAATTGGAAGCCATTATTCTGCGAAAATCCGAAGGTAAAACCAGTCGTCAAGCGGCTTTGCCAGTTCAACATTAATGTTCAAAATGCTTTACGGCAGTGTTGCAGGACGTGGTGGGTTTTCGCCTGGCAAGCGTTCTCCCTATAAAAAGCCACAAATGTCTGTTTAACAACACTGCGACGTGGCGGATGTGACTCGCCACTGAATAAAGTCACTGCCCACAACTACATACTGGCAAATCGACTAGACTCACATATCAACTCTTCCCGACACTGTTTCAACTACACACGATGGAACCCGATGTATCGTCGTGATACACATCTGTTTTTAAACCTTGATCATGCCTGCGTTGGTGTGTCTCTATGAAACTGAGAATAAACTATTTAATTATTTATTTATTTATTTACAGTTTCAATGAATAGGTCAACAGACGAGCGCCGAATAAGGAGACAGACGTCAGAGGAAAATGAAGGCCGGAGTGTCAAGGAGTGGCTGCTTGCAGGCTACATGAAGCCAACAACGACTAGCTACTGCCAATCAGAAAATTGCACGCGAGTAAGACGAACATCTGATAACGGCGCGCTCGGAGAGCGATGAATGGCAGCAACAGAATTCGGATTAAGGCATCAGGTACTAGTGGATCCTACGGTGGCACAGAATAGGTCAACAAACAGCTGAGTTGTGACGCAAACAATCAAAGAGAATTAACATTGTAAGAAGGGAGCGAGCTCCGGGTATCCGCAAAGTTGAATTAAGGCTATGGCGACTAGCTTCTATAAGCAGAGATAGTTGCTCTAGGAAAGGATTTTTCAGTGGCTGGTGCATCCATATGATTAAGAAGTTTGACCACTACTGGATACCTACAGTTTCGATGAAGAAATCAACATGCCGGCGAAGCTTATAGAGACAGACTGCAGAAGAAAATGAAGGCTGGAGATTCCGGGAGTGGCTCCTTTCAAGCTACATGGAGCCAACAATGACTAGCTGCTGTCAAGAAAATTTTACATGAGTAAGAGGAACGACGCATAACGGCGTGCTAGGTAGCTGGAGCTGTGTAAAAGCCGGTAAGGAAGCTGAACTACAAAAATACTTATGTGTTACAGACAGGTAAGTGCCAGCTGGGCGTCTACCAAGCAGCGGCTGTGCGCTGGCCTGATGACATAAGGAAGGTCACCAGAAGAGAACTAAGAAGGTTGAAGGAAGAAGGTACAGCAGACGTGAAGAATGCTAGCATACAGTAAGTTGTCTGAGTTAGTCACATCACCTGAAGCGAGCTAAAAAAGATTGAGTGAAGAGTGAACAGAAAACGGAAAGAATGCATACTACGGTAGACTGAGCCGGAAAAAGCAGATGAGAGAAGTGGACTACCATTGGACTAAATTGGAGCTGAGTGAGATAGGATGGGGAAAACGCTTATATGTGGTCAGGACCATTTTCCCACAGATAGTCTTCAAGTTTGTTAATACTTAAAAGAGTAGAAACCTGACTGACTGTGAGGTACCTATTAAGTGCTGTACGGAAGTGGATTATATTATCAGATGCCCGCACATTATGTGGAAGCCTATTTCACATATGCGCATATCTGTAAAGATAGAAGTTTGCACGCGTACTACTGTGGGCTTTCGGCAGGATAATGGAGTGCGGTCTGTTACCAAGAGGGTACGAAATGTTGGCTGATGATAGGAAGGGCGTTATTAAGTTCGCAAGAGGATTATTGAAAAGCTGATATGGGAAGATGAGGTTAGTTTTCAGCCTGCGCAACCATAAAGGCTCTAGCACGAGTTTGATGCACCGACCACGATAGCTGAGAGTGGAGTTGCCCAGAAGACGTTTGGTAAACGATCGTTGAACCTTTTCAATGGCTACTCTATCGCATTTTCTGGAGTTGGTAAACACAATGGAGCAGTATTCTAGCAGAGTTCGGGCGCAGGTGTTGTACAGAGCAAGCCTAGATTCTTGCAGTGTCATCGATTTATATATGTAACTTATGAGGGAGCGTGCTTTTGTTGAGCAATGGCTCACTTGCTCTGCGAAGTTCAGAGAACTGGAGTAATGTAAACCTAGGTCTCGAACTGTAAGGCTGTTAGCAAACGGAGTGCCTTGATGCGCTAACGCCTTGGGCGGAACGATGCATCGGTATGAGAGGACGTTGCATTTCGTAGGTGAAAATGCCAGGTTCCAATTGTTGCACCAAACATCCAGAGCCCTAAGGTCGCTTTGAATCAGGGAAAGACCGGCTTGCATGTTTGATGGGTGAATGGAAAACACCATTTTGATGTCATCAGCAAACAGTTAGGACTTGCCATATTGTATTACCTGGAATACGTCATTGATATATAGCAAGAATAACAGTGGGCCTAGTACGCTGCCCTGAAAAACACCACTTGTGACTGGTTTGGGGAGTGATATAGACTCGTTCACCTTTACTGATTGCGTGCGAGATGAGAGATAAGATCGGAACCATGAGAGCAGGCGGTCTGAGGTTCCATAGGATTCTAGATTTACTAATAATTTCGCGTGTGGCACTCTGTCAAAAGCTTTTCTCATATCAAGGAAGATAATGACTAGTGCTTGTTTAGCCTCAATCTGCGCAGTCACATTGTTAAGAAACTCAAATTGGCAAGTCTGACAAGATTTGGACGGTAAAAATCCGTGTTCTTGTCTATTGATAAGGTCGCGACTAAGCAGAAACTTCAGCAGGTTCTCCTTAACAATTCTTTCCATTACTCTCGAGGCAATAGGCGTATGGCTGATGGGGCGGTAGTTTTCTATGTTTTGACGGCTACCTTGTTTATGTCTAGGGATGAATATAGAATGCTTCCACGTGTTTGGATAAACGGCGAATTGCATTGAGAGTGTAAATAAGTTAAGTAGCAGAACAGGAATGTCCTGACCGCCGAGTATCAGCAGTGCAGATGGGAGACCATCAGGGCCAGGGTGTAGTGGTAGCTTAAGTGATCTGATTACTCGGGTTATGGAACGTAGGTCGAAGGTAATAATGTCTAGCGAGTCGTGGGTAAGTTTGGGCACAGCAGTTGGCAAGATCAGGTTGATGTCAGTGAAGCAATCGCAGAAGGGGCGATTAAGAATCTCAGCTATTTCCTTAGGATCGCTGATTACGGACTCATCAGAGAGTCTCAGGGAGGTGATGGATGCTGCTGTGCGATTGTTTCTATATTTCAATAGCTGAGTGAGGGACTTGGTTTTATTGTTGCTGTTATAGGCGGCGCGCCCTTCAGCTAGCTGAACCATCACCTGAGAGTGCTGCCAGTTGTCTATGACTCTGTTCATGCGAACAAGTATATGGAAATCATGCGTCCTAGAGTATTGGTGACGTATTTTCCGGAGCTTCATCAGCACCTTGTTTAGATGGGATGAACGCCTTATCGGTTTTGACCTGCGGCTGTGCATTAGCGGAGCGACCACGTCTAGACAATTAGTGATGTTGTTGTAGAGTTCATGAGTGGCTGTGTCCACATCAGTAGACAAGAAAAAGTTATCCCAGTTAGCTGATCGGACAAGCAGAGTAAAGCTATCCCAGTTAATGCTTTTAAACATTCGCGATTCACCAGTTAGACTAGTTGAGACAGAGAGCGTAAATGATAAATGAACTACCTTATGGTCGCTTCCTGGGATGTTGTCTTTAATGCTAGTAACAGCATCCAAGATGCCAAGCGTAAAAATTAAGTCAAGAGTATTACACAGCCTCGTCGGAACATGGACGTGTTGAATCCAATTGTTCGTACAGATTGTGTCAACAAAGCCTCTGTGGTGGTCTAGTCCCACTGACCAGTTTCTTTCTCTTTGACCACCCCTATGCTACGCAGACTTAAGCGGTATGCGTTATGCAGACTCAAAGCTCTCGTTCCTCCACCCCGTGAGGATGCTTGACTCGTTCATCCTCTATGGTTACAGCCACTTTTCCTGTCATTATTGTACGTGCTATTCCTACGCGCTGACTAATCCAGTCTCGCCAGCTCGGCCACTTGTTATCTGATTTCACTCAGAGTTCTTCGACGTTACAAACCTTGGTTCGGCTGACCCAACAATTTGTTCGCATCACCTGGGAAGCCTCGGGCTCTCCTCCACTCTCTATCAATAAACTTTTCTCATCCCGTTCGTAGCGCCCAAAAAGATAACTTTTATTTTTCATGTACAATTTACTTGTTGACCGATTGTACATTACTCCTTCTAGTTTTAATCTTACAGCCGGCTCGAAACACAACTGCCTTGTAAGATCCCGCGCTCACGTGTACGCTCTTGCCTCGCTTCATTCGTCCGCTTCTTGTTAAAGCCCATCGAATACAGTCCGCTGTGTCCGACTCCGATTGCCTCCTGATATCCGTGCTTAATTCCGCGCAACGTCTCGGACTAGTATTAACTACTCCTATAAATTGGTGACCTCGATTTGCACGCACGAATTCAACTTTTTTCTCGTTTGTATTTTTTGGTGAGTTCGTTCCTTTACACTAATTGGAGAGCCTCGTGGGCTTTCCACTCTTTACCAATAAACTTTTCTCACTCCGACCCTAACCTTTTCTTCTCTCGCTTTCCGTTTTCAATCCTTTTTTAATCGGACGTCCTGCTTTACCTCATTGCCGTGATATTGGCTCATCTGCCTAGTCTGTTTCATTCAGTCTGCTACTATGCTACTGAGACTTACGCGGTATACGCCCCGTAGTCCAAACATGAAGTTTCCCTTAAATCTAGAGCCTGCTAGACCTGCCCACCATTTACTGCTGGCTCCTTTCTTACCTTTACTACATGTCCTTATCCAAACGCGCCGACTAATCAAGTCCTACTCGATCGGCCTCCTGCTCTCCGGATTTATTCAGACTTCTGAGACGTCCTCTCTTTTAGTTCGGCTGACTCAACTACCCGATTACATTACCTGGAGAGCATCGTGGGCTTTTCCCATCTTTCGTCAATAAACCTTTCCCATCTTGACCCTAACTCTTATAATCGCGCTCTGCTTTCATTTCTTCTTCAATTGGAGTGCACGATCTTACTGCTCTGAAGTGATCTAGTCCCACTGACTAGCCTCTTTCTCTCTGAATGTTCCAATGCTACTCTGACTTAAGTGGTATACGGTACGCAGACTCAACGCTGTTGTCCCCCTACCCGGAGATTCTGCGTGACTCGCTCACCCTCTATTGTTGCGGACCTTTTCCTGCCTTTACTTTTACCTGCTATCCCTACGCGCCGACTAATCCAGTCTCGCTAGATCAGCCACTTGTTTTCCAGTTTTACTCGGAGTTATTCCACTTTACAAACCTTGGTTCGGCTGACTCAACTTCTTGCTTACATCACCTGGAAAGCCTCGTGGGCTCCCCCACTCCTTATCAGTAAACCTTTCTCATACAGACCCTAACCTTTTCTTATCTCGTTTTCTGTTTTCATTCCCCTTTTTTAATCGGACGGCCAGCTTTACTGCCCGGCCGTGATCCTGTCTCACTGGACTAGTCTCTTTCTCTCTGACTGCTCCCATGCTACCGAGGCTTAAACGGTATAGGCTCCGCAGAGTTAACTCTATTACCCCTACTCTGAGGGACTGCTAGACTTGTACCCTCATTATTGTTATAGCCCCTTTCTTATCTGCATTGTACGACCTAGTCCCAAAGCTCCGATTAATCCAATACCGCTTAGTCGGCCTGGGATTTACTGAATTCATTTGGACTTCTGAGACATCACTTCTCTTGGTTCGGCTGACTTAATGGTTCTGTTTACACTACTTGGAGAGCCTCGTGGGCCTTTCCACTCTTTACCATTAAAACCTTCTCACCCCGACCCTAACTTTTTCTTCTCTCGCTTTCTGTTTTCAATCCTTTTTTAATCGTACGGCCGGCTTTAGTGCACTGCCGTTATCTTGTCTCACCTGATCCGTTTGTCTCTTTCTGCCTGCTTTTATTTTCCTATTATCCATTGCCTTTTCTCTTATTGCGCTCCATTTTTATTCGCGCGGCTTACACTCATTGCGCCTATCCAACTTCTCCTCGTGCGCATGATCTCCTTCACTCAGAGCTCGCTCCTGATTATTGGCGGCACTCGGACCATTGCTAAGTGTTTCTTGACTGGTACTTCCATTAGTATGCTCAACTTACCACTCTTCCTATTCTTATGCTCTTTACCTTATGCTCGCATTTGTCTATTATTGAGAACGTACGTGTCAAAACGACTTCCAATGCACGGCAGCTTTGGCTCCCTGTGACCATTTTCTCTAGATTCTGACGGCTTTTGGACTGTAGAATAATGAGCGCTTTAGCGTAATTACTCGTACGAACTACTCTGCGCACTGCCGTCAGCATTCATTTGCTCCTAGCCGATTTCTTGAAATTCCTTTTCCTCTTGGAACCTTGTTCTACGTAGCTTGCTCCCGCATTCGGTCTCAACCTAGTTGTCCTTGGTTTCACCTAAGATGCCTCTCGCATTGGGACTTCGGCCATCATCATCGGTTTACCTGTTTCTCTCCAACCATCGCATCATTTGCTTAACTTTTCTTAAAACGCTTTGTTATATCGGCCTTTTGACCATGCGCGTGCAGAACCTTCTTTCCACTCTCTTCTCACTCTCTCTAAGGACGTACGCAGTCGAACCTGCAGTATGCTCCTTATCAATGCAAGATCCATGAACCACAAAATGCACGACATCGGTCCTTTTGTTCTTCTCTCCTCTCCACAAATCGTTCTGATCACAGAAACATGGCAATCCTCAAGCACCACTGACAACAACTTAAATATCCCCGGGTACACCACGTTCTGCAGTGGAGGCAACAACCAACGCGGAGGAGGATGCTTTATTTACTTAAGGGACAACTTTGGTGCCTCTGAATTTGAGTTGTTACCAATTGGAGACCCAGAGGATTCAATCTGGATCCAGACCAATGGGGGTACACTTGACCTCCTTATTGGTTGCGTATACAATCCCCCACATGCCTTTAATACCAAGATTAATGAACTAGTAAACCTCTTCAATGACGTCTCCACAATGTCCCCACGCTACAAGATAGTGGGTGGTGACCTTAATATGCCACATGTCTCTTGGAATGGCCAGAGTGCACCTCTCAAATACAGAGGCTTTGTTGACACAATCTATACGAACAATTGGATTCAACACGTCCATGTTCCGACGAGGCTGTGTAATACACTTGACTAAATTTTTACGCTTGGCATCTTGGATGCTTTGTTGGAGACCGGAAGCATCGTCATAAGCAGATCAATCTTGAAGCGAAGCTCAGAGAGCATCGAGAACGAACGCTCTACATTTCGCAGCCGGGTACCAAAATCTTTTCAACTGCGGTGATTTGATAATTTGAAATTTGCTGACGTTCATATAACGTGTAAAACGTGCAATGTCACATACTGAGCAAGCAGAAACAAAATGATGTGTTCGGAATTTCCAGATGTTCAAAGCAGGAGGTAAATGTACTTGTTTGCTTTTATTGATACCTTATAATTCCTCTTCCTCCTGCCAAGATCGTTCTGCATGTTTTGTGATTAACCTAGGAACTACTACGTGGTTAGGTCAATGAGGTTAACAGGCTATCGTAGGAGGTATCAAGTGAGAACGAACTGTTTTTATTTTATGAAATACTGCCTAGTAATCATAGCACAAAAGCAGTTTTACATAATCTTGGAATCTCGTGGGAGTTATCCTCGTTACTACATCGTCCGTAAGTTCCACATAAGTGAGCAAGTGTTCAAAGAGTCCGGCTTTCCTTTCGTAAATGTCAAAAAGTTAGCGCTATGACACAGCCGTGAAGTAGAGAGTTGTGTTTGCAGTTATCCTCTGGATGTCACACCGTGAGTGGATGTATGAAGTCCTTTACCCAAAAGAAATATTTGTGAAACGGCAGCACTGTGTTGTTTAAAGCAATGTTTAGAGCTTTTAGGTACGTCAAGAAGGGCATAAAGCATGTATTCCCGTATTTACCACATCAGGTCGTTCATATCGGTAAGGTTAAACCGTCAACATCTATTATTTAAGGCAATTTACAAAGTATATCCTTTGTTATAATCGTTCACTGGTCCACCGGAGATAAATGGTAGTCCGACGCATTTAGGAACAGTTTGATATTTGGAGTTGCGTACTTTTCTTTAGCAACCGTGACAAATTTTACATGGAGTGCTATCGAACGTTTTTGTCTAGTTTCTTATTCATTGTAGTCTGTCTTAGAAAAAAGTGCTGAATACATCCTAAGACAGCTTTGGTTTCAAGAAATCACATCTAAGTTCTCACTTAATATTTTACGAAGTTAATCTTGAAATGAACCTCACGCTTCTATTTGAACAATCAGTGGCATGGACAACGAAAACACTGGTTGTGCGCATCCAATTCCGGATTTGACTGTCACTGCATCCTCCAAGGAGACTGCCACAGGACACCGGCGCTTACAAGGAGACCATGAGTGGTATGCGTTGCAACACCCACAGCTCCAATGACACACTCTATATCCAGTGTAAACCTAAAGGAATAATACCTGGAAACATGTCGATAGGGGCGACATTTCATCAACGGGGCCGGCGCACACTTCTTCACAGGCAGACACAAGTACGTTGCATTTGGGAAACAATTGCACCCAAGGCGGTGGCTCGCCCGTAGTCCGCTCCACATTGAGCGCGTGGAACCAGCCTTTGAGTCTAACAAGGCCGTGAGGACCGAGCACATTGCCCTCTCCTGGGGCCAGTATGGATGTGATAGTGGGTGATAGACAGGTAGGCACTTTGTCACATGTACATGAAGCCCAGCCACACTGGGGATAACAAACCACAGTCAATCACTTGTACTCGATAACAAATAAGAAAGAATACGAATAAGCCGACATAACTCCGTTAGATTAGCAAGCGTTTTAAATTGGCTGTTAGCCAATGCGCGATAAGTTCAATATGTTAAAATATAGGTATATAAAACGTCTCACAAAGGCGAAAATGTTAAAGAAGTTAACCATAACTAGCCCAAGTGACGTGTGCAAGTTGGGAGCAAATTATTCAGGCAAAGGTTAAAATGTGCTAGGCAATGAGTCTTAGGACAATATAGCAAAATCGCCACCTGAAATAATGAACCACAGCAAGTAAGCACGCTGTCAGTAAATCGAATGTAGCTTACCTATCAAGTCTTTGCCTGTTTTGCTTGTATTGACACTAGTTCCGATTGGTCTCGCTCGTGCTTCCATAGACCTGCCTGACCCTAGCACACACGACCGCATGCGCTACAGTACCATGAGCTAGACGTCGATGGAGTACACCCCATCGGTGTTTGTCCATTCCGCATCTGCCGCTGTTCTTCGCATGCACGAGGGCTATCTCTTGCACCTCGTCAACTGCCTTGGTGATCAAATCGCAAAATGCACGCCGATACACCGCCTTCCATTCGCAACCTACGAAATCAAGATTGGAACGTTGTAGACTTAACTTGATCAGATTCAAGTAAGAAACCTTCAGTTTCACCACATGTCGCTTCCCAACACTCAGGTGACTATATAATAACTGCTTCGGTATCCGCCTCAATCCCATACAACACACAGGACCAGCCACCTCAGTTGTCTTGGCAACAATATGCAGTACACTGCGTACATGCCACTTTGGTGCAGCACCACCGTGTCTGCAACTCTGTTGCATCAACAGATGGGCAGAATCCGTCGCAGACACTGTTGATGAAACCGTTCGAGATAACGTACATCCCTCCAATACATTCTCCAGGTTTCGCTGCCATATAGCAGAACGGAAAACATAATGTGTATGTAGACCAACAGCTTCGTGCCAAACGCAAGCTATTGGTTAATCTATTCATAAATAAAAACCTAACAAAAGTGACACCTTCAATGCAATGCCAATTAGACGTATGAGAAAATACGATGTATACTAACTATGGTTGCTCACAGAAATTTCTTCGAAATCCAGGTGAATTCCTGGAGCATATCGGGCGGACAGTGTAGCGCTGCAGAACATTTTTGGTCGGTAATTACGAATTGCAATAGTTCCAATCGATTCACTTGGATGTGATGGGAAGCAAGGACTATTTATATCTATAATGTTGCTACGGAGAAGACTGTGAAACTGCAGTAATAAGAACAGCGGTCAGCCAAATAATTAGGGTCTGAAATTCGCCATTGTTAACTTCTGAATCATGAAGCAATAAAAGCGTTAACTCAGTATACCTTCAGTTGTGCTTATTGATAAACAGAGTAAATTCAATAGCATAACGAGAAGAAAGTCATTTTTGTCCCACCCAGTGTCTGCTTCACGTCTTGGTTTATCAGTGATTATATGCTTGTTTGCCTCTAGCATATAAAATTACCATGAATTAGGCGATCCTATTAAGCGCGATTCCTGACGCCACGTGCATCAAGCAATTTAGCAACCGCAGTTTTGACTGTTTTTCTTGGATCCAGCAGATTTACCTATTGGCTATATGATTATGGCTTCAGCTCAGTGTACCTCATCACCCGGATAAATGTACACGGATTATTACAATCGCCTACCTGTTTTGGTCTGATGAAAAGCAAGTAGGGTTCTAACACGTAATGGTTCTATAGAAGGACCTCATTTTGCATATGCAGTATTAGGAATTTCGACAAAATTACCGAATGTCTACTCCGCTAAAAGACAGACCCATAAGCCACTTAGTTGTAGTGTGTAGCATCTTTGATAATTATTACATATAATTAACCTATTTTTATCATAAACATCCAGGACTCGGTGAGCACTTGCTTTATTGCTGCTTATTTTAGCCTTAACTAGTGTCTGAACGATTAGCGCTTTTGGCAGTGTGCAAATAGCAAATATTAAATGGCAAACATACCATTAATCCAGATTTAGTAAATTGCAAAAACACATATTTCAAACGGTTTTCGTTAGAGACAGGCTTGATTTATTAAAGAAAGGCTGAAGGATAAAGCATAGCTTTGAAATGGGATACGAACATGGAATATACTACAAAAGAAACACATGTAAATCCATAAAAAAGCAACGAAGATGTAGTGGTAGAACCTCACTACTGGTGAGTTGCCATTTGGTTCTGATTGCAGGTACATATATGTGTTAATCTGTCATGCGAATCTTGCGGATTCAGAACTCCGAAAGGACGTATGCAAGTAGCTAAGTTGCCGGTTGATTTCTCCAATTTATTCCTAACCTAATTGGAATAGTTCTGTTTCTTGGTTGCATCTGGTAACAGTCAGCGTAGGTTACTTTCGGTGATGCCGCAGTGGACTAGTTGCATCCTAGCCCCTATTTGCAAATGCATTGATTGCAGGGTGTTTGTGCAAAGATCGTGGATCGCCAAATGCAATACATAATCAAGTTCAGCATGCAGTGAAATATTGCCAGTAATTTCGAATGCTTAGAAGATACCTGTGACCGATCAAGTAACCATGAGCTCAGCAAGGGTTGGAAAAATCGGTTGGTATAGTTGGAATAGCAAGAAGTTGTGAATAAAGATGTCAGTCTGAGTGATCGGACGAAACTTACGGTTAACCAGATAATCGAGCGTACGCTAGTATTTCACATGTCATACCACGTTATTCAGAAGAAGCCTTCAGTAAGAAGGTCTCGCCATGGAATTGCCAATATCCTCTGTACTGGCGAACCCGTATATTAAAGAATTAAAAACAAGGCGTTAAAGGACATCATATTCCAGGAAAACGACCGAAGGTAAACAATTGTTTTCGATGATTCATCTTCAGACCTGTACAATCATATGGGTGAAATAGCAATGGGCACTTACAAGTGGATTAACGACCAGTTCAAATGAGATTGATCACGTGTCGACCAAAGGCATGAACCATTAACAAACAGCAAACTAGGGCTGAGGCACAGTTGCACAATTGCATTTGCACTCCGAATGGTCGGTTTTGGCTGGCCAAGGTAGCTTAACGGCTTCGATCAGCTTCTTTTGTGCACACAAAAGCAGTTGATACGACCGAATTCTGATCGCCTCGGCAGTAGCAAGGATGCGGTGGCGCAGGCCTTTCGACTGGAGTGGAGGGACCCTGTATAATATTCGTAAGGCACTGACTGGGTCAACCTCATGCCCACTATCATTAAAATGTTGTTTGACTATTGTAGCTGGCACATATATACATGCTAGATAAATATAAATCACGGGTTTGATTATCACATTATCCCCCTTGACGACAGTATGCATTTTAGGCTTGTGCTGGATTCTCGTAGCGGTGTAACACATTTCTTGACTGCCTGGTTCTAATAATGGGGGGAAGTTAAAGGCGATCATGTGTCGCAAGACAACATATACTGACGGGGTACTTCACTACACTTTCAGTTATCATAAACAGGTTTAGCCTGGGATAGCTTTAGCGCTGTTCTACAGGGCACAATCCTTGTGCAGGATGAAGGAGGATTGAAATTATGAGCGGAAAATGGTAATGAGCCAGGTATTAGGAAGTGGTTACTCACGGCGGCCCTTCAAACGCCAGATGCATAAAATGCTAAACCGGCAGTCAAGATGCATACGGGTGGAAAGGGACGGTAGGAATTCCCTACAAGCAAGACACGTCGGAGGTAATTCCGAGTGTAATAAACAAGGCAAATATATGGGTTGTCTTTCAGCGTTATGCACTGGTACACCTAAAACACCTTTTTCCCATGATATGACGGATTACTGTGTTTATAGGGTTTAATGTCATGAATGTACAAGTGTGCACACACACACAAGGATTTCAAACCATAGGAAGCGCATTTCAAGGGCACTAGGAAAATAGTTTGCATCCCGGGCAATAGTAAGAGAATCAGCCGTGTCCGTGCAAGCATTAGACGCCGGTCATCATATAGACTGGAAAAGATAAGGTCGTTAGGAGAGGTACACGATCAACACCTCATCGGTTTGTTGCTGTGACAGTGGAATTCAGAAATCTGACGAATGCATTAATATAAGGGAGTATATAGAACTCCCTAGTGCGGAGCAAGCAATCTTAGGCTAGCCAGCCTGACGAGCATGAGTGTGTGGATCAGAATGGATAGTGCATATATACTCGCTTCATCGAAACTATGAGCTTATCCGTCAATGCCATGACGCACAAAGGAACACCTGGATTATCCCCACTGTGCTTGCACCAGCTGAGTTGACATCACGAAGTGTGACTGTAATGACATCTATACTCATGTCTCGGGTAATGCGGTTATCTCCCCTATTAAATCCCACTCATTGCACACTAATTCACATCGTCCGACGGAGCCCTTTTGTCAAAAACGCAACGTAACCGAACTACTGTATCAACCGATTGTTTCGGAACATCTGACCTCATGGTCACCGATTGTTTATATAACTACCATTACATTGAGGTCATCCTCATGCAGTAAGTAATGCTAGGCCATCACGTATGAGTGGTATTTTTTAACCATTAGAATAAACAGGGATCTGGTACTAATTCATGTGCCACTGCACGCTAAACTTTCATCGGGTCGGAAATGCTACTGCGAACTCAAACTTTTATCTGTCGTTGCAGGGAAAAATTTCTATTGCTCCCAACATGCGTTTTCGGATACAACAGCCATCAAGCTTTTGAAGCTGACTGGGATTACTCAGGCAGCGAAACCCAACTGCTCCTTCTGAATAAACTACGTTCACTCCCCTACAGTGGTTTGTGACTTCAGTTTAACTACAGCAAGCAAGTAGGACGTTTCCTGCAAAAGTTGCCCTTTACAAATCAAATTGTGGAATGAAGAAACAACCTTGCATTCGAACCGTACATCTAGTGGGTGCATGTATATTCATGTACAAAAAAACGACATGAAAGGGGCAATAGGTTAGCTTTAAATTTCTATGCCTTAAGAAGTACAAGTGAGCTACAATCCGTAACCATCCTGGTAGAGCTGGTCGAATTTACACTCATAAGCTGAACGAATTTGAATTTGAATGCTTCATCTAGACAGTACTGGAGAACGGATTTACCGGCCGATTTATGGGATGGTACGCAACATCACAACTAAGACAAATTATCAAACAATGTTCCATAGAGTAAGGTAATCCTTATGCTTCTGGTTAAAGTGAATATCTTTTTATTTGTACCATTACGCTGCTGAGCAAGTGGAATTTCACCACACCAGATGCATGGTGTGCAAACCTAACCTGTAAAGACCGGACTCTCAAGTAACCGTTTTGTTGTGTAACTGCACTTTTGCTAGCAGGTACCTTGGCCGAATTGATAGAAGGCTGTCAACGGAAATCACAGAGCCGGCCCCACCTTAGGTCGGAGGTATGTTGTGTTACATCTTAAGGGAAATGGTATAGGGAGAGCTATTAGGACCAGTACGCTCGTCTATTCTTGCTTCTGACAACTAGGCAGTTTCCATCTGGAAGTGACATAAGGTTAGCTGCTAGAAGTATATAAGTCTTCATGTCCATATTTTTCTCACCACAGCTCAAAAGTAGTGTCTTGTTTTAAAGGAGCATTAACTACAACATTTAAGGAATAGGTGGTGTGGAGTGCTTTTTAATAAACTACAGAGGATAAGGTTAGTTTCACTGTCCAAGTTATCGTGGCTGCAGAGTGCAATAGCACGACAAATGGGCTACGAAATTTAAAATGTAAATTGAATCTCCAGCGGAATCTAAAAAGGTAACTGAATGCGGGTTTTGGGCTGTTTTCTGAGCATTGTGATGATTGTGCAGACGTTTTGTTTCCTGACTAGGCATACGTACCAGATCAACAAATACGGCAGCAATCATCCGACAGCGCACAAACGCAGCTGCTTGCGAACCCTTTTCAAAAGAACACAAACCCATTGTAGCCCACAGCGGCTGAGACGGGCAGAAGAAGACCATCTCTTCAAGCTGCTGAAGCGGAACTCGTACCCGAAAGGCTTCATTCTACGCTGCCTCTCACCACAAAAGGTTGATCGGCACACCTCGATAAAGGCAACAGCTGCGAAGAGAACAGCACTGCACTATATCAACGGTATCTCTGAAATGGCAGCGGGGCTTTTATTGCCTTTTGGAGTCAAATGTGCACACCAGCCAACGGAAACATTTCGCAACAAACTTTTAAAAGTGAAAGATAAACTTACCAAAGAGGAAGAAACTGGTGTGATGTATAAGATCCGCTACAAGAACGGCGAAATACTACCTGGGACAGACTGGAAGAAAACTTTTCACAAGGCTACACGAATACAAACTAGCCATATGTCGCCACGATCAAAAATCCCTGATGTCAGTGCATATGGATGCCGAGAACCATAAATTCGACCTAGAGCATGCCACTATCCTCGGAAGGGTTAAAAGCGACAAGCATTTGAGTTCATTGAAGCCTGGCATTCAAAACAGAACTCCGCCAATAAGTGCTTGGACATTGAAGTCGCTTACATGGCACTGCGAACCAGTCTCCTGAAGCCGCACTGATGATGTTGCCTAGTCAGGCAACGAAACGTCTGCATAATAATCACTCAGCTCGAAGAATAGCTCAAAACCCGCATCCGCACCCCGAGCTACGGTTATTCTCATTTATTTCAAGTAACTCAATTTATATCATAACATAAGATGTTGGAACTTACTGAACAATATTGTTGCGTTGAATGTAACCCCTTGTTCACCAGGTACTGAGAGGACAATTGTCATCGCATTTGAAGAACTCTGGATTGTACCGGGAACTGTGCCGTTATTCTTCTCGAAAGTGTGTATGACTTCGGCACCACAATCACGACCGTCCAATATTCTGACAAACCCTAATATCGACTTTATCTGTTAGTCAGAAACCAACCGGAAAACTTCAGATTCAATACACGTTGTTTTATCTACCATATATAGGAATAATGATGGTTATCATGGGAAAATACCAGGTCAAATGAAATATTGGTTTCAAAAATCGCAGGATCTTTATGATTGGATAGCTATGTTACCCTATCCACTGTACCATCGTTCCAAAATTACGAATTAAAATAACATTTACTTTGGTTAATATATTAACTTTAGAGTGAATAACGCAAAGCAATAATTCCATTATCTAATAAATGATTTACCAGGACATTTAAATAGTCTTACCTTTTCTTGTGTTGAACGCGATTAACGCAGAGGTGGATCCAACTACATTGGTTTAGTTGATTGAATGCCACGCCCCATGTTTATACTCTGTGGCTGTTAGCTTAAATAATGAGCGGGTGGAATTGTCTTTCATCAAAATAGCTAGCAGTGGGTTATTATCAGTTTTACAGCGTAGCTTAAGGCACCCTTTAATTAAATATCTTAGCTCATAGCCTGACTAATCCCGTTTGGGCTCAGAAATGATTTTCTCCGACCCAATATGCATCGTGCTTATCCACGCATGCCAAATCATAAGTGCATGTAATTGTAACCAACTTTATCTAAACATAGATCTTCTTTACGGTGTCTAGCGTTTGCATTTTAGAATTCCACCCCTTCCATTTTAGCCCATGTTTAGAATATGTGAGTAAGGTAGATGATCAGGCTCACTTGTAGCCATCCTTCACACCTATCACTCCAGTTGTGCAAGTGGTACTTAAGGACAAAGAGGCGCTTCCAATCTCATTTCGACAAGAACAACACAATGAAACGTATTGACAGTTACAGTCAAAGTAACTCTCAAGGCATATAATGATAGCTGTGTCTCATCTGTCTAAATGCGTACAGGTATTTCGTTCGCTGTTTTGTCGCATTGTACGGGCTTCGACGAATATCGTTTTAGTGTAAACAAAGCCCGCAGTATGGGTATGGAGATAACGAAGTTTCACTAGAACTATCTTGCAATGTAAGCAAGTCGAGCAGCTTCGAACATTTATAATGTTTATGGACATGTTCTATTAATTATTAGTATATTGAAAATACTACAGTAAGTTTAGTTCCCTCTCAGCGACACATGTACAGTGAAATTTGCGGGGTTAATTTGGTTATTCACATTGACATTTGACCAGATAATTAGGAGAACTCTATATGCATCGATGCTTATAACTACACTGGTCTCATCCCGCAAACTGATGGGCAATGATAGCCAGAATACTTGCATAATGCATAAGACTGAGCCACCATACAATGTGTCTTAAATTACCATGATTAACATAAATGTGACATGATTTCGGAAGACAAGTACTGGTAGTTATTGCGACACGGGTACACAATGCTGTTAACTAGTATCAGTAATTTGGTACATGCCATCATTCCCTTTAAATTTAATCATACAACCTTCATCTGCGTCATGAAACTAACATAATCCCATATAGCAAAATGCAGCTTACGTTAAGCAAAAAATGAAGTTATCTGCTTTTTTGTGCGTCTGTTTTAGATGAAGAGATTGGGAGCTGGCGCTGCCAGTTTGGTATGTACTACTTTCAGTTTGTATGTGAATATTTCACGTTTTATCATTTTTGTATTGTTTAATCTAATCGTGTGGTTCTAATCTAACAGTCCGTAGTGGTTGCTGCAGGATGGTGCGCAAAATTGTTGTTTAATTTATCCTGGCAGCTGGCTCCAAAGCACCGTTCAGCGCTGATAGTCAGGTGGTACAAAGTAGCTCCTCTTAGGCGGGATTTGTAAAAAACATTGATTCTTCCTAGCACAGTGCAACTATTATCTCCAAGGAACTTACACCGCGATGTAAGTATAGGTTTATAGATATCAGTGCGTTTGTATGCATTATATTATTATTCATATATACCGTTTTAACAGGTCCATTTATTCTGGAAAGACTACGTACCTATTTTGTGCAATCACCACTTACGTTAGCTAAACTTGCGCAAAACTAGTGAAAACACAGTTAGGATAATCAACAAGATCCCTTGATGCTCCTGCAATCATATATACGCCAAGATTCGTACGTTAATCTTAGTGGGTCATAGTTGGATAGGTCTTTAAAAAGTCTGCCACATATACATATGTGTTCAAATTTTTGGTAGAGCAGTTTTCTTCTAAGTCATTAGTGAGGTTATATTGCAGTGTATACACATAGTTTAAAATTATCAATGATGACAAACTGCGCCGAATGCATCCATCCAAAATAGGCAAAAGGCGATGGACAAATGACTAAAATCTACAATAAATAACTGAACAAGCAGGTAACATATGCAACCCAAATACATGCAGCTCAGAACCGGGATACTGTAAAAACACCCCGACAGCTGAAGAAATGCCAGAATTCCAACAACCAGATAACAATTTCCAATCAAAGCAACAACTTAGAATGGCCCTGGGAATTGCAGTGCCGTCATGACGATTAAAGACGACCAGCAGCCGAGCCCACAAGGGTCAATATAGACTTATGTCTAAGATCCGCATCAATAAGCACGCCTCTAATATATGAGACCCACAATTTGCTGTAGACCAAAGTATAAGCACATTGCAGCACTTTAACCAAACATCGTGCTCTTCTAGTTTCAACGACGTGAGACGAAGCCAAGGTAAACGCAAAAGGACAGATCATCTATGCTGAGATAGCTTTGCTCGGCATTATTCTTCTACGAAAAAGCAGCTTAGCAGAGAAGAATGTACAATCTTTTAATCCGAATGTGACTCCCATATCAAGCTTTTAGACGATCTTAATACGCTACTTGCCAAGTAGCTTGGTTGTCAGCTGTATCGGAAGCAATGTTTTGTACGCTTGGTAGCCACTATTCATCCCCCTCTACTGTCGGTATTAAAAGTGAATCACCGTTTGACCTCCGATATGAAGGGTGTACTTGCATGCTCATACGGGTAATTCCTTTTGCTTGGGGTACAAAACTTACACTCGGTCAAAATCGGTGCCTCAGCAAAAACGTTAAGGGAAGACTGACTACAGGTTATCACAAATTTAACAATTAACCAAAATGTCACCCGTCTCACGATATACAGACAAACTGAAGAATCAACTTTATTTTGTTCGTACGCTCATTGAGAAGGAGATGCTGGATACACTAATCACGTAGTAGACGCCTGGTCGAAATGATCATGCAGGGCTGTATTGACAATACCTAGTATATACGGAATATGTTAGCGAAAGCAGGTAGGAAGAACACGTGATCACCTACTACGGCATGCTCTCCAGCGAACAGCTAGTCCTCCCTAGATGAGAACCCGCCCGATGTCGCCTGAAAGAATCTGGTCCGTCTAAGGAAAAATTAATATTCTAGAACAGTAGCAATCGGAAACACATGGCTTTATGTAATTCTGCCTGGCCGGCCTATAAATCTTCCATATATGCCTAGTATGGGTTACCTATATAACACAATAAAACCACTGATTCAAGTTAGTCTGTCAAAACAGATTTCACCGCCAAAGAAACCTAGCGGTGAAATTCAGTATTAATCCGAAAAAGCTTTACAGGCGCGTCAATAAGCTTAGCATTTGAGGAACTAAACCACATTTATACGTGTAGCAGATGGCCGATTGGTAACTAACAAAGATGCGGTCAACGCGTTTTAACAACGTTTCATCTACACTATCCAATGTGATTCGTCATATCAAATGCATTCCATAATGCTTACTCCACCACTAGCTTATTACACGTACCTTCACCGCCATGAATGCGGTGGAAATACGATTGCATTTGCTCGTGTACACCTAGGTTAAACTGAATGTAACAAGACGGGGAACCTTGTGGTGAATTGCCATGAATATTTCTAGACCGTTTGTCCTGTTCTATGAATGATCTTTTTATGACACACAGGTTATTACCATGTAGACTTATGGAATTCGCTCATATGCAAGGCACAGAAATCGTGAAGAGTCATCCAACTACGGTCCAATAGTTCTCCTCCCTGGGTAATAGAAAGTTATGGAAGTTACTAGCACAAAAGCGCTAGTAGAATAAAATGTGAACAATTTACTAGGAGTATAACAGCAGCAGAGGTTCTACTGAATTAGGTGCTGAACAGCCTTGCTGGAATTAGTTTGTTAAAGTGTCAAAGTCGATATCACTGTCTGAATTGCCCTGAAGTTATCGACCAAATTGACTGGCTATTCTACTTTTAAATGTTTGAACCTATGGTGTTTGTGATCTTGTTCCGGGATAGACATGCAACCTATTCATATAAAGTCAGCATAGTCTTCGTGCCCACGGTTGTGTCAGACCCAGCTGAAATCCAGTAACGTATACATTAAATGTCGACATAGGGTCGTTTCATTACAACTTTTCACCAATAGCCTGGCAAGTGTAGTGTGGTAGAACATATTACTAGTTGCGGACGACGTTAAGACCTGGCAATACTTGAAGGCAGTAGATAATCATACGGCACTACCTAGTGACCTCGACGTGCTCTAAACGTCGTCATTCAAAATACTGATGAACTTGAACTTGGCGAAATGCAAGATCTGCGTACATTTAGACATCGCGTTGGGGGCAAGCACTTAAATTATGCCTCCCAGAAAAGCGATCTCCCAGTAATTCGGTTAGATGAATTTAGCTGCAAGACACCAGCTTTAATTTTATCTAAAAGAATCCTTCAGTAACATTTTCCACAGGAAATCGGTTGGAAATATATTTTTCATGCCACTTCCCTTTCCGACACTACTGATTGCTTACATGAGGCTTGATGTGCAATACGAAATTCAAGTCTGGTACCCTTGGCTCAAAAAATTGTCGCTGCGCGTATAACTCTACAATGTAGCGCGACCAAATTCGCTAGGCATAGTTCCAATTCCCATAACAATAACAAATACATACCCTTAGGTTGCGTATAAGTGAGTGTCGGAGTCAGCTAGGAGAGAAAATTAAAGTCTAGTTATTTTGTCGAACCCTAATCTTACCCGTCGAGACATTTTGCCACTTGGCTGCAACAGCAAGTGGGGATTCCACCAGCCAGCTAAGCTTACAAGTGGATGCCGAAAAAATGTCATCGTTAGTTATGCGTACATAACATAAAGCACCTTTACAACTCAAAACGATTTCCCCTCCAGTTTCCGATATTGAATAAACACCATGATAACAAACCACTTATTTATCAAATATTGTATGCCAATTCAACCGAAGGACGAAATAAGGCTACCCAACCCAGCTACTATCCGGATATCTTCGTAACAGCTGTGATGGAGTTTGCATTAGCGCTCATAAGAACAACTTATTTAATTAAATAAGCCCGGGTATTTTGTTCTCCCGTCAAATATTACCTTTGATATTCTGATCTTAAACACCGACACCCTACGGGACTGGCCCTGAAATAGCTATTAGTTATTTTCTTTTTCTTTCTTCCCCTTTTCATTTACTGAGCATTATTGGAACATCCTTTATTAAACAAAACGACAATGCGCTTATGAATATATTACTGTGATTTAATTACTTATCTGTCCTGCTCATTCGGATTTGACACGTAACCGGTTCCCTTTTACAGAATAATGGCGGCTGGTTTTCCATAACTGGCCGTTATTGTCGTACTCAATAAAACACTGATTAGGCATTTGTCCTGCTACAAGCAGCGCAGTCAAAGTTGTCACGCTCAACACATTAAACTACATCACAAGCAGATTCCTAGCTACTTTATTAAGCATATCAAGAGACTGCGAAAGCTGCTATCCTTTGCGGTTTTCTTTATTCAAACACAACGAACACTTCTACATCTGTTCTCTTCGTTTGTTAGAAGTCGGTTCATTACTGATCGCGCTATCAGGCTAGCTGCATAGGTTCTTAAATTTGTTTTAACCTGAAAATTACGAATACGATATTGAAAGCTAGGGCTTTACTACAAATTTTGAGGTTGCGGCCATGTTCACTTAGACCGTGATCAATAATTTGGCCGACGTCAAAAACCAGGTTTCGCTAAATGACATATTTATATAAGTATTTTTATAAAAGTACCTAACAAAAGACGAAACAATGAGGAAAATTGAAATTAGTAATCACACAATAATGTCATACACCGAAATAAATTAAAGTATGCCTATATGATTGCACTTCTATTTTGTAGAAACTAAACGCTGGGAAATGCTGAGGACATAGTTAGCTATTAAATTTGAGCAAATGCGTTTATGTAAAACGAGGGTAGAGAAAATGTAAGATGTGAATCCTGGGAATTTGACCTGAGGATTACGAGAAAACACGGAAGTTACTTCTTAATAAATATATTTCAGCCCTATGAAAATGATTCTTTGCAGAAAGGTAATCCACCTTGCAAGGAATATTGGGCAAATCATCTTGCTACTATGCTCGAAATCCCTTACTTAAGCAATTTGGCTAGTTCCTGCCCACAAGCTCGTATGTCGAAACGTTGAGCATGTTGGGCGTTAGACAGATTGACGCATATCAAAACGCATCGCTCTACTTACTTCCCCGATTTATTCAGAGGATAAAGTTTTGAATGACGACCAGTACTATTCATTTAAGCAACTTGTTCACAGAATATGGACAAACACAAATTCGATATTCTTCATTAAAAATATTACAAGGCTGCTGTATCTAAATACTGGACTCTAAAGAAATTAACACTTTAGGTTCCAAATTACTTTATTTTCCTCAAATAAGCCTTCTTATTATTGAACATATAATTATCAGTTTTCCTTGACAGGTTTGGCTTCGCCGGTGTGCATTTTGGCATTTGAAATATCTACCAGTTTGTCCAGTGTGTAAAATTACAGGTAGTCCGAATTTGTACTGATAAAGCCAATCGAATAACTGCAATTACGGTGGGTAATCACAGCCACTGCTGCCGGCTGAACATGATTCGGCTATGGACTTCGACTATGATTTGCATGTCGTTGTTCACCTTATGCACTCACAAGCATTGTTACTGACTCAGGGATGCATGTACGCTCGATTAGTTTTTCTTGACTAACAAAGCACCTACGAAACCTGCGGTAGCTCTAAAATTACAAATACTCATAGTTTGGAAAAACGTTTCCTAGGCGTTTGCAACATTTCGCGAATATTTTACTTGTGTTACTTTTGCATGTTCGCCAGAACGCCTACCCGGGTCCACTTAAGTTAACGGACACAACAAGTACATACCAACCACATCACCTCAACATTGAAACGCGGTTGATAATATGCTGTCGATGTTCATTCCAAGGAGACAGGTACACGCGTGCTTTTGCGCGCTAATATTACGCAACCTATGCGCATCCGCTAGCTGACATATACTTACCGGGACTAAGAAGCATCAGTACTACTTTATTTTCTCCGCGCCGAAAATGGCATTTGCGGGAAGCAATCTTTTTATCTATTTTTTGTTGTATGCGATATTTCTTCATACCCTTACGTGGGATTGGGAATTTAAAAATACATTGATCAGTTCATGTTGCATTGTGCGGTTATCATTTTTAGTGCTCCCTCCATGCTTCGAAGTCAAAATAAAGATGCTGTTGAATTGTCGTCATAAATATCCATCAGTCCAAATGCGTTCGAGTTTAATGTCAATATATTGCTCACTTTTACCGCATTTTTGCTTGAAATAACGAGAAACATAGGATTGATTTATTATCTGTAGAATGCAAGTTGGGTCGCCATGACTATGCACTCATCAGTTTCCGCTGTATCTGATATGTGGAATATCACCACAAGAAAACTGAGATTGTGGGCAGTAGTACGCGCTACGAACGTTTAGCTCAACTCGTCAGTGTCACAACCTGGTCGTTCCTCGCTGAAGACCCCCGGAGCTCGCTTGTCTTGAATTTGTCAGCACAGTCAATTAACCGCTTGCGGATGCCTCAGATACACGGGATTTAATTGGCCTGAAACGGTTTCTTCCGTGAAGCGCAGGACTAGATATTGGATGACTGTCCACAACGCAGCCTGGAAGTAGCACAGATCATCACCAACGCCAGGTAATCGGGACAACTACGTAGCCCATCGTAACTATTGCACTCAAGTGTTCAGAGATGACAAAATCGTATGTCAGCAGAATAGGGCGAAAATGTTCAGCGCTAACCATAAACCGCTGTAAAAATGTCAGTGGCCGTCGTAAGGTAAGGCACGGTATTTCTTCTCTACAAATAACTGATTAATCTAATAGAACAGCTATGGAATCAGCAAAAGCTTGTCGAACGTTACATGCTCAGTCTTTTCAGAGGATATTACCATACGACTACCTTCCAACTTGCCTCCTTGTCTCCAGCACTCACTCACAGCTCTTTTACTGTCGAAGCTGAAGTGCAGAAATTGAAGCCTGTACGCAAATACAGCACTCTGGGTGTTGACAGCATTGTAAGAGAGGCTCTAGGAGCAGCAGCTAGACGAGTGGAAAACCCTTTGTTGTTCCTGCAACACTGATTAGACCTGAACCAGTTACTTGCGATGTGGAAACTTGGAATAATGAATCCGATTCATAAAAAAGGCGGAAGCAGCACGGAGCCCTCATAATACTGCCCAGTTTCGCTTCCTCCTGTATTATTCACAGTCATGCAATCCATCCTTGCCGATGAGTTGATGCGTTATCTAGAAAAGTGTAAAATTAACGCCCTCGAGCAACACGGCTTGCGTCGGCAGAAACCATCCACTACTTCTTGTTTAAACGCACGGAGTATTTGAACAAAGTCAGCTGATGCTAGAGGTTTTAGTGTGAGTGACTTGGATTTATCGAAGCTTTTCGATCGTTTAGACCACCGGGTTATCCTTTCCAAACTCCAATATTTTGAGATCGGCGGTTCTCCTTTGAGCTGAATAGCCACCTTTCTCCTGCAATGAAAGTGCGTGGTCACAATCCGGAGTAAATTACCTTAATCCATACCAAAAACGTCTGTTTCGCCACAGCGCTCAGTTATAAGTCCGCGATTGTTTTTGTATTCATCAACGAGGTTGTACGTAAAAGCGCTTCCAAATTCCTGCTGTTTGCTGAAGATGTCGAGATATGGCGCCAAATTCAGGCGGATGTTGATCAGAGTTCACTCCAATGTGACCTAGATATGTTGCATGCGTGATCAACCATAAATCGTTTACAGTTCAAAGAGGACAAATGCAAGGAAATCTCCAGACGACACCGGATTATCTATTCCTACAGGCTAGGAATGCGAGTATTGCAGCGATCAACCGTCAACCGTGACCTTGGCCCATCTTGTTCAGGATAATTTATGTTGTTCAAGTAATCAGCAAAAGCATCAAAAATGGTTAATAGCATGTAGGCTTGGTACGACAGGCCTTCGGATAACTAAACACCAGAATATTAAAACAGGTGCTGGATTCGCATGTTCGCCCCGTATCGAAACGATAGTCTAATTCTGGCATCCATGGCTGAAGCACCACATTACTGCACTGTACCAACCTCAAACTCAGGCTACTATGTACTTTATTAGAATGCGCCACCTTCCATACGAGTAGACGGTGAAACATTTTGGAGTATCCAGCTGGCGATATCACCGACTACGAGGTACTTTGCTTAGGCAGACTTGATTTTATACAACATAAAGCATGTTTGTACTGCAACTCAGCAATAACACCAAACATTGAAACTCGCAAAACAATAGAACCGTCTGGTGTAGAAATTTCTTTTCCACTGGTGCATGTCAGTCATTGAACGTTCTCCCTGAATCGGTCTTTTCTGCACCCACGCTAGCCAAATTTAAAAATATTTGGACGACACATTCCGTCCGTTACATTTGGTCATTTGACGTTAATCTGCATCCCACTCCCGGGAGAAACATTGGTTTTATTTTTATGGTCAATTGAAGATATGGAAAACTTTTGAGTGTATATCTATTTTATTACATACGATCTGTCCATTATTTTGACAGCGGAACCACTAACTGCATGGTTTCATTAACGCATTTCGATAACCCACCGGACTATCCAACGGAGCTTGTAACTCAGTGCTTCATAACCCGTGTAAAACCATTGGTCATTGTTTATTGTAATGACTAGTAGCTTACGATAAATATCCCACTTATTTCTGATTTTGATCGATAAATGGATTTCAAGTCATCCAGCTTCAGGTGTCCTAGTGACCTTCTGTCTCTATACAAAGTTTACTGCAAGCAAATTTTGAACTTGTTCATAATCTGGAATGATTGCCGCTTCGATTGAGCATCTACATTTGTGAACAAGATGATTTTCATCGCTGGACATACTATTCACCCGCGATATCTTATAGAAGGCGTCAGATTTTTAAAACTTAACCACAAAAAGATCACATTAGCCATAAACGTAGACAAGCTAAATTAATTTCATAAAAACTTAGTTGATTCAAATGTCATTACAAGCAATTTAACGCACCTCGGTACAGGCCCTTATGTGACAACATTTATGGACTATAAGTAGTTAGTAGAAAGTAGAAGTCACGATTAAAATTCACGCACAATAATATGCCTCGACGGGCATATTATTGTGCGGGAATTTTAATTGTGACTTCTACTTTCTACAAACTTTACCCTACTCACAAACTTCCAAAATTATAAGTAGTTACTTTTTCCAATCTGTATACAACATGCGGAGGAAAGTGAAACTGACCGTATATGCAAAATAGACTTTTTAATGCAACTACCTATACACAATAAATAGATGCTTGCACACAACACAGGCTTCGTCTTAGTACATTGGTAGTACATGCATTCTAAGATGTAAGGACATGTGGATTCGCAGGCACTCTAGTGCAATATTAACTTAACCAGCATAATTAATCTTAATCATAGATGGCGTATATAGATGAACAAAAGCTTATATGGTACCTGAATTTCTGCAATCTTCAACATGGTAGGGGCTCCTAGGTCATCCTTGATTCGCCAGATATGAACTTTATCCAATCCTCTCCAGAAAATGATATGCGATGTATTAATATTCAGCTCCGTTTCGCAATTGTCTACAAAACTACCTCTTATTAAGCGCTGCGTTTTGGCTGCAATAACCAACCAAAATCAAAGATAACTCCTTTGGGAAATCCAAGTATAGTACGACTACGGTTTTAAGGTTATACCAATAATTCAAATATTTGTTCCGCTTTTTGTACATGAATGAATTCATTAGGACAGGGGGAAATAACACGCAAACTGCACAATAAGCACGGCCTGTGTTCGTCTGTGTTCTTTAAACAAATAACAAAATGATTAAAATTTAATGCGGTTAGCCTGAATATGCAATTGAACATTGCTAACAATCATTATTTTTCAGTTAAAGTGCTTGAAGCAAATGCAAGCTGTTCGTTGGTCAAATACAAGTAAATGTTGACGCTGAACAGACATACGCTCAGCTGTTAGTGAATGTACAGGCAATATTAATATAGATGTCATCACGTTTGAGTCTACTGTATAACTAAATAAAATGGCAAAACTACAAAGGCCATTGCTTATCTTTTCAACCGAAGTGTATAAGGCGCATAACATAATTTATAAGGTTAAATATTAGCCACACGTATCGCTTGGATTGTAGAAGCCTCAATCTTCCGTGTGTCACCAATAAGTTAGTCAAACTTATAGACAATACGTTTAATACAGCCTACTGTCGGCACAGCACGTTATCGGGACCACTTTGCTTTGAAATCGTTACTAAGTTGTGAACCTCTTCCCCACCAATACTCACCCAACATCTGCTAATTTAGACCACAAACGCCAAAGGTTTTATTTCAACAGCTAACTGTTTCGTTGCACCCAGGCTTAACGAATGCTAAATTTAACGTATAATGGTTTGTCGCTTATCCGAAACGAGCGCCATGAAGTGTGAGGTCGCATAATCAGGCATACCCGTAAAACGTTAACTAGCGAGCTGGTCAATAATCTGAAGATTTTCCGTCCCTGAATCTCTACGATGCCGTTTTCGTCGCAGATGCAATAACAATTGCTTCGTGGCTGTCACCTATTTCCTTCACCGTTCACAACGGAGATGAATTCACACCGGATTTCGACTCTAACAAAACGATATCTTCTAAATCACAGTTCAGTCTCGACGTCAGATTATTACGGCGTACACATACAGGACCCAATGACAGCATCCATTAAAACATATGAGACCGAATTTCAAGGAAACATGAAATGTACATTGACGTCAACTTAGTCATCAGGTACAGAGATAAATACAGGTGATCAACACTGGACCCGGTACTTACAAATGAGGAACTCATGATCAACATGCCATCGACTGCGGCCTCTTTAGAAATATATGATTATACAACCACACTGTACGCCGTAAACCGGAAAGCTAACACTGAACCAACTCGCATATCCACACGTAATGCTATTTTGACATATCTGGTTTCAAAGACCGAATGGCACTTCTTAAAATGGGTCTCTTCTGACAACGGCTTTTTGAGACATTTGGAAGTTTCTGAAATCTGCCCGTGACATTTTCATATATAAGACCACATCATGTAACCAAGCCAACGTTTTGCTGTCAAAATTTGCATAAGAAAATATATCAAGGTGGAATTCAAATTGGCACAATTATAGAGCCTATCCATGAGAAAATGTGGTACGTGCAACTACTTGGGTTGTTAATCTACAAAACGGAAGTAAATATTACGCTATCGTGTTAACGTTTTTCGCAAAAGAGTACAAACTTCGATGTATCATGGAAGGCGGAGGAAGCAACTACTGCTCCATGGATGTGAAACGTTTCGACCTTACAGGGAGAAAAAGCCGTGCTATATACGCGCACATCGTCCAAATTATCTTACGTGTCCCTATAATGTTTACCAATTTATCATTTTCGAGTGGATCGCGTCCATTTTAAAACGACATTTCACATGGAACGGACATTACTCACTTAAGAATCCTGAGCGTAACAACGAAGCTGGCCGAGATAATATCGCGCTAATTCCAAAGGGATTTTGATAAACAAGTTGTAAAAATCAACTAGAAGCATGGTTTTATCACACAAATGCTTTGGTGGATATGTGTCGAATCGCGCAAACGTTTTAAGTCAAGATAAACTTCATGGATCTAAATGGGTAGATTCTCAGCACTAAATCTTAACAAATATAGATGTGTTAAATTTGTATGCATGGAAAAGGGAAACTGTATGGAGTTGTCAATTGAGTAAACGGTCAGTATGCACAAACAACAATTAAAATTTTCGGTAACAAATAATCTAAAGCTGCATTAGGTTGTGAGGCCAGTGCTGCAAGTTAGATTTCGAATCCGGACAGTTTTCCTCTAGAAGTAATCAAAGCACAGCTGTGACGACCTTGCAAATAGTTGGACAAATGTTAATGCTGAATTATTCCGAGAAAACTAATATATTGTTAGCGACATGGTTAATTCGCATAAATGTTGCTTAATTTAACTTGAGTTGACTTGCAATAGCTTCCTTCCTCTGAGCACACAAGTGATGCCACAGCAGTCGGATTGATCACTTAAACTCTCACATTGTGTGCTCGTATCATAGCAATGTACAAATGATCGTGTATCCGTAACTTGCTAATAGTATTTGGACATCTGATGGAAAAGACGGATTGTGAGGCTGAGGCTGACGCTATCCATTCCGCAATTTTAAATGCATTCGGCCGCCAGGGTCACCTTACTCTTCTGCACATGCTCGCATATGCGACCACGAATGACCCTTCTATGGGAGGAAGTAGGTATCGTCCTGCACCAATCGCAGTAACAATTTATATTTCAGTTCACATAGCCTATCTGATTCATACTCCCTAAAGTTCAGCGCTGGAAACGTGCAGGTTCTTCATGTTCACCAGAGAGGTTTAGATCGCCTATGTATACATGTGGCGAGAAGGTATGGAAAGAAAACAGTAAAACGTAATTAAAAGGTGCTTGCGTAACGCGTATAAACAATCAGTCTAAAATCTGCCTCAAATTTATTCTTCTAATTTGGTAGGTTCTAATTTTAATTGTAACTTTATATATTTATTATTATTTTTTACTATCATTAATTATTTATTAGTTCGTCTATTAGTAAGCTTTTGCTTGTTTTATTTTGTCGAATGTAATGTCGTCCAAATTTCGAACCAGCCAGGCAGCATAATCAAGATGCATGCGGTCTCTGAGTAATGTGAACATTAAGAGTAAGTTCAGTCTGAATAACATTGTTCGAACAATTTGAGCAGTGGTCACCTACGGGAACCAAAAGTTAGTCTTCTACAGAGGTTAATTTTAGGATTTGCTATAAGCATTTACCCGTAGCTGCTTAACAACTACATGCGGCCTACATTTGATAACATGCAATCTCACGCGGCGCTCGAGACTCCAAAATGAAGTGCCAGTTCGCAACTCAACCTGGAATAGCGACCTAAGACATTTCAACTGCCAGTAGCGGCGCCTGCGAAGCAACCTAAAAGGAGATACCAAATTAAGACCAATTCAAACCACCTCTGCTGCCATGCTTTTCATCACCTACACCAGAGTCCGCAACTAGCTATTACCCGAAGCACATGTCGGCATTTAAGAGCCCCAATGTCAAAAAGCATCAGCAAGTTCATGGCTGTAAAGAAATGATGAAACTATATATTTGTTTCATAAAAAATGCCAAGCGTACGACCAGGTCTAGATTTTATTTGATCCAGTGCGAGTTTGCCACCGAAAGATTTACAGTGGTTTAGCTGTTTCATATGTAAGAGAATGGTTAAAAGCTAGGCAAAATAATTTCAACCCAGTCAGCAATTTACTCAATCTTTGTTGTACTTCCAGTCTTCATTATCTGATCTAAAATGCAACATTCCTGATCCACCTTTTCTCAACGTCTTATAAAATGTGCATTTACCAGATCAAGCCAATATATACGTGTTTTGCATCAGCGAGAATAAAAGTTTATTTGTTGGTGTAACACCAGCTGGAGATCCCACCATTTTCAGAGTGTTGCGCAATACTGCTAGTTGGAATGTCTCTGGAACTATTATCTCCTTTTGTTTACTTACTATAGACGCTCTTTACAATTTCGTTGCCTTTCGCCATACATCCCTACGTTCACAAAATACGTTACCTCATTCTATCCGCTTGTATAATAAATTGGGGTCGTGTAATCCAGGATACGGAGCAATGTGTCAAAAGATGCATCACATAGCAATTCACTACACAACCGACGTAGGCTCTTTTACGTGCGACAGTCTGAAAACTATGGTGACTCTGCCAGACCGGTTTCAATGTATCACCATGTCTTCTTTCCTCATTCGGTGTTTCTCAACCTGGCCATTAAAATGAACCTGTTAAGCACCTAGTTTAACTTCTAGTAATAACTCCATTTTGCATTGTTCAAATGTTTATTAAGCTATTATCCAAAACAGACGAACCCTATTCATCAGGCCTCACATCGATGCAGGTTAATTTCTACTTATCAATATGCAAATTTATCGGGAAAATTGGTCCGCTTTCGCACCAAACGGGACTGTGTCCATCGTATGTTTATTTAAAGCAGGTAACAGAGCAATATCATTGGTATCGCAAAGTCACTGGAGTTTGTTGTTCCATTTCATTGGTTCATTAGACACCTACTCGTGTCTCCTTCTCTTCCGATACTTATTCGCAAAATTTGTCCATTGAATATATAAACACACCGCAGAAAATCAGAATGACCTTGCACAGGGAATCGCTTCAAACTTCCTAATGTTTGCCGACGATATCAAGATCTGGCGCAGGATCCAGACGAACACCGACCAACATGTGCTTCAGAGTGATTTAGATACAGTGTATCAATGGTCGACCCAAAACTTATTGCATTTCAACGTCAATAAATTCAAGGTGCTTTCCATCCGACATCAAAGCAGTTACTCATACCGACTAGGAACGGATGTACTGCAACAATCAACTCTCGAACGTGACTTGGGTGTCCTGGTTCAAGATGACTTGGGTTGCTCCAGGCAATCCGAAAAGGCCTCGAAGACCGGGAACCAACACTTGGGGCTGTTGAGGCGGGCGTTTGGACCAATAAACAGCTCCATATTTTGACAAATGCTCAGTGCGTATGTTCGCCCCCATGTCGAATATGCAATTCAAGCCTGGCATCCATGGCTGAAACACGACCTTAATGCACTGGAGCAGTTACAACGCCGGGCATCTAAGAATGTAATTGGAATGCGCAATCTTTCCTACCAGGAGAGGCTGCGACGACTGGGATTGTTCAGTGGAAGCTATCGCAGACTACGAGGCGACCTGGTTATGGCATACTTGATTCTGCGAGACCCACATCATGTGTGCCGCCCTTTAATGCAACTCAGCAGCAATACAAACCTGAGGGGCCACTCATTAAAACTCGCAGAACAATACAGTCGTCTGGAGTGCCGCAGAAATTTCTTTTCCATCCGTGTCTGTCACCCGTGGAATGCTCTCCCAGAATCGGTCGTCTCTGCACGGACACTAACAGTATTTAAAAGACGGTTGGACGATTCACTCATCCACTTACACTTTGTTACTTAACACTACGTCTCCATCCTACGCGTGGAGTTTACCCTGGAATTATTTGTTGTTAACTGTGGGTGTTGTGAATCTAAGTGGATCGCAGGACTGCAGCGAAGCAAACGATAAGTTCTTATTTTCATATTTTGCTATCCTTATCATCATTATTGTTATGTTGATACCCTCAGCAACTATCCAACGGGACTTGTACAGCAACGCTTTTTAACCCGTATAAATTCATTGTTCATTGTTCGAGTTGTGTCGGAGCCTATTCTGAAAAAATCAGATGAATTCTGGTAAACAACTGACCTTCACTGGATTGTCCATCTCCAATTTCTGCTCAATAGTTTCCTGGATTCTTTCATGGTTTATAATCTAGTTGAATCCCATAATTTGGACGTCATAATGTTCACTGGTTACATGCTGGTTAACCTGGACTTTGTCCGGATTATCATCCTGTTTCTCCATGGACTCAATTGACCCGTCTAATCTGGAGAAACACGCTAGAATTATATTCTTGTTCGATGAACGCTTTGCACATTTAAAGGGATATATACATTTTCAAAGCCGCCATAATAACCATTGCTTTTGGACGATTAAGAGCTAAATGTAGCTAACTTAAATCATTGTGTACTTTGTAACCGATCTATGCCTCCTGCTGAGGTTGATATTGCATTCATGATGCGCCTTCACCTCAGATGGGCTAAACCAACTTGCACCTAAAGTAGTTGTTCTTAATCTGGATAAGGTCATGACACTTAATTTGGTTTGTTCAATGCTGTTATTCTGCGGCATAGTTGGTGTTTAGTTTGTATGTTTGCTTTCCATTAAATTCTGTTGGTTGTTTCACCATCGTAATAAGTCTGGACCTTACCGTGATGCGATGGTTTGTGTGCCTCAGCGTTCCATTGAGCTATGCTGGGTGGTGCTTTTGCACCTTCAGAGTCACTCATACCAGATTGGCCAATGGTTAGAGGCCAGACAAACTCAGCCTCCTGGTCCTCCAGGTTGGAGGTTGGAATGAGGGTTGCACCTTATTCCTTAAAACGGACTCCTTGCAGCTCAAAGCCCAACCCGCTGCCTTGCGGTCAGGTTTTTGAACCAAAGGCTTTGGTTGAGAACCCTAATCGTTCTCCTGTCTAAGCCTGGGCAATCTGACAGTATCCCGCCCACGCAATACCATGAATCTTATCTCAGACAAATTGCTGATGCTCTGGCCACCGCAGAGGATAATCAACGGTGCCCTATCTGCTGCATCGAGCAGGGTGGATAGGGGTTTGGATACTGCTGCTCAAGCCTTCCCGTCTTCTTATTCCCCCAACGCTTTTTCACTCCTACCGTCCCGTTCCAACTTCACTTAAATCCCCCAGTTTTCAACCCCCGATACTCGGCCCTCCCCCAACCTGCTTTGCTAGGCATTTATCTTCTAATTTTAAATCACATGTGAACGCGGAGCGTCACTCCTCTCCTGTCGCAAACCCATGTCCAACCAAGCGGTCCTTTCCAGTTCATCGGCTTCCATTTGGAGCCCTCGATCCTCCTTCAGATTGGCATTCCTCAATGTACGCACACTGCTACAAATTGGTCAACAGGCATCACTTGCCCGAACATTAGAGACCCTCACGATCGATATATGTTGCTTATCAGAGACCCGCCTGCAAGACTCGAGCTCTATGCTCACTCTGCGATCCCCTTCAGGGGACGCAAACAGTATTTTCTCAGTGTGCCTATTCGGTGACGAGGCAGCTTCAAGCAGCGGCCAAGCTGGTGTTGGTATTGCCCTGAGTCCCCGGGCTGAAGCTGCTCTGGTTGATTGGATTCCAATCAGTAGCCGGGTGTGTGTAGTCAATTGGCTGGCTCGTTTAAAGCTTCAAATTCGTGCGGGACTAATGGGTGTCTTCATCATCGCTGCCTACGCGCCCACAAACTTTAGCGATGGTTCGGTAAAGAACGACTTCTACCGCCAACTGACTCAGCTCCATCGTCACAGAAGAAGCAAGGACACTGTTGTGCTGGTGGGGGATATGAACGCACAAGTTGGAAAGTTGTCCACTGTTAAAATGTATCTGGGCGGTCAGCACGGTGTAGGCTCTCGTAATGATAACGGTGAGCGGTTCCTTCATTTGTGTGAAGATGTTCGTTTATTCCTTGCGAGCTCTAATTTCAGACACAGCACCCGCCGGAGGGTGACTTCGCGCCCACCAGACTCGAACCAGCCTTGGACGCAGATCGATCACATTGCGATAAGTTGCCGATGAAGAGGCAGCATCCAGAATTGTCGCTCGATTTGGAGCACAGGTGTGGACACCGATCATGCACTTGTATGTGCTGACATACGGATACGTTTTGGCGGACGCCCACGATGACGCTGTGAGCGCATTGACACCAGCCAACTGACAACGCCAGCTGTACTGAATGCGTATCGAAGTACGCTGACATGCGAGTTGAGCAATCGCTCACTGGAGACAATTGATGGTCACTGATCACATGCTCGCCAGACCTTACTAGCAGCGGGCAAATCCTCACGTGGTATGCCTAATAGCCAACAAGGACATTGGGTATCTTCTCGGTCTCTGGAACTTATCGACGCTGGCCGGCATATTCCGGCTGCAAGCGAGCACAATGAAACTCGCAAAGAGCTCCGGGCAAAACTCTAGCCTGAAGTCAGACCGCGAATCTTAGTGATCTCATCGTGCGTCAGAGATGGAAGTGGCCGCTGCCCTTGGCACCCATCGTAAGTTATTCCGTCTGATACAGGCAACGGGCAGCAGGAGACCTGGTGTTAGTGAAACTATACTTGACGAGAGTGGACAGCCTATCCACAATTTGTCAAAACGTTTGGAGCATTAGGCTGAGCACTTTGAAAAGTAATTTAATCGGCTAGAATTCTTCGATTCGCCGGTCACTGATCGCATTACTTTGTGGGCTGTCCCTTTGGATACACCCACTTGCTCAGAAGTCGAACTTGAGATCAAACTGTTGAAGTTGAACAAAGCCGCGGGACCAGATGATCTTCCTCCAGCCCTCTTCATATTCAGAGGCTCTGCTCTTATTCATCCTTTACATGAATTACTAGTGAAACTGTGGGAGCAGAAGTCTGTCCCAACCGAGTGGAGCCGCTCCGTTATTGTTCCCATCTTCAAAAGCGGCTGGCGCTCGGAATGCGGCAACCAAAGAAGAATCAGTCTGATCTCCATCGCCTCAAAATTACTCGCCTCCATAATTCTTCACAGACTGACTGGCGCTCGTAAAAGCCAGATTCGTGGGGAGCAAGCCGGGTTTCTTCGTGGTCGTGGCTGCATCGACCACATCTTTACTTTGCGTCAGTTGTTGGAGCACCGTCACACATATTGGCAGCCCACCGTAGTCGTGTTCCTCGACATCAAAGGTGCCATTGATTCAGTTGATCGATGTGCCCCTTGGAATTGTTTACTCAGGAAAGGTGTGCCCGAGAAATATGTAAATATTATCCGAGCATTATACGCGCGTAGCATAGGCAGAGTGAGGGCTTACGGCAATCTGTCGCCACCCTTCAATATCTCCAGCTTTGTGAGACAAGGATGCCCGCTGGCACCTTTCCTCTTCAACTTCGCTATTGACAAAGCCATTGAGTTTGCATTTACAGGACAAGACTTGGAAGGTGTGGAGCTACTCCCAGGAGAACGACTTCTTGACTTGGAGTATGCAGACGACATTGCCCTCATCTGTGACAGCTCCTAGACGTGCCAAGCCGCGCTGGACAGATTAGCACTGGCTGTCAGCCGTTTCGGGCTTTGCTTTGCACCATCGAAATGCAAAACGTTCCTCCAAAATTGGCAGGGATCGCGTCCTGCGCTGACCCTTGGGGGTGGTCGTTCAGAAATGCTATTACCTGGGAAGTTGTATCAGCGCCCTTGAAATCGATGACGAGATCATGAACCGTATAGCAAAAGCTCGAGGTGTTTTTGCCAACCTTCGCCACTTATGGCGGCGGAGCGACATCACTCTCGCCCTGAAGGGTAGAGTGTACAATGCAGCGGTACGTTTGACCTTACTGTGCGGTTGCGAAACCTGTCCCCTAAGGTCGGCGGACATGAAGAGGCTAGTTACGTTCGACCATCGGTGCCTTCGCAGTTTGGCTCACATCTGGGAGGAATACCGCGTGAATAACGAGCGTGTTCGACGCATTGTTTACGGCCTAGGAAAAGGGAATGAACCGCTCAGCACCGGTATTGCCCGCACCAGGCTCCGATGGCTGGGCCATGTGTTACGCATGCCTGCCTACCGACTCCATCGACGTGCTTTGTTTGCTCACTGGGGATGTGGGTGGAAGAAGAGGAGAGTTAGCCAAGCGATGGCTTGGTCGCGAGGAATGAAGGCCCTCACTTCTGAACTGGCCACTGTTGGAGCGTCACGGCTTCCTGGTTGGGGTCCAAGAGACGGTGAGCACGTTTGGCTGGATACACTTGCCTACATGGCAAGGAGCCGACCTCAGTGGCGTTCCCGCTGTGCGTTTCTTTGTCCCTCCCCATCACTTTTAGCCTTTCCCTCCATCTTCGATCTCATTTCGTAGGGTAAGACATAATAAAAAGTTTTTCTTTTTGACCAGTAGCTGGCTGGTAGCTTACCGGAACGATGCCTATCCGTTGCTGGAAGCTCAGCTGGCATGCAACTGGTGTATCTATTTTGCCTTTGTGTATTGTATTATATGTATGTATGTGTGTATTTCCTTCATGTATTACGGCACAATAGCGGAGGTGTATTCCCACCTCTAGCTGGCGTGTATAATGATGGTGATGATGTTGGTTGTTTCATATATCTCGCTGTGACTGCGCTTGAGGTGAATGTTGTCAAGGTGTCTAACTGTCTAACACACTCCACCTTGAGTACCGGCTCAAAGAGACTGTGAGTCGTTGCTCAGATCGACGGGGGGCGCGATGCTCGTGGCCGTGCTGTGCTCGCGGTGTCGTTCCATCCAGTGTGGGGCGGAAAAGGGCACAGTCGCCGCCTTGTGTTTGTCTGATAAACATGCTTTGGTACATAGATAGACAGGAATTCTGCTACTGTGCATGTTGAAGTAGTGTGGACCGGCTCTGTTGATGAGACTTAGCTTCCGTCCACATGTCACCCGATTTTATTCCTTCGGGATTACATTGGATATGGGGTGTGTGGATGCACCTGTGGGTGGAGCAGCACAAGCCAACCATGGTCCCTCTGTAGGCGCAGGAGTCCTGTGGCTGTCCTATGGAGGTAACTATGACAAGCAAATATGGACCCGGATGCCGCCAACCACGTCAGTTCGCTGATGTTGCGACTTCCTTACACTACGAAATCTGCTAAGTCGGAGTGCAAATTCTTTAGATCTAATACAAAATGCACATGATCACTGTGAAGGTCGTACATGTCTGTGGAAGCGAGTTGTTCCCTTTGGACTGAGAATCTTAAAACAATTTCAATCTTTATATTGCAATAGCTGTTAGACACTACTGGTGTCGGATGATACCACGGTATTTGTAACGAAGATGTGTGCATTTGGATGTTTTGCAGAATTGTCATGTTAGTGCATCAGAACCACACACTGACCTGAAATAATTGCTGTCACTTTCCCGCCATTTACTTACGTTCTATCAGTCTATCGCAAATGCATTTAATTTTTATTTTCGGACGTAAGTGTGTGCAACGTTTCAGATGCGCAACTTAGACTTGGCAAATGGAAATACACATTGATAACCAAACTGATTAGGCTGGTCTGTGCGCCTTATGACTGGTAGTCATCACTAGCCGCCGTGTTCCGACCTCAAAACATCAGAAAATATACTTTGCATCAAATAAATTTGGCGTTTGTTGTGGCATTCATACTACCCGCCTGTGCAAACGGTTAACCGTCCCATGATGCGAATAAGTTCGCTGGAAGGTGGAGGCCAAATGAGGCCTTCTGACCAATCGCGCAAAGTAGCGAACTATTTTTGTCCGTTTGTTGACGACGAGGTACAAGATCGCTGCCAAGGTATGTTAGATTAGGACATCAAGGTTTACACGACGCCGTCATTGTTTGCTCAAACCATACCGCATTCTATATGTTATTGTTGTCATACAACAGTGAAGGGTCACTTCGAAAAGCTGAAACATTGCCGATGTTGTTTTGTAGAGTTCACAGAAGCGCAGATTAGGCTTCTTTCCGCGTTTGTTTTTGAAGCTTGTTTTCAGCTACACATTCTCACGGAACTGGCCTTGTAGAGCAATGTGAGTCACTTAAACATGTCGACGGTTTTCAACGCACATGAAAGTTGATTTTGCTTGTAAGGTTCGATATGGAGTTAAATATGTTAACCTGTTTTCATTGTACCAAACTGAGCATTTTCTTATTAAACTGAAGGAGACAGTTAATTATATCGAATATGCTTGGAGCAACAAAAGCGCAGAGTTTCCATTGGAAGGACAGAAAATCAGATTGGCATTAGAGCAAATGATGAATTTTTTACAATTTGACAATGCGGGCAACTTGGTGCACACACCAAAAGTGGCCAAACGCACACTTAAATATTGCCAACAAACAAACACAACAGGAACAAAAGCATTGGATGGAATAATGGGAAGAACCTGGTTGCAGATAAAAGCTCATGCAGTCAGTTAACCCAAGTAATATTATTGCATCAAACATCTCTAGTTAAACTTGACAGCTAAATGTTTTTAACTGTTATGTGATACACTACACGTAACCTGACTTTTCAGTGCACGACTACGTGTTGAATCACAATCGTTGTTTCTGTTGGTGAGGCTAGACCAGATCTAACCCATACATTTGCCGTGCAGGTGAAGGAAAGAGTATATAAACTAGTTATTGGCTTTTATGTCTCTGCGAGGACTGATGTGTCACCATTGCCAAAATCGTTTTCTTAAGCAGAAAACAACAAGTTAACTGTAAAAAAGCAAGCGACTACTAGTTCTTGCGAATCCTAGTATATACACTATGATGAGGCAAACGTAAACGCACACGACCACCATCCACTCTGTAGCAAACCAAAAGGAAGCTAAACCTTAACTCATTCTGTATGAACATATGTTATTTAATAAAATGTGTTCCTTACCGAATTGGCACTTAGCTACTTAATTAAACAAGCAAGTGCAGCTTCAAATGCGCCATCGTATCTGTTATGGGTAAGGGCTGCGATGCGTTAAACCATGCATTTTCCGTGTTACGTCGATTTATACCGAAGAAATGGAAACAGATAATCGCTAGAATGAATACTGTTTTGTCTACTGATTCCAGAATATTTTGTATGGCAAGCAGATGTATTTGAATAACGCTTTAGGACATCACCAGAACTATATGTTTCTAACATTGTCTTCGTTCATCGTATACAGAGGCTGGTGGGCATGATGGGTGAGAACAAACAACAACTGACAACCAGGAGCATGGCGACAACTTTTCGAGACCCTATACTTTAATACCTATCGTACTTAGGTGGGTCTTGAGAGAGATCATCTCACCATGATACCGAGTAAATGGCTAGATGATTGTGAAGTTATTACTTTATTTTAGTGTGACGTCAATAGCTTTGTAAAATATGTGCTACCAAGTGTGCCACTCTCAGTCTCACCGAAGTTAAGAAACGCAATAATACGACTGATTCCGTCTCGTTCCACATGATGTGTTTCGCTCTTTCACATGCCAAATATATAGCACTTAGACGCAGAATTTCGATACAGTAGGATAAGCCGTAGAGCAACTTAACATCATGAGATATATCCCACCAAAATCATTTGAAACTGTCTTCAAATCAACGCTTTACATCAAACTTCAATTCAGAACCGAATACCTAAGCTGAAGGTAGGAGTACGGATCCAAATCAAGACACAATATCTTCTGATTAAATTAACCGTGCTTCGTAGGCGCCAGTTTCCTCTCCTTGGGACATAGACATAGTAACTGCAACGCAGTTAAAAACTGAGTTCCCCTATGCTGAGGTAGCTGTACTCAAACCCTACGAAACAATGGACTAAGTAGAGGAGGCGACATTATTCTATTGTAACAATCTGAATTATCTATTGCTTATCCCTAAGATTCAGAAACGCAGGTGGTCGATTCTCTTTAGTTCCGTCTACACATGATACGTAAAAATGCGTGATTGCTAAGAAAAGTTTTCCGCCTTGCAATGCATTAGCTGGACATGGAAGAATACTTAGCTTCTGCCGAGAAACGAGTACCGGCACCGTCATAGAGCCTTGAGATTTTGTTGAGTGACTTAAACGTGCACATAATCACGGTCTCCGTTTACTCTAACCTATGATTCAAAGCTGATTCGCAATAAGCAATAGCCTATGCCTCGCCATATATCTATCTCACTGCTCTAAAGCCATCCGAAAAGGGTGACAAGTTATGCGTTTTTTATCATTTTTTTACCATCGTAGAAATAAAGATCGATACTATGAACATAGGTGTACCGCTGGGCAGTGGGGATCACACGAGGATGTTCTGCGAAGAACACCCTTGGGAAAACAAACTGCCAACTTCCGTGTTCATGGATTAATACCACTTGGCGAAAGTCGTTCAAGAAATCAAGCGCTCCTTCTTAGTTGTGCTGCTTCTTGATCTCGCTTAGAAGGAATTTGTCACTCATTATTGCGGGCTAGATACATGGTATCCTAAAAACTAACAAACCATAGTTAATCACAAGGCGAAACAACTTCTATCAAGCGGTGTATTTAATAGCTCTTTCCGTAGCAAAACAATGAGGAAAAATACTCAGGCGTTCATGTGGATAGCTTGATGGCTCACGTAAAACTCGAGTTTCCTTTGTTTCTAAGTTAATTCTTAGGATTGGTTTCATAATCCGTACTTTTGTTATCTTGGGCGCCATGTCAACCAGTCGCTTGTATGGTTACCACAAATTGCAGTTCATTTATTATCACTAGGTTTATTTATTGTGTGTTATTAATTGACTCTATGCGAACGAATTTTCAGAAGCTAGGTTTTTCCGGGGCATCTGTTCTATGGCTTTCCAGATGCATTTCTAGCGTATCTGCGACAATTGATTTTCATCATCTTTGAAAGTACAGGACGTATCTCTGAAAGCTATAATTTACAGATTCAGTGTGATCAAGGCATTTATGAAATGTTGTGATGGCCCCCAGACTCCGTACTAATATTTTTTTATCGCCTGCAGCAGTATTGCTGGAACACTGCCAGCGGTTCTGCTACATCACTGACTGTCGCCAGCAGAGTCATTGGATTGATGATATCTAATCCAGCAACGGGATATATATGCAACCTTCAACACAGCTTCTGAAGGGAATATGATGTTGGCGGCAATGCTAATGGAGCGATACAAATTGTCGCCGGTACAGCCAGCATCAACTGCCACACCATGCAATCATTAAACACAATGGTGGTTTATAGTTCGAAGCGCAAGCTTATACCTGTGGCGCGTTTTGTACCGGGAAAGTGGACATTTCGAGATCCGAAGGGAGGTCACGTGACCGGATGACTACATAAGTTTAGGCAAAATTCAAACGGTCTGGCTGCGTTCAGACACTAAGTGGACTATCAGAAGTTGAACTATCGGAATCTGTTACCCATTCTTCCCTGTGCATTATATCATGCGTTAACTGATCAGTATGACTCCTGTTATCCAGACTAATTCTGCTTAACCGGATTATGGTCTGCAATGACTGCATAACTTGTTCAGCATTTCTATACTTTACTACTTAATAACCGTCTGTTCGCAATTTTATATCTAGATGACCGATAGCAGGACCAGCGCCAATGTCATCTATCTGGAAATTTGGGAATTACTCAACCCTCTGGATCACCGCAACCAAGCAGTTTACTCGTGCAACCGTACAATGCGGTATTCAAGCTATGTACCTGAACTTGGATAGCATTTGTGTGCTGTGGGGCTGTTTTTCTCATGCAGCCACGAAGAATGGCAATTCTCTCTATGGCTACACACATATGGATGCAAACACCTACTATTGATTAAAAAATGCTAGCACAGTTGTGAGGTTTGATAGTTTTGATATAAGCATGCCAAGGCAACAGTGATTTCTTAATGCCTTGTCTGTATTGATTGTAAAAATCACAAGAGGTCATGAATTCAACACATATACATTTGCTTGTTGCCACGGAACAAAAGCTATAGTCGCATAACTAAACAAAACATGTGCGGCTTACTAACAACCAATCAGTATGCGTTTACAAATGTGAACAGCAAGTAATTTGTCAGTTAATGTTTACCTATCCACCACATTTGACATGGGTCAGTGCGGTTTAAAGAAATTATATAAGTCATTAAAATTCTGCACCCAATGGCAATAACGTATTGAAGGAAGGATAGTGGAGATGAGCGTTCATATTATGATACTATTGCTGTTTGTATTTCCAGAAAATATTACCGCAGGTACTGAGTTTGTAGTCTAGTGTAGCGTCCACATTTTGACTCAGACAAATGATTATTAGTTGTATGAGAGAATTCCATTTAACCAACATCTCTTTTGTAACTTGTGTAGACTATCGGAGACGATGCTTCCCCTCTCATCCACAAGAGTCAGAGGGCACAATTGTTCTTCGAAATTATAGACCCAAAATGTTTTGCAGCGCTACCTTATCCGCTCCGAACGCTCATGGAATTCATCTGGATTTCGATGATATTGCCGTAAGTGATCAAAGTTATTTTATACTATACGCCTAATTTAGGCTTCAATAAGTAAGGTTAATTACACTGGGTATGTGTGCTTCGAATAATCAACATTCTTTTCAAGTACATTTGTTTCCATTCATCTGATATTTCAATCAAAATCATAGTCCACTTCACTTTGGACGAGTTAGTTGAACCTATTGTTTTCAATGTCTTAGCGTAAAACGTAAGCAAAACTGTGTTTGCTTTTTCCGCTACGACATAGTAAAAATAAGGGATAAGAATAAAGCACTTTCTACTACCCGATAGATTACTTGTCACAGATGAACGCGGAAGTTTAGAAAAACAAAACGAAACTATTATTCCTAAGTTCACCGGGCCATCATTGCTACCCAGCGCTTTCCGCGCAGTTGGACAGAAAACAATCCCAATTTGTTGTGTTTGTCAAATGCAGAGGCAAAAAATAAAAATTAAAAAAGCGCGCTATGTCCACTGGTGTTGTTAAATATTTGTATATGTCTTTAGCACTGCTGTTCTTCACTTAGAAGTCATTAGATTTTCATGAAAAAGTAATTATAGTAGGCGTCAGTGAAGTTCTGAATGCGCTGAGCGACGGTTTTCATGCCTCTGGCTGCTCAAGCTGGACCCATTTGGGACAAATTGCAGCCGCACAAAGAGTTCTAGTTTTGGATTACGTTAGCAGTAATTCATGCTTCCAGTTTGGAAATAGAATTTTGCTTATTTCTGAAGATATGTTACCATTATTGATGTTAGCGATATATGAAGGAGCACTGAAAAATAAATTTTTAGGTCTCCCAAATTCGTCACAAAGGTATCCAATATGGACGGCCGGGGCATAAAAAGTGTAACCCAGGAGCTTTCAATTGGCACATTAGTCGTTATCTTTTGATCACTCGTGTTATGCGGAGTATGACTAGTTAATAATTGTAAGTTATGTTATATTATGCCTGCTGCCTACTCATGCATCTATACTGACGTTTATAAAATGCGCGATATGGAAAACCTGATGTGGCAAATACCTAAATAGATGGACCTTATGCATATTAAATCCGTATAATTACGATACACCACATACTTGATTCAGGGTTTCCTTGATTTTTCCGAGGCTGCTTGTCCACTGCTTTCATTGTCAAGTTTAGCCGCAAACCATAAGTGACAGCTGAAGTTGTACAACAAATTGGATTATTAATGCACCGATCAGTATTCAATCAAAGCATCTTTAAAACTCTGTGACGAAAAGATAATATTATCAATCTCCTTACAATTACGATGGCCGTAGAGAAAAATTGCGACAACTTACCACAGCTGCTTTGGGTTTTCCAGGCAGCAATTGCCAAGCAAATTGGTACGGATATTTTAGTGCTTATTCGCCTCTTTTTTAGAGCATGCTACATTTTTCCCGCATAGGACCTAAGGTATCTGTAGTGATTTACTAAGGATACATGCATAAACTTTCAAATGCACGTAAAAATATCCACAATCTGTAAGCTTGATTGAACAAAATTATTGCGTAAATTTCATTCAGCGATCTACAAAACACTATCAGAGGTAGCACAATGTTTACGCTTATATATAGTTAATTATAAGTTAGGTGCCAGTATTTCATATAAAGATTGTGAAAACAGGATTAAAAGAAAGCAGAAAACGCGAACCAGGCAAAAATACATTGGCAAGAAGCACCAGGAACGATTTAATTGATTTTATAGCGTAGATGGAAAAGATATTAAGACGAAGTAAAACTTACTTGTATTGCAGAAGACAGTTTGTATCAATGGCATTTCTTCTTTGGACATTTACATGAAAAATATGTGCGAGCATACTGTTTATAATAGGTGTGCCAGTTCGCCTTTTTACATTGCCTTATACACTACGTAGAAATTTCCACTTTTATCTGGCTTGTAACCGTTCACTTATCTTCTTTAGTCGCGTATATAAGAGAAATTTAAACGCCTTATATCCTTATGCACCGCATGCTTTCTATGATATGGATAGTGCTCACTGCTGCAGAAATCATTAGGGATTTGGTGCTGGATATTTGTTGGGCCAAAGCTATATCTCTTCTCCGCTTCTTTCGCAATTTTTGAGCGATAACGTTGTTAAAGTTATTACAGCTCTTCACGTCCAATGCTTTAACAATTTGTAGTCTAAAATACTCATCGATTTTAGCCAGCAACTTCAAAAATCTTTGTCCGTATCCACCACCTTGACTAGATGATGTTAATGTATATATATATATATATATATATATATATACGCTCGAATATGGGCATTTGGGGCATCAGTAGTTTCTGCTTTTCACGTTTCTGTAAAATTCACTTGATAAAGTGCTGGCTAGATTCTTACTTAGATGATTTTACTCTGTCAAGCTTATTTATGATCTATAATTTTATCCCTAACCATAGGTATCAGCAGTTTTCATTATTTATCCCTCTCTGTGGTATTTGTGTGTGTAATAGCTGGCTAATCACATTCTGACGGACTAACTGAAGTAGGTTAGTCCAATATCTTTACAGACCAGTGACTCGCTAATTAATAAATGGAACGGTCACAAAGTCACGCACAGAAGCTCTGTTAGTGATGGGTCCAAGAATTAGGTAATTTTCTTTCTTTGCCCCCGCATCCGTCAGCCGAAGCTCTTCAGACTGGTCGCGTTAAGGCAGTGCCCCACACGTTCGATTGATCTCTTTTGTCCATTCTGTTCACTCAGCTATCCATCTTGCTAATCTCAAGGCCCCAACCATCAGTCTTTGGGGTGCTGAAGTTAACCCTCTGCTAAAGAGTTCGACATCATCCAAACGGAAATCGTCATCTGTAACTATCACGTGCATCACTTCGTGCAGCCTGTATACTAGCTTGTTCCTATGTGCCCGTACTAGACGCGTCGTGTATTCTGCTATTCTTTACTTGGTTCTGTCGCGGTTTGATCTTCGCTTGCTTGTTCGTAGTCTTGGTGACTAAATTTTTAGGCACAAGTACATTTTCTATCTGTGGGAGTTAGAACCTTCAAGATCGACATTGTCCGGCCGAGCGCTCGGTAAGCTTGAAAAATTACCGTAATGTTTCCCTTGTTTGACCCTGCGCGTAGCTCCAAAAGTTCTTTGTGTATACAGAAATCTATCTCAGCCAAATCGCTTTGTATTACGTAATGGATGCGGATGTAAAAAGCGATGCAATTCACTCTTCGCCAAACATCTCTGGTTTCCACCAAGTAACAGTTGATTTTTCGATTATTTCCCGGTGGCCTTCCTATATTCTTTCACGGTGAGCAGCGGCTGTAATCTGTGGGAAATGCCTAAGATGATTCCAGGATGGACATCCTCTGTGTGATATGAACTATGGTAGAGTACCCCATCTTTGTCTGTCAGTTTACTCAATATCATCGTATTTAGATTATGCGCATTCCTATGGACAAAGCGGTCAATAAATAGTAGTGTGCTATTTGAACTTTACAATTCCACAGTAAAATTTATAATCTCCCCTTAAGTGTTTAAGTGTTATTGAGACGTAAACGGATATATAGGATTTTTGTAACATTTTGCCGCCACCAGACTCAGAGTGGCAGCCATCGCAGATTTATGCCAGCGCTTTCCTGGATTTGTTGTCTGTCTGAGTCTAATGGTGACGAATGTTTGCAGCATGTGTTCAAGAAGTTTGGAAGCTCACCATTCTTATTCCGTTTATGAATACAAATGGTCATATACGTAGCGCCGCCAAGCATTTTGTTATCTAGGAGAGTCAGTCAGCGCCCTCCTTTCAATGTTTTCGGTGTAAAAATTTGCCAACATAGGGTATTGGGGATCCCATGGCAAGTTTCTGCACTTACGTGTATCATCTGGATTGTAACGTGAAATAATGCATGTTAATGCACAATGCTATTCCCTTAATTATTTGATTTAACATAAGGTCCGTCTTCCCAACCAATTTCTTGTCCACGTTTATGCAGGGCTTCGCCATCTCCGACGCTTCCAATATTGGCAAGCTAACGTCGAAACTCGACATCATTGCTTTCAAATAAGGCTTAAGACACGGCAACTTTCGCGCCACTCTTAAAACCTCTTTAAGAACGTTCTCCCTAGCAACGGTTTCAATAAGTTATCGAAATACCTAGCTAGTTTGTGCGTCATTGAATCTATGTCAACTATAATAGGAATGCGTATCCCGTAAACCAAATATCCGCGTCTAAAATATAATTCGTCAATGCTTACATTCTGCTTGACCAAACAGTCAACTGTGACCGCCCGATCTGTAGTGTGCAAGTAACAACGGACCTAGTATGCAGTGTTTGTTTCAAAACATTACAATGTCTAAATATGGAGCACTTGTCTGAATAGAGGCAGGGAACAGAGAAAAATGATACCTTGAGCAACGTCAATGCGTTATTTATGGTTAGTAGTTTTATCGATGTATTATTTAAAACAAAAGCTCATTAGCTCTAAACGTGTACGACTTCGCAAGCTGGTTTTATTAGGCAATGGTTGTTTAAGTTATAGGTGCATTCTATGGCGTTAAAAGCTACCCGGTTCTTTTGGCGCTGACGTTTAGGCGCATGCAATACCTAAACATTTTGCTTTCCATTTGGACCGATCAATTGTTCGGAATGGGTACGCACTATGGTTACATTCCACAGGAAGAATGACCGAATGAGAACATGCTACTACCTATAGGCTATCAATCGGCAGATGGTGTTTCTGATGTTTTATTTCAAACCGCGGTTTCTCGATATTTTCCAAATTGGACTTAAGGAACGCCTTTGACTCGCCAATTCCGACCATTGACAGCATTTTTTCCAATGCATATATTGTTTCAGTGTAAATGTTTGCCCATGGGCTTTAGCTTACTCCCAGCTGCTTAGCAGAATTGCATCTTCCACTAACTTGCAAATTTATTCCGTCAAGTAGGTTACATGCACGATATATGTCTTCAGTAAGACACTAGAAGAACTGCACGCAGTTTTACGTCGACTAAACGCACTTACTTTGCTTAAATCTCGTAAGTGCAAATTTACTGACGGTGACATGTTGCTTTGGCCACATTATTACAATTGACGGTACCAAGCCTATTGTTGGAAAATTGCTAACAATTCGCGACGCGACTCCTCTGCTGAACCCTTCTGTGGTAAAGCTATTTCATAGTTACTTAAGGGACTTTCCGAGCATTGTGTAGCTACTGTAGGCACTACCAAGTTTTATTGATATACTTGTTTGGGGCCTTATCCCAAAAGTGGATTTTGACGGATAAAACGCCGCATTGCTTGCAAACTACTAATGACCAGTATTGAAGGAACAACTCCCACCATTGTATCCACTGACTCCTCAAACACGGGGTTGTATGCCATATTATCTCAAATCCACTACGAGGATGGATTGGTTAACGGCCATGCCACCAATAAATTGTATGTAGCATAACTTTCTTAATCTGCCGTCGAAAAGGAAGCTTCCGCTTGCGTTCTGGCCTGTGAGACGTGGTACTTATTCATGTTTTTAAGGCCTTTCACTCTTTCTAAAAATCACGCAGCTATAACTACGTTATTTACTCAGGGATATAAGTGAAGCAGAACGATGGGATACATCTCTGGTAAGCACGCTTACTAACATACGATTTATAAATCAAAGGTCATCCATGGTTTGAAATCTTAGCAGCAGCTAGTCCCTCTAAACTGTTGCCAGATGAAACTTAAAATAACAGGAAAGTCAATGACAGGTTACTGGTTTCTTTCGTGAACGGCAAGGTATCTCAACCTTGAGTCAAGAAGAACTCACGTATGCTATCAACGATGTTGTATTCTGCTGCTTCCAATTTTTGTGATTATTGGTTGACCACATAGTAATAAAAAGGCGATATTCATTCAAAACTTTTGCTGCGTCACGACCTCTCATTCTTAGATGCGTATACTGCGTGGGTATAGATTCGATGCGCTTCGGAGATCATTGCAGATAGTAAGTTTGCCCAAGTAGCCAAACCTGGCATTATTCGTACAAAATCCGAAGTTGTCTCATGTTTGTGGTGGCTCAGAATGTCAAACAAATTTGAGAAACATGTAAATGGGTGATCTTTATGTCAAAGGGCAGGCAAGAGCTCAAGTCTCGTTAGTTCTCCTATACAGCCGTTTGACTACCCTATGACACATTGGGCAAATATATTTGTTGAAGTAATGGACCCCTACAGCTCAGCCCCACTACATCTACTAATGGTTTGGTTGCGGCATGTTTCTATGATAAATGACCGGAATTACACATGTGCAGGTAAGTGACGACTGTGGGTATTATCAGATAGCTGAAGTTGAGTTTATCTCGCTTTGAATTACCGGAGAAAATGGGGATGGATAACGGTCTGCAGTTCACACTCAATGCGTTTCATTTGATTTACGACTTTAGACTACCCATCGGTCAAGTATGACGTTGTAAAATCCAGCGACCAATTAGATTGTCAAGCGCATCAAACAGTTGTTGAAAGAACCGATTCGAGATTTTGGTCTATGTGGTATTGCTTGATAAGATTCAATTTTAAAGCACTCATTCCCTACAAAACCGACCAGTGCCGAGTAACTTACAAGACACCTGCGAAATTTATGCTTGGGCGTCACCTACGGGCCAAGTTGAATGACCCATTTCCTACTCATATAAATAGCAATATCGACAAGTGAGAAGGACACCTGAGAAAACAGTCCGCTTACCGCAATTATGCCACTGCGCTCCAATCGGCAGCATACGTACACAAAAATGAAAAGTACGTGTAAAAAGAGCATTCCAAGTTGTCCGGACCCAAACCACTTGGAGCATGGCACTCAGCAGTTGAAGCTAGCTGCACAGTCAAAATGATGATGCTATTTACAAGCATTATGCGAGCGGATTAAGCCCGATCCTTTGCGCTGGTGAAATTAGCAAATGAAGGATGCTATGCAGGACAAGCCGGAAAACAAAGCCATCCGATTAATGTGGATTTGACGCTCCGCATGACTAGGCAGGTGGGGGTGTGTGTTCCAATTTCACGTTGAGCCACGTGGTGCTACCCGTAATTGTCGCTGACAAACGTAAGCACCTACGTACACATCTAGCTATCCTGTTACAGTCCTATATACATTGACGTAAAGCAGACGTGACCAGAAGTACATCTTCGTTCACGCACATTTTCTACATAAGTACACCTCTTGGAATTACGACACTCCCACTGAGCGGTTATAAAACGACATGCATGTATGGATGACAATCAATCCGCTTTTCAGCCAAACCAGTTAACCTAACATATTCAGGCAAAGGCACAACCTAAAAATGCCTGATTTATGTCTTAACAACGAACAGCCTACAAATGATAAGCCAACGATATAAATAGCTTTAGAGCTTATTGGTCATATCGCTGAAAATGTTGTCGTGGAATATTTGTATAACAGTACCACTGATTATGCTTGAATGGTCTATCTGTATTTCCAGTAATCCGATCACACCAAAGTGTGTGATTGTGCCACTCATTTATCAAGAGCACACAGTTTACTTTTATTCGAACTAAGAATACCTGAAGGTAAGAAGAGCAAATTGGCTCGCGTATGGAGCTAAAACTTGTTTTGAGAATGGCAGCAAATCCGTTGTAAAGCGTCATAAACTCTTCATATTTGTCCGGTAGGACACGCACGCTAGTCTCTCTTAAGCAACTTTTTCAGGATAATAACAATCTACCATGCAAACATACAAATAGCCTCCGAAAAATATGGTATGGCTTTTCCCAGTGAGATTAATGCACTGATATTCTCAAAGTGCCAATGTCACAGCTATGGCACTACGGATACATTGTGCGGGAATATTCCGACATTCCACTGGCATAGGCTAATTACCTTTCCTAAACTCTCATTCCCCAGCTTTTGGTATGCTAATATCAATATAGTAACTGTACTGAGAAAGTAATATGAATTTACTATATTAGTACGCCTGCAGTTTTCGGAACGGATGGTGATGTGAAGCGCGAAGTTAGCCAAGAAATATGCACAAACATTTCGAGGATGTTTAAAAAGCTGGTTCACAACATCTGGCAACACAATAACAGTATCCAGAATTTTGGGCGCTGCTAGGGTTCGTGGATTTCCTAGTGATACTACCTAGCGTAGGCAAAACTAAGGAGGTTTAAATTTAACTAGAAGGTAATAAACTATTATAGAGATTTAGTTGCTTAGCGCGTAAGAAAAGCTGTTTCTGTCACTAGAACTCATGTCATATTAAAATACTGATTACGCGGAAAAGTTTCGCTTAAGCGGCTGAGGGTAAGACCAGCATAAATTTCATGTAAGTGAAATTTCCAAAATATTTCGCTTATCAAAACCACAAAATCGATCTAGGAAATTCGCCAACCTTAGAAAACGGTGGGTAGATCTTTTTCTCTGTACGCATCATCGGTTTTGCTTAAAGTATTAGCAACTCTATATAAATATTAAGACCAAGCAATTGTTGGTCTGTATTAACAGTCGCGTTTCCATGGAGTTGATGCTTTTTCATTTTGCCAAACACAAGCATTATGGTGTGCGGCGTGTAGCGAGGAAAAGAATGGTGTTCTGCTACAATACTTGGACAACATATATTAAAAGCCTCTGACAAAACGAATCATTTTTGATGCATTTAACAGTACAAAATATTTGTGTAATAGACTACATAACCGATAGATATAAGCATAAATACTGATTTAGCGGATCGTCCTACAGCAGAGCGACACTTGTTCAGTGATTCATACATGTATCCGCAATTCCGTCCATACGTAAACGTTAAATGTAGAGACTAGCATACTGTTTTAACTTATAGCTTTGAGATGATTTATATAATTCAACTAGTGCTCAGTGGAAATTTGAGATCCCATGCAGATAAAGCGATGCATGTATAGCAAATCTGGTTGAAATTCGATGTAACTTGTGAGAGAATTTTTCCATCTGCCATTCGCATTTTCAATGCTTGCATATTTAATTCGACAGCCAACGTTAAATTCATTAATTAATACCCTACTACAAGCGACACTCTTTCAACTGAACCTGGTCACTCGACACGCCCGGTTCGAAAGCTATGACTGTAAATCTTTGGTCAACAGTTCCATCGAACTTTTGGATTGAGTTTGATGGTGGGCTTAGCAATATGATTACATCCACACATGAATACAGATTCGTATTTCGGCAAAAGAAACATCTTTGCATTGAAGAATCACCTAAGTCATGGCAGTAAAATACCTAACTCAAAGTGTACACAGAGTTAGCCATATTCATGAGAACGGGAGTAACTATGTTGTGATGCGTCATTACTGCACCGAACTTGTCCTTGACGAGAAATTATTACACTAGCAGTGCGCATCCGCAAGCATTTTTGCTAACAACTAGCTTCTAAACAAATATATAAACAGGCTCCGGAAGTACAGCGGAGTGATCCGGCACTCATCTGAGCAGATGCATGTGCACAAACTGTTATGGATGAAGCCAAAACACTACGGATAAAATCTGTTCTGATTATCCGTGACACCACTGACACAAAACACGCATATGTCCTATCTATCCAGACGTCCATATTTACACATGTCACTGAAGTTCAGTGACTATTTTGTGCGATCTGCACTCGTTGTCCTCTCAGAGTTATTCCGGATTGGAAAATATGCCACCAAATAGACTGCAAGTGGCATATACTCGGATAGCTAAACCAGTATCTCGATTTTTTCAAATATGCATATATGCACAGCTAGTTTTTAGCATGTGTTACGTGGGTAGCATTCCCCTACTTTTTAAAGTGGTGGCCGTTTGGAGTCAGCTGAACATCGTTCGGTACTTCTCGTCTCTGTACTCCAGGAGATGTAGTGGATCGTAGCTCAGGCACTAAAGAGCCATCAAGCTAAAACATTCATCATAACAACGTATCAATACGAATATTTAAGCACCAGTTATTCACCATCATCTAACTGCCTTCGCTTAACCGTTGGACCGAAGCAGCCGCTACATGGACCGGTACTTATATTATCTATCTTGACTTTGTAATTCCATCGGCATCAGCGATGAAAGCAACATTCTCTAAAAGCTGCAAACATAAACTTGAAACGGTGTCTTTAGGTGAATGGGAAATTACTTTTTTCTACAGTGGCTTCACGTGCAGGTTTGGGAGGGCTTGCTGATCCTATCGTTGTGGTGTGCGGGGCTCCACGAAGATCGGTTTTGGGGTCGCGCATATTCGTGGCCATCATGCACGATAATGTTCTTATCATAGCGCCTAATGTCCTGCGTTGCGCTAATGCCATTAGGATATGACGGACGATCGGCATTAAGGTAGTTCACACTATGCTGCAATAAAAATTAGACCACACTATTGAGTGTGTAAAAGCTAATCTACTTCCTCACAACAATAGTAAGTACATAAATGTACATGCACGCCACAGACAACTAACCTATCTTAGCGACCACTTCACAGAAGCTTGACGTTAGTGTGTTGTAGCATGACGAATCCAGCTGTTCAATACAGTCCTTGATGTCTTCCACAAGCGTGCACAATCATGCTGAATGCTTACAGAGAGCGTTCTGACGGTTCGACTCTGCAATGATTCCTCATTTGTTTAATCCATATGCGAGGCCACAGTTAAAATACACGCGTCCGGCAGAGTAACTCGGGTTAAAAAGCGATCTGGTTGTACTGGAGGCCCAATAACTTATAATAACTAAAATTCGTTACTAGTTATCATATTCTGCCTGACCACATTAGCCCAACTATTGCTCTCTCCTTGATAAGTTCTTCGTTGTATTGGCCACAGAATCAACGCAATTCAGCTGAGACCCTGTTTCGGGAAAACATTTAGCTATTTTGTAATTTTCTATGTATATATCTCAGTGTGTTAAGGCAGCTTAACCTTGGCTGCGTGTGATAGAATTCAAGGAGGTAAAGGAAAGCACACCCGCATGTGGGACTCCGGTGTGAGACGCGTGGAAGTTTTGAAGGCATGGATTTCCCGCAAGCTTTTGGCGAGGACATGACAACACATGTGTAATAGGTTATACGGAGATCCGCACACTAGAAAAACAGATTGCAAACCTTTGTTTTGAAAAATGCACATTAGACAAAATAGTTAAGTTAAACAAAATGCGCGTTTTGTTTCGTTAAATGAGAATGAAATCGACATTTGACATTTACAGAGGTTGATAAGAATTGTCATATCATCCTGTCTACTAAAAGTGTGCTTCCTACATGCCTGCACTTTGAACTCTTTCGAATATGATATCTCAGGAAAATATCTTTCACCTCCTAGGGTGCCGAAATTAACTTGCATTTTAAAGAGATTTTAGCCTCGTGGGAATTGCTATTTATATAAATTATCTCATGTGCTAACTGATGTACTATCTAAATAAAAGATTATCTTATATTTCATGTTTTCCTTGCATAACGACGAACTCTGGAATATTTGTGCTAGTGCATGCTAGGTAAGAGGTGATGTAGAGACAAGTGTGTTGTGCGAAATTAAGATAAGATGGATGCGGAAATGCCAAATTATTGCCGCGCTAGCTGCCAACTAAAGCACTTTTAGCGAGAAATACAAATATACTTGATGCGACTTAACAGATCAAAAAGATGTTGTTTAGTGTGTTAATAACTTTGGAGAAAATTTGCTTCAACAAATTTCTCTAAACGGTTTGCATTCATGCAATTCGACATCTATTCTGTGTGCTCAAGTGTAGGCCATGATCCTATACTTTGGAAAATGTGTGTACCTAGGTGAATATAATTGTCACGACATTATACATTAAGCGTTCTGATAAACCACCTACGGTTTGTGGACATCATGGAATTGTCAACTGATCAAAATGAACGTAGATTATCTAGGACTTGTGAGTTCAGCAGTAAAAAATTTAAGCACCACCTCAAATTGAGGATCAGTTCGCGATATTTTGCAATATGTTATATTGGAACAATGTCTAAGGAATGGTTGCCCGCTACGGTTCGGACTTATCTCTGGTTTTAAAAAACTAAGAATTTGGAGGACACGGCATTATTAGTTGCTACACAAATGTAACCAATTAAGGGAGAAGAAGGAAATAGATGACTTCCTGTAAAAGATTTTAATGCATCAATTTCAGCATATTCATGGTTTGCATTATTCCACTGCCCAATGGTCGGGGCACCGTGACTGTATCAATTTCCTGAAGTCGAGTATTTACCAGGCAGCAGTTTGCGTTTGTATAACGAATAAAAATACAATTACCAGTTGTTTTCATCAGTTATATGTTGCCGATAAAAATTGTTATATGAATGCCGCTTTGTTATTTTAGTTGGAATATAACCACCGATACCTTTTCGACTATCTATTAATCTTTGACGGTCCGGATTGTTTGGCACCACGGCTTGCAGTTGCCTATGGCCAAACCTACAATACGACACTTAGCTCTCCGCGAAACAGAGTGTCATTGTTATTCATCAGCGATTACGCAGTACAGAATGCTGGTTTTAATCTCATTTACAGGCCAGGTAAGCCAAGCTTCTCACTTGTCTGCAAGTATACACCTTTTTCTTAGCCCGATATACACAGCTAACTTGACATCACTTACCCTTATAGTAGAAACAGCAGCTTAGACAATAAGTGTACATTTGTATGCGTATAACAGTTTGCTGCAACATGGCTGCAGTCCAGACCACTCAAATCCCTATCACCCTTAACCAATTCTAAAAAATGAGGTCAAATAATACTAAAATGTTGAGTCAGTCGGAACAAACAACAATGAGCATTTTGGATTGATGGAGATGACACTGTAATTGCCTTCCTCCTGGACTTCCGTTAGACACTGCAGACAATGCCGTATATAGATATAAAGCGTAGAAAACAACAAACATACCGACGATACCACAAATGCTTCACGCAACCGCTCTTTTAGTCAAATTTGATGTACGTCTAAACAAGTTTGGGACGCACCTTATCCAAATCAACTTAAAGACGAGGTTTTATATCATATCAAAAAACTAGTAACGTTTGACTACAAATTTTTTGGCTTACTCTTATACGTGACCCATTTAACAATTTGTGTTCTTCTAAAGACCGAGGAATTTGCCTGCGAATTTGCCAACTTTAATATCTCCAGGTTACTAAGTCATATAATATCGGCAGTAGTACTGCAAGGAGTTTAAACTCTGGAAACCCGAAGGCCAAAGTTTTGCTACTAGGCAAAGCGGTTATCCGAAAGGACGGACTCGAAAGAGCGGGAGACTTAATTCTGTATTACCGAAGCGACTTACAGTAGGAGGCCATTGAGTTGTCAGATTAGTAGTCAGGTTATTCAATTTGTTGCCACGCGCAGTTAAAATACATTGAAAACCGTCGTAGATATTTTGTTTAGCACCCCTCTAACTGTACACCAGAAACAGACTGTCAACTTGTGACTGAATAAAGGCGCACCTCAGTGAGAAGTTAGACTAACATCATAATTATGGGTAATCTCAAGGTCCGATGCTTAAAACACATATCTATTATTGAGAACAATTCAAAGCCGATCTGCTGGTCCGCTTTCCAAATATCAATTCTCCATTCGGTTTGAAACCGATAACAGAGCATATGTGCTGGATCTTGGGCCTACGAACAAGGAACATAGGAGTGATGCTCTTGTTGTAGTTAGCCAGTTGGGAAGCAGTGAGCAATTTGTTAGTAGTTTCAAATTCGTCTGCTATGTGAAATGTCGTAGAACAGTGAGACGCGCATAAACTTTGTTTGATTATCTTATCTCGGCTGCACTACATCCAAGTCGTTCTTTGCCGAAGAGCCTCTGGATTTCGCTTCCCTCAAGCTCGTCAAAATATTCAGTTGGCTGATTACAGATGTTTCATATAGAAAATATTTTAATGGGGCTATATCACCTTCCAGTTAGAAATAGAGCTCGATAATGAAGTTTAGTAGGTAAAGCAGTATGGCACGCTTTTATAATAGCTCCGACGACATAAACTTTATACATATATATATATATACATTCAACAAGACCAATAGTACCATTGGTGTAGTCTACAACTTTTGGGAAATAAATTGAACCAACGAAGTAGAGAAGAAAAATGGTGTTCGTGGAAAGAATGAGGCACAACAAGTCTGCCATTTCGCACGGTTTCTTGCCCTAAGAATAGTGTATTCACGCCTGCGTGATCCTGAACCTTCACAACCCTACCAGGAAAAGGAGAGCGACAGACCACAGGCAAATGTGACGTTAGCTTGTTCATGCTCCTGGCCCAAGTCATACGTTAACCGAATTGCTTTCGCTTGCAGCCGACTCCTGTATGCACGAAGTAGGCATGACGAGGTTAAGGATGAGTAGGCGTGCGAAGAACACACCCAAGCCATTGAAGTCTGCACAGAGATATTATGCTGCTCAGTGGCCAGGAACGTCTATCTGATCCGAAGTTCCTCATTCAAACGTCTTCATTACAAGAGTGATGTTTCCATCTTACACCAGCAATGCTTCGAAAGCATCGGTGATCGAAAATCGACATTCTCCCAACATTCTGTGCGCGAACAGGCCAAGTCTCACAGCCATAGTGCAGGACTTCTCTTACTGAAGCGTTGTAAACTTGGCCCTACAGTGATAGACGCAGATAGTCTTGACTTCAAAGATGGCGGAGATTGACAAACTTGAGCATTTCTAATGAGCGAAGTGACCTCAACCGTTAAATTACTAACGTTAATAAAGCTTCTGAGATAAAGAACTTATGTACCACTTCTATTGAATGACCTAAACGGGCAAGAATAGTGGCAGTGCCTAGCCACTCCTGAAGGAATACCTTGAATTTGGATTGTGCGAAGATGATTCTAAACTGGGAGACCAACACCCCCAACATGCACAGGACCTTTTGAGCGGTCTTTGAGTTATAGCAGGTTATGGCGATGTCTTCTGCATACTTCAAATGCCGAAGTCGGTCCACCCGAAGAAGCTCGTCGCGGCTGGGTTTGCAGTACTCCAGTGCACTTTCCAGGATTTCACAAATAGCGAAAGTAAACAAGAAGGGGTACGCTGAGCAACAAGCTCACGACAACAATAATACCCGCTCAGTATAGAGCTCCAGGGAGCAGCTCTGTCAACTGAGTCAAACAGAAGACAATGCTCTTTGGTAGGACAAATTTTAGACGGTGCTCAAGTTTTTGGCGAAGGGTAAGGATATGACCTGAGAGGAAACCAACTTGCTATTCACATATGCTCTGTTCGCGCACCAGTCTGTGCTTTCTCAAAAGCAGAGCTGCGAGCAACATGGAAGTAATACACTAGAGACTAATCGCTCTTTACATGGCGCAATCAGTTCGGGTACACTTTTTGCAGACGGGCAAGACAGCCGCTAGGTTTCACTCAGATGGGATAAATTTAGTGACCCGGTTCTCTTGGAGTCGAAATTTAACTCCTGGAAAGTGATGCACCTCCGCCGTTGAAAAGAGCCGGAGAAAGATGTTTGGGTCATATGCTTTGGAGCGCTTTAAGAGATGTACCTCATGGGCAACCTCAGCTTTAGATAGTGGTGAAGCGGCTACACACCAGTGAGCGCTATGGACTTCAGAAAGGAAACCCATCTGTGCTGCGGACCAATTATAAAGCTGCTCAAAATTCTCGGATCAAGGTTCACGCTGTACAAGTTCATCGTCCTATATAACCGCATCAATCAACTGCGCTGAGAAAAGAAACGGTATAACAGTCGGACAAATCTCAAACCATCAGCTCAAGGCAGAACTATAATGCAAGCACGTCAGTGGCATGCGGCATGTGAAGCAAGGTTTTCCATCACTCAGGACGAATTGTGACTCACCAATAGCAGATATGGAAGCGGCTATCGTGGCGAAAATGCAGTTTGTTCCTCATTTCAGTTGACATTGCCATCAAGTATTATACCAGGTATTTCTGCATTGCCTAAATAACTAACTCTCATTTTTTTTACCGTTGAAGCTACATTGGATAGGTTGACATCACAACTCCACGAATGCGTATACCATGCAACCAGACTGAAATGAAATCTGCAGCAAAAGATTGCAGGACCACTGTATCAGGTATTTCAGCGCCGCTTTAAAAAGATCCGGGCCCTTGCAGCTATGTCGAAGCTTGAAATGGTAACTCCTGCGCATAAAAGCAGAAGCAGAATTATGCCTTCAAATACCACCTAGTGTTTGTGCTGCTTCGATTGTTCAGTATCATAGAACAAACCATCGCCGAATGGCAGGTGTGCTATCTGGAAAATTGCATGATTTTTACTGTAGAGCCGCAAAACTTCCATCGAGAGCGATAGTACACACCGAATTAATAACCGCACTAAGTAGTTGGACCAAATTAGCTGACTCTAGGGAAGACTATTATGTGAAGTACCTGGATTTTTCGAAGGCATTTGATCGTTTAGTTCCTCTGATACACTGTCCCAACTCCAGGTTTTCGTAATCGATGACTCATGTCTAGACTGGATTGCCAACCTTTGCTTTCGACTGAAATAGCTGGTCAGAGTTTGGAACTGTTTATCTGACCTCATTCAAGTCGTGTGTTGTGCCACAAGACCCAGATTATGACCAGGGTTACTTTTGGTTTATTTTAATGACTTCGCACTAGCAAACGCTCCAATGTTTACAAAAGACATTAAGATTTAACGCTGGTTTAAAATGAATGCAGAATAGCGTCTGTTTCCGAGTGAACCAGACACAGCACATCACATTAAAATCAAAATGTTATTGCTATTACATGATGATAACTGTATGTAACTTAATCGCAAATTTATCCACATGCGGAAACAACTCGACTATGTACGCACGTTTAGAACACAGGTGCCGCAATAACGTCTCTTCCAACATGAACCATATCTATTAGATTAAGATGAGTTGCGATGTTCCCGACAATCCGTAAAGGTCTCGAATATAGTAACTAACAGGTCAGGTATTGCGACGGGCGTTCGGTCCAACTAACATCTCTGTTTTTCGACAAGTGCACAGTAAAGATTTTTACCCCCATGTCGAATATTCGGTTATAACCTAGGTCCGATGGGTGAAACACAGTCTTATTGTACTGATGAAGCCTCAACATCAGGTCCGAAACGCGCCATTGGAATACTCAGTCTTGCATGAGAGCTGAGATTGAAACGATTCGGGATATTCAGTGGATGATGTGGCAGATTACTTGGCAACTTGCTAATGGTGTACGTACTTCTGCATGAACCGCAGCATGCGTATCGCTCTTCACGAAAGCTCAGCAGTAATACCAACTTGTGAGGTAACTCAGTGAAATTCGCTGTAAATTGTACACGTCCAGAGTACCGCAGGAAATTCATATCCACTGGCGTATGGTATGTTCCATAGGAATCGGTCGTATCTGCACTGGCACTAACAAGATTCAAAAAAAGCTAGATTATGCATACATTAAGCTAAAATTTGTTACTTGCAATATTCTTTATCCTACTGTCGGGATATACCTGAAGGATAGTTGCTATGCAGAACAAACAACAAGCCTTCAAATGAAAATTAAAGTAACATTTTTTTTATAAATGTCTATTACACTGCAAGAACACCCAAACGAACTTGTAATGCAATGCTCCCTATCCCTATAATTGAATTGTTTATATATACGTTGAATTACTTATGTTTATTTCGCCTATAAGTGACGGAATGACTTGCAACCGTTAATAATGATTACTGAATGTGGGTTTTAAAGGTTACACCAGCAGGTATTTTGAGTCCTAATAGGTGTCAGTATGAGTTTTGTGCCATGGGCCCCTCATGTTTTGTACAGCAATGTTTAGCGTGATGGCTTTGGTAGTTATATATTCCTATCTAAATAGTCTTTCAGCGCAACTACATACATAACCCCAGTAATATTTCAGCTCATAGGAGCCTTTGCTTATACTTCTGCGTCCGTTGTAACTTGCGTTAAGGGTACGGCAGTGCGGCGCTCTTCTGCAATGGGATTCTAATGCATTACGGTCTACCGCAGTCAAACAAGGCTCTTTAGTTCAATCGGTTGACTGCTGACGCAATTGCGGTAATCGAATAAGCATGGGCTAGTCTGATGATGGAATCGTGGATGCTCATAATGTCATAGTCCCAATAGGATATTTCATCCGATTTCAGCTACTTTGATGGCCTTTTCTACTATCCGGCTTATAATTTGTGATGGCTCACAAAACGAAACTTTCTATGCTTCTCGTAATCCCAGTTATTCGACCCAGTACTGCATTTTTTTCAACAAAACCCTTATGCTTTATGTTCGATGTGTACTTGATATGGATTCTAAATTCCTCATATATCATGGTGGATATAGCTACGCTATTTCCATTATATTTATTGCTGTGAAGACTGAGATTCTCGCGGCTAGTTGCCAGAGTGCGTTTACATTTTCTATTCATATTAAGTGAACAGATCGGCCTTTAAACAAACGTTTTACATGTTTGTATATATGTATTATGCGAACACGTAATGGGGCGTAATACTTTTGCAAAAACGGACTATGAAATGCAAGAAAAACTTCCACTGTGTATTTCTTTCTTGCGACAGTTAATAGAAAGAGAATTGGTTTTATCTCAACTATCGATTTAAGTCCCCGACTGCAGTTATGATTCAACACTCTCCAAGCTCACGTGCTAGGGCAACATTTGAAATTTATTTGACACAAATGGTAATCATATTCATATTCAGCATGTATTCAGCCGTTCCAGTGCATGCGTTCTACTATCATGTTCATTTTCGTTCGTAACAATTTACTGTGCTTACTCTTTTGCGAACCAGGCAGCTGAGCAACAGTAATTAATGTAGCATAACGTCTGTAGTTTTTACATTTTTGTACAAACTGAGTATTTATTTGTCTTGTTACATATCACACATATATTTTAACTTCCGTTAGAAACAGTGCAGGATCAATGGAAAAGGAATAACGAAAGTGAGTTGAGTAACGGCTTTTTGAGCAATACAATCTCGAAAATTTGATAATATTGCAAAACTTGGCTGCTAGCTCAAATCACACAGAAAATTTTAGCTTATTTGCTAGCTGTCACGTATGCGTTACATCGGGAATCGCGTTGCATTTGGGGCAATATGAACCAGTCAGTCAATTTTGTCTTAATTTATGGACAGTTATCTGCATTATACTACCAACGAATATCAGCTTTTTTCCACTTTTTATCTTGAGATATGTTTAACACAGACTTGGTTGTATATGTTTTATTACGTTTAGATTCAGTGAATAGTACACTGGATGCAAAGTAATGCGCTATATGAATTCCGAAAAATTTAAATGCAGGTCTTCATGTTTAAATAGATAAAACCAGCGTCAAGGCGTAAAAGCGGCTATATACCAACCTGTAAATTTAAATAGCGTTAAAAACACAAATGTAGTGTGCAACAATCCAGGGGGACACGAAAGATCGTCAATAGCTGAAAAACGCAGAGAAGAACTGATAACGAGGGCAGCATGCGCTACAGTGGTCACAGCACACGAATAAAGTCAGGGCAAACACAACGTGCACACGGCAGCGTGTAATTGGCAAAAGTTCAAAATTCAGGTAATTCAAAAAAGGGGTCAACTGTACACAAACCGGAATATAACTACAAAAATAATAATTGCTGTTGTTCATTAAAGCAATTTTCATCTGCTAAACAGTCCAAATTTCTTGGTTGATTGTCAGGCTGCTGATCTGAAAGGAAAAAAAGGGAAGGTCAAAAAGTGTTACTCATTCGCACTACACCGCCGCCCATCCGTGAGGCGTCGTCCTCTCCGCCCTAACTAGTAATCGATACGTGGGGCTCTGTGGTCGTTACTACCACTTCCTTTAACGCATCTGGTGGGTCGGTGTCGGTTACCGGACGCTGAGACCATGAAATGGGATTAGTAATGTGAGTTACCGGTCTAAGACGATTGAAATGGACAACAATTGAACGGTCGGGGTCTTCACCTTGTCTGTAAATTCGACAGGTAGAGTCAGTAGACACTTCCCGACCACGAATGGGCCAGAACACTCCTTGTGCACCTTCCCTGGAACGCCCTGAGGTGGATTCGGAGTGTGGAGGTAGACTCGTTGTCCAGGTTGAAGTAGACAGCCGTGCACTTGCTGGTCATAGCAATCATTTTGACATCGACAGGCAGCTCCTAAGTGCTCTTGCGTGAGAGAATACGCTTTGGTCAGATCCCGGCGTAGAAGAACGGCATAGTCTGTGGCAAGGAGCGAATCAGCAACCGCGATTGGCACAGTTAAGTCCATCGGCAATCTCATTTCGCGCCCAGTTACCATGTATTGTGGAGTATTATCAGTAGATGAGTGAATGCTGGACCAATAGGAAAGGAGGCACTGTGGAAGTAGAATATGCCAATCGCGGCGGTGGTTTTCCTCTGTGAACGCTTTTATAAGAGTCTTCAGCGATCGATTTGTGCTCTCTACTTGTCCATTGCTCTGGGGATGGTAGGATGTTGTCATTGTCTTTTGAATGCCTAGTGTTCGGCGGAGTTCAGGCAGTACCATGCTTTCGAAATTTGAACCACGATCTGAATGAAGTTGCTCAGGTGCACCGCACCGTGAATTCCAGTGGTCAAATACTAGCTGAGTTGTGGATTTGGTGTAAATGTACGGGGTTGGTATTGCCTCAACCTTTGGTGAAATAATCGACCAAAACAAGTATATACCGGTTCCCTCGTGGCCTTTCAGGCAGGGGTCCAAGTACGTCCACTCCTACGGTATTGTTGGTATATCCGCTCACCATAGACCGCAGGGTGTCCTGTTTATCATTTGTGATTTCTTAAAGCGAATGCACTCATGGGACGCGTTACAAAAGTTCTCAATATATCGACGCTGTTGAGGCCACCAAAAACGCAAACATGGTGCTTGCTCCACTTTCCGTAGTCCGCCATGCCCCAACTCCATATGTATCTGTTCGAGTATCCGCTGCAACATGGAGTGTAAAAAGATAAGTCTACTAGGGTAATTCGGACCAAACTGATGGTACATGTCACCATCCAATAACCGAATTTGCCACCACAGAGACCACAAGCAATGCGCTTCCCAGCTAGATTCAGCCATTTCTGTTTTCGTAGGTGTCACACTAACCTGTTGTAGGCGCTAATAAATCAACTTGGCCTCTGGGTCTGTACTGTAAGCTGAATCCCAATCTGTTGAATCCGAATGGTTCAGAGACACAACGGCAACGTTCGAGGTTGAACTCGATGGACAATCCCATGAGCCCTAGACGGCCGGCGAGACAGGACGTCGGTATTTCCGTGTTGCTCCCGGGGCGACGTTATCATTCAAAGTCGAAGGCTTGCAATTGTTCTTGTTAACACGATACTTGCCCTTCGGGTCTGCGAAATTCCCCCAGCCACCGGAGCGCCTGCTGATCAGTAGGGACTATAAAGTTTCGACCCAACAAGAAATGTGGGGAATGTTTAACGAAGAAGACCAGGGCAAGCATTTTGTTTCTAGTAGTGCAATAGTTTTGCCCCGTTTTTTCAACTTGCGGCTAGTTAAGTGACAACCTGTTTCTAAACCAGCCCCATCGATAACAACCTCACTAGCATCAGTGTCCAATATGGATGGGGCGGCTTGCGGTGACACATCTAGGAAGACAACGACTTGGGCGCTGGCCAAAGCATGACGTAACTCATCAAAAGATTCCTGACAATGCAGGCTTCAGTGGAAATGCCAAACCTTTTCCGTGAGCCAGGACAAGGGTGCCGACATATCTGCATAGTTTTTCACGAAGCGACTCTAATAAGTAGCCAGACACAGAAGGCTCCAAAACTCTTCCACGTACCCCAGAATCGGCCAATGTAAGATAGCCTGTACTTTTGAAGGGTCGCACCGGATCCCACAATCGCTGATCACGTTGTTAGAACCCAAGGGATCGACGGTACTTGCTTATTGCTAAAGTGGCTTACACTAGGTGTGTTCGTCCATACATTGGAGGCGTCCGCTCATCTGCGTGATCTCCATGGATTGTTTCTCAACTGGAGCTTGCCTCTGTGTTCACTCCTCGTGCGCATGGAACTGTAATCCTGATGTTATCTTCAACTTTGGGGAATTCGACAAGGCTCGCTGTTGGTGTGTCATCTTGCACCACCACACTACTTATACCCGGCGCAATAGTATCTACTTTGATCCACCACATTCCTCCCCTCCAAAGGACTCGCGTCAGCTGCCTTTCGTCGGAGTCTTTCTGACCGCCGGGGATGTTCACTGTATGAGCGTGCTTCCTCCTCCAATTCGGACCACTTGCTCAGCTCGCCGGCATTCACCATCCGCGATTCACCTTGCCGAGCGATTGTATACACTGGGCCTCGCCGGTCTAGTACCTCGTGCGGTCCTTTCCACTTCGCCAGGAGTTTCCACTCCACTTTGCCGCAAGTAAGATAACGTTGTTGGTCCCTGTACTTCACTTTTGAACCAATCTGAAACTCGATATTCCTTCCACCTTTGCTGGTCTGGAACATCACCATCCACCACGCCTGAGTCGCCTGAAGGTTGCGGTTGGCGGTCTTCCGGTTATTCCGTGTCTCCTCGGGAGATTTACGGCAAGATGGTCACATTCCAATTTCTAGGTCCACAGGTAGACGAAGTTGCCGACCGTACATCAACTGGAATGGTGATTTCTTTTTGGAAGCCTGTTTGGTTGCTCGATGGGCCAGCAACAGTAGCGGCAACGTTTCCTCCCAGTCTTCACCTTTTGCTTCTATCAACTCATTGCTTGTTCTATTGTTACGTTCCGTCAGGCCATTTGTTTGCGGGTTTTATGGAATGGTGCGCAATTTCTTAATGCCAAGTTTCTCCAAACAGTTCCGGAATGCTTCACTCTCGAAGCACGGCCCTTGGTCTGTTAATATGGCCTTTGGGATTCCGTGAGCCGCTACCAAGTGATCTATGACAGCATGGGCAACGGTGCTAGCCTGTTGATCCGGGATTCCTGTCGCCTCAATCCATGGCGTGAAGTACTCCGTCATCAATAAAATATATTGGTTGCCACGCCTGGTCAATGAAAACAGCCCCATCACGTCGACCGACCAAAGTTCACCAATTTTCGAGACCGGGATCATCATCGTTTGCTGCTGCATTCCTCGGCAATCCGTTTTCATGAGCTGACATTGTCTGCACGAAAGTATGTATTTCTCAATGTCCCCTTTCGTCTCCGGCTAATACTCGCCTTGTTTCAGCAGATCGTAGGTCCTGGAACAACATGTGTGCGCCATCTCGTGACAGGAAACTACCAGATTCCGTCTTATTTTCATTGGAATGACTGGCACCGAAGGGTTGCTACCTCCTGGCATCCACATTAAGATCCCTGCTTCGTTCACTTGCAGCTTTCCCAGGTCTTTTGCAAACGGTCTCAGCTGCTTAAGTTTGTTTTTGTTGAAGTTTGTCTGACCAGCTATTTGCGCGGTGATCAAATTGCGCAGGAGTTTGTCACTACGTTGCTCAGTTGCCAACCGTTCTGGATCCTGCTCGCACAGTATACCGTTAATACCGAAAGCTACGCTCGGCAGGTCATCATCATCTATCATGCGTGACAAGAAATCCGCCGTCTGATTTTCCCTCCCCGACACGTGTTTTATCTTGAAATCATACTCTTGAAGGCGCAATGCCCATCTCACCAGCTTTCCTCTCGGGTCTTTGGAAGACTTAATCCACTCCAAATGTCTGTGGTCTGTTTCAACGTGAAATCACTGACCCAGGATATATGGTCACCATTTGTCTAACACCCAGACAATTGCGAGACATTCTTTCTTTATGGTTGGGTATCTGCGTTCCGCAGGTGTCAAAGTTCGGCAGGCATACTCAATCGTCCCATGGTTTTGTTTCAACACCGCACCGATCCCGGCATCGCTGGCGTCAGTGGCTACCGCGAATACCACACAAGAAATGGGCAATTTGAGGGTTTAACTCTTGCCTTCCCATTTCCTGTAGAATCTGATCAAAGGCTCGTTGAGCTTCTGCATTACAAGTGAATTTCCTATCTTGTTTCAACAGCTCGTACAAGGGTGAGGCCAAGGTGTTAAAATCCTTGACGAATTTGCTGTAGTACCTGGCGCGGCCCAGGAATGTACAGAGAGTGCGTTTCGAGGTGGGAAACGGGCTGCCTTGTATCGTCATTATCTTCGCAGATAGCGGTTTCAGTTCGCCTTGTCCCAATTTATGGCCCAATAAGATGACACAGGTCTTTCCGATCGGGGATTTTGGTCCATTTATACGACTTCCCGACTGCTGAATGCCTTCCGGAACTGCCGCGAGATGATGGATATGTTCCGCTTCTGATTGGCTATACACCACAATATCATCCCCGTACACAACCACGGTTTCCAATTCACTCAGCAATCGCAGCATTAGACGCCGGAGGTAAACGGGGCTCTGATAATCCAAAGTTTATCCTCTTAAATTGGTACTGTTTCTCACCAACAGTAAAGGCCGTCTTCTCTCGATCTTCCTGTTTTACTGCCAGTTATCAATATTCTGATCACAAATCCAGGACCGTGAATATCCTCGACAGACTCAGCTGATCAAAAATGTCAGCAACTGATGGAACTGGAACGAAGCGGGTCAAGGAAATTTCATTCAGTCTTTGGAAGTCGACACAGAATCGGTACTTCCTATTCGTCTTCTTCTTTAAGAACACAGGAGAGTTGTACGGGCTATGTGCCTCATCAATCACGCGCGTCCAGCATTTCATACCATTGCTTGTTCACCTCAGCCTCCAGATGGATTGGTATACTTGGAAGTCCATAGGGCCGATACGGTTTGCGAGTTAGCTGGATGGTGTGCGTGATCCAATCGCAAAACCCATATTGGCTGCGGTCATCAGTAAACAAGGGTTGGTATTTGTTGATCAGTGACTGCAAAGATGGGCTTAAACGTAACACAGCATTGACCGACTGCGAAGATGTCATTTCTCCCCGATTAATGAGTTGTAGTGACTCGCATTCCATTAGCAATTTCCCACATTTTAGATCAATGCCAGCTTTATTGAGCTCCAGGATATCTGCTCCCAATATGGTTTGTTTCGCTTCTGGTGACACGAGAAAGAGGTGTGTTCGCTTTCGTCCCCCGATTCCCACAGTGTGTTCGGCTATCTCATCAATTTCCACTGAATGACCGCCAACCGCTCTTACGATCGTGTAGCACTACTGAAGCTTTTCACTTCGTCGATGGTTGATTAGTGACACCGCGGCACCCGTATTGATCAGACACCTTTCCATCGTTCCGTCTACTTCCATCACTGCTTTAACCGCACTCCTGCTCAACGCCCCAAGTACACAATCCTCGATCCGAAAAGAAAAATGAGGTTGCACACCATTCTTCGTCACAAGAGTAACACCACGCCTCTGCGGACATTATCTCCTCCAGTGCCCCGGTTTCCCGCAGATGAAGCAACATCCCTTTGTGCGCACCTGATAAAGCTGAAAGCGAAGCCCATTAATATCTCCCGTAATCTGTTCATCATCCCTTGCAATTTTCCATCCGTTTCACACTCTCATGAGGCGCTTCTTTCAGCGCAGCTAGTGGTGCGTCGCCCAGCTCTCGAGTAATTTGCGCCAACTCCTCCAATTGCATCTCCCGAGCAGCATTCGCAATCCGAAAGCGCTCCGCGGTTGGCTTTGGGAGGCCGGTCAAAAACTGATAAACTAGCAAATGCGTCTTTGACGGCGCATCAAACCCTGACAAGGCGCGGGCCAACAAGATCCTGTCATAATCATCATACACGTTAGCTAGAGGTAGGGAACACCTCAGCTATTGTGCCGCAATACAACGAAAAAATATGAAAGAGAAAAAGAAAACCACTGATGAAAGCTAGCTGAGGCACCGGTAACGGATGGGCATAATTCTGGTAAGCTTCCAGCCGGCTGATGTGCACCCAAAAAATTATTATGCAAAATTATATAAGGCTAAGCAATGAGATGGTGTTTGGAGGGAGAGGCTCAGAGGGATGGGGTGGGACAAAAACACTCACAGCACGAACGCCACTGAGGAAGGCTCCTAGCCATATCAGCAAGTTGGTCCAACCAAACGTGTTCATCGTCTTTCGGTCCCCAACCAGGGAGCCGAGACGCTCCAACCGAGGCCAGTTCAGAAGTGAAGGACTTCATTCCTCTGGACCAAGTCATCGCTTGGCCACCCCTCCTCTTCTTCCATCCACACCCACGGCGCGCAAACAACATGGCATGCGTAACACGTGGCCGAGCCCTCCGAGCCTGGTGTGTGAAATAGCAGTGCTGAGCGGTTCATTTCCTTTTGCCGTGCCATAAACAAGGCGTCGAACACGCTCGTTGCTCACGCGGTGCTCCCACCAAATATGAGCTAAATTACAAAGGCACCGGTGGTTAAACGTAACTAGCCTATTCAGGTCCGCTGCTTTAAGCGGCCAGGTTTCACAACCGTACAATAGGGTCGAACGTACCGCTGCATTGTACACTACCGTTAAGGGCAATAGTGATGTCACGCCGGCGCCATCAGTGGCGAAGGTTAGCAAAAGCGCCTCTAGCTTTTGCTACACGATTCGTGATTTCATCCTCAATCCCACGGCCGTTGATGCATCTTCACAGGTAGTTGAATTTTTGAACGACTTCTAGCTGATCCCCACCAAGGGTCAGCGTAGGAGGCGGTCCAGACCAATCTCGGAGGAACGCTTTTCACTTCAAGGGTGCGAAGCAAAGCCCGAAGTGACGAACAGCTAGTGCTAATCTGTCCAGTGCCGCTTGGCACATTTGTGAGCGGTCACTGATGAGGGCAAAATCATCAGCTACGCTAAATCAAGAAGTCGTTCTCCTGTGAGTTGCTCCACACATTCTAAGTCCTGTATTGTAAACGCGATTTCCATGACATCGTCAACAGTGAAGTTGAAGAGAAAAGGTGACAGCGGGCATCTATGTCTTACGCCGCTAGAGATATAAAGGGCGACAACAACTTACCGTAAGCCCTCACTCTGCCCGCGTTACGCGCATATAATGATCGGATAATATTCACATATTTCTCAGGCACACCTTTCCTGAGTAGACAGCCTTAAAGTGCATGTCTGTCCACCGAATCGAATGCACATTTGACATCGAAGAACAAGAAAACGTTGGACCGCCAATATATGTGACGGTGCTCCAAAAACTGACGCATGGTGAAGATGTGGTCAATGCAGCCTCGACCTCGACGAAATCCAGCCTGCTCTTCACGAATCTGGCTTTCACGCGTGGTAGTCAGTCTGTGAAGGATGACAGAGGCAAGCAATTTTGAGGCGATGGAGATCAGACTAATTCCTCTATGGCTACCGCATTCCGATCGTGTGCCTTCTTTAAAACATTGGACTATGATTGAGCGGCTCTAATCGGTTGGAACAGTTGCCTTCTCCCACCGTTTGACTAATAACTTGTGTAAATCATCCACAAGAGCAAGTATCCTGACTTTAAAGAGGGCTGAAGGAAGGTCATCAGGTACCGTGGCTTTATTTAACTTCAACAGTTTGATCTCATGTTCGACTTCTGAGCGAGAGGGTGGATCCAAAGGAACAGCCCACGGATCAGGGCAATCACTGGTCGGCGAGAAATGTAACAATTCCAACCGATTAAATTGCTTTCAAATTGCTCAGCCCAACGTTCCAGGCGTTTTGATAACTTGTGGATAGGCAGTCCGCTCTCGTCACGTATAGTTTCACTAACACCAGGTCTCTTGCTGCCCATTTCCTGTATAAGACGGAATCACTCACGATGGTTACCAAGGGCAGCGGCCATTTCCATATCTGATGCACGACGAGACCACCAGGATTCGCGGTCTCTCTTCAGGCCAGCACGGAGTTTCGCCTGGAGCTCTTAGCGAGTTTCATTGTGTTTGCTTCCATCCGGAATATGCCGGCGGGCATCTATAAGTTCCAGAGACTGTGAAGAGACCCAATGTTCATGTTGGCGATTAGACATATCACATGAAGATTTGCCTGCTGCTAGTAAGGCCAGTTGCATATGAGACCAGTGAGCTTCAATTGCATCCATTGAGCGTTAAACCAACTCCCATGAGAGCGTAACTTGATAGGCGTTCAGCACAGCTGGATTCACCAGCCTGCCGGTGTTAATGCGCTCACAACATCGTCGCGAGCGTTCGCCAAAGCGCATCCGCAGGTCAGCACATACAAGTGCATGATCGGTGTCAACACCTGTGCTCCAAATCGAGCGACAGTTCTGGACGCAGACTCTTCAGCGGTAACTAATAGCAATGTGATCGATTTGCGTCCATAGCTGGTCCGAGGCTGGTGGACGCCAAGTCACCCGCCGGCGGGTGCTGTGTCGAAATTAGTGCTCGCAAGGAATAAGCGAGCATCCTCACACAAATGAAGTAACCGCACACCGTTATCATTACGGGAGCCCATACCATGTTGGCCGCCCAGATGCAGCTCAACTGTGGATAATTTTCAACGTAAGCGTTTAGATCCTCAGCCAGCACTACAGTGTCCGAGCTTCTTCTGTGGCGAAGGAGTTGGGTTATTTGGCGGTAGAAGTCGTCTTTTACCGAGTCATCGCTACAGTTTGTCGGTGCATATTCAGCGATAATGAATAGAAACCGGTTAGTCGCACGCGACTTCGAAGTTTTGAACGAGCCAGCCAATGGTACCGCACACATCCGGTTACTGATTTGAATCCAGTCAACCAGAGCAGCTTCAGCCCGGGGACGCAGGGCACTATAAACACAGAGTTAGCCGGTGCTCGAAGCTGCATCGTCACCGGATAGGCGCAATGAGAAAGTGATGCTAGTGTCACCTGAATGGGATCGCAAAGTGAGTACAGAGCTCGAGTCTTGCAGGCGGGTCTCTGATAAGCAGCAGATATCGATAGTGAGGGCCTTTAATGTGCGGGCAAGTGCTGCCTGTCAACCGATATGAAGCAATGTGCGAAAATTGAAGCATGCAAGTATGAAGGAGGATCGAGGGCTCCAAATGGAAGCCGATGAACTGGAATGGGCCGCTTGCTTGGACATGGGCCTGTTGACAGTGCAGGAATGAAGCTATGCGTTCACTTGTGAGTTGAAAATAAAAGACAAGAGACTGCTGAAGCAAGGTGGTGGAGGGCCAAGAATTGGGGGTTGAAAACAGGGGGGATAAATGTGAAACTAGAACGGGACGATAAGGGTGCAAAAGCGCATGAAGGGGAATAAGAAGATGGGAAGGCTTGAGCAGTAGCATCCAAACCCCTATCTACCCTGCTCGATGCAGCAGATAGGGCACCGTTGATTATCCTCTGTGGTGGCCAGAGCACCAGAAATTTGTTTGGGGAATGATTCACTGTATTGCGTGGGCAAGTTACTGTCAGGTTGCCCAGGCCTAGACAGGAGAACGATTAGGGTTCTCAACCAAAGCCTTTGATTCAAAAACCTGGCCGCAAGGCAGCTGTTTTGGCACTGGACTACAAGGAGTCCGATTTAAGGAATAAGGAGCCACCCTCAATCCAACCCTAACCTGGAGGACCAGGAGGCTGAGTTTGTCTGGCCTCTAACCATTGACCAATCTGCTATGAATGGCTCTGAAGGTGCAAAAGCACCACCCAGTATAGCTCAATGGATCACTGAGGCACAAAAACCATCGCACCACGGTTAGGTCCAGCCTCATTGCGTTGCAGCTCCTGTAATGCACCGCAAACACGAGGAGATCCGTCCCAGCACAAAGCCGCGACGCCTTGAACCATCACAGCGCCTTCTGGCGGTCCGCTAGCGTGTCCAGGCCAGAAAGCAAACGCTTCCTTCGCGGTGTACCACTCCAACTTGGCCGGACGTTTTCGCGACGCCTCCGGAACCGCCGGTGCCCTACCCTTGAGGAGACTCCGCAGGGCCGCCATTTTCGCCCGGTCGGTCTTTAGTCCTACCGCCTCTGCCACCTCCTCAAAATCCTCCAAAAACGCCTTCACATCCCCGTTTTCAAATGGCTCCAACCAGGGAAACATTATGACTTGCGAGGTCACGGCACCAACTGTTAGAACCCAAGGGATCGGCGGTACTTGTTTATTGCTAAAGTGGCTTACACTAGGTGTGTTCGTCCATAAATTGGAGGCGTCCGCTCATCTGCGTGATCTCCATTGATTGTTTCCTAACTGGAGCTTGCCTCTGTGTTCACTCCTCGTGCGCATGGAACTGTAATCCTGATGTCATCTTCAACTTTGGGGACGTCGGCAAGGCTCGCTGTTGGTGTGTCATCTTGCACCACCAAGCTACTTATACCCGGCGCAGTAGGATCTACTTTGATCCACCACAAAGTGACCTAGCTATTTAAAATCTCTCTTCGGCAGGTCGCACTTGAACGGCTTCAACTTCAATCCTGCGAAACTAAGGCACTGCAGCACTGTTTCTAGATTCGTGAGATGTTCAACGTGAGTACTTCCATGAACTACGTTATCATCTAGTTATACAAGACATTTGCTTGGCTGCAGATCTCTGAGTACAATGTTTGTCAATAACTGCAAGTTCGATGGTGCATTAGGCAACCCAAACGGCATGGTCTGAAACTCATATAGCGCTGTGGGTATAACGAAGGCAGTTTTTTCAATGTCCATAGGGTGTACTTCGACTTGCCAATAACCTGAGGCGAGATCCAAAGTAGAGAAAAAGGCGGCGCCATGCAATTATTCCAGAGTGTCATCAGTCCTAGGTAGCGGGAAAAAATCTGTTGGTGTAATATCATTAAGTTTCCTATAGTCCACATAGAAGCGCAGTGCTCCATTTTTCTTTTTGTTTAATACAATAGGGGCAGCCCAGGGGGATCGCGAAGGGCGTATGATATTATCTTTTAACATCTGATCCACCACTTTCTGTAATTCCTGTCTATACACAGGTGGGACATGCATGGGCTCTTGCCGTATTGGTGTAGCATCCGCTGTTTCCATCGGATGCTTAAATACTCTCGTTCTACCCAAATATGTATATTTCCATTCGAACGCATGTTTGTGTGAACGAATAAATTCTACAGGCGCTTCCGAGCTTCACCTTCGACAGTGGGGCTAACAGACGAAAGCAATTCCGATATCTCACATTCAACATCCACGGTGCTACCACCCAACGTAAAAAGCTTTTTCAGGTAGCCATTATTAGATTTGAAGTTTAGAGGGAACAGGTTGCCACGTAATGTCAATACTCCGGAGGTTAGATTGATGACGCATGCACACCAACTTAAGAAGTCAACCCCCAGTATCGCGTCCCATGAAATTTGATCAGCTATGGAAAACTCATGGGAAAGAATCTCTTGACCGACCAGCAAATCTATGGAAGCAACACCATGAGTAAGCGGAACCATCCCATTGGCCACTCTGATCTGACGCCCGAGAATAATGACTATTGAGGAGAACAAGAAAGAGGATTTTAAAAGGCTACACGCTGCACCGGTGTCAATGAACACATGCAATCGCTGATTATTGGTTACTGCAGCCACAGTTGGTGATTCACTGAACTTAGAAGACATCTAATGTACACAAGGAAGTTCTGAATCACCGTCCATGAATCGCACTCCGGGTGCTTGTTCGCGCCTTCGGAAATTGCGGGGGCGCCGTACTGACTTCTCATAGGGTGGATTCAGGCACTTAGGACAATGACGATGGCAAGTATGCGAGCTCAGGCTGTGAGGCAGTTCAGTCCGGTTCATCGTCGGCGGAACACGACTAATAGCCATCAGCGTGTCAACCTCCTTCCGACGCCTATCGCGGATCACCTCTTCTTCGTGTGCAAACCAGGCCGCGGTAGCTAAGTCTCTCGGCGGTTCTGGTATAAAACGCTCCGAAGTGCGATCGTCGTTAATGCCTTTAATAAACCGCTCTAAAATGTAGGCCTCTTTTTCTGTTCCTGATTTCCCTAGAAAAGCCTTTGCCGATAGCACCAGAACGTCCCACAAAAAAGCGTCGGCCGACTTTGTCTCTCGACGAAACCTGTTCCAAAATATGGACCGAGTAGCTGACCCGTATTCTTTGTCTGGAAAAAGTGCTTCTAATTGATTCCAGATTTCTCTGACAGATGCATCCGGGCGAATACCAGTCGACAACAAGTTTTCCTGAACTCTGTCACTGAAAGAATTCATTATAACCGAGGATATGTGTTCTTCGGGGATGTAAGCAAGAGACATTTCTAAGCGACGCTGGCAGTTGCATAAGTTAGTGTGAAATATCAAAGACAGGTAGGGGACGGAGGTACAATTGCCAAAGGCCCAGTTCCAAAGGTGGCTGTCCACAAGTTGATGGAGGTGCAGTAGCAAAACCCTGTACTTCGTTCTTCGGTTTATTTGCGCGGGATGCCATGACGAGATCCCAACTCTGACACCAGTTATGTAGTGTGCAATAATCCATGGGACACGAAAGATCGTCAATAGCTGAAAAAAGGCAGGGAAGAACTGATAACGAGTACACACGCGTTACAGTGGTCACAGCACACGAATAATGTCAGGGCAAAACATAACGTGTACACGGCAGCGTGTAATTGGCAAAAGTTCAAAATTCAGGTTATTCAAAAAAGGGGTTAACTGTACACAAACCGAAATATAACTACAACAATAATAAGTACTATTGTTCTATAAGTCATTTTCATCTGCTAAACAGTCCAAATTTATTGATTGATTGCCAGGCTGCTGATCTGAAAGGAAAAAATAGGGAAGGCTGAAAAGTGTTGGATCATTCGCACTACAGAAGGAGTGTAGATTTTGTTTGAACGAGGATAATACAATAGATGTTTCACCGAACTCACCACACCTTACTGCCTTTATTTTGTATAATTTTGCTAAATGACATAATTGCGTCGCAATCTGCTTCTTTTTATTTCAGTCGAACCTAATTATCGGCACATACTAAGTGAGTTATGCCTATCACGAATGACCGTTTTACTCATGCGTGCTACTGAGAGAGTATAATATGATCGTTTTTCAGAAAATAGCGCCGGTTGGAATCAAAGCCATCGTAAGAAATTGTATTAGCTTGTATTAAGCCTCAAAAAATCAACCGTTTATTTACTTTGTCTGAATAGAGCTGGAAAGGAATGACAATGTATCATACTAAGGCTAAGAGGTATTTAGGTTACAATCTGCTGAGCTGTGAAGTGCTCTAGACTAAAACCTCGAAAAACGGTTTTCCAAGTACCGCGACTTATGTATATGTGTGCATTTATCAAATAGTTTTCGATTTAAAGAAAGTAGACTGTCAAAATACTTTTGAGTTACACAAAACAACCAAAGGAAATAAAACTTGTGAACCCCACGCTGTAATTTTGCTAGCAATGTATGCATGTTCCGTTGCTAGGATGAAAATAACATGTTATTAACCACATTATTATATGTATTTTTGTTAATAAATCAGTTAATTTATCATTAACAGCCTAAAGCGCTGAAAAAAGTTTGTCGTTGTTGTAAACAGTGCAAAGAGTGATTACTTATACCTGAATTTGCAACTAGTTTTTATGAATTTCTTGTAAAAATAATTTTATCCCGCAGATTGCGCACGACAAATTAGAATTGACGCCAACGTGCGCATTTTTGTATTGGCTATTCCATTTATTGTATCATTGTATGGTAGAGACCAAAGGGAGAGTCATTTTTCAGCTCCGTCGCTTCTCAGTCATTGCGAACATTGCTGGGGTCATAGTGAAAATAGGGTTCCACAATGAACTTTAAAGCTAGGTTGTGAAGCAATATCCGGGCACAGTTATCAAGTGGGAATCCAACATTTTCTTGAAACTTTCCTCGGACTGCGCATCAACGAAGAACTCCGGAAGATGATTCCAGTCATTAACCACGCGCGTGCATGCAGCTAGATTTGACCGCACATGGATTCACCTCGATTTGAACAATTTCCATCCATGACCACGTGTGGAACTTTCAATGTTCAGATGAAAGAACTGCTGTAACTTGCTTCCTAGTTCTCCTCTTAGGTTACGTCGAGTGTAGATCAAGTCGCCGCAACGACGACGGTAATCCAGAGAGAAAAGAGTTAATCGCTGGAGACGGAGAGGATAAGATAGACATCACAGCACTAGCATACCTTTAGATCCACGGCGTTGGACCTTCTCATTCATATCACATTCGGTCTTCGTGAGAGTCTGGGCAGCTGACCAGCCGTACTCGAGAATCGGGGCACATGTGAGGTAAACAGGAGTCGGAAGAGTTCTGGAGTAAGACGTGAGAATGCTCTTCTTTTTAATACTTATTTGTTTCGTGTTCCTTTGCCTAATCCTGGTAGTATTTGTGTCGTCTATATACACATATTGTCGGTTTGTAATAAAAATAACGACGTAATGAAACTAGGTTCTGTCAAATTTTGAAACGAGCCTATTTGGTTGGTCGTCGTGCTAATGCCGTAAGCTAAACATAACGTTCCAAGCATGGCACCAGGTCAAATAAACTATTGGTATTGAAATATATGCATTTCTGTTTACAATCCGCTTTTGCTTCTCAGGAAGAATACAGAATTATCAATGCATGAGCTTTGATAACAAGAGTAACTTAAACTATCTCTGTCATGTTCACCTTGAATATATAACGATTTATTTGGTTGTGATCTATAATCTTCCTTTCATGAAGGGCAAATTATAAACGATTCATTAGAGGTAATTTATAGAGCTAGTAAAACAAACCTTTTAGATTTGCACTTTTCTTCTCTACATATAAAAGAGCAATATATCTGATAGCTTTCACTTACTATCTCAAGTATATGAAGATGCGATCAAGTATATTATTAGAATTGAACGATGGTAGTCGGTAAATATATGAACAGGGATTGCGAGAGCTGTGCTCGATGCGTATTAATATACCGTAAAATATGTGTATTTTAAACCTAGAGAAATTAGAACATGTGACAGGACATATTAGCTTGGCGATTTTACCCCAGGCACCATTATTTTACGGATGCACTAAAAATAATAGCTGGGTGTTATATCACTTTGTAATAGTAGGGTGGCAGTCCCAGTCAAAAATCATAGTAATTCTTTTTTAGACAATTGCGGAAAGGAGTTGAATGAAAGCTCATCCAATATCATTTCTTGGAGAGGACGCGATGAAGCAAACACCTTATGTATCTGGAAGATCACAAATAACTTTGGAGGCACAATTACACTGGAGATTAAAGAATTGAAGGTAAGATTTAGGCTTGCGGTTGTCCATATTTGTCATGTTTGATTAACGCAAACGTTAGGGCTATTTAAAAAGAGGTGACGGTTGACTCCAAATAAACTATTCAATGAATTCAGAGGTAAGTACTCATAGTCCACTCTCCGTCACCAGGCACTGGCACTGAAGTCTGGAGAAGCACGACAGCACTGTTTCGACATTCTGTGTCTCGGCATTAGTGAGCAATCCTTGGACCCCTGCCGGGCTGTCACCCCATTTATTCCGGATGCCAGCAACCTGTGTCATTTAGCCAAATGTGACGGCTGCAGATATGCATGATTGAAAAGTGACAATGAGAAATTACCTCTGACTTATTTCTGAATTATATAAAAATTCACTGAGTGTCTATAAGTAAACTTTTTTATACTGGAACATGCAATTTACTGTACTGAATCCATGTTAGTTGCTATATTCATGTAACCTAGTGTATATGTAACTTTTTCCACATTCAGTGTAAAAGTACTACTCCATTTCATTAGATGAATGTTCCCTTCTAGTAAAAGAAGCAAAGAAGGTTATTGCTTTCTACACTCTGAGCACTGATTATGTCTATTTACTTGATTGAGGTGAAAGCTAACGTAAAACTACGAGATTACACAAATGATGGGTCTCATCCATTAATTTTGATTAATGACTATGCACAGCGTGTCACAGATGTCAACTCAGGCATTTCACAAAACAGACTTGTTTTCTACCTGCTTGTGTCAAATTGGATATACAGCAAAATTGTAGTAATAAACAGTGTAGTATTTAAGAACTTAATGAACGGTGTAAACTGCGATTGGCAACAATCCAATCAAATGAGAATTGCTCGGTTAAATTTTGTGTCAAGAGTTGGATTTAAATTGCCATCATTGTAGTGGAGTTATTCTGACGGATCCTAAGATATACAGCAGGAGAGACGTTTCCCAGCGGTATATAAAGCAACAGATTTACAAAATAAAATGCGTACAGTTTTTAGCAATATCAGGCTGAGATTGTAAAATTTAGGTACAGGACGCTTTTTATGAAAGCGCTCCTTAAGTTTCATTTGGAATAATTGGACACATCGAAATTTGACAAAAGACCACGTGATATTGTCTTGTGGTTCATAGCCATATTGGTTTGATATTTAGAGCAGGCAATATTCCTTTGCTTTACCCAAAATAATTCTACCGAAATCGGGTGCAGCTTATGTGATTCATTTAAATACTACATTTCCTCTGTTGACTTATCCAATGTCAAAATAAGTCTGTGGATGATACAATTGTTGATGAAATCCGTAGAGTTTTATTTTATTTGATGTAAAATTTAAAATTTTCTACGAAATAACTATTGTATACTCAAATTTGCTAGACCCCATTTTTGGAATTTTCCTAAAAACGCAGTATTGTGGTGGAAGAGGTTAATGATCTGTTGGGGCCCTTTGCAACACGCTGGCTACAAACGCTTGCACCAAATATATATATATATATATGTATATATACATACATTCCAATTGCTTCCATAATTGAAAAAATGAGGTTGACTATAACAATATAACTAAATTAATCGTGAATATTTTAATCCAATACGGGCATTGCATTTGTTGATCTAATCATAAATGATAATTATAAATAACAACTTTTTAATGGCAGAGCAATCGAAATATACTGGCTGAGACGAACTTCTTTTTAAGGGAATGATAAAGATAGATGAATAATTCAATGTGATATCCATGTTTAGCATACTTACAGCTGATCTTCTTTACTTCGCACAATCTTACTTTAAATCTCCTATTCCTATTTCACTATTGATATTCCGGATAGTCGCTAGAAGAGTGCAACCATATTGCTTCTACCCATATAATTGGTAAAGTTTGAATCGATGGCCATTGTAACACGAAAGCCAGAATGGCGTCGCGAGTAGATTCACAGGTGTTGCATTTGATCTTCAGCGGCAAGCCAGTAGGTAATAATCATCTTGCAAGGAGTACTATTAAGACAATAACATGATAATGTTTTAGTTATAAGTAGTTAGTAGACTGAATATTTAAAGGCACACATTTTGTAAAGCAGTACATCTTTGCTTATGGAATTTTCTAACTTGCAGACCAGGATGCTGGGCACAAACCTCCCATCTACTATGTAACAATATAATACATAAGCTTGAACAAGCAAATTCCTCATTCAGCTATTCCGTCAACATGCATCAGTCGCTTGTTTTTAAGGTAACGTTACTGTCACAATGTACAATAATGTGTGGTTAATAAGTCAAATTACTGTTTGCCTTTTCTTATGGTATTGCAATTTAGGTTAGATTTAATAAATCGGTTTGAACCTCGACCAAGTTGTAAGCTTTAATAACCAGTGTGACACAATGTAGCTTGGCATAGAAGCAAATGTTGGTAGCCTAAATTTTTCAGTTGGTGGTCTGAGAGTTCGCTGAGCTCGGCAGTTTGACTGCAAACCTTTCGTCACCACTCGAGGTGACAGCGACCTGTCAGCCGCTACTCTGAGTTTGAATTGTTCGACGAGCACATAACCATCGAAATCGATCTCTGATTCTCGCCTGATGCTCCCACTTCGAGTGGTGACGAAAGATTTGCAGTCAAACTGCCGAGCTCAGCGAACACTCAGACCACGAACTAAACAATCTGAGCTACCAGCCTTTGCTTCTATAGAGCAGCTATTTGGGTGTACAACGCTTCAGCATGCTCGCCGTTGGAAGAACTTTCGCTGTTGACAAGCTTTCACACGCGAGAAGCTATACTTTCTCCACGGATGTCCGCGGCAGAATGTTCTGCCAGCAAAATTGAATCACAGACCGGCGTTAGATCATCTAGAGGCTTATTAATAAGACAGCATGCGACGCTTATGGTCAAAATAATGATGGCTAAGTCCCCTAATCGCCTTCGGAAGTATAAATAGTCATAAATAACAATAAAACTGACTGCATTATTGAGATGGGCCCCAGGAAACTTTCAAAGCTTGAATCTGCGATTCAATGTAGAGTACACAACATCTGAAGCCAGCATACCTTAGCAGTGAATATCAAGTTGATTAAGTTTACGAGAAAATCTGACCAATACAAAAATCAAGGATGGTTCAAAACATTGTCTAGCCGTCAACTCAGCACAACAGAGGCGAACAGGCTAATCAACGGACAAAACTTTAATACAAAAGTTGCATCATATAAGGATTACTTGGCTAATCTGGAACAGGTTTTGACCACAAACGGGCTGTCAGAAGAATCGCGGCAGCAAATTAGACCAACAATTGTCCATGTAATAACTCGCAACAACTTCACACATACAGGTGCAAAAGGAGAACGGAAAGAAATCAGGAGGTTACAAATGAAAGACAATATTACACTTATACCAGCAAACATGGGAAGCATGGCAGTAATAATGGATTAAACAGATTAGATTGCAAAAGCCCAACAACTTCTTTCTGACACGACCACCTATCGCCCAATAGATCAGGACCCTAGTAGAAAACTGAGTACTCAAATCAACACAGCATTGAGGAACCTACAAGCAACTAGAGAGATTACCAAGCAGGAGCGATGGAAGATGAAAGCTGAGGATGCAAACATTGCAAGTTTCTGTGGACTGCCAAAGGTACACAAAGATGGAGTCCCATTGCGTATAATTGTCTTGTTGCCAAGATCCCTATAGTAAAGTTGGCGAAATGCATGTGGAAGTAATTAAGACATCTATTTGCTGGATCTTAACAAAGCATCATCAATGCTTTACTATACATCAATAAACTGAACTGTTTTATAATGGAGGATGATTAACACCTACTGTCGTTTGAACTCAAAGCAATTTTTACGTTGATCAGTCACGAAATAGCAAAAGAAACCGTGATGGAATTACTTCGAAATCAACAACCACAATTGGAAACCTCAGGACAGAGAGCATATGGGAACTCTTAGAATTCTGCATGGCTACTTCGTATTAATTTGATGGGCAAGTATAGTAACAATTGAAGAAAACGCCCATGGGATCTCCCATCTCAGGACGTATTGCAGAAGCTGAGATGCAAAAACTGGAGGGTATCAAAATAGCGTTAATCAAACCAACGTTATGGATCCCGTAGGTGGAGGACGCGTTTGTGATCATCAAATGAGATTACATACAACATACTCATGAGTTAATAAACAACACATTCTAAGATATCAAGTTCACAATTTAACTCGCAAAAGTTAAGCTGTTACCATTCTTAAAGGTACTGCTCCAAAGGAACACTGACGGAACACTTTAGACGTGTGTATATCGAAAGAAAACCCACACAGAGCAAATATTAAACTACCACAGAAACCATCCACTGAACCACAAGTAAAGCTGCATCCAAAGCCTATTCAACAGCGCCGAAACACAATGCAGAAGGACAGGATTGAGGAAGAAGGAAGAGAACCAGCTATGTCGGGTATTGCAAATCAACCGGCATCCAAGTAACTTCATTAGAAAAAGCCTAAAGAAGAGGGTGCATCAAAAACAGCAGGAAAAAATAGATAAACGGGTAGCGCTTCCTTACGTCAAGAATATGTCTGAACTAACGTCAAGATTGCTGCGACCACATAGAATCTTGGTAGCCCACAAACCAATTGGTACTTTGCAAGGATCGCTTTCAAGACCGAAGGAAAAGTCAAACAAGGCATTCAGAATGATGTCATCTACCAAATTTACTGCAAAGGATGTGGCAAACACCAAACCGGGAAAACTAGAAGGAAACTTTCAGCACGGATCGACGAACACATAATGGCCATACGGAGACACGACCCGCATGCACTGGTTTCCATGCAAGAAGACCAACAAGGCTACCACTTCGACCTAGAGAACGATAAGGTCCTAGCCCATGGAAATTCGAGGCAAGATGGAGAGTTCTTAGAAGCATCGAATTCCACAGACCATTCGATAAACCGACGCGTTGAAATAGATGCTCTAAATACCGCGCTACGGATGAAAGACCAACGAAGAAGGCGATTAGATCTAACGAAACCGTACGCCAAAAAACCGCATCAAACTACGACAACCGAAAAGGCACGGGGCGAGAATCAGAGATCGATTTCGATGGTCATGTGCTCGTCGAATAATTCAAACTCAGAGTAGCGGCTAACAGATCGCTCACTCACACTCACTGAGACTTTGTAACGTGCCACTCTGCTAAACAGACGCGCACGGACGATGTCACCTCTAGTGGAGACGAAAGGTTTTCAGTCAAACTGCCGAGCTCAGAAAACACTCAGACCACCAACATTTTAACTTATTATATCTGTTGGGACTTATAATATAAAAATAGTCAATTTAATCGTGCAGTGAAGGGAATTGAATAATAACTGATGCATGTACGTTTAAAATCGACACCATGCTAGACAACTGAGTTGTTTGGCCATAGAATTTGCGCATTACCAGGCGTGGTCTCCATAAGCTTATATGATGCTGAAATACTACCGTAAGTTTTCTCCATCCTACGTGGAATTATTGTTTACCATTGAAGTCCTCACTATTACTAACTGTTCGGGTTTGCATGCAGATGTATAGCTTAATCAATCTGTGTCAAAGACGTTTCTGTATAACAGGATACGATACAGAATTCTTGAGGCAATACGAAAAGTGCAAGCATGTTCTAATCCAGTGTTTGTCAGCGCAGCTGTGCCTGAATATCCGAGCACTAAATCTGTCTCAGATTTGGGTTTATATTTATTTACCAAATTGATCAATCGACCGACGAATGCTGTAATTTTTTTTTATAAATAACCGATAGCCCTCTACTACACCCTGCCTCACACTTACCGGCAACGCGAGAAACTGCGCTGACTAATTATCTTAATTCCGCCTGGATTTAAAACTACACGTCCCTGGCTAAAAAGCCTCGTGTTAAAAGTAAGTGTGAATGATGTGTTTACCTTTGTATACAATATGTTAATCTGCTCCACTTACTTGACATCATGTCATATTAAGTGTCAAGGGATGGAGCAGATATATAGGAAACGGCACAATGGAACGACATGGGTGTATTGGTTGTGCAAATTATACTGTGCCACCACCGTTGTTAGCTCTAACTATGCTACAGATTGCGTGTTAAGGATTAACAGGAGCCGTCGAGCAACTAGTGAGCCCCAAAGTTGCACAAATCGTAAAAAACAAACCTGCATCTGTGTGTAAAATTGACACACCGAACCACCCACTCAGGTCTAAGAGCAGACCCAGGCGTCCTAAACGAACTACACATCAACGACTTAGTCTCCAGCAGTCACACATCCTTCCCACTCTCACCCATGGTTAAAACCAGTACCAGCAGATTGCCAAATTCAAGTTTTCTACATTGTCGCACCCGGCAATTCGTTCGTTATAAAGTCTGCCAAACATATCGGGGAACCAGGCACATATGCTTTGGATGCCGCTAAGCAAATAAAGGAAAGAACGCCGGTAAGTTAAGTGGCTGGCCTGGAGAAAACTCTGCTGCCACAGCACAATTGGTCTCCACCAGGGACGGCCATAAATTCATTAAGAGCCCGGAAACGATGTCTCAAAAACCACTTGCCACTAGGCGAAACTGCGGTGCCTTAAACCTAATGTGGGATGATGTCCAAGATAAATATCCAATGCAAATATTGGTAACCTAATAGACGATTGGAATCAAGGTAGTTTCATGGCTACGGCGATTGAAGTACATGCTGACCCAACGAAGAAGAAAACTTATGTCACGTCACTCAAACTCTCTGCAATACGGCAAACCACAAATACATTGGTTTACCTTAACTTTGGTGAAAAATATGGAGGCCGTTCTGCTCACTTCAAATCGACTCGACAAAATGCAACAAGTGGTGCACGCATACTACCAGGCACCCCGAAGAAAGGACGTTCAGTTGATTCCACTAACCGAACGGGAAACCATTAAAGAAAAATAATATTTGATCGCACACGGTGTTTCTGAATTCGCAGATTCCTCTTTTGCCTATGTTTATGTACTAAACCAGGAGCAGTACCGTTACCTAGGTTAGGTCCGTTCGCTCAAATCTTAGTCAGTACCTATTTGACAAAGATCACCTTGTCGACTAACTTAACTGTGTTTGGTCGCAGGCTTTTAGTAACGGTACTGCGGTGTGAACTAACGGCACCGCCGCATCCAAACAATTGAACTAAGTTCCGTATCAGACTCCCAACGGTAACTCGCCTGAAAGTATCCGAAATAAAACACAGTAGATTGACAACCCATTGGGGCTGCAATCTCAAAGAAAACACATACTGTGGGATCCGATGATGTGACAGTTTCAACAGAGGGACACAGCTGAACACGAGCTGTCTCCGGGATCGGCAGCATCTGATAAAAGGATATATATAACATTCCTCTTGAGAGCTTGAAACCTTTCAGAAAATCTACTAGCTGTCATCCCTATATCTTTCGGGGGTAAACTCATTCACTTCATATATTACATCCAGCATGGTTCTGGTCTCTGAGATCCTCTCCTAAATGTACACAAATACCCAAGGCCAACTAAGCAAATTAGCTAAATAAGGACTACGACATGCGTCAAAACATTGGGACCTCATGGTTATCACAGAAACATGGTTTAGAGTGGGAATAATGATGTCTAAATACGGAATGATCGGGCTAGAAGTGGTGGTATGGTAGACCTGCGCCTTTGTAGAAACCTCCAGTGCGAACTCATATGCGATCTAGAAATCAAAGCTCCTGGCTCTATTTGGTGTAGCTTATGGCTTAGAGAGAAAGGCATGGGCCTAGTGGTTTTTGTTTCCCCACAACATCGTCAACGATTAACATGGACTTCAATCTGTTGGATGCATTCAGACATTTGTAACCGAAAGGTTGTCACGTTCTAATCACTGATTCAGTTAATTTATGTGCTCTAAACTCTAAAGGCAACACAAGGTGAGTAATTCAAAACCGAGCTGCAAGAAATTGTCTCAAATTTTCCTCTTTAAGGTCATGTCAACAGGCTCTGCGTATTGGACCTAAATATTCCAAAGTCGTCCTTTCCTTCAATGTAGACAACGTTTGTGGTATTCATTTATCACACCGAGTGAATCACACTTAAATGCTGGCTGGCCGAGATCTGCAACAATGCGCTTTCAACATGATTCTGCGTCCGTAGATCCAGCAAGGTCTCGTCTGCTCGGGGCAATTGAGAAATTTACCGAATAATACGTTCCCACTTGCACATACCCTTAGGTAGAAGATGTAATCCAATCAAAGCACTCATGGCTGAAGCGAGGTCTAACTGCCTTGGAGATTCTTCGATGCCGCGCGACCAAAATTTTGCAGACTAAGCCACTTATCGTGCAAACGACTCCTAAGCGTAATAAGTATTCTCAGTGAATTTTATCGGCATTTTCGATGTGACCTAATGATTATTTACCAGATTCTAAACAACCCTAGTAATCCGTAGCGTTACCTGTTAAAAATGGCACAATAACAGCATGCGAAGTTATTTTCTCCAACTGTAAAATACCATAGTTCGCTGGGGTGTCAAAGATACTTATATTCGCTGCCTGCTGACCACCAACGGAATACCCACACAGAAGCATGGATTTCATCCTCCACGTTAGCCGAGTTCAAAGTAAATGTCCGTTGTGCATTAGCCGTCCTATACCATGTCATGTAATTCAAAAGGCCCACGCAAACAGCAAAGAAAACTATCAACCGAACTTGTTTTGCGTGGAAGCTACATAAGATGATATTGGATACTGCATAAGGCAAAGTGTGGACCACTCAGACGGGGAAAACTGTAAACAGAAAGTTGACAATTTTTGCTTATTCACTATCTCCTGTTGCTATGTTTTGCCTCTATCTTGCTCAGCCTGAACTGGACCTTCAGCGGAACGTGACAAACGTCGGTTATTTTTCTCCGCACTATACCAACGACCATTGACCTATGGTCGACCAAAAGTCGTAATTTCATGCTAATAAGCTTCAAGATTATTTAATCTATAACAAAAGTAACAGAATAGTCTAAATATGCCATAATATTTTCAACCGTAAAGACGATGAAAACGTCTGCAGAATTGTTTAGCCCGGTTACGAATGTGGCAGAATCTCTAAAGTCCGTTCCGGTGATGAACCAGTACTTATTAATCGAAGCCTTCTGTTGATCAGAAGAAAGACCAGTAGCATCGCTGCACGTATGTACACGGTCTTCAGAGAGCGTCAATGTTTGCCTAATGCAAACAGTAATGCTTTCTATTTGGGACTATGGCTTTACGAAATGAGCTTACCAGATAGCGCTTTGTAAGTTAAGTTGAATATTTTTGTTTAAGACTCCTGAAATGCAATCTCAAATTATGCAAGTATATAATTCTCGGCAAAGTTGCATTGTGATCAAAAGTCTTGCGATTTCGCAATTGATTATTACTAAACAAAAGCAATATTATAGAGCTTTCAATTCAGAGCTACTATTGAGCACCAACTAACAGCCAACAACATAAAGAGTTAAGCAATTTCAGCTAAAATCCGGTAAAACGAGGATGTTGTGTACAACAACACTGCAATAAATAAAGACAGATGGAACAAGAGAGAAAATTTAAATTAAGCAATATTTTTGTTGCCATATTTCCTACATAATGAGATACGAATTAAAGCGAGCCATTGGTAGTTAACACTAGTGCCGGACTCCAATTTTGCATACGTACGCCAGCTACCGGATGTACAAAGGAAAATAAACGCTTTAATATAGCAGGAAGATTTTGTATGGAGGTATTGTGACGATGTTGCGGTGTTCAGCAAAATCTCATATGTCATTTCAAAATGAATGCGCAGTAAATTGTATCCTGCGCTGAATAACCCCGGTTTACCACAAAAGATCGAGAACCTTATTCCTGCGAATTTATGGCTAAATTCCAATCACTGAGTATCGTGGATTGCATACCCGTAGATACCGACAGATAGCTACGATGGAACGCTTCTCATTTCATTACATCTATCTAGTCGCCGGTACTGTTTATAGTATATTAAGTGTTATGAATTTTACATGTAGTTATGTACCGAGCATATAACTTCTTTCAATTTGGGGTGTTAAAAAAACGCTACTTCTGCTTTAACTTTCTCCAACGCAATGAGACTGAATCTTACCGTGGTGCGATGGTTTGTGTGCCTCAGTGATCCATTGAGCTATGCTGGGTGATGCATTTTTGCACCTTCAGAGCCACTCATACCGGATTGGTCAATGGTTAGAGGCCAGACAAACTCAGCCTTCTGGCCCTCCAGGTTGGGGTTGGAATGAGGGTGGCTCCTTATTCCTTTAATAGGACTCCTTGTGGCCCAATGCCAAACCCGCTGCGTTGCGGTCTGGTTTTAAACTAAAGTCTTTGGTTGAGAACCCCAATCGTTCTCCTGTCTAGGTCTGAGCAACCTGACAGTATGCTGCCCACGTAATACTATGAATCTCACTTTAAATAAATTTCTAATGCTCTGGCCACCGCAGAGGATAATCAACGGTACCCTGTCTGCTGCATCGAGCAGGGTGGATAGGGGTTTGGATGCTACTGCTCATGCCTTCTCGTCTTCATATTCCCCCACTTATGTTTTCACCAATATCGTCCCGTTCCAGCTTCACTTTTATCCCCCTGTTTTCAACCCCCAATTCTCGGCCCTCCCCCACGTCGCTTCAATAGTCGCTTGTCTTTTAGTTTCAACTCACAGGTGAACGCGGAGCGTCATTCATGCGCTATCAACAGGCTCATGTGCAACCAAGCCGTCAAGCTCAGTTCATCGGCTTCCATTTGGAGCCCTCGATCCTCCTTCAGATTGGCATGCCTCAATATTTTCACATTGCTTCAGATCAGTCAACAGGCAACACTTGCCCAAACATAAGAGATCATCACGATCGATATACGCTGCTTATCAGAGAACTGTATGCAAGACTCGAGCTCTGTGCTCACTTTGCGATCCCCTTCAGGTGACACTAACAGCACTTTCTCATTGCGCCTATTCGGTGACGATGCAGCTTCGAGCACCGGCCAAGCCGGTGTTGGTATTGCCCTGAGTCCCCTGGCCGAAACTACTCTGGTTGATTGGATTCCAATCCGTAGCCGGATGTGTACGGTCCGATTGGCTGGCTCGTTCAAAACTTCGAAGTCGCGTGAGACCAACAGTTGTCTATTCGTTATCGCTGCCTATGCACCGACAAACTATAGCGATGACTCGGTAAAAGACGACTTCTATCGTTAACTGAAGGAGCTCCTTAGCTACAGACGAAGCTCGGACATTGTATTGCTGGCTGGGGATCTGAACGCTCAAGTTAGAAAATTATCCACAGATGAGGTGCATCTGGGCGGCCAACTTGGTGTAGGCTCCCGTAATGATAACGGTGACCGGTTACATCATTTGTGTGAGGATGCTCGCTTACTTTTTGCGAGCACTAATTTCCGACAAAGCACCCGCCGGAGAGTGAGTTGGCGCCCACCAGCCTCGAACCAGCTATGGACGCAAATCGATCACATTGCAATCAGTTACCGCTGGATAGGCTGCATCCAGAATTGTCGCTTCATTTGGAGCACACGTGTGGACATCGACCATGCACTAGTATGTGCTGACCTGCGGATGCGTTTTGGCGGACGCCCACGACGATGTTGTGAGCGCATTGACACCAGCCAACTGGCGAAGCCAGCTGTTCGGAATGCCTATCAAAGCACGCTGTCATGCGAGTTGGATAAACGCTCACTGGATGCAATTGAAGCTCACTGGTCTCATATGCAACAGGCCTTACTAGCAGCAGGCAAATCCTCATGTGGTATGCCTAATCGCCAACATGAACATTGGGTCTCTTCGCAGTCTCTGGAACTTGTAGATGCTCGCCGGCATATTCCGGCTTGAAGCGAACACAATGAAACTCGCAAAGAGCTCCGGGCAAAACTCCGTGCTAGCCTGAAGAGAGACCGCGAATCCTGATGGTCTCATCGTGTTTCAGCGATGGAAATGGCCGCTGCCCTTGACAACCATCGTAAGTTATTCCGTCTAATACGGGAATCGGGCAGCGGAATGCTTGGTGTTAGTGAAACAATTTGTGACGAGAGTGTACAGCCTATCCACAACTTCTCAAAACGCTTGGAGCGTTGGGCTGAGCACTTTGAAAGGCAATTTAATCGGTCGGAATTGTTAGATTTCTCGCCGACCAGTGATCGCCCTGATCCGTGGGCTGTTCCTTTGGATCCACCCTCTCGCTCAGACGTCGAACATGAGATCGGACTGTTGAAGTTTAATAAAGCCGCGACACCTGATGATCTTCCTCCACCCCTCTTCCAATTCGGCAGACCAGTTCTTGTGGATAATTTACACGAGTTGCTAGTTAAACTGTGGAAGCAAGAAACTGTCCCAACTGACAGGAGCCGCTCCGTCATAGTCCCAATTTTCAAGGTGGCTCAAGATCGGAATGCGGCAGCCATAGATGAATCAGTCTGATCTACATCGCCTCCAAATTGCTTGCCTCTGTCATTCTTCACAAACTGACTGGCACACGTGAAAGCCAGATTTGTGATGAGCAATGCGAATTTCGTCGAGGTCGTGGATGCATTGACCACATATTCACCTTGCGTCAGTTGTTGGAGCACCGTCACATATATTGGCGACACACCGTTGTCGTGTTCCTCGATATCAAAGGTGCATTCGATTCTGTGGATAGACTTGCACGTTGGGACTGTCTACTAAGAAAAGGTGTACCTGAGAAACATGTAAATATTATTCCAGCATTACATGCGCGTAGCTCGGGCAGAGTGAATGCTTACGGCAAGTTGTCGTCACCCTTTAATATATCCAGCGGTGTGAGACAAGGATGCCCGCTGTCTTCTTTCCTCTTCAACTTTATTGTTGACGAATTCATGGAAACCGCGTTCACAGGACAGGACTTAGAAGGTGTGGAGCTACTCCGAGGAGAACAACTTTTTGACTTAGAGTATGCTGATGAAATCGCCCTAATCTGTGACAGCTCCCAGACGTGCCAAGCTGCACTGAACAGATTAGCACTAGCTGTCCGTCACTTCAAGCTTTGCTTCGCACCCTCAAATTTCAAAGCGTTCCTTCAAGATTGGTCTGGACCGCCTGCTACGCTGACCATTGGTGGGGATCAGCTAGAAGTCGTTCAGACGTTCAACTACCTTGGAAGTTGTATCAACGCCCGTGGGATTGAAGATGAAATCGCGAACCGTATAGAAAAAGCTGGAAGTGCTTTTGCTAACCTTCGTTACTTACGGCGGCGGCTCGACATCACCCACGCCCTGAAGGGCAGAGTGTACAATGCAGCGGTACCTTCGACCCTATTGTGCGGTTGCGAAACCTTGCACCTATGATCGGCGGACATGAAGAGGCTAGTTACGTTCGACCATCCGTGCCTTCGTTGTTTGACTCACATATGGTGGGAACACCGTGTGAGAAACGAGCGTGTTCGACGCATTGTTTACGGTACAGGAAAAGGAAATGAACCGCTCAGCATCGTTATTTCACGTATCAGGCTCCGATGGCTCGGCCCCGTGTTACGCATCCAAGCCCACCGACTCTCTCGACGTGCGATGTTTGCGCGCCGTGAGTGTGGATGGAAGAAGAGGAGAGGTGGCCAAGCGATGACAGTCGCGAGGAATGAAGGCCCTCACTTCTGAGCTGGCCTCGGTTAGAGCGTCTTGGCTCCCTGGTTGGGGTCCGAAAGACGATGAACAAGTTTGGTTGGACACACTTGCTGACATGGCAAGGAGCCGACCTCAGTGGCATTCGTGCTGTGAGTTTCATTGTCCCACCCCATGCCTCATAGTCTCTCGCTGCAACCTTACCTACTTTTACATTGCAATTTTTTTGATGCACAATAGCCGGCTGGTAGCTCACCAGAACGATGCCCATCCGTTACTGGTAGCTTAGGTGGCTTGCACAATTTGCAACTTTTTCTCATATTTCCTACGTATTGCGGCACAGTAGGTAAGGTGTACCCCACCTCTGACTAACTTGTATGATGATGATGAGGATGCTTTAACTTTCATGATAGATCACTCGCTGATCATTAAGCTAATATACTGCATTAAGTTATGCATACAAACAATGAACGTGCTATTTTACAGGAAATGCGCTTATTTTTCATGTAAGTAATTACTTTTAAACCCATGCCAAAATTGCAAAATGTATTTCGCAGAACAACTCTATTCCTTGACAACGGTGCTTTGTGAAAAAAATTAACCCTTAAATTAGTTTTTTGACACAGGAATGAACATATATTCGTATGCGTTTTGATGCAGTATTACAATTTGTATACACTGTGGATGATTCACCAATTCATCAATTCCCGATTGGCTAACATTAGTTGCAAACCAGAAATATGACTGCAAACGTATGTGATCTTCTTACTTACTCCATTAGACTAAGTAGTATTTCAAATGATAAAGGGGCTACGTGATATGCAAAAGATTCATGATGTAAGGGGTGGGGCTGTACACAAGGATGATTTGTCCTACCTAGTTTGGCACGCATCGGAAAAAAGCAGGAAAATTCGTACCTGCTGTTCAACCTAATTACTAAATTAGCAAGCGTATGTACTGATACTACGACAGGGTTAAGTCAAGTTACACACTGATTAGTGTTCCACAGCGAAATCATTACAGAAAATCGTATTGGCGGCGTACAATTCTAAGTAACCGAAAAAACGCTTTCAAAAGGCATGCTAGATATTTATCTACCTGTACCAATGTATCTACAATAGAAATCGGTTCTGCCATAAACGAAAAACAAATTGTGGCTAATTGGCTAATTCACCTCATTCTTCGTGTGATGGGATGTGCAGTATGTCAGCTAATATTTCCACACAGCAGGCTGTCGGTTAGCTAAGAGTATATGGTTTGCAACAGAAATATACCTTGGTACAGCCTAATTAGTTCAATACTTCGCTCATATGCGCTATACTTGGTGGCGAGTAGGTTGCCTGCGATGCAGTACAAATGATGGAATTTCCCCAACACCTGACTCGAATGTTTAAAAAAAAATGTAATCAGGAGAGTTTATTGTCTTAAGGCATATATTGAGGAGACGGGTATCAAAAAGAATGTTATTTCATACTCTTTGAATGCATGCAAAATAGCAATATACTACACGGACAATGATAAAAAAGAATTAATTCAAATGCTGTAAGAAAGAGAGAGTAGGCGTAGTACGTCAAATCCTACACCAAAATCAGAATTGATAAATCATTCATCAAAGTTAACTGCTACTTTAAACAGGGTTATTTGCGATTGCAACAAATTGACGGCGCCTCAGTAAATTTGTGTATTTTACCCTTTATACTGTGATAAATTCCCAAATCGCCACCTGCAGGTCAACTTCCTGACCCGTATTGTAGATGTGCTTGGCAATTGATGAGACTAACAAATTGAAACTTGACCCCTGCCCTCGTGTCTGCAATTTTGTAATGACAGTAACCCATTGTGGAATACAGTTTCCTATCCACTTACATAGAGACCGAACTGTTCTTCCGATGTGACTGATCTCTCACCCATGATGAAATGTTATTTCTGTTGTATTTGTGGTAATCGGTAGTATGCGGATCTGATATTGGAATACTACGTGCAGATAAATGCAGGCTACAAAGTAGTTACTTGCATAAATACATAAACTACACTAGCCAGTTAAATAGATTTGGATGCGCATTTGCGGCGGCCTACTCTGAAACAATAAACAACTCAATGAAAGATTATACAACTCTATACGGATTATTTTGTATTTAACAGTTCAAAACGCTTTCGGGATCCCTACGAATTTTGGATGGAAGTGATTGTGGTGCCGAAGTCATTAATATTTTTGGGCAGAACACACCTTCCGTCAATCGAACAATTTGTGGCTCTTCAAACGCGATGACTGTTGTACTCTCAGCACCAGGTGAACAGGGAAGTATATTCAATGCTACATTAACATTCGGTAAGTAGAGGAATCCTACCGCGATAAAACTTTGTCGATATAGAGTTTATTTTATTTGTGTCACTGCTAGTTATTTATTTATTCATTCATTTTCGTCCATGTAAAGATAAATAATGGAAGTAAAACGTATGGGGAATATTATTCTTTTAACGCAGAACTGTATTCCAGTTTTTGGTGTAAATAAGCCGGGTATATATAAACACATATATGTAGGCTTCCAAGCAATACATATGTAAATTGAAAGTTGGCAATTAGTGGTTAGTCGCTATCTCCTGTTGCGATGTTTTACCACCATTTTGCTCATCTCTAACTGCTTTGCATGTTTCCTTGACAATATGAAGAACTGCCTAATCGCGTCATGTACATAGATGGTTGTCGCATCAAACATGTCCAAATATGTCGTAAATATATTGGAGACACCTAGTAAATTAAAACGGCGTTCCACGATTGGCAGACACGAATGGAGAGGGAATTCTGTGGGTAATTAAGAGGACCAGGTTTATCTGGTGATGTTTCAGTGTGGCACAGTGTTCCAGTTTTACTAGATGGCGACAAAAGCGATTTAGTTTTTGTGGTTTGTCTTAACACTTTCATGCTCACATGCTAATGAGGATTGGAAATGCAATTTCTTTTCTTGATCACTCACAAACGTCAGATTGCATGTACCGAAAAAGCATGCATTAGCCGGTGCTGCAAGCTGTGACTGATGTACTTTGAATGGGGTCAAAGTAGGGGGTTGATCATCTCGGTTCTGACGGAGTCGTGGCGAATGCACGCCATTTAAAAGAATTAAAGTTGTTGGTCGGATATCCTCCAAGGATTCGTCAAAGTAAATTAAGTGGTACTTCGTGAAAAAATCATTTAAAACCAACAAATATTGGTTGCATTTGATGAAAACGCTCTCTACTAGTTGCACCCATAGCCTGTATTGGCGAGTGCATTGATGGTGTACTCGCAATATCCTGCTCATGGCAGCATTACAGTGGAACTTCTTTTGCATCGTCCTTTCAAACTCAAAATAGATGGCATTATGCCGTCTCATACTGTCTCCTATTGCTTGGTAGCTCAATTAAGTGAACAGCATTAGTCTGGAAAATATATTTGCGTTTCTTTAAGGAACATCATGGATAGACATGGACTTATTATTACGCTAAGTGTCACTGCACGCTGAGCTTCAATTTATTTGGATATGGTGGTGTGAAGTCACGCGTACAGATGTAACTGCAATAGATTAGCTTCTATTCCACCGGAGATAATACCCTAGATTACATAGATCTGAAGCTTGTGAGTGAGAACCAAGTAATGCAGAACGTCATAATTAATTGCGAATTCTGGAAAAGTTTGGTAACTATTACATCTGCATTCGCCTTTGCAGTCCATCTGCAGAGGGCACATATCAAATACGTTGGCAGAACCAGTCCTGTTCGACTCCATATATATATCCCTGTAGATTTTGTCACCCTCTGTTTCGGTGGTGTTCTTGTCTCCATGATGAAGCCAAATTTGAACGTAATTGAACAACTTTTGTTTTACGAAGTTTGCAAACATAACATGTTTTCACCTCGTCTTTTTCCGCATTTCTTCAAATAGCTGATAAAACGGACACAAACGTGCGGCTAAATTCAAAGCAGTCATTTCTGTTGTCATGACATAACAGTCATATCATACTACCTTTTTCTGTTTATTGATCAAGTGTTACTCCTAAACAGCTATGAACAATATGAATATCCCACATATCTATGTAAACGTAGTTGCCTTAAGTGGTGTTCCGGAAAGTGAGCGAGTTGCAACCGTTTTTCTTTCACTCAAGTAGGCACTATCCATTAATTTTAAGTGCGTTAGCCAAACGTTATATTTTTCCATCAAAATCGTTTTAATTTGCTGTGTTTCTGCTTAAGTAAGCTTTTTCCTATTACCACGTTTTGAAAAATGCTGGACAACGCGTTAACAAACAATTACTTGCTATTGATCGTAGGATGACGGTGGTGCGGATGGTATATTGAAAGGTAAAATGTGACAGGAACATGGGAAATTTCGGGTTGAATTTGATTGGCTAAACTATTTATATAAATGCTGCTGAAGTTGCACTTACCGCTAGTTTACGGAGAGTGCTGTAGAACACTCAGAACTAGCCGCCTTATTTTTAACTTAACTTAACTGTACGACTGTCAACAGTGCGCATCCCATCTGACACCTGGAGGGATCATACCCGCAAAATCGACGATAACCAATTTGCGGCTATGACCACTGAGCAACGGAGGGTGGCAACGACCGCAGTGAGTAAGTTCCGAGACGTGAGATAGCGCCGCACATTATCCACTGAGTTGCACGTCATTACTGTGCAGTGGTAGGTGCAACTCTCTCAACAAGTCTCGAAATAACCAAACTTACGCCGCAAATTAACTTATTGCATTGTACGCAGTTTGGTCTGCGTACTACTTATATATTATCTATTATTTCTCCCTACTACTGTACTGTAATCGGTGAGCATATGAACCTGCTTTTTCTGACGTAAGATAATTGGCGGCCTAAGATTGGTAAGTTTGTCGCTTGGGAGGACGCTACACTAATCCATCAAGGTAGTAACGAGCCAGTAAGTGGATAGAAAGCGGCGCCATATCATATCCACACAATTTCGTAGGTAATTGTAGCTATTATGTTTGCCAACTCAGCCTTAAGATAAGCGATTTCATCCACACATCTTTCAGCTTAATCCACAGCGCACTCAAATATCATCTTACGGACGCGAACACCACAAACCCAATGTCACTCGTTGAGTGACCAATCGCAAGTGAAGCAATAGCAAATCAGACGAGTTTACGACCTTGGTTCCCAGAGAATGCTTGCGTACGGCGCAAACTGTGTGCAATTTGGTGGCTGCCTGATCGCAATCGATCCTCATTATCTACACGGAACCTACACGCATGCTAGGATGAATACTCATAAAACCCACGTGGAGCCTCAGGGGCTTAGAAGTCACGCGAGATCACGGTTTTCCTCAAGTAACCTTTCAAGCATTCGCATTTCTACGTAAAATGGGATGGCGCGGTGTGTCCGTGCAAGTCGTCGCTAAGCTCTCCGTTTAGTACTAGGGGCCCATATAACTGAGTCCGAATCAATTGGCCGTTGGAGATAAAGTCGCTCACACATATATTTGTCGAGGCTCAACTGGTATGAAGTTTTGTTCTAGTGGTAGCGTGTGGACCATTCTGCGTTTCGGGGTGCTGTACGTTGACTGAGCACAAATCTGAGATGTCTACGCTTGATTGGCGCACCGTACGAATCAGAATAAGTGCGTACACGCTGCACGTTGGCACCCTTACCGTGTTCGGGTGACGTGCTTCATAAGGAGCCTAATATTTCACACGTCCACTGTCTCTGTTACGCCATTGCTCGACAGAGTTTGCGTCTTGGAATATTTCATGTCGTGGTCACATTTTCCAAATGACGGTTGCTAAGATATATCATTGGCGGAATGCATCATTCAACCGTACTTAAAAATTCTTGTTTTGCGAAACGGACTGAATGTGCTACTTCGTTCCAGGGGCGACAAACGCAAACAGAAAAGAGATTTCCGCAACACTCCGGGTGGTTATGTATTACCAACAGTACCATGAAATGATCTTAGCCAGATGTTATTACAAACCAGAAGTAAAGTGCAGTGCACATGATTTGCTTAGGCCAGAACTATGTAATCATTAGCATATTGTCTGGTTCTCAACATAAGAGATAGTTAAAATGAGCCAATTATCAGATACGAGGTTGTGCACAGACTTATTGTAGAGCCCTTCAGATGTCTGCTGCAGGGGCGTGGAACTGCCTTCTAATGTTCCGCCAAATATGGGAATCGTGTACGAATTGACTGGCCAGCAGATGCAACTGTGCTTCAAAGGAGGCGAACTATGCCGCCAAATATGACCAACCCGTAGGGTTAAATTAATTCCCATTGACTGAGGACCAGACGCAGAACAGTGGATGGACTGGGCTTCCAAAATACTTATGTTTCGTTCGTCAGTAACTGGAGCTGATCTTTCTTGTAGTAGATATCCTGTGTACTGAGCCTTAGTCTTTGGTAATTATACTAGTGATTGGGGGCGTGGTTGAGCTGACAGATGGTCGCAGTCTCACAGTTGAATCACAACAGCGGTACGACCGTGGTGACGAGAAGCCAGAGAAGCCCAAATATATCAAGTGATTTTTAAATTAATAGGCTCTGTTGCCACGAGATCAAGCGAGTTTGGTGAAAGCACAGTCGAAACACTGACCAACAATTTGTCACTACAACTGACACGGTAACCAGAGCAAGTGAGAATAGCCCCCCAACAGAAAACTTCACTCAACATGTTTATGAATTTTGTTACGATGTTTATGCCGGTATTATATTTGCATCGTGCCCTATACATTAAAATACTTACTTCGAGTTGCATTCTCAGATTTGCTTTCGCGGTCGGCAGAATCGTACAACCGGTTTTGTGACAGATCAGCCATGATTAATTTTGCGTTGTCTAGATCAGATGAAGGAATCGAACGTATTTGAGCAATTAGTTAATAGTATGTGCCATAAATCACAAATCGAGAAACCACAGAGAAGCTGAAAATACACCTTGAACATTACACGCAAATCGCAGAATTGAAGCGAATTCAAGAAAGTTGTTTCAGCTCGTTCTTGGATGCGGCCGGATAGTCAGAGCGGAGCTATACCCAAACCAGACGCCAGACCAATTTTACGAACATAATGTTCAGTGCCATAAGCATCTTAACCAATAGTGGCATATAAGTTAAATCATCTGTAGTTGGAAGACATAATCGAACATGTACATTACTTAGAGTGGACGGCACCATTCTCTACGGTGCAGAAATGAAAAGTCAATGTACGTATTAGCGCCGACTGTTCAAACGGCTAAACTTACATGTTAGAGAATCACCAGTATCTGTTGTCCATACATGAAGCATGATGGCGGCATATGGTTTGAGAACCTCGATCTAGCTTACGGTTATTTACTCGTTATAGTAGACCAGAGCTGCAGTATATTACTGGAGGTGAACTTGCACCTTGGACACTCCCAGTAAAATCATTTGCCATTCGCATTGAAAAAAGACTAGCCATTTTCAACATAGCATGGTTACGTTTCTGAAAGACATGACTGGGTTCGCAGTTTACGTGGATAACAAATTTATTATTAAGTTTCACCCAAAAATTTGATGCACACGTAAAAGAAACGCTTCAAATTCAAAAAAAGCAACTTTAGCTTAAAAGTGGAAAAGTGCAATATACTGAAGGAAGGTGAAGAGTATATGGGTTCATCCTTGAAAAATACTACGCGCGACCGTACGGCGCTACCATACAGCACGTCGAGCAGAAGCTACCACCGACAGATGTTACCGTATTTGTTTCATTCCTCAGTCAAGTTTGCCAGTATATTACATTACAGCCAAGTATGGTACGGAAAAAGGTATTCTGAACGAAAGCGCTGATGAAATGCAAATAATGACGGTGTAAAAATAGTGTCAAAATATTTGGTACTGATCTGGAAGCGCTTAGTTGTGATTTACGCTTGACATCTTCAATGTGAACTTGGAGAATATTGTTGTTTTCTGCGCAACCAATTATGGGGTAGAGGCTGCCATTTCACATATGTGTCCAGGAGGAGAAGTGTTGGTCATTGCGCAGGCAGCACCGTTGCTAAAAGCGGCAGAGAAAAATTACAACCAGAATCAAAAGTAAGCGCTGACGATGGTTTTCAAATTGCGAGAGTTTCACAAGATGCTATATGCTAGAAATTTCAAACTCGTCAGGGACCACCAGCCTATGCTCACAATATTTGGATCAAATAAGAGAATTCCTGTTTTCACAAGAGTTTCGTAACAGAGAAGGACAACCAAACTGCTGGCTTACGATTTCAGTATACACTACCGATCTACACAATAACTTGGCTAAGATGACGCTCGATCTCACCTTATCAGTCCCTACACGAATGAAGAAGATGACTGTGTGATCGCATCTGTCAAATTTGAGTTAGAAGTTCAGCATATCCTGGTTGACAGCTTAAGGGCTTCGCCGGTGACTTGATACACTTCGTGCAGAGGCGGCTCAAAATGCAATCTTGCGGAAAGTGAAAGCGTTTGTGCAGTCCAGTTGGCCTAACTTCAGCATTTCATCTGAATTGCGACATTTCTTCAATCGACGCGGATCTCTTTCAGTCGTTGATAATTTTCAAATCGTTGGAGACTGAGCCGTGGTAACAAGCTAAGCTTCTAGAACCGATCAGAAAATTGCTAGCCAAACACAGCCTCACAGATACATTCAGCTTCATACACTCCATAAGCCATATGCAGTTAACCGGAAGGAAAATATTCTCTCTATATGAAGTGTCGCTTTTCACTAATGTTTTGTTGGAGAAGACAATAGACTACCTTTGCGACGCTGTTCAAATGAACCATGTGGATGTCGGCCTCTCGAACGAGCGACTTAAACATTTGCTTCTGATGTGTACCAGGAACATACAATTCCTTTGCGAAGGGAAGATCTACAGACAGAAGGACGGAGTCGCAACGGGCTCTCCGTTAGGACCATTGCTAGCAGACGTATTTATGAGTAAATTAGAGAACAACTATCTAAACTGAGTTATCGACAAATTAGTCTACTACGGACGGTATGTCGACAATATATTCTGTAATTCAGATAGTCATTTATGCACGGAAGAATTAGTGAGGCAATTTAACTCAGCCCACGCAAACACAAAATTCACCCTTGAATCTGAGTGCAACAACTCAATGTCGTACTTAGATGTTCAGATAAGCCGAAGATCTGACGGGTCGGTCTAGCTCAGTGTCCATAGAAAGACAACGTGAAATGGGCAATATACTCACTTTGTCAGCTTCGTCCCGCTCAGCCAGAAACGGAAAGTTGTTCGGTGCCTAACCGAGCGAGCAAGAAGGATATGCAGCGAGGACATGCTTTCGGACGAGCTAAACTTTGTACGAAGCCTATTCGATAGAAATGGCTATCCTGAGAAGTTCGTTCGGAGAAACATGGAGGTACGAGAAGCGAAGGCAAAAGTGGATTCAGTAGGAAAGAAACCGATCTACTTTCGTTACCGTTCAAGGGGGACGGGATAGCTGAATCAACGTCTAGAAGGCTTTCTGCCGCAATCGCCCAAACGTCCTATACAGCAAGCCTACGGCTAAGCTTCTACTCAGTGCTGACCCTGAATCCACAACTTAAGGACAGAATTTCAAGGTCTAGTACTTCATTCTGTGTATACTCTTTCTCTTGCTCGTGTCGAGCAAGATATATCGGAAGAACCACCAGGAGACTGTCCTAGAGAGCCAGGGAACACTGTCCAGCTTGGCTGTATAGCGGCGTGACTAGATCAGTGGCAAGCGCAGTGTCTGCACACCTGATCGACTCGAGCCATCAAATCAGAGCGCATGAGGCGTTTCAACCCATCTATCGCGTACCCAGATGTCACACAAGAGCGGTTAGATGTCGTCTACTGGCAGCGGCCGAGGCGGTAGAAATCAGGCTTCATGATCCTGACCTTTGTGCACACAAGAAATTTTTCCAGGCACTAACTCTACCCTGGTCCCCTATAACACGGACACATAGTGTGGAGAACGCCACACACACACAAACAAACTGTTGATCACCGTGTGGCCAATCGCCCAGCTTGTTCACTCAGACCATCTGGGTTTTGAACCTGTACTCTTAACTGATGTTTACGTTCATGTCATACATTCGTGGTGTATTAGCCTGATGCGGAACCACTGAAAACGAGCTTGTTCGCTAACATTTGTTCTGATGTCTACTCCCGGGATATTTTATCAGTTGAAACAAGGTTTCGTCTTATCAGCATGTGGTATCGATCCTTTTAAATTCTCCGCGACCAAATTTGCTCAAGAAGGTAAAGCCTGGGCAGAGATTTCACATGGATTATGCGAGACCAAACTACATTCAATCTTATTTAGTTGTTGTTGCTTATTACGCAAAGTTGTCCGACGTGATTCCGATGCAAAATTTCACTCCCCAAACACACCATCAGTGAATTAAACAAAGTGTTTTAGTGTTTTGGCCCACCCTAGATGTTGGTTGCGGACAATAAAACACAGTTCACAGCAACGCTGTTCTGAGAATTTTGTATGCAAAATTTCATTTGCAGCATTCCACTTTACCTGAAAAGTTCTCAGAACAGTCTTGATGGGGACTGTGTTCCATTTTACTTAGCCAACATCTCCAGTGTGTGAAAATACTGCAACATTTTGTTTAGCTCATTGATCATGTGGTTATGTGGTGGGATTTTCATCGGAATCCCGTCGAGAAAATTAGGTAGTAACCAAAATCAAATAAGATTGACTCCGGTTTGGTCCCGCATTTTGTAAGTGGACTCCTTGCCAGGGCTTTTCCGTCTCGGTCGAAGCTTGTCACGCAGACTTTAGAGGGATCGTTACCACATGCTGATAAGACGAAACCATATTACAAAGCTTTTCGATTTCTGAATCAGTTTGAGAAAAATACCTCAAATCTCGTGCCATACCTTCCTTCCTCTGGTCAACGGATATGCTGCAGGAAGTTGCCATGGGATACGCTTCCGCAATTTTCTTGTTACCACGGCTCAGTCTCCAACGATTTGAAAATTATCAACGACTGAAAGAGATCCGCGTCGATTGAAGAAATGTCGCAATTCAGATGAAATGCTGAAGTTAGGCCAACTGGACTGCACAAACGCTTTCACTTTCCGCAAGATTGCATTTTGAGCCGCCTCTGCACGAAGTGTATCAAGTCACCGGCGAAGCCCTTAAGCTGTCAACCAGGATATGCTGAACTTCTAACTCAAATTTGACAGATGCGATCACACAGTCATCTTCTTCATTCGTGTAGGGACTGATAAGGTGAGATCGAGCGTCATCTTAGCCAAGTTATTGTGTAGATCGGTAGTGTATACTGAAATCGTAAGCCAGCAGTTTGGTTGTCCTTCTCTGTTACGAAACTCTTGTGAAAACAGGAATTCTCTTATTTGATCCAAATATTGTGAGCATAGGCTGGTGGTCCCTGACGAGTTTGAAATTTCTAGCATATAGCATCTTGTGAAACTCTCGCAATTTGAAAACCATCGTCAGCGCTTACTTTTGATTCTGGTTGTAATTTTTCTCTGCCGCTTTTAGCAACGGTGCTGCCTGCGCAATGACCAACACTTCTCCTCCTGGACACATATGTGAAATGGCAGCCTCTACCCCATAATTGGTTGCGCAGAAAACAACAATATTCTCCAAGTTCACATTGAAGATGTCAAGCGTAAATCACAACTAAGCGCTTCCAGATCAGTACCAAACATTTTGACACTGCTTTTCTCTGATATTCTTAATAATATTGTGTTTTGATGGACTCTTGGCAATAATGCTCTTTATTGATTATAAAACCGAGGAATGAAATAAATACGGTTACATCTGTTGGTTGTGACATTCTTCTGAATGCTTCTCTTTTTACGGCTAATCCACGTCTAATCCACAAATGTTTTCATAGTGCACGTGCCTAAGTTGCGATATACTGGAGGGCCTGTACTCCACCTTCAAACGTTTACCACATCGCCCCTTTGACTTTTTCTTTGTCCAAATGATAAACGTTTGCATAGCTGAAACGAAATAGGTCGAGAACAATATGGATAATTATTATTTGTTGGCGTTGAACGAGCATTTAATAAAACAACGGCGTTCTGTCCTAGCTTGGGTTTACTGTCTTCTAAGAAACAAATTGACCTAGTGCACACTTTCTGCTCTCTCCATTAAATTCTGCAATTGTAACGACGCACAAAATTTGCACGGGACAATGGCGTATCTAAAGAAAGCTTTTGCTGACTAATACCTAAGTGATCGACTGGATAACATTTTGCGAAAGCTGTTTGGAGAAATTTAAAGTGTGGCGCTGAATCTGGTTTCATATGTAAACAAACCTTTTTATTTCACAATTTTAACACAAACTGCTAATATCTTGGATAGGCAATTTAGGCTACTTATAGAGCAAAAAGGCAATAATGTACGTTCGCAAATTCACAGATGTTCTGCTTGACGTTGGCCAAGTATGCCGAAAAGTTCCTTTTAGTTGAGTCAACACATGAGTGTGGGGAACGAAAGAATGACAAATTTTCTGGAATTCCCACAATGCCTTCAGGTTTCATTTCTGGCTGTGTGTATGCTTGACTACTTGCGTTTTTCAGCTTTCTCACAATGGCAACACTTGCATAGATATGGTGTCATGTTTCCAAATGGGGATGTGTTCAAAGAGTTATCTCAGTAGACTCAACGGTGGAAAGAATATTTATAATTTGTTCGCTTACTTCGACCACCCTAGACATGATCCATCCAAGTCCCACGGGAGCTTGCCAGTGTTTCCTTTTAGCAGGCGTTCTCGTATTCTAGAATCCGACAAGCTTGTAGTTAGACGTCATATAAGCAGTGATTTTTCTATCTTTTTCTTGGAAACACTGTTATAGTCACATTTTTGCAAGGGAAAATAGAGACAGGATATAGAGTTGCCCAAATTCTCGCCGTGTTGACCAAGAAAAAGGCTTTTGCAGACTACTTGGAAAATCGGTTGAGAAGGTGATGTAGTAATCCGTATATGGCAGGGTGCCAATAGCTTTTGCTTATCAGGTTACCGGCAGACAAGACAAAGGTCAATCAGATAAGCTTAAATAATGGTTAAAACAATTTATGAACAATGTAAGCCCCAGCACGTTGCCACGGGCTACGCCACTAGTCGAAGTATACAAGGCGGTCAGATGGCTATCTAAATGTACTCGCCACATTCGTCAAGTAAGGAAGTTACGGATCAACCCGTACAGCTGGCATTCGAAAGCACACATTCACGGGTTAAGAAGGACGACCCCATGGTCTACTTTGTCGATAGCCCTGCAGAAATCGGTACGGATCAATTCGACAGGTGTATCGTGGTTCTCAGTTTCCTACTATTCATGCCTGTTCACCAGGAAGATAAAGATGTTTTAACCGCCAGTTATAAAATTGTGATGTATGGGCGTCAATAGATTATCCAAACAAACCAAAGTTGCAAAATCGTACTTGCAATCCTCTCAGCGAAATTGGCCACAAAATGTGTCATACCATTTCACCTGTATTTGTCAATTTTTGGGGATCAGTTATACTACTTATTATAACCGATCACTTGACAAGGAACCTATGGCGAGTGGTATTTTAGCAAATCGGTCACAGTCGGTTAAATGCTGGTCAATAAGGGTCTGAATTTCAGTGTGCGAAGTCAATCATAGAAGCTGATTTTTCGCTTTCACAGATGGAGGGTTGCTAAGGCACCCAGGTAATAACGCAAACCAGACGATGGAGTTAGGTAAAGGTTGTGTATGCTGAATACGATACAGAAGCCTGTTTATCTGTAAACATGGAAGCAAACTGCATCGCAAACGTTGACACACTCAATGCAGTGGTTGACTGGCTTTCCATCTGCATCCTCTATAAACGGTATTTCATCCGTCGAGTTCAGGAGCCGCTTCAAAGACGCAAATATTTTCGCCTTAGCGATCCATGCTGCGGTCCCATCCTGCAGTTAGAAATGCCCTCGCTTACTTGTATTTAGACAGCTGCAAATATTACCCTGCTTTTTGTATTCTAACACCACCAACTATCACAAATTCGAATAAGTGTCTAAATACATACCTACCTTCATACAAGTCAACGATAACTTTGTTGCCCCAGATTGGCTTGATAGATAAGACCTTCTGACATTTGTGAGTCGATCACTCTTTACACACTTTGTTTATTCCATTCGTTGTACCCGATTACGAAGCTTCAGCAGATGCAGTTTGGGACAGATATTAATTTTGATTAGGATTTCATCCCAATAGTTCAAAGCTACATAGCACAGCCTCGTCCGGAAAAGCGCCATACGCGTTTCGCCCTATTGGGGCTCGTCAGTGGCACGCATTCCCTAGGTTCTCAAAGGAGGATCGAACCCATGACCGCTAAAGGCAGATGTCAACTAGCCAGCAGCTTAAGCCACTGAGCCATGGGGGACGGCTGAGCTACATAATTTGCAAACTAACCGGGATATAGCACCACCTATCTACCACTGTCACTGACAATGGTTAGCCAGCCAGTTGATGACCTCATCTCATTAGACGCTATATCTATAGTATTTGGAATCAGGAGAAGCTATGTTTATTTTATATTATTCAAGCTTTTCCGGACTACGCTCTGCAATGTAGATTATAAACTATTGGGATAAAGCCATATCAGAATTACAAGTAAAATCCTGCTACTCGTGAGTAATATAGAATTATATATTGCAAGAAGAAACGCAAGCGGTACGCTTAAAGCGAACAATTGTTTTCGATTTATTCATCACCAGGCTTTGTACAGAAATATACGTTGAGAAGCGGAGTTCATAGGGGAAACAAAGAGTAACTATTGATTGAACAAAACATTTTAAGTGCTTAACGTAACGTGTCAGGTGGTCAGGTGACTGAAGGTATGTGATACCAATGAGTGAAGTCCGATTCTGCAGGAGTACTCTCTTCTTGGATGTACGCTTGGAGGTCACGTTGCGCACATACTCGCTAAATCGGACTCGTTCATCATGGTTGAGGTCGTCTAGGGCGGCTTTCCTCTGTGCTATATGCCGTTCAGTCTCAGATAGCTTCGATTTTGCTGATTCTATAATGTTTAGCGCATTCTCGAAAGCTTTACGAAGGCACCACATACGACCTACAAGAAGCAGCCTAAAGCGTCATGCGCTAAACATTATAGAATCAGCAAAATCGAAGCTATCTGAGACTGAACGGCATATAGCACAGAGGAAAGCCGCCCTAGACGACCTCAACCATGATGAACGAGTCCGATTTATCGAGTATGTGCGCAACGTGAACTCCAAGCGTACATCCAAGAAGAGAGTACTCCTGCAGAATCGGACTTCACTCATTGGTATCACATACCTTCAGTCACCTGACCACCTGACACGTTACGTTAAGCACTTAAAATGTTTTGTTCAATCAATAGTTACTCTTTGTTTCCCCTATGAACTCCGCTTCTCAACGTACATTTCTGTACAAAGCCTGGTGATGAATAAATCGAAAACAATTGTTCGCTTTAAGCGTACCGCTTGCGTTTCTCCTTGCAATATATAATAAAAATGGGCATACTACACGATAATATAGAATTAAATTACTTGACATGTGTATTGAGTCAGGCTGTCGAAACTCAACATTCTATTGGTTGTACATTGGCTGCAGTGAGTGGGATTGGTGCAGCGAAAGTTCCAAGTCGGAAAGAGCAAATTATTGGTATCTTGCTGACAGAATCTTCACTATCCGATTTGCATGTATATGAGATAACCACTAAGCACGATTGTGTTGAACACAGTGTTATGTGCGTCCGCTTGTGGAAGTATTATGCCGCCAGTTTCCAGTACCATATCGGCCCTACAAAATACACTGATGCTCTGAACTTCAGAGCAGCGTATTTGAGGTAAATTTGAATCACTTATAAGTATAACGTGACCATTTGGTATACAGTCGTTGAGCTTTGGCAGGCAATCGAAACAAACTATCAGCAAACAGTCATAAAATGCCTCCACATGTAGCTCTCGCACCTGAGGTGGGGGAATCTCCAAAACTGCTCACATTGCCCATATTTGAGTTGACGGACAATCACTAGTCTCTCACTCCGCGTTTTTGATTGCGTCTAACACCATAAGCAATAATTGCCGCTAATCCAACCACATGATCTGTGTGCCTCGTTATCCAACCACGTCTCCTCAAGTTTCATTTCAGCTAATCATTTAAAGACAACTCTCCCCGCTATTATAACAGCTACGGCGCGTGGCTGAAGAGTGAGTGATTGATATACCCGACTTCGGGTTCGTGTTTCAACCACCAGAAACTTACAATATGTAGGATTTCTTCTTCTTTATTATATCACACCTTTAGCTAGATTATTGTACTTATTAGGCAACCCGGGTTAGTATGCGCCCACTAAGCCGAGACCGTATGCTATTCGAGCTGACTATGTCAGGGTTTTTAGAGGCATTTTACTTGATTCATTCTCACTTCATCCACAACTACATTGATGAGTTAAAGAATAAATACCTTTCAAAGTTGTATCATGAAAATATCCTGCATAAAAACGGATTATCGGATTCAAGCGTTTGAGAAAGCATCGGATTTGATTACGTTTTATCATTCGGATAGTTCTCCGTGGAATACGGTGTTTGTGTGTCATACTTTATCAGATGACGTTTATCAGGTTTGGAAAGCTTCGGTTTGTTCAGTGGCGTTTTCTGTAGTCAACTTTCCAATGAGTACTTAAGTAGCTCAAATTAAGATGTGCATTGAGCTAGCCAACCGCAGATTCACTGGAGCATTAGCCTCAGTGTTGCTGTGTTCCGGGAACTATTAGGATAGTGTAACAATGGGCTGTCGAAACACATATATTGAGAATAATGTTTGGTCTAACATTAGAAACCATTTAGGTCAGTATGAGTAAAAATACAATTACAGCTGCTCAAAAGTAACTGATATGTGTCGGGACCTGCGTTTGTAAAAATTACACGTTTCTCTGCTTGTCTTAGACTGTGCTAATCAATTCGCAAAATTTGATTGAAATCTTTTTAACTTGTTTGCAATTGTTGATAATGCAGCGCAAGAACTGTGAAAATGTAGTTTAGCAATCAAATAGTGTAATGTCATTTTTGTGTTTCCAACAATGTTTGAACAGCAAAAGCAAAGGGAATCTTCCGGCATATTATAAAATTACCGCAACCGTGAGGAAAAAGTGTAAGGTACATTAAAAATAAGCGGTACTCTTAAATTTGCTTTAAAACTCCACCTTTATGTTAGCCCGTGTTTATAGCATCAAAAATGCAGATGAATGATGTCGGCATTTCCAGACTAATTAGATTTGCCGGTAAAACCACAATGGCGCATCCTGAAAAAAGAGTAACCTGATAAACTGTGGAGTCATCAATCTCAGACACTTTACACTGGTTGAGCTGAGAGTATCAGGACCTGAGCAGTCGTAGTAAATTCAGCAAATGACGCTAAAGTTGAAAAGCTGGATAATTGGATTTAATTTCCAACCTTCCAGCTTTCATGACATCTGTATTACAGTAACTCAGGACAATTTGAAACCATACACTAAGCCCTGGTGGTGAGGATTGGTCACAATGCCTTCTAAATTGACAAACCGGATTGAGTTTTGTCCCTTGTTCTAATAATGAGTACACGTAAAAGCTTAGAAGTTGTTCAGTCCCTGTTTGGACCAGTGGGCTGTCACTACTGCAGGTGTACCGACCGAAAACTTGGGAAGCAAACGGGCCAAACAAAAATCTCAGATTACACTGAAGAGTCAGTGGGTTGTGGAAGAGTGATCTAGGTGTTCTGCATAGCGGACTTGTGGTTACTGAAAGTGTCGTAGAGATCTGATAATTTTGTACTGAATTAATGAAAACAATATAATTATCGAACATGCACTAGCATCTGATTCTTAGATGATGTGGATACACTGCACTAGATATTTATTTGACATTACGTAACCTTATTAAAACATGTAGGTGCTACAAATTTGCTTGTATTTATAAGAATGTTTTTCATATTTTATTAACAACTGTGGAAACTGGTGGGGTTTACAGACCATGGTCGTTAAAGGCCATGTGATCGTATGCATCCGTTCCTTTAACATTATTTTTAGGAGCAATTGGGTGTAACTAAATCAGTGCTCTCCATTTTCTTCATACTGATTTTGGAAATAGGCGCATTTACAAAATAGCCATTCTACCGCCCGACGAGTATTTTGTGAATGACATCCTAATCGGTTCGTCAAGGCAGGAGGTGGGTTTTCCGAAGATTCCATGAATTTTTGTGAGGATCTTAAGATAAATGGATAACTAGTATTGACCTGGACATAGTTGTAACCCACCTATAAAACATGGCCGTAAAATGGCTCTGTGATTGTAAGCGAATTTAGTACACAAATGTGGTAAGATTAGATACTGTAGCGCTTTCATTATGTACCTTTAATCCATCGGAATTTCTGCTAGTTCTATCCGTGACTGCAACAATATTTGTCGTATGTAACCAACAAAAGCTTTCAGCAATTTTAGTGACGCATTTTAGGCACCTATCAAGTTTCATCACTACCAGAAAGATAGAAAAATGTAGACGGGCTAGTAATGTGTTTCCATTAAGATCATAATAAAACCCATCCAAACGGCTATCTGTCATATATTTCATATTAAACTTATAACGCTGCTGAATTTTGTAGAAATTGAAAAAGCATCTGAAACGTGTTTCTTTGCACTAATCTGCAGAAAAAACAGGAAGTAAATATTTCCTCCTGTCGTATGATCGCAATCGTGTGAAGGGCAATGCATAATTTTGAACCAATGACAAGACGGCTGCTTAAATGCAGCGGGACATCACTAGACTAAGGACCGCACACAAAAAGCTAGACTTATAAGGCACTGTGGATTACGCAAATAATTAAGGGGTTTAAATGGCAATCGAATGAATTGTCAAAGCCCAGTAGCGTAACTTTAGGTAGAGATTGGTAGGTTCTCGTCGGAGAGAACGATCTGATACTGAATATGATCAATCTGTTAAAGGCAGCTTATTTCAACAACTAGACTATCTAGAGAACTATCAAGAATTGCGGTGGACAATGAAGCGTGAACTATTGAAACCATAGGCAGCTAGACCTGCTTTTCTTTGGATTTTTGACAGATAAATCCTTGTAATAGATTGTCCATGTAGCTTGCAGTTCTATTTTACTTTTGATCTAGAGGGTTGCATTTCATTGGTTTTATTAAATTTATCCTATTATGGGCCAGTAAATTTTAACCTGCGAATCTCTGATATTTTTCTGAAATTACCCATGATGCTTTGAGCAGAGAGAATGGTGGCTACTAATTTCGTTTACCTTGGATTAGCGGGTTTCGAGACACCATAACTCAGAATGTTTACTGTAAGTAACTGCAGGGTGCTTCAGTGTTTGTGCAGTTAAGGCTCGGTATTGCAACGCTTCTGCCTGCCTCGCAAAGTAGGTTTCTTCCTGTATTAAACAATAGGGCGAAATGATCCAATATGGTGTATTCTATTAAAGTATTCGTAGAAAATTTCATTAACAGATATTTGCTAAGTTTAGATCTTCAATTAAATACATGTAGCAAATCATCTGACAATTTTAATGCCTTTTAACAATAGCAGCTATACTTTGATAAATGAAAATAAAAGCATGCTAACTGAATACATATTCATGTATTATCCTACAGACGAATTATAATCCGTACTTATTTAGGTTGGTGGTTATGAATGCTATTGTTTGGACATTTTGTGCTAATCATTAGCCTGCATGTTATCAACAGATTGTTTATTTCAATTCGTTCAACTTTCATCTGTTAGCAACGCATAGCAGCAAATAACGAAATGCTACAAGTGTACCGCCTATAAATTTACATAAAGTTTGTCTCGATGCTTTAGGTAATAAAACTCTAACGCAATAGTAGCAAAACATTACCCGGTTTGGGATTCGAGGTCGTATTTACATCCAAAAATTGGTATTCTGGCCACCATTGACAACTTCTTTTAAAAATGCATAATAATATTTCGCCGACGGATTTAAAGGAAATACAGCGGGACGCTCATGACAAAGCTACATTCTTCGGAGATTCATAAAATATTACTTCAGTGGAATATTACATATTCACGAGCCTCCGATAATAAGCATTTCACAATTTCCTTAGCAAGTTCATAGGACGCTTTTATACTAGCCGTGTAATCGTTGTTTGTACCATAGTTCTATAGAATCTTCGACATTGTAACTTTAAAATTCGTCGCCAAAACGGATAAATCTGGTAAATTTCAATGGATTATTTTAGCTTTATATTTACAGTCAGAAAGACATGGAAAATAGCGCGATTAGCAAGATGTAAATAACCTGTTTGCATCTTGAGGGAACAAAACCGGAGGAGTATATTCACTCTGCTATTTTCGGTGATCACAAACAGCTAGCCTCATTTTGATGATTTATCTAAAATGTAAAGGCAAAATTCGGAGCGGTTACATACTATGATGATCACAAAGCAATTGTTACGTCAAAAGCCAGTTACTGCACTACAGGACAAGTGTTGCTTATGTTTAACTATTGTTTCACTGGTACGCAACTGCAGGATGTCTTGTATATTACATTGTGTGCGTAGCAACCGATTTGCGAAAGGCGTATACTGTGTATATATCCATGCTTAACTAATATGTGTTTTGTTTTGATTCATCGCAGTTAGACACAGGTAGACACTCAACATACATCTAGATGGCCGTTTCATTCTATTGAGACTCGTCAGTAGCGCACACCTGCCGAATCCTGCCATTTTCGAACCCACGACCTTACTCGTTCGAGTCAGCGACTTATGTCACTAAGACATAAGCGACCGCCGCAGAACGCCATGACTGTTAGCGAACTGGAATATAGCGCGGCTCATCCTCCAATGCCTTGCATGTTATGAATTTTTAGAGGACATGGCTGGCCCTAGAGCGACGACTTACTTTTTAAGCCCCGCCAATCGAGGTGGCATGTAAGCTGCTAAGGCACCTACTGCTTGTTCGTAAGTAGTGGGGATTTATTAGGTTTTCTGTAGGTTCATCGTAGTTAGACACAAGCAGACATTCACCACATATCCAGAAAAGCGCTAGACGGCTGTTTCTTCCTATTGCGACTCGTCAGTAGCACGCACCCGCTGAATCCTAACGGATTCGAACCCACGACCTCACTCTTGCGAGTCTGCGACTTATGTCACTGGGACATAAATGAGGGCTACGGACCGTCATGACTGATATCTAACTGCGATATAGCGCGGCTCATCCTCAACCTAATAAATCCTCCTACTACTTAAACTATTATGCGTTGATCCACCATACAGACGACAAGTTTAGACCCTTAGGATGCAAAACTCTATTTCTTATCTGCCGATATATAAATTGATCATTAGCCGACTTTAGTAATTACGATCTAATTTAATGCAATTGTAGAAAATACGCTCTATAGGAGAGACTGCTGGTTATCACTCGTGGCTTATTGTCCCCGGTACAATTATCACAAGATGAAAATGGAATAATCATTGATGACCAGCATCGTAGGCATAGGGTTCTCGTCCGATAGAACTTGGTATGTATTGCAGATAACTGAAGAGGTGCAGTTAAAAAAGCTATACGGAAAGGGAAGTAGTAATTCAATTCCGATTTAAATGCAACCTTCGTACTATTGTTGCGTACATGTTATGCGGTGAAACTGCAGAAGTCTTAAAATATGCCGAGCCACCAAATACTTAACAAAATAGCGAATCACGTTGTATAACGGGAGGAAAAAATGCTTTATGTGTGCTATACGGTAAACAAGAAGTCGTATCAAGATTTATTAGGAAATCCTTTATTTATCATTCTGCGAGCTGCTACAAACATTATACTAGTCACACGATAACAAGTACGCATCTATTAGATAAAATTAGGAGTGCAATGTTAGTTGCCTTATTTTAGATTTCTGGCGAACATAAGATTTAAAACGATGTGCAAGTGACATATCGCATCCTCCAGGCGCTTTTCACGACTATCCCACTCAGGAAGAATACATACTGAGCGTACACCTATCGATTTTACTGGTTGGTCAAAACGAAATTTTTGCATTGCAGCTTGGAGTTGTGGTTGACTTCTGGAACAGTTGACAAACGAGGTTTGAGTTCTGATGGACTTGTCCCCAACTATGAAGTCCATCCGCATTGGTGGATTTCGACTGACTTATAATATGATGCCCTTCGGTCTATAATGTAAGGGCTGAAGAAAAAGGCTGTTATCTTCCTTGAATGCACTTTATTGTAGTGCTTCGAATGCAGTGGGATCGCACTTCTATTACAAGCGCCGAAAGCTTTATGGCTTCGTATACGTTTGGTCTTACTAAAGAAAATGTATACGTTCAGATCATTAAGCGGGTCACCTGTTACGATGCGTGTTTGAACAGGCGAGATGGGCCTGCACCAGTATTCCAAGGTCAGAGTCACGCGAAGCTTGGTGTGAGGTGTAGTATCAAATATTTTACATGTAGACTCATTAGTTCTAGGTAGAATCTATCTTAATATTAGCCGTTAAATGGAGACGATTTTGCGGTGATCACGCATGGACATAATACTGGGCAAGTTGAAAATGTTTATAGCAACAGTAAAAATCGATAACTATAGGCTGGTATTAACAGAGAACACCAGGAATTTTGGGGAGGTCAGGTTTACGACGTTCTTGGTGGGCGTTTTCAACGCAGCCTATGAAAAGCTGCACTGCCGGTTAATGGCTTGCAGAGCGATCCCGAAACCTTCATTTTTAGCCTCTGTTGTTAGAACATAATACTGATCCACTAGTGGAAATTATGAAGGTGCGGTAGCATTACCAAATAATATATAAACCTAGCTAATCAAGAAATGTCGCAGAAAGCATATGCATATATGGCGTTGATAACTGCCAATCACTTCCAACCAACAGCGGGCTTTGGAGTACCGTATCATGAATGCCTGTGTATCGTTGATTCCAGTGATTTAGTTTTTGATTTAATCGTATTTAGGCGTATCCAAAATGATGTCAAAATTGTGATACATATTCCGTGAATATGTTGCTCTGAAGTAGTTTGTCCTCGTTTAAAATATTATGCAAACATTCAGTGCGAAGATTGGTTTCATTTATGTACATTGGCCCATCAGTTGATCAAGTTTGAATTATTCGAGAGATTTTGGCGACATGTAGTCATATTTAGTCATTCTCAGCTACGAATAAGCCAAAAGCAGTCCAAATACCTAGTATCCTGATCTGTACAGAGTTGCTCCATAAAAAACTCAGCCCCGCTTGTTTTTCACTACGAAAGAGGAACAACCAAATCTTATGCTAGCTACATTAACCCCAGTGCAAGTTATAACCAATCGGAGTTCTCCGCTTCGCTAATAGCTTTTTCCTCGACGGAAACTGATTCTCCGGTTTGCGTTTAACAAAGTGGTGACAACAAATTAAGTATACAAGTAAACCGACTAGGGTCAGACCGCAAACACGACATCAAGATTCAACAAGGTCTGCATGATAGGCTTACTGACGTAGCTGACGGCGGGTTGGAGTAGAAACATATCGCCAGTTTCGAAACATTACTGGGGGCAAATTCCAATCTACAATGATGACGTTTACAGAAGAAACATCCAGACCATGTCATTATCCCACTTCGGTAGAAGGAAAGGATTAAAATCCATTTGTGTGTTTATGTGGGCCGAACGGACGGGTGGGAACTCTTGTATATGATATTCGAATTAAAACGGCGCACTGACGGAGAATAAACAGAACGTCGATTACGAATTGTTTGGGTAGTTACATGGAATCATCAACTAATCGGGATTAACATGATGCGAGTGCATCACGTGCGCTTGGTATTCATAATTTGGCTGAGTGTAGTGCTTATCAACATGAATAACTATGATGCTCTGCAACCTCCCGATAGCTAAAGGTTTAAGTCCTTAGTTTAACATAGATAAGGTTTGACGTACCTCATTAAAAGTAGGAATAAGCGGCTACTTATCATTCCACTAGGATTGGAAACCAAACAGCAGTTTTGATACCCATTTATACATAACGTTTTTCCTGTATGGGTGATTTGTGAATTTCTACCAGAAGGCCGATGGTCTAGATGATTATTATAATGTTCGATATACCTAAAGCGCAGCGATCTGTTCCTGAGAGTATTCTATTGCAGTACACTGAACCGTTGTTTAAACTTTTCTCCGCCTGCTTTCAATCATATGAGTTGTCTGGGATTTGTTGCAAAGGAGAAAGTTACCCTCACTAGATTAAGTTGGACTTAGGTCGAACTTCTCCAAAAACTTTATAATGTCAGGAAAGTTGTGAGGTTAACATTTATGAAACGGGCGCACAGAAAGCATCAGCTCCCCGATAAGGATAACCGCGAGCTGGATCCCATCGTTTTTACACTTGCCATCGAGTAGCTGTGCGTAAAGTTTGCATGACATTCAGAACATAGAGCCCTTAGCATTGGCTGACCACTAAATGATTATAGATAGCTAGAGCTGCAGTTACCTTTTTCATCCACGTATTAGCCAGCATTTAGCAGTTGGTAGGCAGATTTTAACAAACTAACTTGAGCCGAAAACATGATGGACGAGACAAAAACAAGAGAGGCGTTTTTATTGTTTATACATAGATAATAAAGTGGAACTGAATCGGTATTCTGCGTGAGTTTTACTCAACAAATATAATATTTTTGATGCTACATCGGTTCTTCAGGGAAAGTGATAAACTTGCTCGGCAACGTAGCATATAATTGAAGAAATTCATGTAAGCTGGTGCTACCGAAGACTGTGAAGTGCACAAAAGAGTAAACTATCCGGAGCAACGGCAAACATAGTATCAGGCGGCAGAAACGAAAGGGTTGAAATGGACTTATCACTATATGGGCGCTCGCCAGCAGCATCTTCATTTGGTCCGCTTTAATCATACAATCATTTCTTGTTTACGGATGTTCCGAAAGCATTTTTATCACGAAGAGACAGGTGCAAATTATTGAGCTGGGATACCTTACTTGCACCAGTCTCATCATGACTTCCCGAAGTCTGCCCAAAGAAAACCATAAGAGCTATTAGAAATTTGCATCATGCCATATCGTTTAGTGTGGTTTGACCTCATCATGACACATCGGTGATTACATCTTTGAGATAAACACACGTAGAAGCCGCTGCACCATTTATGCACACCATGCAGCACATAACGACAAGGGCGTCAGTGTGGAGTACAGGAAATAAAACGAGTCGCACGCAATACATATGCGGTGAATTACTTCGGAAACTATGCAAACGTGCTGTCGCTAGTAGTCAAAAGAAATACCGATGTCGGAATCCAATAAATATCTAGGTACACACTTTTCTGACTTGTCGGAGCTGCTAGTCAACACAATTGATCATTGTTCCTGATTGACTTCAGATATCGCTTCACAAAGTAAAGTCATAATGTTACTACGGTAAAATATGTATTGTGTTGCATCAACCGGTTTTGGCAGTGCATAACTGGATCTAACCGAATCATTTATGCTTTTGCCATGACATTACAGTTTGAAGGTAGTCAACTAATGTTTGTGTCAATACCGCATGCAGTATCATGGATTGTGGCATTTGTGTTTTTCTACATCTCTATAGACATTGCTTCGAAAATATTTGGTTATGATACACCATAATTCCACATGTTTGAAGAAGAATATGTGGAAAAAGCGCATGTTTGCTGGTTTATTGTAGTAGCCTCAACTAGCACCATAAGATGAAGGCATTTTGTCTTCGAAAATAGTTTGATAATGATGGCAATAAAATTTAGCTTGTGCTGCTATGCAATAAAGGTCAGATATTACCACACATGGTTTGCGATATAGACCAGTTTTACGTTCGGATTTACACCGTATTGTGGTCACAGGCCGATAGTTATCTTAATGTTCACTTTGTGTTTCGCCTGCAGCATTGCAAGCGCGCGTTTTATACTCCTTTTGTTATAAACTGTTAACATACATGTACACTTACCGGGGATGGGTCTGGTGAAATTGGCTTGACAAGGCAGACTGGGCTCTGCCTTCAAGGACAATTTTGGTTATTCTTTTGCGTTGTATCTGGAAGTATCTCCGAGTTTCGGAACGACGTTTGGCATTGGAAGCAATGATCACAGCTTTTATTGCTGCATTGTATTGCAGATAACGCTTATGAAATTTGATGATATCTATCCGAAATGGCAGCTTGCTTTCCTATGTTCATGCCGACATACGGCAGGATTATTTGACAAAAGTGTAAAGACATTGTCAAAGATAAACCTTGTTCGGACCTCTCAAAGGATAATTAAGTAGTTCTGCTATTACTTGAGAGTGTTTTATTGCATAAGTCCAATGTTGACGTAAGAGCTGTGATTAAAGCGTGTTTCCATTGGTAAATGTTGAACCATGAAGTCAAAGAAAAAACAGTGTTAATTTACGACTTCCAAAACAAAATCCATCTTTTTGAATGAGCAATGCAGTTTTAGATCTATGGGAATTAAAATACTTATTGCTAGTTTGACCGTGGTGGATCAACTTATGTTACATTCGTGAGATTGAAGCAGAATGCCAAAGGATTGTTTGGCTAGAAGCTAGCGCCAGAAAGACAAACTATTGTAAAAGCGATCCATAAGCGGATATTGTTATATGCTACCTACATTTGGTTGAATATGATAAAAAGATAAATTGTTTTCAATTAAAAATAACTCGCGTACATATAGTAGTACCTATTAACAATTTTGCCCCTTGAAAATAATGTACTTTAATGGTATAAAGAATTCGGATCATGCATTACTTCTCCCTTGTTTTTCTCCTTTAGCTTAACCACTAGGAGCTTTGTTTCGTTGTTCACAGCACGGCTTGCGGACACTTAACCGAATCCATTTATACACAGGCAATCTTCATATGGAATAATTTCAAACAATTTAAGTAATGCTTTGTTAACTGTTTGCCTTTGCAGTCCAGCAACATTTTGTCTATTTTGTAATAAATACAAATTTCAGTGCACAAAATAGGTTTGATTTTGCTTCTACTGATATTGTATGCGATGGGAGGATGTAGATGTAAGTTTCAACAAATTTACTCCAGTTTCGGTAAATTAAAAGTACAGCTTAATTTATCCCTTCGTAACAAATACTATTCTCCACCCTTAATTTATAATCACAATACTTTTAAGGAACACATAAAAAATAAACATTGAAAAGCATAATAAATTCGGTTATTGCCACTAAATCTATTTAACCATGAAGTTTATTTTATCTGTAAATTACAGAACGTGCGTTTTGGATACCGAGTTAAATTTAGCTGATTTTTCGAACGTTGCTACGGAATGGAAATACACTATATTTCAAGGCATTTATTATTAAATATGTACTATGCAATATGTTGTAAATGCAAGTGAACTTTCTTTGTTTCAGTTGAATAACTATTATTAGAACCAATAGGTGGTGGGTAATATTTGTTGATAGGCTGAGTAAAACAAAATATAACACCTGAATTCAACCTAACTAAAACCTGTCACTGGCCCAAATAAACGTAGCCTAGACATTCACCTAGTTCGTAAATCATAAATGTCTTTGTATATGGATACCGACATGCAAGGTGTTCAACTCCAAAGAAAGAAACAATAAACGGCAAACGTTTGTGTTCATCGTTGCCCTTTGTTTAACGCAGAACAACATCAGTCACAGCTTGTTTCACATGCTTCAACTGGGGTTCTATACATATGGACATGGACCCCCTTTTACTGCTTATTATAATGTAGCGAAACTCCAGGATGAAAACGTTATCCTTAAAGTACACGAAACTGATAGATTCAATCCCTCAGCTAAAGAACGTATCCAAGCTTTCGTGATTCATTCGCCTCTGCAAAGGAACTAGTTTGCAATTTATAGTTTTTGACTGCAGCACTTATATCAGTAACCTGATATCGAACACCAAGTGCTTTATAACAGAAGATTAAAGTACTATATTCATGTATGTCTATCCAGCTACATTTTATAAATCGTATAATCACAAAATTCTATAGGTTGAAAAATGAACTCGAACGAGTCATCCAATTAAATATTTTCTGTTGCTAGGTCTCGCCACTTAAGATTGTAGGTCCAATGGGTTTGACTAGGATGTTGGAATTAAATTCAGTTGCAAATTTTGGTCTTTACACTTTGCCTTGGTCATATAGATAAAACTCTCTTGATTGGCCCTTCATAAATAGTATAGCTAAGATTACTAGTTTAGAAATAAATAAGTGTGCATAATTGCCGACAAGCAGCGTACGGCCCGACAATCGGGGTTGATCATTTATGCACTGATTATATTTTATATTTTATGAATAGGACGTTAATAATACTAAGAGGAATTTAAATAATTGAATCTCGGATAGTGAGTTTTGTCTAAGATCCTTGTCCAGATAAATTAGCATATAAATATACCAATATGTTTCCAACGTTGTTGTGTTTGTGGAGCACTGGATTAGATAATAATAGCTAAGGCATTATAAATGTCGTGGAATTAATTTTGGTTATACGTAAAATAATATCCAGCAGGTAAGCTGATGTTAAGCAACTAGCTGTTCACTTATTTTTATGCCATCTTTCGTCAGCGGTTCTAGAGATTAGTGAGCCTCTGATCATCAACACATTTGGTATAGTGTGTAAAGTCTGTAGGGAATTTCCAAATGCCACATGGCTTGATCTCATGCGTTGCTGTAGGGGTAATTTGTTCCACATATCGACGTATCAGATTCTACGCCTTACAAGTAGTGCAGCTTGGAAGTAGCCACCAGAGCGAGTGGGGTGGATTACAGCCTTTGGCAGTTCTATTGCTCTGGTGCCTAGGTAAAATACTTGGTTACTACCATTGTAGTAGTAATGAATCTTGTTCCTTAATCGTATCAGGAAAAATGAATTAAATTGGAGTTGTCCACAGCGTCTATTATAACCGGTTTGAGCAGCGCCACGTTGCAATCGTAAATGACTTTGGAGATTTTTCATGGCTATTCTGCCTGTCTTTCCAGTTTGGCTGTGAACGATTGTACAATATACCGTTGTCCGTCTTCCGATTATCCGAAAGAATTCAAGTCATTTTTCAGGCCTAAAACATGTTCTGGTTAAATCATCGCATAGTTGTTTCGCTTTTTTAACCTGATAAAACACTTGTTCAGCGAAAGAGATGGGGTTTTGATACCTAATTTTTAAGTCTCGAACGGAATCAGTCATTTTAATCGCAGCTTTTGAAAGTGTGTAGAGCCTACAGGCATGCACATCTGTACCCAAATGCTTAGGAGTTTACGGTAAAGTAATTTATTAATCGACGCCCACTAGCTATATGTTTGCTGATACATCCACACAGTTGTTTCCTAAGCATATTTATCGTTGTTCTGGATGAAATGTGTAGACAAGTTTGGCATCATTTGCAAACAGAAATTGACGTCCCTGTTTGATCCAGTCGAAATTTGGGTTATGTAGATTACATAGAGTAGCGATTAGAGCATACTTCCATGGATGACACTGCTAGTAATTTTCATCAGCTTAAATTATTGCTGACCGATACTAACTTTCCCGGTTTGCTTGTTTAGTTATAAGTCAAACCAACTTAGCAGAGGGATCCTAATGTCATATGACTCTATAACATTTTACACGCATGTTAGCGCATTGTACCGAGCTTCTAGCGTGGCACATTTTCGATGTCGCGTGTAGTGCTTTCAAGTTAGCAAGGCTAAGAACGCAGTTTTGGCGTCGTTGCCACTCTCGTTTGTCATGGGACGTTAGTCAATGGGACACCGGCTGGAAGCCTACAGCATAATCGACAGAAAGTCCAGTAAAAGTGGTCGAACAACATATTCCGTTCTATTTTGATGCATATCTAAAGAAACCTCTATGATTGATCTCCAAAATGAACACGTACACCTGGCAACTTGTGATGTCTGTCTAACGAGGAGATCTTAACATCATCATCAGCTGCAGTACACAAGCCATCTGAACTGATGTTTCGATGCCACACAACCCTGAGGACCTATGAAATAAAAAATAAGGAGATGGCGAGAAGGGGCACTTGCCTGAAAACCTGAATGACCTAAATAAACATTCAGGGTCAAGGCGCCTATACATTGTGAAGACAACATACCGTCATAAACAGTTGGCTATCATGCAAAGATAAGTCGCTAACGGCGCGACAGCTTTCTTGCGGCTTTCACTGCCACGTGTCATAATCAGTCAGTTACCCGCAGATAACTCAGCACAAAACACACTTTAAACAGGCCATCCTATTAGGAGACGGCAGCGGACGCGCCAGTGGTGTCGGTTGCGAACCATTTCCTGTAAATTAGCGAGCCAAGCACAAGGCGAGTCACGTGGACTCCATCCCGGAGGACGAGATAGACCAACGTCACCCAGTTTGGTCGTCAGTGATTTCACTTCCTGCTGCCAAGTCAACTTCTGTCCACCGCGAGCCATGAGCCTCCTTGCACCTAGCTGACTAATCAAGGCCCTCCTAGGTAGGCGGTGACCAGGCATACGTAGAAGGTGCCCGAGCCAACGCAACTTATTCAATGCTAACAGTTGTTCCAGGCAGCAAGCATGATTACCACTACCTAGTAAGCGCCTACGCACATCATCGTTGCGAACACGCTGTTGCCATCCGACTAAAGCAATACTTTGCAGACCACGATGATCAAAGACTTGAAGGCGCCACAGATCTTAGGAACGAAGGGGCCAAGTCTCACTACCTTAGAGCAGAACGGCACTCACTATGGCCTTGTATACACAGCCTTTCAGACGATGGAAAATTACCTTCCTATGCCAAAGGCAGCTCTGGCATTTGCATTGCGTGAGCTGCCGTCAGTTTCTAGGCGCCTATCATTGCTGATGCCGCTGCCAAATTAAGTGAATTTACTAATTACTTCGAGTTCCTTGTTAGCAAGTGTCAAGGAGTCATCAAGTGGCAAGTAGTCCTGCAGCAACGCTTTGCAATTTGAAGGTGCGAAATGCATTCCAAATAATGCGACTACTCTAGACAGGCTATTAAGGGTTGATTGTGCCGTCGCAACATCGTCAAAATGCAAGACGTCCGCATAATCTAAGTCAACTAAGCTTTCCCCAGGCAGCACTTCAACGCCCACATCGTGAGATTCCCCAAGGGAACAATTCATGAGAGAATCCGCCACGAAATTGAATAATAATGAGGAAATCGGACATCCCTGACGCGGACGGTAGTGTTCCAGTATAGAGCACGAAGGATGTTCAGTTATTTGTTAGAACACAATTTCGCACAAGCATTTCAAACAGAATCGATCGATCAACTGAATCTAACGCACTCTTGAAATCGAAGAACTTAGCTATAGGAATGTGTTGCGCTGCTCTAGCACCTGTCGCAATGTGAATATATGGTCTAGACAACCTCGTTCTGGGCAGAAACTTGCCAGCTCTTTCGTAATCTGAGGTACCCGTCCCGCAATGAGGCGACGAACGAAAATCGAGGCCAATAATATTGTTACAACTGGGGTTAAGCTAATACCCCTGCGGTTGGAACAGTCTGTACGACTGTCCTTCTTGTATATTGCCACCATAATAAATTCGACCCAATTAACCTGGACACCCTCTTCTATCCAGATGCTTTTGAATAGGGCGGTCGGTGCTTTGCATAAGACCCCCCTTCATCCTTAAATATTGCAGGTGGAGGGAATCCGGTCAGGCGTCACGAAAACGTTTGAGGGCTGTGATCACTTTTCGCAGCTCGGCCTCTGACGGAGGATATAACTTAACATTCGAAGGCTCGTCCCGTATCACCTGAGAAGGAAGAGATTCGGTAGCAAGGGGCCAGCCTAACTGATCTTGGAAGTGTTCTGCCCAAAGCGCCATACGGCGCTCTTATTGTGGATCAGCGCACTAGCGATTTCGCTGATTGTCTCAAGGACGCCTGGTTTTGTGGGCTAGGTAGTTCGGATTAACTGGAAGAGCTACTATCTACTATTCCTGCCTCCTTCATTTCTTGAGACCAACTGGTCCACCAGACTTCCTTATTAGCACGTAGGCTCTACTTTAGTCCATGCCTAATTGCCCGTCTGGTCACATTTTGTCCCCGGCCAGCCGGGAGGTGCCTTCTACATTCCAACAGATTCACCGACCTCTTGGATATCCAGTGACTAGTGCGCTGACGACTGATAGTGCCTCTGGCAAATGCTCCTGCATTGTGCATGGCGGCCGAGATCCTATTCCAATGAAGCTCAGTGTCATTAGAAAAGGACAGCTAAATTTCGATGCAGTGCGTCTTGATAGGCTTGTCTGACCTACGGCTGAGACAATTTCTCCATTGCCAGTTGGAGGAGACGTTTAGTGCGCATCCCGCTAAAGTTCATGGTAAAACGACAGCTCACCAAGGCATGATCAGGGTCGACGTAGCTACCTCCGCACAAGCGGCAATTCAGGATGGATTCACGTCATTTGTAACTTATGGCTATGTGATCAATTTGGGTCCAACGCCCGCCAGCTACAGGAGGACGGCAAGTGGCACTCCGGCGTCCACTGTGTCTAAAAGCAATGCTACTAAGAAACAACTGGAGCCCCGCACACAGTCGCAGCAGACGCTCACCTTTGACCACTCAGCTGAGCTTCTGAAGAGCTCAGGCGCCCCACCTGTTAGTTCATATCCCCTGCAAAAACTATAATATCTGAACTAGTAGCACAGTGCACTAGCGGTTTCATTTCGTGATTGATTGTGTCCTAGACAGCATTGGAACTGAATTCAGTAAAAGCATAAATGGAAACCACAAACAGTGTTTTTTATTAGTTTGAGGAAGTCCTAGCCACCACGTGATCCGAATCTTAAGCCGTAACCAGTGCGGACAGACTTGGTAACCAGCACTTGAAGCGGTCTACATTTAGTTATCGCTAGCGGCTACCTACTGGTGGCTTATTCAACGGCCTAGCAATGGTGGTGTAGACAGGCATTATTCTATCTTGTATTCCTCAGTTCAACAATGGCTGCTAGGAGGTTATACATGCTTTTGTTATTGCGACGAGCACGGGGGACATTGTTCCCATTGAAGTTGTTAGACTAACCTGAAGTTGAGCAAGGAAGTATCTATTTTTGCTTACTTCTATCACAGCTGTTGACCATACATAAAATAATAGGATTCCAAGTGTGAACTTAATGTTTCACACCCACGGGAGACTTTGTTACTGTTATCTCTTTAGTGTCTGCATGTATGGCGTCACACAAAGGTCATAGAAACCTATGTATTCGTAGGATAATTAAGTTTCAATACCATATTGTCGCCTATACGTGTTGAGACTCTTTGACAAGTGGATCTCCGAATGGTACCATTAGAAGCACAGTCAATGCAGATGGAACCTCCCTATTACTTCCATGGACTGGAATGCCATCCTCATGAAATCGGCGTTACTCAATAAAGAAACACCTAAAGGGGCTACAGGGACCACAGTAATTCTGCATGCAACATCGTCCTTCTAGTAAATCTCAAGGCTGACAATTACTTGCGACGCACGCATTTTACTCTGGTAATTCTAGTGAGTACTTGGAATAGACAAACACTGTTGTCTCACACACGCGTTGAGATGGAGAGCCCCTAAACTCGATCGCAGATCTTTCGTCCGCATTTGTGGCACACTTAGACTCCGTATTTGCAAGTGACCATGTGTCCGTAAAGAGTTCGACGAATGCAGCTCTCGCCAAACTAGACCACCTGGAATGCAGCATTAAGGAATTATGCAAACTTCTAGTAAGTCTTGACGGGACGAAGCATGACGTGCCAGATGGAATACAAACACTGATCCTCAAGTCCTTATAGGCTATTATCTCGCCTTCTGTAACAGCTCTTTAACAGGTCACTATCTACTCGACTATTACCGGTCGACTGGAAATGCTTAGTTGTAACGCCAATAACGAAAGGGTTAACCCAACCAAAGTAGATAAATACCGGTCAGTATGCCTGACCGCTGTTTTGGCAAAGACGCTGAATTAGATCGTGAAGAAGAGTCTTCTGCAGCTTCTCGAGTCGAAAAGCCTCTTGACGCCCGCACAGCATGGTACTTTGAAAGGCCGCTCGTGCATCGCCAAACTACTTTGAGAAGGCAGGAATGTTTATATGCACTGAATCAAGCCAGTCGGTCGACCTCACTTACATTGGCTTCAATAGGGCATTTGACAAGGTAAATCATGCAGTGCTCCTAGACAGGCTGAAGGTGTACAGTGTTGGCAGCTCACCGCATTAATGGATCAAGAATTTCCTTGTTGTTCGAAAGTGGATTGTTCAGATAGACGACCATTTAAACGGCTGGTATACATCAAGCAATGACATGACACCAGGCCCTGTACAAGGGTCGAGTTCTTTGCTGACCCATGTAAACGATGTGTCTTAGCTACTCAAGTCACATTTTGGGCTATTCGCAGATGACTTACAGGTGAGGAGATTAGGCCGTACACCCAATGCTTATAACCTACTTCAGCAAGACCTCGACTTCCTTTCCACGTGGTTTGCAGAAATAAACCTTGCGATCAACCCGGTCAAGTTGCAATTCATGAAGCTGTGTAAGTTTGAACACAGCCAAACATACACAGTGGCCGGTCAACCGTTGCATCCCGAGCTTTTCTTGCGAGACGTCGGTGTACTTTTACGCTACGACCAAAAAACCATGGACAACACGAATAGGTTTCAGCAAAACAACCTTCATATGCTTTGGGCGTTCAGACGCATCCTCAGTACTTGGTCCGAAGAGATTGCCACTCGTCTCTTCCTCTCAATAATACGACCAATGCTAGAGTACGGATCTCCCGCGTTCTGTCCTATCACCCGAGGCGAGGTGGAAAAAAATTGAGCGAGTGCAACATGTAGTCACCAGTCTGATTCCCAACATAAGAGGTCTGTCGTCCAAAGAGCGGTGTAAGAAACTAGGACTGTACCACCTAACTTATTGTTGAATGCGAGTTGACCTCATCAAGACACACCGGATGTTTCATCTGGAAGATTACCCCATGTTGAGGCCGCTGCTTCATCTACGCACACCAAGCAGCAAACAGGGACACCGATACAAGCTTGTCGTACCGAATCTGAAGCGGGTAGCTCACCAATTCTGTTTCGAACGCAGAGTAGTTAATGTATGAAATGACCTGCAGAAGCAGGTAGTTGAGGCAAAGTTGGTGTCGGAATTCAAGAAATGCCTGAACCAAAACTTTGCGGACATATAATAAATCGAGAGCACGACAACAAAATGGGACTTCGTCCATTAGAGACATTAGATGCAGCTATACAGAGGAATAATTATTGCTGCTTCCAACCAGTAAAAAGTACTCAGTAATTAGCGCCCAATGTTATGCGAAAAATTGGTGATGAGTGGAGTGCGGGTTATTTATCCTGAACAGCTCATCGTTGATAGCAATGTACATGGGCAGTTTCCAATTCTTTCACTCAAATTAAACGTGATGTATTAGTCGGGTAACCGTATGAGCTCAGGGCGTTGACCTACATTCTCGCTCCTTGGATGAACGGAACTGGGGTGCAAATACTTTTAGCTTTGAAAATGAGAAATCAGAACAAAATTCTTTTATTTTATAAAATTTGTAAACTTGGAGTAATTGCACTGCTAGTCCTTGCGTGTTCACTGCAATCCATTTTTTCCTCGCCAACTTTGGAAAACATATTTGACTTAAAAATTCATGCCAGGACCTGAAGTGAAGATTCTTGTGAGGACCAATTGTACAACAATAAATCTACCTAATACATCGCAGGCATTCTGCTTATTGTTCCTTCTCGTGCTGCGACTAGAGATAAGTGGATAACTCTCAAAAATTCTATTTTAAGTCATACACAAACATTTGACAATCAAACGCATCTTCTGTACCAACACGGACGTACACTAAACGTTTCAATATGTCCATTATAAGACAACTAATATAATATGGCTCGCCCGCATAAAGTCTCTTCATCCGAGGTGAGCAACGGAAGATCAAACTAGTCCAACAAGTCTACATCAGGATATTTCTTTGAGTTAGACGTTAACCGTAAGTAGACCAACGCAACAAACAACAACCCTAATTTTTGTCTGATCCTTTGCTGCTATCAGACCATACAAAATTCAACAGGCTTTAGCAGTAATTTTCTCTAATTTACAAATCCCTACCTCCGGATATGCTGATGCACTCATTATGTTTTTGTGGAATATATCTGCATAAAAGCCCTGACAAAAAACCGCCTGTGAGGCCCATAAACTGACTACCGTAATGGGTATTGTTTTAGTTTTACGGGTAAAAAATTAATGGACATGCGTATAATTAAGGTTTGTACGCATCGCTTTAGGTCCCATGACGCGGCGAATTCATCGTGGAAATATTTCAAGCAGGTAAAAATGGTTAGACTGCTTAACCAACGTATGTGTAATAAAATATTATAAGATAATACTGAACTATATTTGGCAAATATAACGTCTACACAAACGCATTAAAAATGGTTTTGTAGTGTTACCACATGCACAAGTTATGCGACCTGACGGTATGCGATAAACCACAAGGTTTTGATGAATACGAAACTGTTACTGATATAGGCCTGATGCATACAAACCTTTAGGTCAATTAAAGTGAAAAAGAAAGAGTTAAAACGAAAGAACCATTGGGGTATGTGATTACAATGCGATTAGACTTCTCCAATTTTGTCAGTTGATATACTTAAAATTTTCTCGCATGTCATGGTTTTTAATAGTTTCGTCTTGGTTTGACAGGCTTTGTCTAGTGAGTATTTTCACTAGAATAAATCTAGTATAAGTAATAAAAGCGAATTTAAAATTTTGGGTAAATTTTCATCCCTAAGCATTTATGATATTACGCTTCGTTTCAAGTGAAACTTTGCAATCATCAGTTTTAATTCTCTAACTTGCCGTTGCCGTGAGCTCGTTCCTTGCTTGTACCTTCTTCATATTTCGTTGATTTAGTTGACCAGTTTTGAACTTGGATCTTTATTGATTAGGCGATATGTAGTTTTGTCGGAACGCAGTTCTTGGCTTTATTAAGATACCCCGGTTGATCCAATATCCCTCACTCGCGCCCTTTGTCAGCTGATGGGATTACAGCGTCCTCGTCTTTCTGTTGACGTCTGAGTGCGTCCTTTTCGTCCTTAGATAGCTTCTGCGTGGCTTTATTCCGAGTTAACACGGAAACTACTGCTTATCGTATTTGTTTCTGGGACTCTTCCGACAGCCTATTTGATTTCAGTGCATGTTCTAAGTTATCTAAGTTTTGTTTATGACCAGTATCTATAACGTTCAATTTGAGCCCATTATTTATGACATTCTGTCCAGTTGCAGTGAGGTGGCGGCGTGAATGGCTGTTGATCAATCCTTCACTATTAGCGCAAGCATTTCTCTTAGACAGTTTGTCTAACTTTGTGTTCAACGCAATCTTGCTTCGGTTCTCGTGCTTTGAAATTCTAGTAAAGATTCCAGCGCTGTTTTTCAACTGTGGGTCAATATTATTAAGGCAACTGTTTATATTGTCAATTATGAATTTTTCATATTTGCGGAGGCGGTTTTAGGCATCGTAAGCATCAAATGGAACATGCTTCGCCCGTCTGACCTTGCTAAGTTCAAGGCTGATGGAAGGTTTAATAACGGTCTGTGGTTTGTACTCCCTGGCAGCACGTTTCTTTTCGGACATTCCTGAAGAAAGTAGAGCTATTCACGTATGCAAACTTGTTGGCCGGCAAAGATTTTGCAAAGTCGATAATGTTATAGTTGTATATTCGAATTGTTTGGCTATAGAACTGAATTAAATTGAATTTGACTTGAAGCTCACGTTGTTCAGATGGCAGTTGAACTTTTTGTTAAGCTTCACAATTTTGTTGCCAGCGTTTCGTCATCTATCGTGGTGAAATCATCGGTGCACATTTGCGTGGCGTGCAGTAGTGTTTAGAGGGATAGCGCAGTATCGGGAAGGGTGCGCCTATCAGTGTGCGTGCGTTCTTACACCAACTTTGTTGTTGGTATAGACGGGCAATCATATTGCTTTATACTTTGATCCGTCGTCAGCTGAGGCTACTAACGTCGCACTGTTCACTTAACTACGAAAGAAAACAAAGCTGGTATCTCGCCACAAAGAATCGTTTCAGTTAACGGAACCCCGACTTATAAACTAGCAAAGGATTTGTGGATTAGTTTATAGAATTTAATTGCCAAATCGAAACAAAGTATCAAGCATGTTGAACAATTCCTCAACACGATGCGGAATGTCAAAATAGGAGACGACTGACTTCTTCTTCTGTTCGAAATCATCGCGCCCTTCACTTCTATCGGTCTAGGATTAGCTACACAAAGCATATGGAAGTCTTTTGGAATCAACAAAGCTGAAAACAACCATAGGACTTGAAAGTTTGTGGAAACTCCTGAACCACTGTTTGATGGACAAGCTTACCGGCAACGGATATGAAGGTCCATGGGATCCAAACTTTCGGGCTCAATGTCGTAGACGTAATGAAGATATTGGAGAGCATGGCTCTGCCACCTACCAGCCCAAAACGCTGGATATGTTGCGTGAAATGTACACTAGCCATTGCAAAACAGAACAGAGTGCAGGCCACGCAAGATTTGCTCAACTGCACATTCGAGGAAATCAAAATCAACATTGAATTAGCGAAGGATAACGAGGTGCGATTTTTGAATTTGCTGCTAATCAAAACTACTCAAGGATATATTGGCCTGCAACCAGGACAACCTGAGCAAACTATTTTCCATCTTATTCCAAAGCAGTTAATGCCTACAATGCTACAGCAATTTTGCCGTTGGCAACTTTTGTCTGTCGACAAACATGCACAAGCAAAACTCCACTCCTTTTTGTGATTGCTTGAGAAGGAACGTAGTCCCAGTTAGCTCTATTCACGGATCGTCATTAAACCATCCGTATACCTGGAGACTCTCAAGACATTTTGGAGAATGCATGATCAAACTGATGAATACGAATGCCCACAACCACCTCCTTAAATATGAGAAATTCATAAATTACAATAAAACCAAATGCCTCAATGCGCTTGACACAAATACATACAGCACCGTAAACCACAACCAAAGGTCAAGTTGAGAACAAAAGAAACCCATGCAGGATGGCGCCAAACAAAAAGTTAAACAAACTCAGTGTCAAGGATATCCACACCAGCAGTAATTGATATATCGAAACATAGCGCGCCGCCCACTAAGCGCAGCTGATGATAAGTTCCTGATCAAAGGACTCTACCTTCACTTCAGAGATGCTCACCACGAATATTATCTGACTAGCTTAAGACAAGCATTGCAAATCAAATGCTATATCCGAGTAGTCTGAAGTAAAAATCCAAACGACAGTTGTCTAGGTGTTGAGTCAAAACAAAGCCAACCAGATTCAATCCAAGGAAGAATAAGAGGTACTCAGACGTTCGAAAAAGAAAACAAATACAGCATTTCTACCAACGGATAAAGGAGTTTTTACGGTGAAACCGGATAAACCGGAGTATATGAGTAAGGCCTAATAATTGTCGTCAGACACAATTACGTATTATCCGATCTACTAGGATCTCAGTTCATATCTGGTCAAGCAGCGCAAGGCAACACTGAAAATGTTATAGGCAAGATATGCGACCACTAGCCAACAGCGATGGGCAAAGCAAACCGACGATACAAAGATTGCGCCCTCTTGTGTATCACACAAATTGCTTAAAGATTTAGTTGCCCAGCGGCCAATCGTCTTACAGTCCGGAACCCCTTCGTATAAATTAGTAAAGCACTTGTGAAAGAGGTAAAAAATATTTGATTGCCGGATCCTAACATAGCATCATACATGTTGAACAATTCGTCAACAAATTGCTGAGTGTCAAAATAGATGACAAAATTGTTTTCATTTGATGATATGGCACTATAACCCTTTGCTAAGTCAGGAAATCTTTAAATAAACCATGATGGAGCTATTTTGAACTCAACCTAGTACAACAAAATCTACACAAGACGGGAGTTTGTGGAAAGCTTTGGACCGCTACAAGGCGTATTACTTTCTCTTCGATGTAAAGGTATGGTAGCAAGTGCAAGGAACGCCAATACAATCCCAAATATCTGGAATCATCGCAGAAGCCGTAATGCAGGAATTAGAGGGAACTGCAATTTTATCCACTAATCCAAAGCTTTGGATCTGATGTGTGGACGAAATATTGGTCATCATAAAGGAAACTAAGTACCACCAAAGGATGACTAAACCAGCAACAACATCGATGATATCAAAGTTACAAATGAATTATAGAATGAAAACCTGTTGCCATTTGTGGATTTAATGGTCAACAGAGAAACTGTCGTGACATTGCAAAAGTGTGTACGCTGTAAGAAAAGCCATGCCGATTTGATTTTTAAAGAAACACAGAAACCACTCCATATTTCATTGAAAAAGCTGCTTTCAAATCCTACTTTAAAGAGCGGAACCACTGCAGTATAATTCAATTAAAAAGGCTTGAAGAACACCAGCTAAACTTCATGAGAAGCAGCTTAAAGAAACGAACGCTTCAGTAAAAATAGCAACCACGAGTACAGAACACAAATGGCAAGTGCTCACATACCTCAAGAAAGTTTCTGTACTTACAGGAATGTAACTTGTGTCACATGGAATTTCGGTGGCTCACAAACGCAGTGCAAACTTCAGGAAACCGCCTTCGAATCCGTAGAAAAATGTCGATCAATGCGAACAAACCAACGTTATATGCTCGATAAAATGCAGTGTACGTGCCAAAAACTACTTAGAAAAACCGGTGGAAAACATCGTATAAATGGCACGAAAACAATGCCGCCGTCAGAAGATATGATCTGAATTCGATGGTTTGCACCCAAGCCAATTAATCATGATGTCACTTGCCGCTGGAAAATGTGAAGATTGGCTCGTAGACGTGCAACACATATGAGCGAAGTTCTGGGAATATGACACTCCACAGCTATCACAGTTAATCAACACTTTGAACCGAAAGCGCCATGCGTCGCACTACGGTCTAGGGTGGATCAGAACAACAGATAAAAGGGGCGCGCGACATATTTGAGCCTTGGAGTAGCCAGGCCAATTTCACACTGTAGAAGTCAGTGAGTTCAAAAGCAAAGTTCAGCTATCTGTCCAATGAGTAAAACATGGCAATTCTCCAAGCCAACAGGACCGCTAATCACTGCGACCAAATGCCAGAACACGTTAAAACGCAAGCGCCCTAGACCGGAAGCAATCTAATCGAGGCTTGCTTTCACTGCGCTACTGGCTACGCGCTAGTCAACGAAGTATTGATCTTGTCACTTTGATTGGTAACAAAACGTATACAGTGAAATTCGTAAACACTGCTGATATTTTGCTTGCTATCAAAGGGATTTTTAAACGATATTTCGACGGCACATTACGAACGGATTCCCACAGCTCGACTAACCACCAGGAGACTTTTGATTAGGTGAAATATTCATAGACCTATTCAGGCTTAATTAAATCCCTACTTTGTAACTGCGTAACGGCTCTGATTTATGGCGTGGCGTTCACTACCGTTTTCCTTTGCCGATACTGTAACTCGCATTTATGTTCCAGGAGATTTTTTATTAAATTATCTCCCAGAGTTGCGTACACAGAAGCAACTGAAAATTTCTTATCTTAACTTTATTTTTTATTTGCAGTTTACACTTTGTTGCTCACATTTACATGTATGATTGATTCCTAGTTGCACTGGGTTCTCAATTGTTATGAACAATTAAACTGTTTACACTTCGACTTATTTCTTCTTTCGGCGTTTATTAAAGATATATGGGTGATACGCTGTTTATTTTTCTTCAAAAAAGACCCCACCGTAATCGTGTCAACATGGACCAGTCGTTTTACTTGCGTTGCAATTGATCTGTGGAACGCTTAGTGTCTAATTTTTGGAGAAGTGTATCAGTTCAACTATTTTCCGTCCAGTTGAGCCAAAAACACTCGCGAATATTAGTTAAAATCTAAGCGGCGTGAATCTGGCCAATTTTGCTTCTGCACATGCAGTCGCATGTGTTGAATAAGAATACATGTTTAAAGCACGCGAAAGCGGTTTCTGAATAGGCTTAAATTTTTATTGCTAGTTGGCGGTTGCCAGCGTCGTACTAGGAGTAGGGCATTGCGAAGACGGCATAAACATCTGCTTTGAGGATCTTAAGCTCCAATTCCCACAGCAATTCTAACATAGGTACACAGACACGCATCGACTCGGTTTACGCTCGAACAGTTTTTTCCTTAAGGAGGCAATCCTGTGTGCCATCAAGGGGATTTAATAAACTCAACACACTGGATAAGTTTCAGTACCTCTATTAGAGGCTATGCGACCTTTCACACATAACAGCGAAACATGCTTGAAGGTTCCGAGAAAAACTGATTGACGTACCGAATCAGTTCCTAAATGCTTCGATTTGTCAACGACTTTGCTTAAGATTCGAACATTACACGGTATTCAACATATTTGGAAAATGGAACACGTCATGTTCTTGTGGACAAGAACAAGCAATATTTCGGTGAGAAAAACGGTGCCATTGTTTGTGACATACCGACGAGTCCAAAGGATAATGGGTCGGGCAAAAACAGCAAAATATTCCGCAGCAATGATAAACCTTCGATTCGCGGTATCTGGAAATGAAATCGGCGGGGAACGCAAGACTCAAATGTGAGCCGGTCAAAATTCATACATGGTAGGGATTCCATTACTCTCCAATATGTGTATGCATAATTCATTTTAGCACAAATTCTCCAGATGTTTAGCGGAACCTTCGGAACCATTTCCTAAGCTGCTGCGAATCTACTGCTAAAAATTTTCTTTTGATCTGTTTGAGTTGTTTGAGCGATCGCTTCTAAATGACGAGCTATTATCTTCCATGGATGCTGAATCGTTGTTCATCAAATTGTGCTGCAATGTATGATTGCTGAGGATTTTTTGACGATTCGTGCAGATTCAAATCTAGTCCATAATACTTCCCCAGAATTTTTGGAGCGATACGATGCCGCCATGTGCACATAATATTCGGCTTGATGTTTTAAGGAATGCGTAAATCTGTTTTGCAAATGTCCCATTGCGCAGGCCTTAACACCATCGTGGCGGATATAGTTCCCAGTCAGTTTGAGAAAATCATTGCTGGTAGCGTCTGTAAATGACAGAGTTTCCTGGAGCTCGCATGATACCTGTAATTTTCATCAGGCAAATATGGGATAGGGAGAGTAAAATAACGGATGAAATCTGTGATTTGGGAATGAGGCAAGTCGGCATGTACTGGAGAACCTGCTCCAGTTACACGTGTGGTTGGATAGCCGAACGACTTCCTCGTTGTGCCAGTTGGGTGGTTCTGGTTTAAACCCTTCCAGCAAGTAGTCGGCGGCCATGTTCCAGGACTGTATCAAACATTCACAAAGACCAGAACAAACGTACAAGCACAAGCTACACATCTACATACGTACAAATTACACAATTATATAGACGCATACACTTATATGCATTATTATTTAAACATGTATTTTTGTACCTTTTTGACCATACTTCCTTAGGTTAACACGAGCATGCCTGTAAAGCTGTATCTCGCGTTTTTGAGAATAAAGTATTTTATTTCCCTAGTCAATAGCAAAGGTTGAAATAAAAATACTTAGACGTGGTTAGAAAAAATAATAGTTTGCAAAATAGTCCTTAGGTGCGGGTGTCAAATACAATTATCCGAAGCAAATATGATAGGAGTTACAATGAAAACATGGCGCATCACATAGTTACTCGTATAGGGCAGCCAAATACTTGGTATCTGGAGCCTTGACAGATAACGCAGATGGCATGGTCATCAGGCGCATATACTTGACATCCAGCCTGCGGGTTTCAGTGATAATTTTGCAGCCTAAACACTTCTACAAACGGAAGGCTTTTCTTTTGGTTTCACGTCTTTTGATTGCTCACCCTAAATCGCCCTATCCCCGCTTCGTCTGCGTATTTGCATGTTGTTTTCAAATCGTCTTTGAATTCCACTAGACCAAGTGTAGTGCACGCATTTTTCATTTATCGTGGCAGACCTGATAGCAGGCATGCGATAAGAGGGACAGCAGTTGAAGAGACGGAGGAACAGGAAGATTAGGAAATAAATCAAGTTCGCAAATGAATTTATATTTTCACCTGATCCCTTAGGTTTTACTTAGGGATACCACGCACGGAGTGCTGATAGGTGCCACTGAAGCGCAATATCGTAGGTTCAAGTGACAGCGTTGCAAAATTACTGTATTTGCACTGAGTATCCCCTGATCGGTTAATGCCCGAAAGTTGAAAATGTAAGGCTATGATGCTGAACTATGTTTGACGAGCCGATTAAACACCTGTAGGCACACCGAGTCGGAACTGTTCTGTTCACTTTTAACTGATCACGTAATTTGACCGAACAGGACCACTTTCCGTGGCTCCCTCCCCTCGTAAAGCACATGCCAGGGTATGAGTTTGTGAACAGCCTTTGAGACTTTGCCGTCAGTTGCAGTGTCGTAACCGTTCTAGGTCGAGATTGAACCAGCTTCTTGACATTAGTAATCACGGCTTGGATATGACAGTGTGCCGTAACGCATTACAACATTGAACCTTTGGGTCCCTTACAGTCACACAGGTAATTCTAGCAGCAGACACGTATTCAGATGACTCCCATACATTATGGTGTCTATTGATGCCAGTTTAGTATCGACCTAATGGCTTGCAGTTATATAGCTGTTTGATCTGACCATGGAGCTATGTTATTCGTAGTATTTTGTAGGGAAACGGTTTTGGGCGCCGCACAACATCGTACCGCTCTGTACCACAGTATCTCTAATAACCACTAAAAGGATCTTTACCATGTCCCCCAAACAGGAGGCATACATGCATGGACTGCGCATTCCATTAATCAAATGTGTAAGATAAGTGCCTTACTGTAAGCTTGACAATAGCTAGCACCTAGAGTTTCAATTTTATTGATGTCCCTCTGCAACCTTTTTAAAAATTTTTACCACGGCATTCACGATCGGTCGAAGCCGAAAAGAGGCAGCTTTGGACATGTTTATATTTTGAATGTTCACAGCCGTAGCATGCACAAAACAAGCCAAACACTCAAACTAGTATACACATTGAACATATTGGCGCACCACATACTGAAAGAATAAAGACCAAATGAATCTGATTGACTGGCACATTCGTTCTTACGTACATAGCACATGTTGGTAGGCACTAACTAGCTACGCTATCCTGATTGCCTCCATTATATGGTTCATGTTGCGAAATCACACCATGCAAGCAGTCTCCAGGTTTGCATGGGGACCAGTTTCCATTAGGTTCTTAGTGTTAGATTATGATGGACTCCTGTTCATGCTGCGAAGCGCTCCGTTTCTTTGATCCATTATTTGTCCCACTTACTTTGACAAGCTTTGGGTCATTCTCTAAACTAATGGACGGTCAGTTCTGTCTATGTAAAGTCGTTGCAACTGCCGTTGGAATAATGAGTCACATGACAGGTAGAATTATCCGAAATGCTGACCTGAAGTGCCTGCAGAACAAGTTTCCTGATAGTGTGCGTTAGACGCAACTGGGCATTTGTGTACCGGCGCGATTAGACGAACCTGAACTTGTGTCCGACATTATTTGCCACAATGCCCCGCTTGGACTGCAGAACCAAAAATGAGCATTTTCCTCTGCCGTTAGCAACGCAGTCACGTTTTGGAAATCCACCGTAGACTTGGATGAACTTTTCGGGAAATCCACTCGACACTAATCTTCTCTTCAGCAAGGTTAATTCAACTTCAACAATTCCTAGATGTAAATTCGTCTAACCAGGTAGAAGATCGCTTTTACAAGGCCGCGGCTGTAAACACCTGAGTTGAAATGGAAAATGTGAAGGTGCGGCTCACTTCAGGTCGCCTTGCGGTTAACGGTGCATTGCAGTGTACCTCAGTTTTCTCCCTTAATATGGATACTTGAAAATGACCAGCAACCATGTTGTTTTATCTCATGGAACACCGATAAGTTGGTGTCAATTGCATTCCAACTTCTTAACAGCCGGATAAGATGTTCGCTATTGGTGTATACCAGAAGGTGATGCACTTGTCATCTGTACTGTTTTGCTTCACATTAAATCGAACCTGAAATCCCACCAAAATCTTGGCTCAGACAAGTGTCAGACACAAACTGTAGTGTTCGGCTACCAGCCAATGTTTTCCCACGCTTTCAAATACCACACCAACGCATCGACTATGATCGATTCTATCACCGTAGACAGTATAGGGAGAAGTGAAACTGGAAGGTAGTTTGAAACATCGGTTCTGCTTTCATCCTTTTGAATGGGTGTTAATATTCCATACTTTTACATGGCAGCAACTTGGTTCTGGTCTAATTAGCGATGAAAGAACTGAGCCAGTGACACTGCTAGTTGGCTATCTGCTGCTCCCATTGTCTCTGAGCGAATGGTATCGACATGCAGGATTTGCGCTTGCCGCATTGTGGTAAGCTACTGCAAGACAGCTTCGGTGGTAAAGGTGATGTGGGTAAGTACCGCGGCGGTACAAGCTAGTGGATCAACTGATGATAACCTGCTCGGGAAGGTGGATAATTATGACATTAGCAGCACGTTTGTTGCTTCCCTAGCCTTTCGTGCAGGATCATCAGCCGCCGTAATTAGAAGAACTCCTTGTTTCCGACTGCCGTTTTCTTTCTATTTAATAAAACAAAGGTTAAAATAGTGCAATTTGCAGAGGGGTTGTATGGTGTCCCCATGCTTTTTTGGTCAAATCAATTCCCATCAAGCCTTTAAGCTTATGAGTGACAGTATTCCGTTATGAATACGCTTATTTGACGCTCTTGGCAATAAAGCAACTGCTTGTGAAATGGAAGCATACGCGTATTTGTAATGCCTTAAGTCTTTGTGTTTGACACTTAGAACTGTTTGTCTGGAAGTCAGTCATCGGAGGCGGATGTGCAGGGACTATTCAGCTCAAGCTATCACGGCACGTCACGACGGAATACAAAGCCATCGAACAGCATGTTTGATTGCAATTTTTACCTGTCACTGTCCAAAATCTAGACTTCCCGTTAGCACGACTGACTTATTGTTGACCGATATTGTTGTTCGAACTTTGTCCGATGAACGATCGATTATTGACTGAAAATCCGTCGCGCGTGCCAATACGGCAACATATCTGTCACTCAAATATATTTGGCGGCATTACACTGCTCGCGCTTATACGTAATATCGGCCCGTCTTCATCTGCTAAATACCGACACGCTAGACGACTTATTTTACTCAACGGCACAGCAAATCAACATCTCCAAGATAAAGTATATTACATGTTTAAGGACACTAAGTAGCTTTTCTTCTTCACATACCGCCATCGCCCTTTCACTAGTCGGATCCATTGCAGCACTCTGCATCTAGCATAACTGTAGTGTGAATTGGAACCTGTAAGCTGTAAAATTACATATGTACACAGCTTACTGATAACCACGCGATGAAGGTAATAACCAGTAGGCGATATTTGTCCTACGCACCTCGCCAAATGAGTTCTTCAACAAGGCTGTTGGCAAGGGAGGCCACTAGTTAATGCTAAGGATACGTTCCGCAACATTTTATCCTCAAACTGGAGCTATAAACGCCACTTAACACATATGTTACAACAAATGATGTGCCAGTACATTTCGCTTGAAGCAGGTTTTTAACATCCGTGTAGAAAAGTACCATCGCCCTGCCAGTCCACTTGGAAAGTAAATCGTTAACTACAACGGTTACTTTCAGCCGCCAATATAACGCGTGCAATGGAGTGCGTGCATTCTTAAAAATTCCTGGCACACGTCGAAGGTTACCCAGACGTGTTGATCTACCTGATTCGGAGGTTTTGCTACATTTTCTCATACAAAGAAGTTTCAAGTGTATTGTCTTCCACCGAAAGCAAAAGCAAAGACTAAAAACGAAACATTTACCAAATTGAAATGACTAAGCTACTTGGGGGTTCAGGAGGGTTGTTGCTGACATGCGGGGCGGGTATACCTCCGCACATCCATCAGTCATTTGAATGGCACTCCAAGTAATGAAATTTCATCTGGACAAATTCAAGTGGGACGGGAACAACACGAAAACAAGTATCATCTGTGCCATTCACTGAGCATCAAGCTTGCGTAATACATTTGAAACCGAGTAAAGCGGAATAAAAGCACTAGGTTCACCTTACAGTTAATCAATGTCCGCTTGACCTGTGGAAATGTGAAATAAGTAGAAACACATAGGGAAAGAAAATCAGCAAGGGGAACAACTGGATAGCATGACGTCCCAATTGTGCTGGTACTCAGGTCACTAGCATGGGAATAGAAAATAACATAAATTGCGCAATTTTTAAATAATGCAATGCTTATTGACTCGTTGAACATCCACAAAATCACACTTTAAGTCCGCGCGATTGACCAATAGGCTTCGGCTATGTGACGGCTTGTATTGTTCCTGGCCGAGCCAGGGACAAAATTCGGTCATAAGGAAAAAGCTTCAGTGCAGCATAACCATTTGTAAAACAAATTTCTATTAAAGATATTTGTGATTCAAAGTAAACATTCAGGACATGGGTTATGGCAATGCTGAAAACAAACGACTACTCAGTGTAACCTGCATGCGACATGCTCCAACGGTCACTCCCTTAGACATTTCTCGGAAACATGTGCTATTTAGGAATGCAGGTAGAAAAGTCTAAATGAGGTGTTAGTAACGATAACAGATGATAACTCAATGGAATGACAAACGAAAAAATGTAATTGAAGATCCAAAACTGCAAATAGACGTTCCAATTTCAAAGTTGGTTTAAATCCTTTGTCCTCGGTTGCGCATTATAATAAGTGACACATAATGATAAGAGCTGAACCGATTAGATCGGGGTGTATGCAACTTCATAGAGGCTGAGAAGAGTTGCCACTCAGAAGTGTCACGATATATAAGATGTAAGGAACGTGTACCTTAAGGTACCAAAAATAGTATGAAATTGTTCGCGAATTGTGCGGCCTGATGGAATGCGAATGATGCATTAATAAGGGCATCAAATTCCCACTAATATTCAGTATAGGTTCAACCGCTTTCTGGCTGCAGCCAAGCAAAGGGAACACGCCAGCAGTATGGTCTAATGAAGGCTGAGAACAATATAAGAAAATCGTATTTTCTTCATCGGGGTAGCTACTGGGAACCAATCGAGTAGTCCTGCGTCCAGAGATGTTTGGTAGCAATCGGCTGGTATAACTGATTGGTATTGTTTCGCTTTCGACACAAGAGGTATTCAGATCAGGTGAATAAGTGTGCAGTTGTTGTGCCATTGCTTAGCGGCAAAGGCCACTAACCGCTTGACCAGAGAATTGAGACAAGTTATCGATAAAATAATAGCTCGTGATGTCGCAGCTGGTTCAACTAGAGCGCAAATAATCCAGGTTTGCCTTTGTGCGTTATCACCTCAAAGAGTAAGCCCAAAATGATGCCAAGACGAGTACAAGTGCACATTTTGATCTGACCCAGTAAGCGACCCTGGTCAAACTGGTTAGATTAGTTTGCGCACCACGGACTAGATAGTTCTACTCCCTCCATTCTAGTCAAACACATATCCAATTTCGCATTTTCCAAAATCTCAACAATCAACCGCTGAGGCTTTGATTGTATAACCCTCCTAATGACCTCGAGTTTATCCATGCCGATCTGATTACGGACGTCTAATGCACGTAAAGACACGGACGTATCTATTAGCATTGCCTGGCGTTCAAATGCATTTGTCAACCGTCTTGAAATGCTACGCCTGTGCTCTGAACTTCCTGTGCGCGACTCGCTCGTTGTTTGGAGTATGTTTTTGGTCTTGACTGTCGGTTTAGCACTGTATATAGCTGGCGTTTGGCTACTCGCCGTGGGTAAGGTGTTCTAGTAATCTGACTATTGCCACATGCCGCGCTGCCGTTTTATCCTCCTCCATCATGCGCAGGGTGTCAGCCCTGTAGAACAGCGCCGACGCTATCCCAACGTAAACCGATTTCGAATGAACTCCACTGTAGGGAAGTACGCCTTCAGTATCCGTTGGCTTGCGTTATATGGTCGTCTGTAAAGTTCCCACATTCTAGTGAACTAGGCTGTCAAGAAGTAGTATTGTACCGCTACAAGAGTCCAGCTCAAAAATAATCTGTATCCTCCCATCAATGGAGTTTAAACAATCAAAAACCCGTCTTTCTTATCCCATTTAACAAGTAAAATGTACAAGCTGCAAGGCGCCACCAAACCGTCGGTGAGTAAGTGGTGGTAGTTAACGCGCTGTTCTCGAAACATTCCATGTGAATTTTCTTCAGTACAGGGGATATTAACGACCACATGGCGAGACCCTGTTGCTGACTGTAGCGATTAACTGAAATCCGAAGTAGAACATGTTAAAACTCATTGCCCCACCCTTGAATTTCTGGTTAACCGAAAGTTTGTTTCGATCACTTCGAGTGCAGACTTCCTTTATAAATCATCTCGGTATTCCTAGGGCTTTTGCTTTGGGTACATTGGTAAAGTGATGTCACATCAAAGCTTGCTATCTACTTCCATGGTGCGATTTCGAGACTTTCCATTTTTGCTGCGAACTCGTATGTGCTTTCCACGATTGTACTCCTTCGCCCTGTAGAGGCTGCAAAAGCTTTGCCAAATATGTAGCCAGTTCATTCGTCTAGGAGCCTATGCCTTTAATCACTGGCCGTACGGGAGCTTCAGGTTTGTGAACATTTAGCAAGCCATAAACCCTCGCAGGTAAAAGTGATTAGGGGTATTGACTATCAGTTGCCTGCTCATAATTCGTCCTGCACGGTTCGTACACAGTTACCAACCTCCGCCTTACTGTTTTTCATTATTGACGTCAAGTGTTTGTCAAAGACTGCTATATGCACCCTTCTTCAAATGTTGCTCCCATCTTTTCAAATATTCTGACCTATTCATTACAAACTTGAAAAGAACAGTAAGAAGACGAAAACTGGTAGATGCATGCATTTCTCATTGTCTCCTCAGTACCATTAACAATAACCGGTATGCAACTATATACTTAAATATGTGTGTGACCGAATAAGCATGGGGTGCAAAATGAATGACGGAATTGCCACCTCTACTTCCACCGCAGTCTTAAGCTGATAAACAATTGCTTTTGAACACACAGGGCGGACTTCATGCGGTGCAGCCAGTAAACACTCAAACTTACGCATTAGTATTTCCATTGAATCCTGCCCTTGTTTCAATTTGACGTCCGAAGCTTTTTTTGAAATTCCGTTTGTACTCGAGAGGCGTTATCGCGGTCTGTAAGTGCAGGCATATACGTTTCGCTTTTGGTCACCAGGTAAAGCCACGGTCTCAGAAAGGTATGGGAAACTTTAAATGCCATCCATACAGAGATATGCCTTCTGTCGGGAGGTTTCACCATGAGAAATTTGGGCATCAAGTTAGTCTTAAGAAATATTATGTTGAGAACGAGATGATTCTTCCAGTTCGCTTCAAGGACTGAAAACTCAAATAATTCAGTCAACAGTTTGCAGACACGAGGTCCGTACTTGGTTTCAAATTCCTCACCTAAATGAATACTATGTGGTGTTTGGTATTGGGCCTGGTATTGGTATTAGGCATGTTTGGAGAAATTGAAGGTCAACTAGTACCTAATCCCAAAAGCTCGCGTGAACAACTGTGTGGGGACGTGTATATTGTTAAGGGTGATAGATCCTTTGAGGATACAGCAGCCGTAAGACATGACGCATGATTTCTTAGCCGTGTTTCATTAACCAAGTGTAGCACCAGGACTCAAAGGAATGTAAATCACCTTAACTGCGCAGTAATGTCCTGTGAAACTCCTCACGCCGAAGCCCCTAGAATATTTTGATATCGTCAGCAAATAAAATGATGGACAATGTTTGCAGATGTAGTGATGTCATTGATGTTGAGAAAAAGGATAAAGGGACCGAGCATGCTCTGTTGAATGACTCCACTAAAGATTGAGCGTGGAAAGATTGATAATCACCTGAAGTGACTACTTGATGACGACCACTGAGTTGTGAACATAGCCAACCTAGTCATGGGTCCCGGATCCCAAATTTTTCTAACTTTCATTAACAGTCGCTTGTGTGGTACTCGGTCGAACGATTGGTGTATGTCAAGTCGCAAGATTACTAATGCGCAGCCGGAATCAATTGATTCTGAAATTTGCTTATTGTAATGCAGTTGATAGGTGGTGCACGATCGCTTATTGAGAGAACCATGGTGCGAACTATTGATAAAGCCAAAAGAATTGCCAAAATTCCTCATCTTCATTCTGACCTTCTTTTCAAATAGCCGAGCGATTTTTGGAGTGTGGTGGATTGGTCGGTAGTTATTAATCGTTTTTTGGACCTCCTCTATGCCGATGCATAATAAGAGACGTTTTCTAGTAGTCTGGAATGTGGCCAGATTCCACCCGTAATTCTAAACTCTGGTAATCTTACAATTTCTACTTTCCTGAACAAGCCCGATCAGTGGCTAGCTTGTCACAACTTAGTTACATTGCGATGATAGTAATAGACCACGGTAAAGGTAAAGCTCGACATGAAAACACGTAGTGGCAAACGTGATGCAGTTGTCAAAACTGTGCAGAATATGGAGCCTGCGTTAAGTGGATGGTGAAAACAAGCGCAAGTGGGGGCTTTAAACATAATGTGATGGTAAGAGAAAGAGGAAACAATAAGTCCGTATAATCGACGTTTAACGATCTCCTTAACATATGGACCATTACAATGTCACACGTAGTTTCTACGTTGTCCATCCCGACAATTCCGATGGGATACATTTCAAGCAAAAGGGCAAATTCCTGAAACTCTGGTATGAAATATCCATCAGAAAAAATCCATAGGATTTATGTTTCTACCTCAAGGTCTGGTAACGGAAACATGCGAACAATCGACCTTGCATATCGTACTGCTGGTTAACAGGCTTTGCACTGATCAGTTCATACTGCAGATTTACTAAACCCTAAGAGTACCAGGATGAGTGTACTAGCATTGAAACATAATCCACTTTTCTATCCTATGAATTCAACAACGTAGACAATACGTGTCCCATATTTGCTAGTCTGGGAACCACTGCTCAAGCCACGTTGACAGCTACGAAATCAACTTTTTTACTTACTATAGTTTTAAACCGTTCCGGAATGGGACCGGAGCACGCTTCGAGAAACCAGTAACCCTAGGTATCACATTGCACACCATCCGACAAGTTGGTAACTGATTCAGAGCACTTGGTGACGCCTGAGTCCAACTGCACCAGTTTGTCAAATACCCGAGGTTGCAATATCTCGATAAATAACGAAAAAGGGAAATGCCGTTATGGAAACGTGGACTGGCTTAAGTAAGCCATGGAACAATGGCTTACAATGCAGTCAGCAAAAGCACAATAAGCTAGCACCGAAAATGACACGCATGTAATAATTTGGACTCACCGAAACGTAGTTAATCTACTGAGTTCCTAATAACTAAACATTTGCTAATGAAAGCAAAAGGACGGATTATGAATGCAGCAGCGATCTTGTGCACACAGTATTAATCCACAATGTCATCCATAGATAAGGAATAGGTACCAGGAAATGATGGTCTGAATGCCTCCCACCTTATAACGGATTTCGTAAATAAGAATAATGAAAGAAACATTGCGTGTGTGGTAAAGGGAATTTCATAAAAAGACCCTTTAATACGTGCAGGATGAGAAATTAATATGTTTGAGATTCTGACGTTTAGGGTGATTCATAGTCCTCTATAGGAACGCCTATATAATTTTCCAGATTATTTCAAAGCAACAACAAGAATAAACAGCCCACCAAATTTTCAAGTAGCCCAAGTTTAATTCAAACAGCATATATCTTCGCTTGTATCTGCTCGTACCTTATGAAAACGAGAGAATTAACGCTGACCGATCAAATTGTACAAGACCAATTGCGCTTCCACTTTACGGGCCCATAAATCCAGGTACTAGATCATAAATTAGGGAAGCGCTGCGCGATTGATCCATTTACACAACGCATTAGAACACGTATTTGGCTATTAATAATTGGGATACAAGAAAGTTTTGTGTGTAAATGATATGACATGCTTGGATATACAATACAATATCACATTAATGCGTTATTTCCTGTGTGACGGAAATGAGTCAAATGTCGGACATTCAAGTGACCGATGGTACCAACTGGGCCATCATCAGTGTGTCCTTTTGTGTATTACTCTTTTGCATGGATAACTGGTTTGAGCTTTCTTTGCACACAAGCTTTCAGCCAACCGTACTCAACAACCACACGCTACCGCTGCTCACGAACCCCAAGGTTCAGATTTGCGGTAAATGTTCGCGCCTACGGTTATTGCAAGTTCTGGACGCATTTTGTGTTGGTGTGCTGTCAACCAGTATAAATGTGAATAGGACTCGGATATCCGCGATCTAGGTCTACTTAATGTCTTCCAGAACTGAAGTCGGGAGAAAAGTCTTGGCTGTGTCACTATCTGACCGTTGTGGTGAGACTCGATTATCAAACTAAGGTGAAAGCAACAGCAGATGCATTTTCCGGAAGCTTTGCCGGTTGGCTGGTATGCAGTATAAAATAGTGTAAATGAATTTGCCAAAGAGCTACAGCCGTCGATCGCATTGGAACCCGGATTAGTTAACTTCGAAGCTGTAAATTTAAGTCAAAACGGTATAGGTTTTATGCACCAGGGTGGGTGCATTTCCAGAGAATGGGAAAAGACTTTAAATGCTTTTTTGAAACTAGTGCCCAAGGAAACACGTCAACGCACATCAAGCATGCGAACAATCTCATCATCTTGACAACTTTCTTTTGTCAGCAAGTGAGCGTGGAAATTACGTGGAGTTGTAATTATGGTAAGATGCCGTACGAACTAATATTAAGGTAAATATGGCGCATTAAGTAGAAATATATGGTGTATTATCATATTTGTTGCCTAAAGGGTCGTTCAAAACCTTTACCAACAGATTAGTAAAATCCTATGTGAAAAATCACACAGGACTGCAGAGCGATCTCGACTGGCTCTATACTTGGTCACCCGAAAAGCTGCTCCAGTTTAACTTTCCGAATTCAAAGATTTGAACATGACCATCAGCTTTGCAATAAATAACCAGTCCGACCCAATTATTACGACGTGCTTGTCAGGAAAGCAACTTTGATGTGATGGTGCATGGTGATTTGGCTGCTCGAGACAGACTGAAATGACATCGAAATTGGCCAGTTTTTATCATTCATATCAACCCCACATCCAGAATACCGTTGTTCAGGTGTGCAAAAATGAAATGTAGCATAAAGAAGGGAAAGGTCTTTTGAGGAAGTGACAATTGCTGATGGGATCTTACCCATCCACATAAAGAGCGCGATGTGTGGCACATGCCACTTGCGTGAGAAAGTGGGCTAGTGCCAAGAAGGCATGGAGTTCGCTGAATACGTAGGCATCAACAGCGAGGCGCTTGGTAGGTAGATGGTTTCCTATTCCATTCAATTTACTAACGCAGCAATATAACATTTCGATGTGACAGGTGCGCAACATTATCATTGTACTTCGTTTGTGTTTGTGCGTGCTGTTTTACTTGCTTTTCATTTGACCAGCTCTTCTTGTCTGCAGATTTGGATACGTAAAGCGCTTATTTGGCTATTTTATATTGTTCTCGTTAGGTTTATGGGCACACACTTAGAGCTAACGTTGTCCAGGATCACGATTACACGGAACTAAATTAATTAGACATCGCATAGTTCGCCTGTTCCTTCATCCGGTATTACACGTACTACCCAGTATACAAGTTCATGGCATTGCGTATTTTCTGCATTTTGTTCGCTCTACCCGGTAAAGTTGCGAGTAATGCGAATATATGACCGCGTGCTTAGACTGTGGTTGAGGTTGTATAAATCATAGTTTTCACCGCAGTTGGAATGCAACGATTTTCACTTACAATAGAAGATATCAACAAGGACAAAATATAGCCCATGTTAGTTAACGTACGGTTCCAATTCGCACTGCTTGTCGTGGGTCGATTTTGTTTGCGGCAGTTCTGTCAGACTACGTGCATGTTTTTTGGCAGCCCCGGTGCAAAGGCGCTTAACATGCACGTTGACTATGTTGTTACATTTCTAGAAACCACCATCTCAATTATACTAGCTCCAGAATGTGATGGTTGCATGAGGATATTTGATGTACGGTCCTCTTGACCTTGTTGGAATAAAAATTGGTTCCATTTATCAAGTTTAGAGCAGCCTACTGCACAATCACAGACTTCTTTATGTCTGGTACCCATGAGTTAACAAGTAGGCGAGAATCCGTCTTCTCTGCTTGTTGAAATTGTGTGAAGCAACTGCGTTGATGGAGCATACCCACCATCCACATGCCACTCGTTATTATCCCTTCGGGTTTACACTGGGAATGCGGAGTGTGGATGGTGCGGGGCGAATTTTCCATGGTGTCATTGTAGGCGCAGGTGTCCTGTAGCTGTCTTTAGACGACACCGTTACAGACAAATTCGGAATAGGATGCAACGAAAAAGAAAGCACGTGGGTGGATCACAAGGTTATTGGCCTAAGTTAAAATCAGTACACATTGTTGTCATTATTTTTAGACGCATGCGCTCTAGGATGTTATTTACTCATTCTAGTCAGAAATCTCTCGGGTACTCGTAGCAGTTCTCGGTGCTCCGCAAACCTAAATATTAACAGCAATTTCTCTGCAACTCAATATCCTGGACTCGTTGGATCACTCTCAAAATTAAGTACTAAGTATTTTTTTTAAGATTTTACGTAACACCTCGTGCAATGAGAAGCAGATTACAAAATATATATGCCATCAACTTATTAATGTTATTTGTTTACAAAATTTTGGTATTTCTTCTAACTTTAGTGACTACAGAGCATCTTCAAATTTGAAGAATAAAGCTTCTAAAGTGTTCAGTACACCGACTTAAGGTACAAGAACGTAGATGAATAGAGCGTAACAGAAGGGTAAGCTTTGTAATGGGTATACGTCAAAATTGAATAAATGGAATAAAAAAACTTGACAAACAGAATGTGCATATTTCCTTATGGATTCGATTCCGCACCATTAGAGCGGCGCTGAACATGAGCTTATACTGGCGCACTCGATCTTATGCCACCCTTGCATAAAGACAGATGAGTCTAAGAATTACGGAAGCAGAGGTACGAAGGACAATCCTGCATTGAAGTAAAATGGAACGATGGAACAATTGTATGTTAAGGGTAAAAAATAATTGTCTAACACTTTCTGTGGGATGGAAATTATTGAACAAATGAAGTTGCATGATAATGTTAAAATCATTTTAGTGGTTTTACAAAAAAGCGTATGTAGTATAGCGGAGGTGTTCGCGTATTAATTGTATACATCTTTTGCTTGGGAGTTTGGTAAGACGCTGTCCGATTGCGATTTGTAGCCCATAAACTAAACTGCAAATGAGACAACGCACAGTCAACTGTTTATTATATAACGCTAGATTGGGGACAGAGACAACAGAATTAGGCAGGGCGTTCCAAAGTTGGCGCACGCTGAGTTAAAAGCAATTGATACAGCATTCAAGCCGAATATACTGTATTGTCAGTTTCAGAGGATGACGTCTTAGGTCAGTATTGTAGTTTAATCCAAGCAGCGGTCAGAAAAGGTGGTTTGGGTTCGTCAAAATCTTATGAACCGCGATGTGATTCCGCCGCAAACGCCGATTTCGAGTGCTGTATATTCTTAGAGATTTCAGTAGAAGTTAATAGGACGTATGAAAGCATCCCCTAAAGTCCTTGGTTGCCCCTCGTTGAGGAGACTGGAGAGCAATGAAATTCTGTTTCTTCCACGGCTGCCACGCCTATTTAGCATATTCTGCTTTCGGTCGCACTTAGACGTTAAGCATTTGTGAGAACATTGAGTGTTCAAACAGATCGAAAGCTCTGCAATATGGTCAAAGTGTTAATTGGAGTTTCTCGACGCCTAATCTGCGTGTTTTGAGCACCTTGAAAATTAGGTGTTGCTGGCCCATAAAAATTGCGGAAAACACCCATGTTGCACTTGCTTTGGCTACGGTACCCAATACTTGCACTAGTGAAGGTTTACCGCAATGTGAATTGTGGTCTACTTTACAATTGTATATAACATACCATTCATCAATGTAGTAAGTTAAGATGATCTTCTATTCATGCTTCCTGCCCATATATCACAAGCTTTTTCGTCCCCCTTTTGTTCGGTAAAACAGTATGTACTGAAGAACAAATGATGCGCAAAGTCATAGCTACCTTAGAAATATACAATATTTTAACATCAAACAATATCCGGTGAGTCGCTTCCACTTGTTCATCGGACGTCGACAAGTTTGGGCGGCCAGATCGTGGCTTAAATCCAACGTTCTCCCCGTCCGTCATTATATTCGCAGCTCAAATCCTAAGAGTGACGAGTTGAGATGTCCCTCACCAATTGTTTCAGCCTTAACGGAATAGAATGCCCATTACTTCATGTCCTTCACTGTAATCGTATGATCAGCTGAGTTTTCAAATGTGTCCATTCTATGAAATTGAGCAAAATAGGTAAGTTCCATGGATCAGTAACCGCAAACAAATGCGGAGCGAATCCCGGGTGCTTATATTATTACTTCTAGGATAAATACCATTACGAAATAGTCACATATGTCGTATAGTTCATTTGTACATGCTTTCAAAGAAAGTACTTTGTTCAGAGATTTTATAAGAGCCAGCTTAGTATATTGTACCCAATCTACTGAGAGATACACAGACACACAGATACTAAGTAAACATAGATCAGCTGCATCGAAGGTAAGGTGGCGTGATAATTCACAGTGAAAGGCTATTACAACTCTGAACAAAAGTTCTTTCCGTCTCTTTGACCGTAAACGTGACAATGTTAGTACGTCTCGTTTTGTCGCGTGTATAACACTTGCGCCGCGCACGTATTTTCAGTGCCACGTGTTTGGCAACAAAATGAAACCGCACCACATGGTCAATAACTTCGCTAATTTCTCACCAAATTTAACCGAAAATATGTGGCAGTATATCTAGGCTTATCCGAGTACATAATTAATGTGTGTTTATTATGACCATGGATGATGTTGAGATAAGGTAAAGGGAATATAAAACTCTGTTTGCAAAGAAATATGGGCGCACCATTATTAGAAAGAGTTGAAAAATATGAGTATACCTGAACAGTTACGGGTATTCCTTAAAAGGGACATACAGAAAATATATTTGGTCGTTTTATCCATCTTAACTAGTTATGTCCCGCAAGTGTTTGTGCAAACCAAGCCACATGTGATTATTTTGAGCGCTTGTTGGTCACAATAGCGCGCATGACTTCATCCACAATCGTAACAAGTTGAACAATTTGTTCCCAATATTTGGTGGTATAACAAACGACAATTTAGACTAAAAGTTGCTAGTTTGTGTCGTAAGATAATTGTCAAAGAAGCAACTGCATGCGAGATAAACTAGGTTTCGCGTGAAATACTCTGGCAAAGTAATCACCTCCCATGCTTATATTGCGACGAGTGTCCTACAAATATTGCCTCGCTGCAAGTTGCCCCACTATGAAACGTAAATATTACAAAAAAATTTGGGTCAAAATAAGGTAGGTATGTATTACGAAAGGAATACGTATATATAAGCGAAGACGTAATTTTTAAGTGTATACACTGTTCTGTGAAACATGCGCCGTAGCCCACTGCTCAAATCACGGAAATGAGAGAAAGCAATTTGTCCTGCATACATTTAACCAGCAGGTTGCAAGATTTGGACGAAAGGAGCAAAATCTGGAGAGGAAATTACAAATCATGAACACTTTTACTTCAGGTTAGCGAATTTTTAAATAGGATGCATTGTGAAGGGCAAACAAATAGTGAGTCGAGATGTACTGCCATTTCAATTGCCTTCCTATTGCGAAAGTCAAGCAATTACAATCAAACAAATGTTTACATGTGAGACGCAGAATAGAACAAAATGTCCAGTCAAAAAGAAGGAAATTTAATGTTTTAATTCTCCTATTTACCTGTACTAGAAACCGTGCCGATATTCATCTTAATTAAGACAACGGTGATAGCCGATATCTTTGATTTCCGGTCACGAAACAATGCTTTTAACGAGGTCGGTCGATCCACATGATGGCGAGCCATTAGAAGATGCATTGCGATGGGAGAGGCTGGACTGTTGAACTTCAGTTGAGCCCAATCAGATAATTGAGTCCCTGTTTGACGTAGCCAATTTACGATGGGTTCATCCATCACTTGATCCAGTCTACGGTTAATCCTGCTTACATAAACGTCACCGAATCTGCAAGTGAACTTATATACTACATGTTAGTCAGCGCTGCGTAACTGGCTTTTCGGATGGTCTTCCTTGAGATCTAGTTTATGCGTGCTGTGAAGCAGTCGCAAATGGGCGGTGTGTAGGTACGCTACAGCTCAGGTCTTTTCTTATGTATGATATCATTTACTTACTAATCGTCTTCAAACCGTCGATGACCCTAATTTTTCTTGATAATCTTTCCAGTTTTGGTTTTACATATTCACTTCCGTTTCATTCCTAGTTGTCTTGCTTTTGCGACTAAATAGAACAATTTTACTCTTAACGCGTGGCGAGTAATTTCTTTTATCTATGTTAGTTAAACGTATTAGGGTTAAACATGTTATAATTTCCTTAAAAGAATAACCTCCACCAACTTCTTATAGGCATTAGACCGGTATTTTGCGTTGCAAGTTATCTGCTGATGGCCTTATGTCAAATGATTTTGAAGAATACGTCTGTTGAAATATATCCGTTCGGTTTAGCGGAAACGCAGTCGAATAATATTGTAACTCCAAGCAGCATGGCTCGCTTCTTTACAAATAGACGCATGTTTTAAGCGAAAATAAAAGTTCCTTGCGTGGCAAATTGGTACGTGTGCGTTCTTTAGGAATTAGCGCTGGTTAGTGTGCGCAAGTTTCGTACTATGACCAGGGCATGACGAAGACTGCAAAAGCAGCTGCTTCGAGCATCAGATGCCCTATTTCCCACCCTTGAAATGTTTTTTTGTTGTTGTGGATAAAGTCCCGTGTATCACCAAAGTGATTTGTTAAACATGACGCAAATATTAATTTTCAATCCCTCGGTTATAGGCTTTTCCTTCTCTCACCCATGACAGCGGAAGATGATTGATGGTTCAGTGACAAATTGTTGGACGTACCAAATCAGTATATTTTTGTTTAGATAATTCAAAAACTTTTGCTTAAACTTAGTGCATTACACGGTATTCAAGGATTTTGGATAGTTGGAACACGTCATGTTCTTACAACTGGACAAATTATCTGGTGTTGTGGTCCTTGACACGGAAGAATACATTGCAAAAATGGATGCGATTTTTGATGACAGACGTATGAATCAACCGGTTAATAAGCCGGACAACGATATCACGGTTAATAAACATATATAGGGAACTTTAAAATAGTCTACCACAATGATATACCTTTGAGCAAAAGTATCAGCAACGGAAACCTGGTGGGAAGGCAAGACCCAAATTGTGGGGCGTTCCAAAATTACACATTGAAAGGATTCCACAACGCTCGAACATGTTTATGCATAACTCACCTTACCACAAATTCTCCAGATGTTTATCGGAACCACCCGAAGCATTTCGTATCCTGCTGCCAACATAATGTGTAAGCATCCCTTTGCTCACTTTCTTTAACAAGTTTCGGAAAAATGGTATTTTAGGTTAATAATTCAGTTGCTCATTCATTCGTCAAACTGGAAAATTTGTTTGTAAACATTTCACCGCCGTGCTTGGCCGACTCGCATGGCCGTGAAACTTCTGCAAACCAATATGTTTGAGTTTCTGAGCGATCGCCGATAGATGATGAGCTATTGTATTCGAGAGGTGTATACTTATTTTTAACAACCTGCTACTGTGTAAGACCGGTGATAACTTAAATCGATTCCTGGGAGAATAAACCTCTAAATAAGCCTCCCTTGGAATGTTTGAATGCTCTAATACTACCATGCACACATAATGTACGGCTTGAGTTTTGAGGGACTGCTTATAAACAAATTACCTGCGTCGCAATGAGTAGTAGGTTAGGATCAGTATTGGGGACATTATTCTGAGCCTGATCGAAAATGTTTGCTAGTAGGGTCAACAGAACAATACTGTGCAAATGATAAGTGGATGACATCCTAGTCTTTATGGCTGGCAAGCAGTTTGATCGAATTTTTGCCTCATAGATTCCGCACAGCTTACTGTATCTGTGACCCATGTTACTGAAAAATGTAACAATGGACATATCATGAATATAAAGCAAACGCTTAACCGTTTATTGTAGGTTAAGATCGATATAAAAAGTAATATATCATAAGGTAAAAACTCAAATTGTCAATGGTACACTATGTTTGGTTACGTTGTCGTATATCCCAGTAAGTTAGATTACATCATGTTTCCTAGTTGCTCTAATTTTGAATTCGGACAATGCAGGAGCAGATATGATAAAATGTGAAAGTAACCTCTACAGCTAGATTAGAGGAAATAAGAAAAAGTCACGGCGGCATTCCAACCGCCTGTACTGTGTAGACAACTTCAAATGGTCGCATCTCAATGAAGGTGACCATTGGTGGTTAGTATCCTTAATGATCTAATGCACATATATAAGCGCAGTGGGCAGAAGACGATACTTTAGACGAAATACTCTTAGTTTTTAGGCGCAGATGTCAATGTAAGTGGAACAATCCCTAATCATTTTTGTCGGCCTCTATTTCTCCTTCACAAAAGTAGTGAGCTCATGCTTTTACCGCTAGTGTCACACCTGAATAGTGTATTCCAAGTGTAGTCGCACGTAAGCGTAGTGTATTTGCAAAAATATGGTAGATTTAAAGCGGTCAAAAGTCTTCCATATTAGGCCCAAGGTTTGGCTTGCCTTTTACTCCGCAATCATAGCTTGCTTAGAGCATCCCAGATTACCCTGCACAAGTATACCTTGACCACATTTATGAGAATCGCACCCCAAGACATGTTTATTAAATGGAAATTATTAAGTTCTCCGGTAGCCTATATTTATTATTTGAACGTGGTAGTTAAACTCAGATATGGTCATCTTCGAACACTCATAAGACCTGTCGAGATCACCTTGCTATGTTTTTGGGCGTCTACACTTTGTTGTGCGCACCTTATCTTTAAATGGTACGCAAGCAGCATAAAGTTTGTAATAGTATCTTGCCTCGAGATACGCGACAATGAGCGTCGATCATGTTGGTCAGGGTGTAATGAACCCGCCCATTTAAGCGATTTGGGTATGTTTGATTGAATCTAGCCTACGATTTGGTCACCCCTCCCGTAGCTCCGCAGTTTGCGATGAAGTATCCCTTCATTATTGCAATCAGGTGCCCTCGAGGTATCAGTGTAAGTGGTGTCATCTACCACTCCAGTATTTATGGATTGCCTTCATCTAACACAAGCTATCAGGTACATGAGTGGTTTTAAAGGAATCCATGTTCATGTTGCATGATGATATGATACCTATGTACATATTCCATTTTTGCATGTGCAACGGCAGGTTTCACGAACTCAGCTAGTAAATGAATAAGAGGAACTAAGCGGTAGTTGGCCGGAATTGCATCCGTTTAAATGAGCGGTGACTATTCCACGCTTCTACATTGTTATGACATGCATCTCCTTAAGACAGCGCTAGAAAAAATTGCGATATTTTTTCAGCCAAGCGCGTGGCGGCCGCCATCGATGATTTGGGGTCAGGACTATCTAGACCAGGTGAACTGTACAAGCCAGTTACCTGTTGCTTCATCACATCAGCGGATGTGAAAGAGATGTGGCCAATTCTTGATGGTGAATTGGTGTGTGTGAAGATGATATGAGAAGGCGAGACATTCTGGAGAGTACGAGTAAACTAATGTCTTAAAGCATCAACTGTTGCTTTAACGTTTGCGCTTGCCCACGGACAGTGTTTGGAAGAGGGAGGCCAAGTTGTACTTGGCGAAGTGTGTTAAAATCTCGGAAAGTTGAGTAGAATTTCAAAGAAATTTTCTGAATCTTCTTGCCAAATCATCTTGCTGTTTCAATTTATCTTCGCGGGCCAGTTTAACACAATGGTGGTGCTCAGTTATGCAGGCGATCCGGTTTACGACGTTTGGAAAAGATTAGTATGTTTTCCTAAGTGAATCACTTAGGGTTATTCGTCTCCGCGTCCTGCTCAAAGAGAAGTACTTTACGTTTTTGGTAGGTACTTCCTCGCGGATGACTTCTTGACTAAACCGTTGAACTGATTCCAAGCAATTGTTTCAAGCAATATCAACGAGTTGTTCTGTTAAAAACGACCAAGCAAGGAGCTTAATAAGATCGGAAAAAGGTTGGTTTGTTTTTCTAATAAGCTTTACGCCTTCCCTGTTTGAGTGTTAGGCTAGCAGACGTAGCGAGAAAGCAACCTTACGTGATCACTATTGTTCATGGGACAACTCACATGAAGAATGTCGGACGTAAGTTCTTCGTTGGTAAATACGAGGTCCCAAAATGACCAGCTAGCTCTTCATTTTGAATCCCGTAGGTGAAGCATCACGGTAATGTAGTGGGATGCCAGGGACTACTAAATGCAGTTCGGCTTAAAATTGACTGCCAATTAAAGGCAGAACATCCGCTGCGTGCACGTAGAAATCCCCTACAAGGCTGAGTCAAAACGGCGTTAGTGGAGGAAATAGACACTTGTCTATTTACATTGTTGACATGGGAGGACGGTACGTGAGGGCAACGACACATGACTACCAAGTCTTAGCTGCGGGCGACACAGAAGGGTGTCCAAAACATGAGGCTATGTGTCATCAAGACTTGAAAACGATGAGCATTGCGATGGCAAAAAAGTACGCTATCTCCTCTACTAGGTCATCCTTTATGAAGAACCGACATGCCGGCCCCATGATTTCATAATTCATTAAATTCAACGTCATCAATATCAGGTTCATGGACTTCAGCGCTTGAGAGACTGAAGCCGGGAGAATTCGTTGCAGAGGCCCTAAACATTCATTTACATATGAGAGAAGACTACCAATTATAGAATTTTATATCTGGTTGCGCTTGATAAAAAATTCAAGCTTTCGCCGTTCCTTGCGAGGTAGGCAATATATCCTATTTCGGTGAACTGCTGACGTCGAACTTGGAGTCGTTTCACATTGCCCTGTAGAATGTACACATAATTAATTTCTGGTTGCCCTTAGTATTATGAATGTAGCTGCCGCTTCAATATTTGGTTGTGCTACGAAACTGTATGTTAAGCAAATAAAAGTTCCTGGACTCACCGTCACACTTCGATGACATTGCTCTCTCAAGGTCATTTGCGTCTGGTGTTAAACGCTTTTATTTTTAGTGCTGAGAGAAACTTCTAACTCAACTTGCTCCAGGTTTCAAGCGCTCCATCAGCCATGTGTTAGGACTGGAACACAACGTTCATCACGATAGGTCTTCCCTCTATATAATTTAATGATAGGCGTTTGGCAAAAGCAGCGTCATTCCTTCCAAACATGGACTTATGCTTAACAGTCGTAGCATGCCTTAACCTTCAAGACACCAAGAATAATTATCAACTTTTTGTTGTTACTTTGGTGATAGTCATCAGGGTGTCGTTTTCTTTGTTGGCACTCGTTCCAAGTGACGATGGAAAAATCTGAATTTCGCCTTAGTCAGTCCCAAGGCGCGTGGCTGAAAAAAGAATCGCCTCTATATACTTTGCAGGTTGTAGCGTCAAAAACAACAAACTCGTTCCTCATAATGAGTCGAGTATTTGTGCTGTAGGATTCGTAATACGCTTACCGGTTTAGGATGGAGGCAGATTAGTGAATATATAATAATCCACTGTTATCGGTTGTCCAACTGTTTGTCTTTTATTGCGTTAGCGAAAGATGCAGGAACTCAGTCGCATACGATCGTCTGCAGATAATTCTTCCGTTCTAATGGTACCAAGCTTTTAAAGAGGTGGCATTTGAATCTTCATTATATTAATCGGCCCTTGTGTGGTATTTCTAGCACAATGTATAAACGCATCAATTTTAGCCCTTGATATTGCTCCCGGCGCTATGGCAGCAGTAGCGGACGCAAGCCAATGTACCACTTTTTGCAACGCACTGTAGCCGGCGAGCGAATAGCAAACTTTAGAGCACCGCCTATTGAAAAGCTAGATGGAGTGCGCATGACTGAATTTCGCTTTCTTCGCTCCAGTTTTGTAAAAGGCGTTCCAGTCAAAACCCCATCCTACAGGCAGACGAATTGGTACTGCAGACATGCTTAAGGCGGCAAATGAGGTTTTCTTAGGACACTTTGTTATTTGGGTAACTAGTAGGCGTGTTCATGTTTGTGCAAAACAGCGTAAAATGGAACCAACGGTTCAAACTGCAGGAGGTAGGATGTTTCGTTTTTCCACAGTTGAAAGGAGACCATTTAGCACATGACATTATGCATAATGTCAGGTATGCGCTCTCGCTTATCTACACCACGTCCAGTCGCAACTGCGCATTTATACTGGAGCTTAACAAACATCTGAAAGGTCTGTCAAGCAATAATTCCTCACATAAGTCAACCAATTCCCTGTGAGGGAAGTATGGGGCAGGTGAGGTGTATATGGGCAGGACTGACCGTGGGTTGGCCCAAAAGTTGGACGAAGCCCTCCCAAATTGTCTATCACAATCATTGACACAACAAACAGGTGCGGATCAACCGACAACTGGCAATGCCGCTCGTATTTTGAGGTGTGGCTCGTATTTACTCACCAAAATGTGGTTCGATGGACAACACAGAAAGCACAGTTTCGCAACCAAAAGTGATATGCACCGACTTTAACCGTTGCCATAAATATGGTGAAATATCCCTCGGGTCTTATACAAGGACACAGCAAATATAAACTGTTAGATTTCCTTGGCTTTGATTGGTGATTTTGTTTTTTTCTGGGTCCATCATGTCAGCGTTTTTTATTCCTAATGTTTGCTACTTCTGCTTCTAAATTATCGTGGTGCTTTACTTAAGTGCTAAAATGATTTACATTATAAGTTTATGCTTTTTAGGTAGCACTGCTTAACAAGTGTATTCTATATCTTATTTAGATTATCCAAATGTTTTTATAAAAGCAATTGTATTTTTCCGTTGAAAAGTAGGTCATTTCCTTTACATTCAGTATTAATCCACTCCCTTATTTTCAAATCGCCAAATCAGGAAATTATAAAGTTTGTTTTGTTTCCATCATTAACTCTAGTGTTAGTATGAAGTAGCGGAAAGAACGTGAAGGATATTCTTATTTTTCTTCTGTCTTGACAGAGTTAAACTCAAGGTCTTGGTTTGACCTTTGAGGAGCGGTCGCAAAAAACTGTCCTCCTGCGTTAGTCGTTTTTAAATCTTTGGATTTATTCTCACAGAGACCAACTTGCCATCATTCGATTTATCTCCGCAACTTCCTCCTACTACCGTTCATCTATTGTATCTATCATTCACGCATCACCAGCAAACTTTGCTCTTGCAACTTTGAAGTCAACCTTATTTGAACCATACCAGAGGTTTTATTTTTCCTCTCGTCGCATAAGAACATTTGTGGTCTTATTTTAAAGATCTTATTGAGAGTCAACCGAACGGCTTACCACCATTCCTTCAAGTCGATCTACAAACGATAGTCGTCAATTTGATCCGCCCTTGGAACTGCCACACTCGTCATTAGATAGTGTTTTCAAAGTCAACTTGCTTTGCCTCAGTCCTACGTTGCATCGTTGCCTACCCGCTACCTGCTGGTTCGATATCACGCACGTCGCCTATCTACCCCAAGGAACGTGTGACTTATCTGGCCGCGACACGCCTGAACCCGCTGACTTCAAAACAGCCCTGATAGCCACGCAACGGTGCGTCAGTATCTCTATCCTCTCTCTACCCTTTAAAACACATACCTACTGAGAAAATGTCTCGTATGAAGAGCAAATGTGAATCTTGTGCCACAGTGGTAAATAGTGGTCTGGTGTGTACCATGTGTTTGAAATACTAACACACCACCTGCCTTGGGAAGGGATAGACGAAAGCAAACACCGCAGAGGCGTTTTGGTTCTGCCAAGTAGGCAAGTATATACTATTTGTTAGCTGTCTATCTGTGCTACTTAGAGGTGTGAAAGATTAACCGAAGCGGTTGAGCAACTGGTGAGCGTCGGAGTTACACCCATGGGAGGAAACGGACCTGCACTTTTGAGTGAAAATAACACCCAGAATTTCCTAGTCAGTCCGAAGAATCGAGTCAGGCGTCCCAACCTAACCCCAACGACTCAGATTCCAGCAGTATCACCTCCATTCTTTCTCCCTCCAATAAGTAAAAACAGTGCCTACAGCGCGCCTGCCTCAACTTCTGTACTGTGTGCTGCACCTAGTAGTCTGTTCGCTACAATCGAGCCTGTAAGCTAAAGTCGAACAGCAATAGTGAACAACCCGGCTACGTACGCATCGGTTGCCGCCAAGAAAAACCCGGAAAGAGCACCGGTAACCCTTGTGTCCGGACTAGAGAAAGCAAAATAGGCCCCAGCGCGGATGGCACACACCAGTGCCGTTCACAAATTCAACAAAAACACCGGATACTCGGTATCAAAATCCAAAACCAGTAGACACCAGGCACAACCATGTTGCCCTAAATATTGTACGCACAAATGTCCCCGAATCCAAATCCAATACAATTAAGGGTTAGTTGACGGACGATCGAAATCAGTAGGGTTCCATCTATTGGTCGATCGTTGTCCATGCTAATCCCACGAAATTAAGAAGAATCGCGCGCCACCCAAACGCATTGAACTACGGCGAACCCCGGTTACTTCTGGTAACACTAAACTCGACGGACGAGACTGAGGTCGTTCTGTGGTCTGCGAATCGTCACCACAACGAATCAAGTGGAGTGCATATACTACCCGAAATCTCGTAGAAAGAACGTTAAATGGATCCCGCTAACAAAGAGAGGTACAAAAGTAGCCAAGATAAGAAAACAGTGATTGCTCTCGGTGTTCCTGACCTTACTGACTATTCTTCCGACGATGCTCAGATGCGCGACAGCGAGCAATGGCATTACATCGGGGAGGCTCTTTCTTTTGAAAATGTCGCGGTCACCTTGTTGACAAGGACGCCATATCACCAAACTATAAGAGATGCGGTCCCAGGATGTTAAAACTTGTGTTAGAGTCAGAACTAATGACACTAACCGTACTAGCGAACTGGATTAAATTCCGTTGCAGAATGCCAACAGAAAGTCGTCTGAAAGCAGCAGGAACACCAGTAGCTTCTAATAACAACTCAGTAAATGCACAACTCTTAATGATACGCCGACTGCAGGACCCGACTCAGGGACGGTTTCAAGAGTAGCCATATAATCCGGAGGGGCACAGCAGAGCACGTGAAAACACCGAAATTTTAGGCCTCTGATCCCTGTTTATATATCAAATACTTCTCAATAGCATGCAACCTATCAAAAAATCGATTAGTCGCCGACCATTTAATGGTCGGCGTAAACTCATTTGCTTCGTCCATCTTCTCTAACACACTCTTGGTCTCCGAGACGCTCTCATGCATGTACACAAATGCCCAAGGTCTACTCAGCAAATTAGCTGAAATAAGACTTCGAGACACGTCTGCAGCTTGGAACCTCATAACTGTCACGGAAACGTGATCGCGCTGCGAGATAACGGACGATGAAATTACACTAACAGGCATGTCCGTTGCCCGGAAGGATCGAACCAGCAAAGGTGGTGGGGTAGCCCTTTATTTTTGTAACAACATGCAATGCGAACCCATAAACGATCCGAAAACTGACGTGTCCGACGTCATTTGGTGTACTTTCCGGCTAAGAGGGAACGATCTTGGCCTATTGGTTGTTGCTTACTGCCCACCATTGTCTACTCTTGTGATGGACTGCAATTTGATGGCTGCGTTGAGGCAAGTGATAAACAGGAATCAAAGTCATGTTCTAGTTGCCGGCGACTTCAACTTTCATGTTTAGAATCCCAGGTCACACCAGGAGATCAATGCAAAGCAGATTTGCAATATCTGGTTTAAGACAACCCTCTTTATGGCTACGTCACTACGCCCAACAGATTCAGGGGAACTGACAGGCCATCCATGTTGAACCGAATATTCACCAATGAAGAATTAATGGTCGAGAGATTAATAACAGGTACTCCTTTAGGCCGCAGTGATTATGCGACGCTATGGTTTAAGTACATGTGCTACGCGGATTATCCTAACGAACATGTCGAGGAATATCTTGTCGTAACCAACTATGTCGACCTGTTCGATCTCATTGATGCAACCAGCTGGTCGTTGTTAGCTAAATTAACCCCTGAGGTGGCCTGCGGTGAATTCGTCAACATATTTATCAAGCTCGTGTCAAGGATATCTAAAACCAAACTCTGCCGGCCTAAAAGGATGAAGTCTTTCGTAAGGAGCATGAACACGTATATACATGGCATTAAGGGATTTGGCATGGCACACCTATGTAGCCCCCCGAACAACCATAACTTTGATGTCTAAACAGTACAAAAGAACCACTGCGTCAAACTCGTCCGGGAAGATAAACTTAAATACCAAGGTCTAGTGGAAAATGTTTGCCTTAATCCTAAACTGCTATACAGTCACGTAAACAATTTGCGCCATTGTTAGTCACGGTATTCCTGCTTTGCATACAGTATGCGGGTTTGCCCAAACCGCAAAAGAGGCAACCAACTTCCTTGGACAGCAATTTGGCCGTACCTACCAATCATCATACATCCTGCCTAAGCAGATAACGCCGCCATCGGGGGTTAATCACATAAAGTTCACCTCCGCAACTCTATTGTAAAAGCTGTTGTCTCTGCGTGAGTTCAGCTCCTCAGGTGCGGACGGCATTCGTCCGAAGGCGTTAAAAGTTGTTGCCATGAGTTTGGTAAGACCACTAGCAATTTTCGTTGAACGATGTCTAAACGAGATGCACGTCCGCACGATGTGGAATAAATGATTCACCACGCCCATTTACCAAAGTGGAAGCCGCGCTGAACCAACGAATTATCGCCCGATAACACTACTTCCTGTGATCTCCAAGATTATGAAGTTCATTGCAGCTGAGGCTTTAATAGGGTCCCTGGAGAACAAAACAATTATCGTCCCGGATTTCGCAAAGGCATTCGACCGTATAGACCAACGCATTCTCCTCCACAAACTCCAGAAATATGGAATCGGCGATCCTGTTCTAGGCTGGATAGAAGACTTTCTCGTGCAACGTCACCTGAATGTGAGGGTTAGAAGCAAGCTCTCAGAATCCAACGACGTTCAGTGCGGTGTACCTCAAGGCTCGGTACTTGGACCCAGCCTGTTCCTTGTACTCATAAAGTATCTCGTGAGTGTGCTATCTTCTAATTGTTTGCTATTTGCTGATGACCTATAGGTATGGCGTACTATAGCTGCAGTGGAGGATCACATATTCTTACAGGAGGACCTGGAAAAGTGTACACATGGTTCATTGAGAACATGCTAAATTTCAACGTCACTAAGTGCAAAGTTTTTAGTTTACTGCCCAAGTGTATGCACAACTATAGCCTAAGACCACAAATTCTACAGCGGGTTTCTCACGAGTGCGATCTCGGAGTGATAATTTAAAATGACTTCGGTTGCTCGAGGCATAAGGAAAAGGCAGCTAAGAGAGCAAACCAGTACCTCGGCCTTCTTCGTAGAGCCATCTAGAAGTTCGACTCTACGATCTTTCCAAAAATGCTTAGCGCATACGTGAGGCCGCGCGTGGAATACTCTATCCAAGCGTGGCAACCCTGGCTCAAGCACCATCTCACTTCGCTCGATACTGCAAAGCGTAGGGCATCGAAGTGCATCAGAGGTTTGACCAGCCTCCCCTACCCACTCAGGCTGAAGACCCTCAAAATATCCGGTGGAAGTTATCAGCGGCTAAGGGGTAATCTCATAATGGTGTACCAGATCCTGCGAAAAAACAACCACCCATACCATTCCCTTCCAATACTCAGTCAAAACACCCCGCCAAGAGGTCACCCGTTTAAGTTAGTCACGCAGTACAGCCGCTTGGAATGTCGGCGAAACTATTTCTCCTTCCTAGTGGCACAGCCTTGGAACGTCCTCCCGGAACATGTAATTATTGCACCCACCCTATCCCCATTCAAAAAATGACTTGACGATACTCTGAATACTAAATACTGAATACTGTATTATAGAGCAAGTAGAAATGGATTCTGTACAACTCTTTCGAGATATGACGAAAAACGTTATAAAAGTTGTCAACCTTGGATATCATTGTCGTTCTCATGTAATATTTAAAATATTCGACTTACGATATTTCAGGATTCACTAATGTAATGTCATCGTAAGTGTGCAATCGTTCTCTGAATCGAATAGAGGCAAAATGAAAATCTAACAATGTTTTGAACTGTTGCACAGATGTTGCCTCAATCACATGTTCGGGCAAACTATTCCAAATGTACTCTGTCACATTTAAACTACGTGGTATAGCCTGTGACCACCAGATGCTGACACTAATGCACAACCGACAGGGGATAGTGCCAAAACCCTACTCGAGAAGGAGTCACTCCAAACGCCTTGCATGAAATTTGATAAAAGCTACTACTATAGAAACTGGATTCTTGTATCCTGTCGACTCAAGATTGTTGCACACGAGTAAGTGTTGTCCTTGCTATCTATTTTTGATTTTTCTCGCCTATGTTGTGAACAATAACCACGCCCCTGTTGCTTTGTGTGTATACATTCCCAATTCAAACTCCCTATATACAACAGTAAAGTTACATCTGTAATCGTCCGACCTGACGAATCCATTTTCGATTTGCTATCTTTTGGTCACGCTAAACACCCTACGGGACATGTCAAGCACCTGCTTTTTTACCCGATATAAATCATTGTTCATTGTTCATTGTTCATATGGATTTTGTAGCCGCCATAGATGCTGATTCTGATTAAGCGCTCTTCGGCTGACAATTAATAACAAACCTGTCTAATACGACTGCTTATTGGACCGAAATACTGTGGTCACGCTGGACAACTAGTCTTTAATACGGGTTCATGCATAGACGAAAACTTGTTTGCAGGAAAAGTACCACTTTTGTGGCAGTTAGTCTCTCCATCATTCTGCAAACAACGCAAATTCTTAGTAACTTCTAACTAACTTCTAACCTCTTGTCTGGGTTCAGCTTTGTGACGTGGTAAAACAGTAGCTGTTTGCTACTGGGCGGATAGTTTGCCGGCCTTCATTGAAAGGCAGAATAACTTGAGCAGAAGAAGTGGGATATTTGACCTAACTGGTTTCAGCGTGGCTGAAGCAATGGTATCAGATCCTTGCTAATTATAAATATTCACAACCTCCATTTGTGTTTTTTGTCTCGGTGTGAAACTCTTACTATAAAGTAAAGGTTGGAGGTTACAGTGGATAAGTCAAGCGGAGGGGAATAAGTGGCTTTGCTGGAAGATAAAAGATTTGCCAGTGCAATGCCTCGGTAACAGAGATATGTTCGTTCATGGCAGGTACGTCGGGAAGCGAGAGAAAATTCTAGTTCAACCTCCTAGGTTTTCGACGTTTTAAAATATCAGTCAATGTTAGCCTATCGCTGTTGCTCAAAAGTGAGTGCGTTTTCTCTGTCACTTGACTTTTGTAGCGAAGCGCTTAGTACATCTCTAAGAGTTGTTGCTTTTGTACAACAAGCGAAAAATCGTTCGTCCGTCTATAAAGTTAACGAAGTATTTCCAAACTTTTTGGTGGTTTTAGGTAGTAGGCTGTCAGCACATTTGCGATTTATGGGACATTTACACTAAAGCTGTGAGACTACTTCAACACAGCTTCTAATGTTGCTTTGGAACTCATTTACAGTGACTTGAGGGTCAGCAATTGAGAAAACTGCCTAATGGAAACGATCTGATGAAATATGCGAACAACTCACAGTCAGTGAAGGCGTACTCATAGTAACATGTTACAGGTTTGTAAATTTCAACGCCGTTTGACAGCATTGAGCTAAACGAAAGCACGATCAGACTACGGAAATATGTGCCTAGTATATTAGTAGCTTTACTTGTACATCCTGATTGAATAGCAGGTCAAGAATGTGGGTCTGTCTAATTGGCGAGTGTATGTGCTGAATCCAGCCACGGTAATGGATGACGTAGCAAAATTAATGCACTTTGTAGATGAGCTAAGTGATCCCCAAGGAATAATGGGCTCGTTGAAATACACCCTACGAGTTTGCAGTCCGCACGCAGGATGCTCAGTCGCGCAGTGAAATACATTTATCAGCTTGTTCACAGTGGCATTATCAGACTTTTTGGGTTCTTAGTTTAGCCTTTGAAAAAGCGTGTTGATTTAAACGAAAAGAAACGAAGCCAGAGTCTTTCTGACTGCTCTGATAGAGACCTGTAAGTGCGCAAGCATAAAGGATTTTTCTGGTGTATGGAACTCATCCACCACGATGGTTATAGGCTCCAAAGCTGCCGTTGCTATTGTGTGCTGCGGTCTGGTGGGCAGCAGTCGAAATATTGTAATTTAAACATGTTTAAATTATAAGATAAAGTACGAGAAGATAGTGAACTATTTATTCGAATGGTTTGTATTTTATTCAGAGTTAAGAACATTTAGAAGTATATCCTCGATGCTGTGCTTATTGCGCGCCGTGTTTATAACTTCACTAAATAAAAGGGGGCTGGGGAATCGTGGTGTAACCACGGAGTCGTTGCAAGTTGGCGGCAACTTGCAAGCTCAGGGCCAAACGCAGTAATTGATGGGCTTTACTCAATTGGTTTAATGGAAGTGGACATGGTGAAGGCTGAGGCACCACTGTTGACGAGGACAAATATATGTTAGGTTAGTGGAGGCGGGTTCTTTAGAGTGAACCCAACTTCCGCTCGAGTGGACTATTTATTCTATCAAGCGGTTGTACACCACTTTGAGAGTTTCTTATTGCATCTTCATTGATGCTTCTGCTGCATTTGTAGACCTACACAACGCCCCAAAATGGGTGGTGGTAGGTACCTTTGTACTAGTTAAATTATAAATACGACTGAATAGCTTGCCGTAATACATAGTGGATATATTAAGAATTTTTAGGTTATTAGTAAACTCACCGGCAGGTATTTCTAAATCCCTACCCTGTAAAACAAATTTTACATGATGCCGGCAATTTGTGGCTCTTATTATTTGATGGTTTGCAATTTTTCGTCACAGATGCCTTTGTAGTATCTCGGAGGTCTGCAGAGTCACGCACATTGAATGCATGAACACTGTAAACGCCTGGTATTCTGTTAGACCATAGGAGTTGTACAGAAACATGATGTGACGATCTTGCTCGAGTTAGCCATGGAGAGACGGTTTTAAGCTGTAAACAATCCGTGGTGTTTCTCAGGAATACGGTGTTCCTAATAATCCGTTGACGTTTGAATTTTGGTGGCTGGATTTTTGGAACCATCATTAATATAGATTGCATTATGTGGTATCGCCTAGTGGCCTTCATTTAATAACTTGACGGTTAATCGCGTGTAAATTTGAAAAGGTTCCGCATCCCTATAAGAATTAATCTGAACAGAGGAAAGTCTAGTAGACAGGTCTAACTCGACCTCTTGAACACTGTTGCTTCGCAACAGTGTTACATGAACCTCATGAGCTTGGCATTGCGCTTGTATATGCGAATTTTTACGCTTCGCTTTTGTAATCGTTAGCTGTACGGTGTTTGCTGCACCCCTTATCATTTTGCAAAATCCATGGGTTGTGTTGTGCTACTGGATGGGGTCGAATTTATTACTGCAATTAGGCATTTCGTTTGGTTGTTGGTACATGATTGCTTATGCTTTGAAAGATTTGTAGTTATCCTTTTACCAAGGTTGGACGTTTAGCGCAATGGGTAGTAGTTTCTTCTAATATTTCAGTCGTGCTGGTTACATAGCTATTGCAGTGAAGTGCTACACTATCCACGTTGACTGCGCTGAGCTTGCAGGCCGATTGCACTATTCTTCCTGGTATGCAACTCAGGTAGGAGGTCGTTAGTCTAAGCCGGGATTAGAATTCCGAAGGCCGTCTGAAGGTGACATAAGGTGATTTCGCCAAAGTTCTCCTTGCATGTGCCTTTTGTGGGATCGCCATGCATTGTGTTTTGAAGGTGGTGTTTTCTGTTAAGTCCACAACATTTTATGGACTAGTTTGCTAACAATGGAAAATTGAATTGGAAAAGTAAGGGGCAGTTGTTTCGTGGATGTTTCTTCCGGAGCCTTATATATTTGCACCAAGTGCCTTCTATCTTACCTGCCTTAAGCAAGATTATTGGCAATGATTGCACAGGCTATTAATCAGGAAAGTTAAGTATCATTGCACTTTTTGAACGTCATAGTGACTTTAGACACTTGCGTTGCAATGATTTCAATAAAAATGCTGGCAGCTCTAAGGTTCTCCCCAGTTGGGTTTATATTCTCATGCAGCATGACAATCTGAGGTTCCAGTGCTTGGAGGGTTGTGTGTAAATAATCAAATGAAGCTAGCTTTATGTTTTGCCTATCCAGCTCATCTTGAATGGAGTTGAATATGTTACGCGTGTCGGTCAGCGAATGAATCGGTTCACGTGATGTATTTCTCTGCGCATGTGACTTAGAGAATTCTGGCAAAGTTGGCGCCTTAGCAACTGCTGAAATTTTTTTGGAAAACCCTGATAGAGCGTGTACGTTTGCTCGACATTATAAGCGAAGGTTATTTACGATTGACGGTTAGGGCTTGATGCAACCTATAGAAGAATAATATAGGACTTCACAATTCAATCTAACCTGCACTACAGCAATTACTTCAAATACGGAGTACTGGAGTAAAAACAGATCGTGCACCAAATGTTACGCTCTGGTGCGTTCAGGTTGCACGACTTTATTCGCATAGGCACTGTCATTGGTTACCTATGATTTCTCGCAGTTAGCATTCAATAGTTAAGTTAGATTGCACGCTTATGTTTGTCAATAATAGCCACAGGTAACGTTACTGAATGGAATGTGCAAATGACCTGATACTAAAGCGAGAATGTCGTACAGAGCTATTATATATAGGCTATGTCTTCAAACGTGACTAGCATTTATAAACAACCTACGTCACTCGTAATGAGAAGCAGAGTTAATTTTCCATGTATACTTTCTCGCAAAGCACTTGCAACATCATCATCATCATCAACAGCAGTACATCAGCCATTTGAACTGATGCTTGGCTGCCATACAACCATGAGGACCTATGAAATAAAGAATAAGAAAAGGGAGAGAAGGGGGACTTACCTGAAAACCTTAATGCCATAAGAAAACATTCAGGGTCAAGGCGCCTACACCTTGTGTTAACAACATACCGTCACAAACAGCTGGCTATCGTGCAAAGATAAGGCGGCATCGGCGAGACAGCTTCCTTGCGGCTTTCACTGCCACGCGTCATAATCAGCCATTACCCCGCAGATAACTCAGCACCAAACACACCTTAAACAGACAATCCGATTAGGAGACGGCAGCAGACGCGCCACTGGTGTCGGTTGCGAGCCATGTCCTGTAAAGTCTCGAGCCAAGCACAAGGTGAGTCACGTGGACTCCAACCCGGAAGGCGAGACGGACCAACGGCACCCAGTTTGGTCGTCAGTGACTTCATTTCCCGCTGCCAAGTCAACTTCTGTCCACCTCGAGCCTTGCGCCATCCTACACCTGGTAGACTGAACAAGGCCCTCCTAGGTAAGCGGTGACCAGGCATACGTAGCACGTGCCCGAGCCAACGTAACTTATTCAGTGCTATCTGTTGTTCTAGGGAGCTAGCATGATCATCACCCCCTAGTACTCGCCTACGCACATCATCGTTGCGGACACGCTGGTGCCATCCGACACCAGCAATGCTTCGCAAACAACGATGATCAAGGACTTGAAGGCGCCTCAGATCTTCAGACCGAAGGGGCCAAGTTTCACTACCATAGAGCAGAACGGCCCTCACTGTGGCCTTGTATACACGGCCTTTCAGACGGAGGGAAACTCCCTTCTGTCGCCAAAGATGACGCAGGTTCAAGAAGGCAGCTCTGGCCTTTGCAATGCGTGAGCTAACGTCATTTTCTATGCGCCCATCGTTGCTGATGCAGCTGCCAAGATAAGTGAATTGATCAAACACATCGAGTTCCTCGTTAGCAAGCGTCAAGGGGTCATCGAGTGGCTGGTGGTCCTGCAGCAACACTTTGCATTTTGAAGGTGCGAAGTGCATACCAAAAAATGGGACCACTCTGGATAGGCTATTCAGGGTTGATTGTGCCGCCTCAACATTGTCGAAAAGCAAGACGATATCGTCCGCATAATCTAGATCAACTAACCGTTCACCAGGCAGCACTTCAACACCTACATCGTGAGATTCCGCAAGGGAACACTCTATGATAGAATCCATGAAGAAATTGAACAAAAATGGGGAAATCGGGCAACCCTGTCGAACGCTACTTGTAGTCGAAAAGCTATCCGATAGGGCACCATAGACCCTGACGCGGCCTCTAGTGTTCGAGTATAGAGCATGAAGGATGTTCACATATTTCGTGGGAACTCCTTTCCGCGCAAGTATTTCGAACAGAATCGATCGATCGACTGAATCAAACGCACTCTTGAAATCGAGGAACACAGCTATTGTCACTATTGTCGCTTGCAACATAACAGTCCTTTCGTTCGCAGAGCTTGGGACAGTACCTCAAGACCATAATACAAATACATCTGCCTTCTAAATGTAGGCTGAACCAAAGTTAGTCTGGGAACCGCATGCCGAAAAACACATAGCTTCGCACTACAGGTCGCTTCGGTAATACAGTAGTACCCCTACTCCTTTTGTGAGTCTGTCGCTCCATATGAGTAATATTGCTCAGTGGGGGGACTTTTTCGCTTGCCAATCTAGCGCGTTCCAATGTCTCAATGGTTCGGGTGATCTCGAATCGCTTTGAAAGTTTATGGTCGTCAAATTTGGCCAATTAATGCAAGAGGTCTTTAACAGTGGTCTACGAGCAAGCTAGTTTCTCAGTCAATGAGAACCGAAGGTGGTCTGAAAGATTAGGTTTTGGGAGAATGTTAAACCTTAAAGTGTCGGCCGTTATTTCTTTCTATCCAGTTTTATTAGGTACACCTTGTCTTCAACTTGGTCTAATCAAAGTACTTCCCATTCTACGTTCAGATCATCTTAAGAATCGAGTAAAATAGGGGTCATGTAAAACCTTAGATCGACCCATAACTGTTATTAGAAAAGCTTTTGTGGCCTATACCCTAAGTTCATTTGGAAGGCTTTTCCGATTTTCCGCTGTTTCCTTAGCTTTTGAGTTTCCATTTTTCCTTGCTAAACCACGAATTTTATAATTAATTATACGTTGCGGAGATACATCGCCATCTGCTTGATCGATCGACGACTTTATCTAAGGAAGGAAGAATGCTTTGAGCCCGACAACAGATCATTGAGTTGCAGAATCAGTAGGCTGCCACAACGTTACCAATGAAACAATGAACAATGATTTATCACAGGTAAAAAAGCGATTGCTTCACAAGTCCCGTAGGATGGTTGAATTGAAAGTAAACATCAGTGTAAATCGTCAATTTATGCGTCTAGTGAATTCAAGTGCCCCTTATTAATAGAAACGTTGTGGAAGGTGTACTGAATTGTTACTGTAGATTACTATGGGAAAGAATATGGGTAAGGTATGTCTTAAGAACAAGAGAAACGACCTACGCTTTCTTGTGCGCCGCTTTCTTGGACTGAAGTAATTGATGAATGCAGTTGTAATATATCCGAAACTATATTCCACAACAGCAGTGTGTAAATAGTGAAGCACAAAAGCTGAGAATGAGCACCGCTTTTTCACGTTTGTTTGAGGTGGACATCTCTGAATATATGACGTAATGTAGGTGGATAAGCGAATCATTCAGACGTCCTTTGAATACAAATAGCGTGGGGGAAGAAACAAAGTATGTGGGAAGAGCGTTCCAGCGTTCACATACACAAAGGGAAAAGAAATTCCGGCGACATTCCAACCGGCTGTATTGTGTGGCCAGCTTTAGCTGGTGTCCTCTGAGTGTGGTCTTGTGATTCAGCTTTAGTAGATGACGACAACAATGGTTTGGATTCCTCAGGATCATATAAGTCATTATCAAGTCGCCACGCAGGCGTCGATATTGTCCACTGTAGACCCCGAGGGTTTCAGCCTCAATCGGTAAGGGAGATGAAACAGGCCCTTTACATTATTGGTCGCCCTTCGTTGTAGCAGTTCAAGAGCGGTAAGGTCTTGCTTTTGCCATGGCTGCCAAGCGTGGATGGCGTACTCAGAATGAGGCCGAATGTAGGCGTTGAGCATCTGAGAAAAGATGGAAAGATCGAAGCGCCCGAATGCCCTTCGCAAAAAGGCCAAGGTGTTGGTTAGCTTTTTTGGAGGCTTTCTCGGCCTGACCCCAACCGCCCAGATCTTTTAGCACTACCACTCCTAGATCGCATTCCTTTGAAGTGAGCTGCAAAATTTGATCCCCCAGTCTATTCGCAATTGGCTTTATGGCGTCTGCTCAACACCTTGCTCTTTGTAGCGTTGAAGTGAAGCAGGCTCTGAGTCGACCATTCATAGACCCTGTCCAGATCATCCTGAACTGCTGCATTATGGCGGGTTGTTCTAATGGCTCGCCATATCTTGTGATCAGCAGCTAAGAGTAAGCAGTTAGGGGTAACTTCTGTCGCGAGATCGGTTATGTAAATTAGGAATAGTCGTGGACCAATTACTGAGCACTGGGGCACTCCGCACTTAACGTCGATTGGGTCAGAGATGACGCCGCGAGCTCTTACATTCAGATGTCGTTGAAGTAAGAAGTTACCTATCCAATTGAGGATTGGGTCACCAATTCCACAACACTGCAGTTTGTGAAGGAGGATACGGTGGTTCAGACGGTCGAAAGTCTTTGAGAAGTCCAGATACATTGCGTCAACACCTACGCCGCTGTCAACGGTCTCAGTCCAACTGGATCTGGCAAGCAGCAAGTTTGAAGTGCAGGATCGGTTCTTGCGAAACCCATGTTGTTCTTGTGTTATGATATTTCGTTCTTCCAAATAGTTCATCAGAGCTTCGGCGACAATCGCTTCCATGATTTTGGAGAGCACCGAAAGCAGTGTTATCGGGCGAAAGTTGGCCGGATCTGTACGACTTCCGCCCTTAGGGATGGGAGTGACGATGCCTTGCTTCCACATTGTTGGCGCGCGCATCTCATCGAGGCATCGTTGGAAGAACTTGCAGTGGGGGTCCGCCAGGTTTACTGCAGCCAAGTTCAACGCTTTTGGACGAATATTATCAACACCGAGAGGGGTATGCTTGCGCAACGCAATTAGCCTTTTCATAAAATCCGCAGTCGTAAACGTGATGTGGCTACGTCCGGGTGGTGGAAAAACGATTGGGAACAGTGTACGCGGCGATGTCGTGCTATGGAAGTTCGGGGTAAATTGTTGACATAGGGCGTTGGCCGCCTCGGTTGCGTTTTGTGCAAGTCCACACAATGTGTATAAAGCAGGAATTCCTCGCTGTACTTTGCGGAGCTTGTTGACGTGTCTATACAGGAGCTTTGGGTTTGAAAGAAAATTCTCTGCTAGATTCTGTTGGCGCTGCATATTATCTTCGCGTACCAGGTTTACGCAGTGATTCCTTTGGATAGTGTAGGCTTCTCATGTGTTGGCATTTGATGACTCCTTTGTATCTTCGCCAGAGTAAATTCCTCGTGACGATACACTTGCGTGTCCTGCTGCGTATAAATGATTTTACTGTCTTCGCTCGCGAAGTTCTTTTCCTAGAAGCACTAGTTACTAACGTGTTGGACTGGTGAGCAAATTCTGACCAGGCGACATCGGGGGATCGTTCTGCTAGAAATGCCCAGTTAGTAGCGTTTATAAAGTTGAGTAGAGCACCGTAATCCGCAATGAGCTGACATTCCTCGGTGTTTTCTGAGGAATACTCTGCATAACAGATGTACTTGAACATGAGGGTTGCATGGTCGCTACGGCCTGAAGGACCTTCTATCGATATCTTTTAGATCATAAGCTCTTCGTTGGTGAATACGAGATCTAGAACACCGGGTTTGTTTTCCGTCCTGAATCGTGTGGGAGATGTGCTGTGATTGTAGAGTGGTAATCCGCTGATTATCGCCTGTACTTCTATTTTGAAGTGTACGTCGATACAGGCTGGGGTTCTATGGTTTGAAATTTGAAGTCGCCAACCAGGAGAATGTGGCTGTACGACTGTAGGAGAATGGTCTTCATTGTGGAGGCTAGGCGGTTGTCCATTTCCAAAGTAGCCGATGTAGGGCAATACACCACACCCTACAAACATGTTTCACCACGGCTTTGTAAAGACGATACCAAAGCGCATCGACAGTCTGAATCCCTGGGTCATCGATGAGATCAATGTGTAGTTCGCTGCGGTAATAAAATACTACTCCACCTCCTCTACTTGGTCGATCGTTGCGTAGAATAGACATCTCAGGTAGTGCGATTTCTGCATCAGTGATCGCTTCATTCAACCAGGTCTCGGTTATCCTAACGAGGTCGCTTGACGTCGAGGCCTGACGCAGGCGAAGCTCCGTCAGTTTGCTTAAAAGACCTTAGGGGTTGGTATAAAAACAGGGGAGTGATTCATATGTCAGAAGGTTGTTAGTGGATGCAGACAACAGGTTTGAGACTTGGCCGACCCTCTTGAGGTCGGCTGCTTCTAGTTTGTTAGAATTGTCTTAGGTTCGCGAGAATGACTTGGGATAACTCTCTGCACCGTGTGATTAGGTTCATGATGATCCTGATGGTCACACACCTCCTGCAGTGCCTCGGCGGATGCTATGACGGTTGTCAGATCAGTCTCTGTGATGGACTCTGCAACAATGGTTGTTCCCACTGAATTGGTTATCTCCATGGAGTATCCAGTAGCCACTGGTCGTAAATCTGCTGCTTAAATTCAAATCTCTGCCGTTAGCATGTTCCGGAATTTACCCCAGTTCTTTAGAACTGTCTTTAAAGTTAGTTCAGACGGTAAGACAAACTTCAGCAATCTAGGACCACACTCTTTGTAATTTGGTGACACGGGAATCCTGGTCAGGTAGGTAGCAAAGATATTTTCTAAAGACAGCGCCTCACGAATTCGTCGCCATTGCTCCAGGTCATGTGCCTGAGCTTCTTCAGGAGGTGAAGCTTGAGACTCGGGCAATTTGTTGTTTTCCTTTCTTTTTCGATTGACTACCTTAGTCTTTCATAATATTGGTGGTGGACCGGTCGTCTATAAGTTTGCCCTTTATTATGTTGGATTTGGATTCAGGAACCTTAGTGCACACAAGACTTAAGGCAGCGTGATTCCGCCTTGTGGTTTGCGACTTAACAGCACTAGGTTCATTCGCTTTTTGTGGATTAATGAACCGCACTGACGAAACATTCATCTAGCCATTCTACGGGCGTAGCTGTAACAAAGTGAGCGAATAAGAAGTAGAAAAACGTTGCTTCATTCATCGTATATGTGTAGGTGAAGCCGTGTGTGGTGCAGCGCAAGTTACTCATGGTCCTTCTGTAGGTGCAGGCGTCCTGTAGCTGTCCTATGGATGCCGTGGCTGTTCGCAAACCCGGAAACGGATGCCTGTGGCCATAAGGTTTATAACCGTTTGCCTCTCCGGCAAAATGTTTCCTGCACTTTCCATTGCTTGCTTCCATGCCTGCTTTAAGTCCCGCCTTACTAAATGGTTTTAATATGAGCATACAGTCGTCTAAGATGTAATTATTTTGTGTTGCAGCTCTACAGATATAATACTACAATGTATATCATTTGGACACCAATAAATTTGGAATGCCGGCCTAGTGGAATAGTACGGTTAACATTATCAGTGAGCAATCGATCACACTTTTGCAACTTGCCTGCTGTTCGTTTTCACGAGCCTGTTTGTCTACAGTAGCTAAGCGTGGAGTATATATTTCTCTAGAATACCATGTGACCATGGATCTGCTACAGCAATGATATTCAAAGAATACCACAAAGTTAATCTGAAATCATCTGTTGGTTTATGCACCAAGAACAAAACTGGGTCGCATATGTAGATCCGGTAAAGCCATGACGTAAACTAAACATACGAATCAACTATTATATAAGTGCGGTGGCAGTACAAGTATAAAACCAACAGTTTTACTGTAAATTGCTTCCACAGGAAACGATCCTTCGCTATTTACTGCAGTGCAATATGCAAATTGGGTGAGCCGCTATTTTCACGGTAGACATTTGTTGACACACACGGCGGCTTATGATAGTTCATGGTTTATTTTAGTACTACTGTAAACGTTCTAATTGCAAAATAGTTCGTTTACGACTAATTGCTCTAACATTGTAATATGTACAGATAATACTTTGTGTGACGCGTGGGAATACCATGTCGCGACGCAGCCGTTGGACATTTACTGCTTCACAGATGGCCATATGACCTGAATTTCACATTACATTTTGTAGTATCTCTGGCTTTTGTTGTTTGAGATGCGCTAATTCTAGGTAGATCTGCTTTTGCGTACTAAATTTTTCATGGGTCCGGATGTTCAGCTAGTTTTGATGATAAGTATTGATATCCTAAGCGCACCATACTGGAACGTGCGTCGGTGATATTGATTCGTTTAGCTCGCGCACACCGCGTTCTTTTTGGGTTGCTTCGCACCGGCCAAGCAAGCGCTCTACAAGTCATGCTTTAAATCGTGTGTCAGGTGATTCATGTGCATGAGTTTTGACCACTACACTCTGCTTCGTAGTGTTGTTCGTCCTGCGTGACTACGGTCCGGAGTCGCATTTTGCTTGAGTTCAAGACTAAGTAGTATTGGCAAAGGGCCAAAATGTACCTATCGGTAAATCACCTGCTAACTTTTGATCTTCCGCTGAGAAGAACCCTACTTTACCAAACTGGATTTATAAGCAGAAACATTGTATTTACCTATTAAAACTAATGCCTATTTTAAATCTCATGGTTCCACTTTCGAAGTCGACAAGATTTGACTCTTCTAACAAGTGCTGGGCAATGAACGCAAGACATGTTATGATACATTTCCTTTGTAATATTTTGTCCTTTTTGCATTTGATTTTGGCATATATGCCGCATTATGAAGATTGAAAAATAGGTTTACTGTGCGAGTTACCGATTTTAAAGCGTGTACGGAAACCAAATCACAGCATTAACTACTTCATTGCACACATCCACCAGTCAGTTCAACTGTGTAACCCAAATAAAATTCCGCCTGATAAACTGGAAGAATGAAGTATACATTTTTTACTTGAGGGAATTCTGTAAATAGGAGCGTGATAAAATTGTTATCTTTGAAGGATTTAGGTACAAAATAGGAGAATGCTTTTCTAATAGTTCGCCGAACGGAGGATAACCCCAAAAAACTACGTGAATTTACTCGCCATCCAGTCGTTGATGTCATTCACATAGTTGCCAAACCACAGGCCACAACTGTTTTAGAAAACATTTTGTGTGCTACCGCTGCTGGATGCAACGTGCTCGTATATTTTAGTGTCGCATTAAGAAAGCTGCAGAAAAGGTGATAAGGTAGGCTACTTAGATTGTGTAGCCGCTTGCGGAGGCAAACGTCGTGGAATACATGGTCAGCAATCAAAATTCCTTCAATTTAAACACGTATAACCTAACAATTGATCTCCATATAAGTTGCCTCTGATGATCGATAGTGAACCGATGTATTTGGAGTAAGATATGAGGGTTGCGGTTACTATTATAAACTATGGTTCAAATAATCCTCCGTCGCCTTTACAACCTTGTGGTTTAACTTTCGAACAAATACTGGAGATCCGATCAGGATTTGGTTAAGTGCACTGTTAAAGTCAGGTGCGGCGAACGTGAACAACCCTACCTTTGTTAGTCATATCTGGGAGAAAAGCACAATTTTTGGACAGAAACTGAATCCGATAATTTTCAAAAATGATGAAGATGAATGAGGTCGTGAACAATGACAACTTTCCAACCAATCTGTTGAACCAATTTGCTTCTTTATTAGAAAATAATTAAGGGAAATTGATACATTTTACAGTTGACATTAATCTAGGGGAGAATGCCAATTCAAACGTTTAGAAAGCAGGAAGATTATCCTACGCTATGCGTCCTAAAGTTGAAGTACACATACAACGGCTACACTCCTAAGGCGTAACCGAGCCGTACAATATTAGGAGTTAGTTAACATATTTGATCCTGTGTGGTATCTGAGGCGACACTAAGCTCGCAATCAAGCTTCCAAGGTGGAAAGGTATCGCTTGCCACGAATCAAGGATTTGTACACTATATTATCCAATGTACAAAAATGTTCTAAGCTGTATCTTAGACATGCATATACTTACGTCGGAGTTAATGACCATGCATGCGAAGTAACAAATAATGGCCATTGATTTTGGCGCTGCGAAGTGCCGTTTACTCTAGCTACCGCGGATTTATCGAACTCAAAAAACAATTGTTTTTTATCTGGATACTTTTTGACCTAGTGTTTTTCATATTTTGTTAGCATTAATAATTATCTCCTTGATAATGCTCCACATCCGCTTATTGTGCATTATAATAACAAAGACCAAATAAGTTTAACTTTTTATGCGAAAGCAATCATATAATTTGAAAAATGCACGGTGCTGTATGGCAAGCAAGCCTTAGATATCACTCACTTGATTTGAAACAAATTCCACGGATTTGTTCAACAATATTTTAACACGCCTTGGATACTTTGAGGATATTGCCGCTTCTATACAATAAGGTAAATTTTCCATTGCACTCAATTAGTGCATGCTGTTGTAGAATTAAACGGAATCCAAATTTCTGGTTATTTTCCATCAAATCAGACTCCTTCAGAAAGCAACCAAAATTCACGTACATCAACACTAGCGCAGCTCTCATGCCTACCTATTACCGATTCAACTGTCGCATTCAGCTGCCATTCACTTGAAGGCAAGCGAAATGATTGATGCTTTTATTTCTTCGTACTTGGGAATGTACAGCTAAACCCCGAAACAACAGCTCCAAATATGTGGATTTCTCCGGGTAAACTATTTTTAGCGTTACTGCTTAGATTGTACCGGGCACTTTAATAAAACGGATACCTCATTCACCCGTGCACTTGATTTGACTAACATAATGGCGTTTCCGACAAGAGTTGAAGCACAATTAGTCTTCGTCTTCACAGCACATATCTGGCTGTTTCTCGGATATAAACGTGTGCCACACGGTAATTCAGGTCATTGTAACAGAAAGCTTGCCTAGTCGTTTAAGGTAAGGCACACTTTGTTTTGTTGGCCAATAAGCCCTTCAAAACTGTGAGGCGACAAGAGTGATTAGCGACCATGAAATGCTGGTTTCTACTGATTATGTAGTGTCCAACAATATGGACCTGTCAATTGAGTGTGATCCTTTCACTGACTATCTTAACTTTTGCTTAGATCTTCGCTGTCAGGTCGAAAAATCATCTTACTGGTCGATAGTGTCACCTTACAATCACTTAAGTAACTTGGAATGATAAAAGAATGAGACTTTAAATGCAAGATGTCTGCACGTGTCAAACAAGCCACTTTCGCATATACTGAGATTCAGAGACTTAATAATCTATAAATCGAGCCGTTGTATGCAAATAGATCTGCCGAGATGCATAGCGAATTGCTTAACGTAGATAAGTAACAAATCTAGTATATATAGATTTGATCTGTGGTTGTAAACAAACTCAATTCTGAGTTCTGTTTTTCTTCACAAGAAGCATCATCCACCCCTTTATCCACACTGTCTTTGTTCCTGCCTCTATATTAAAAATTACATTTCAACTCGTTGAAGTCAACCGTGGACTCTGAAATCTAAACTCAAGGATGGCTAGTGGACCCGATGCTCTTTCAGCAGCTGTCTTGAAAGAGTGTGACAATACCCTCACCATTCCGCAGATATGTGTTTCTACTCGCTGCCTATTTGCTGGCATTACTCCCGACATCCGAATGCCTTACAGGATAACACCCGCCCAAACTAAGTGGTCCACGAAACTCCATTCCTAACCTTCATGACCTTCATGCTGAAAGTCTTTGAGACACTACTTGTACCTTGGATCTCAACAAGCATCCGGGCAGTAGTTGTATCTCTGTTTTCGTATAGATCCCGACGTTGCACCTTGGATGTCGCCGCATACCGTGTTTACTCTATAACACTTTGCTCAGAGGCACAGTGCAAGAAGGTGTAACACCCGTTCCTTGATAACACTGACGCTTTTGAAAGCGTCGACAGTTCAATATTGCTTGGTCAGCTGCTTTTTCTAATCAGACGCAACATGAAACCTGCTGAGCAAGCACTTCGTAAACTGATCACGTTTTATCCAGATAAACACTAAAAATCCCATATGCTTAATTATGAATTAGGCCTCTTACATGGCGCAACCATCTCTCCTCTTCCATACCGCATTTACATCGAAATTTTACCAAGCGCTCCTTCAAATTCAGTGGATGTAAGTGCGCTGACGACCTAGTCTTGGACAGCATTGCTCGGACTGCTCATTCATCAATGGCTCTCCAAATCGGGTTAAATGAGCTTCAGCATTTGTTGTTGTCCATATCCCTTATTCTCATAGCTTCTATATTCTGCGATTTAACATTTTCTGTTCTCTGCACTGACAAACGTCTGACCATAAGAAACACCACTCTCCCATGATCACATACGACCACAACATAACCAGTTCATCCACTGTTAGGTACCTTAGTGCATACTTATCTTGTAATCTGTCTTGGTCGACGAACGTTGACGAAACGTTCAGCACGGTGCGAAAATTATCATTCTATGACCTGAGATACAGAATGTTTTCCTGCACTTTAATTTCCAATCGTGACTGCCTGTATTCTTGTACATCTGTAATATCGCTCACCTGTCCTTTTCTTGACCACCTTGAAAAAGAATTTACATTGGTTGTGCATTCCATATAACTTGTTTTGACTAAGTATGACGTGAGCTTCGAATATCACAGTATACATATCTCTTTACCGAAGACTGCTGCACCCAACATCTTCCAACAGACTGTGGATGACATCGTGAATGATATACCTTTTACTTGTGCTTACTTGCTGACACCCTGGTTCTTGGCTGTAGTGATGCTGAGCATTTCAAATCACTTAAAACAGCGTTTGTACCTTTGCTATCAAATGGATGTTCACTAACGGAACCTGAAGTTGAGTTTTGCCGGAAACGCATTGCAATTTTTATCTACAAACTTCACAGAGGTCTGCATCTTGCAGACACCATATCATTTGAGTAGTGATGAACCACGATAATTCTTATGAAGGTTATTATACTATCTTCGCCTTTTACCAGGGGTATCAAATACTTAGTTACATTGAATGCACTGCAACATATTAAATACCCAGTGTTTATGAAATACCAAACATCAGTCCGCTTCCATTTGTGCTAATATCTGTTTAGCAGAATTGCCAGTGTTCTTTCACTAAGAAAGAGGAAAATCTGTGGGCAGTCAGTGTGATGCTTCTGCATACAAAAGTTGGAGCGGTTTTGTGGCATAAAATACCGAATGCTGCAATTCAGTGGCTCCACCTGCCTTGCAGTCGGTTGAAAAAGTTACTCAACGCTGGATCGAAGAGCCAAATCAGTTACCCTCTACTTCAAAAATTCACCAGTAGATTAGGGGCAGTCCTTCTGAGATCCAAACTGATCACAAACTGAAGTTATCCTCATTGGGTCACTCAAAGGGAATCAAAGAAATGATTTTACCTAATACGCAACGATGAGCACTATTACTAAGTGCATAAGCATCCAAAAATTTTTACATACTATGCACGAACAAGGTTACAGTGGATGTCTTGAGTCAGTTAGCGCCCGTGACCCTCGAAGAATCAGTAGAGCAACCGATGGAGTTAGTTCAGTTGTTGCAGTTTCCTGACACTACAATTTTCAACAAGTGACACCATACGATATCCCACAATGGCCTGTGCGATAATTTGAACTGGGCTGTCCTAGTGGAATTTCGGCTGATTTGAGACCTCTTTGGGCTTCGCAAAATATATGATGGTAGCTTATTTTAGTGCTCACGTTTGATTCCACCGTTGAAGGCGCACTAGTTCATACTAAATTTACTTCACAACTGAAATTCAGTTTTGCTTGAATGAAAACCCTTGCACGCGGCTTTTTCTGATGGCCTGGCGTTGATGCTACAATTGAAGACTACCTTAAAGCATGTGATCTCGGTTGACAATATCAATCGAATAAGCCTCCTAGTCGTATATAAGCTTGGAGTTAGCCTGTAAAGTTACGGCAGCATATCTTTCAGGCTACTTTAGTCTGTTGGACAGGACATGTTTCCTCTTGATAATAATGCCTATTAGAAATGGATCGAGGTTTATACTGTGTCTCATCTCACTATTGAAGCAACAATTTCACATATGCCATCACTGATTGCAGTTGTCGGAGCACCTGAAAATGTTTGTGTTTTTTTACCAATGAATTATTGGAGCACTGGATGCACAGCATTGGGGTTCAGCACGGGCGTACATGCCCACATCGTCATCCATAAAATGAATGAGCCAAAAGAGCGAAGTAGACCGTAAACAGGAGATTTTTAAAGCGGTTATCGAGGACCCGGTGCCCCATGCTGAGGCTGATATATTCATGATACTTCTTCATCGCAGTTAGGCAAAACAAACTTACACTTAAACTAGGTCATTTTAGGCTGGATACATTTCATTCTAATTTATTTTATTTGTCCTGCCTACCGGAGTAATCTTCTATTAACTTTCCACGTTGCTTATGGTAATTGTAGTTATATTCGTTAACATTATTGTGCTTGCAGCATTTTCTGATTCACATCTGGACATTTTTAGTTATCACTGTGTCGTTGCTAACAAATATTCTCCATATGCTAATTAAGGGAACAGTTATGCCTGCATAACCTTAGTCTTTAATATATATATTTTATTTGTTCCTGTCATTCCAAGTGATTGCTGTTGTTCTACATCCCCGGTGTGGCTGCGCTTGATGTGCATGTTGACAAGTTGTCTACCCGTCTATTATCCATCATCTCGTCCATACTGACTCCAGGAGACATGTGGTCGCTGCTGGAGCGGACGCGGTGCACAGTCCTTGTGGCCGTGTTAGGATCAAAGAGTGGTTTCATGCACTAAGCGTGAAGCGGACTTGGGTCCAGCCACCGCCTTGCGTGCGCTTGCTTCCCCAAATAAAGCGTGCGTGTGTTTGCCTGTGAAGGAGTGTAAGCCGGCTCCATTGATGAAATATGGCTCCCATCTACATACAACCCGGTCTTATTCCTTCGTCTTTACACTGGATATGAGCATGTGGCTGGAGCTGTGGTTGGTGCAACACAAGCCACCCATGGTCCCTCTGTAGACGCAGGTGTCCTGTGGCTAGGTATAGGGACAGCCAAATCCGAAATCGGATGCAGTCAAGCATATAACGTGGATTTCTCAAAAGCGATTGCAAGGATTATATTTTGACCAGCAACAGCCACGGATAAATCTCCTGTGAAACTAATGTTCGGTAGAACACTCTGTATTCAACTGCACTTTTTATTTCCTAATTTTCGGGCAAAAGCAGATGCAAAATAAAACAATACAGCTATATTAGTAAATGAGCACCGCATCGTTATCCAGCCGAATGATCATGTGTATACACGATTTTCCCACGAACAGCAATGGCAGCCTAAAACTGCGGTCACAAATGATGATATCTGGGCTGACCAAGAGTTGGAGTAGCCTTGAGGTGGCATTCGGATCGTATAAGTTCGCGTTGTGTGGAAACACAAGAAAAGAAGGAAAATGTATCGCACAATCCAACCGACGGTGGATCTGACCACTAAGCATACGGCGCAACCACTTTATTGCCCATCAATTCAGAGATCACGGCATGTGCCTAAAACTGCTGAAACTTTCGTTCCACGAGTATGACCTTTTCCAGGAGAGGTGGAGGTGTTACTCGCTCCGATGATATTGATTATAGAGATAACCCACATCTCATTATTATTGGTTGGGTTCGTATTGACCGATCAATCACTCTTCAATTCATGCTATAAAATGTGTATCATCTGATTAATTTGCGTGGGCTTTGGACGATACACTCTACTACGTAATATTGTTTTGTCCTGCCCAACTACGGTCTGGAGAAGTGCTTTGCTTAACTTCCGGATTAAATAGTACTTACTTAAAAGCTTTTTTTTAATCGTGCCAACATATGCTTGTACGATTTTGAACGCTGTTTAAATAATTGTTCAAAGACTTCTAATAAGTTTGCTGTTACGTTTAACGATCCCCTAAAGCATAACTATTGCATGGTACTCCACTAGTGGTAAGTGGGACAACCAAAGAGTTTTATTTAAACTTGATAGGATGTGGGTGTTCCAATGTGTTCGATGTATAATGCAACCAAAATAGTCTTAGATACTAGAGTTGTGTAGTCGCGGAGCCGCAAAGAAATCTCATGTCTTCATATAAAGATGTTCATTTGTTGTGCGAAGTGTTGGTGAGGTGTCATGATTAGAACGTAGAATACCGCGATAGCACGTAAATATCGGTTCTGACGCTCGGCTGGGAAGTTGATAACAGCAGATAATGAATGGTTTTATGCTTGGCGATGGAACAAAACTGCACATAGTTTGCGCTGAACTTCTTAGAATTAGTATAAAGAGACAGCGTATCTCAGAAAATATCATGAATCTCCTATATGCTTCGGAAATTAGAGACGCGTTTGAATAGTAATCGGAGACAGTGTATTTGTGAGTCAGTAACAGGCATGCTCACAAAAATATGTTTTATATTTTAGGCCGCTGACATAGTACGTATTGCATTCGCCCTATACACTAAACCGTCTATTTGGAATGAGTGGCATTATACTTACCTTTGAATCATTGGCATCAGTTAAAAAGGGGCTCCAAATACTAACGAATTTTTGCTGCAGAATTGCCACAATTTGGCGAACTAACCACGGGTATTTGGTGAATTTACATTCATTAAATGAATAACAAATAAATAAACACGTATTAATAAGTATGTAACGGAAGTATAAATATAACTTCACGTTTGTATATACCCGGGTCATTATCAATAAATTATATTGCCTTCGGGGTTAATAGGAACGCCTACATACAAGTTCACGAGATATTACTTTTGCACCCCGAGGAAAAATGCCAGTTACGTTAGATCCAGATGCCAGCGGAAACTGGTCCTTCTACGCCATGCACTGGGCGCTATGACAATTGTGGTGGTGTATACTTTAATCCAACCGGATTTGTACGTCATCGAAGAACTATCAGCTTGCAGGCAACGAGTAGAGGTAATGTGTAAGTATCAGCGACAGGTACGAACGCCTCTTCCCTCTTCGTTTAATGACCTAGTCCACCAATGCAGTAGTTGTTTCAATTGCGCTACATCATCGCTTCAGTCGGCCTGTGCCTGCGCCTGCTATTGTTTGCACCCGCATATAGATGTTTACGTGTTGATATTATAAGATTACTAGCGAGATGCTTACATGCCGAAAATGACCACCAAGGATAAAGTTGAAGGTTACTATGGAGATGCAATGCGCTTAGTTGTTGATAGTGCAACGCTCAACAAGTTATTCTATCCACTGCGAAATGAGCTGCGTCCCAGATATTATTATGGGTACGTTCGGTATACAGGTTTCCCTCCATTCATGTGAATAATGTGCATGTTTCATGGTGTTTGCCAAGTCAGTATAAATCGAAGCTTCAATCCAAATGTCTCCCAATATTATTCGTTCTGTTTTAGTGGGTATATATATTGCTTGATTATGCTGCGCATCAACTAGCTGTTCGCAGTCATGGTGACAGACCGTGAATAAAACGATGGCCCGTGGCTAAGATGCAAAATTACAGATCCTATACTACACCAGGTGGTAACATGAATACTATTTCTGAAATCCGGTTAAGACCAACGCTCACCAATGTTAAGCCCTATGGAATTTTAGCGACCTGTAACCCTTTTGGCCGGTGATTTTAACAGGCCCTGTTCCTGCATGCCCATAAAAACATCGGCAAATTAGGGTTCAAGTAGGGAACCCATGACGACCGCATGGTACTGCCAGTGTAATTCACCACTGAAGAGAAACTGAACATTAAATGTGCATCTGAAAAATAATTCCATTATGATCACAGTCGGCATGCCCACATTTTTGTGATTGCATCAACATACCCAAAATATGATTTATGGTCTCAAGCAGTGGCACCTTGGTGAACAGCGAAGTAACATCCAGAGAACATATGGTTGGATTGCTTACGTTTACATCCCGTATAGTATTGGTGAATTCAATTATAACTCTCAGACTGTGAACAGCAATTTTGATTCGAATAGGTGAAATAATCACAAGCAGCTACCGAGTGACCAAGTTGTACGGTGAGATTTTAATGTACAAGACGGGCCGAAGAGGAACATTGGGCTTTTGCGTTTTTTGTTATTCCATGGGACCTTGGAATAACGGTGCATATTAGTAGTTCATATGCGGCTTCCTTAATATGGCCATCGTTTCTAAGCTTTTTGAATATGGAAAAGATGAGCTTCACTTTGCCTTGTTTTATCATTCTCACCTGTGACATATAAAAACTTGGTTTCATCAACCAGTATTTCATTCATTTTCCTCACGTAGTGCACTATGTTCATGATAACAATGCCCGCACCCTTATCTGGTCGAGAACGTACAATGTCGCGGTTGCTAACTAAACGAGTTAGATCATCGACTTTTTTTGCTGTCTCATGGGAGTGTTGCGTGTTATCATCGCACCTAGGCATTGGTAGCAGGTGATTGATGTATTCCGTTTGACTTAAGTTGTTTCAGTGGCTGTTGCCACTAGAGGTGTCAATGAGCGTATGCAAACTGCAGTGACCTTGATAACTTCCCCCACTCTTGCGCCCTGGACACAACAGAAAACTAGGAGGAACCATGGTTCGCTACCGCTCACATGCACTAATGTTTCGCAGTATAAAACAAACTCTAGAGGGAAGAACTGTAGGATGATCTAAACAAGTGGGATCGTGTTTTAAACGAATCGTGCAAGGCTGACTAACTAAATGCGCATCACCAGACATCCAAAACCGCTTCCCTGCGGCAACTCCCGAGATATGCGGTAAATTGAGATCCGCTGCTGAAAACTAGCCGCAATTCTTTCGGCATACCTCCTCCGGAGTGAAGACTTTCGGATACGAATTTTTCCGTATTTTCCATAGAGCGAACATTAACGGGACACAAATGCTTCAAAAGACCACCACAACGGCAGTAACAGCACTCAAAGCCTCAATAATAATCACGTTCGCCTATAACCTGTCCCAGGAACATGCAGCGACATCTATACATACACATGTAAATCCAGTATTTGCTGGTAAACTGGTAACATTTATGTAAAAGTACCGATCATAATCTTTTGTATTACTATAACCATGCCTTTGTAGTCGTGACACTTATTATTATGCATAAACTCTTTATTTAACTCTTTATTTAGGAAGCACATGATTATGACCAGGAACAAGGTGATATATATCCTCTCTGTGCTGATCAAGTCATTCAGTAACTAATTTCATGGTTACGCTTAGGGCTGTACCCTAAAGGCATTGGTTAGAGAATAATATAACTTGAGTTCAGTCCCAAAACATGGCGGTTGAATTAATTCATAGCTGACGCAACAAACTACTTTAGGATACACGATTAGAAACATCCGTTAAATAACTGCGTCTACTCAATATTCTTGAGGCACCAAGAGCCAAGCATGTATTTTTAGTCCTTGACCATTGCGTACGAACTGCGGCAATTTCGAGAGCCGCTTTTGTGCCGTCCTCTTATCGGTCGGCTCAAATTCACCTTCTGCATACACTCTTTGTCAAGCTCTTCTGACATACATGGAGCTACCACTTGTGTACACTATTATTCACGTCCTACTCAGCGAACTTTCAGAACTGTGACTCTGTCAGATGTTAAATGTCTGCCACTCCATCAGACAAACGAAAATATCGTTGCGCCCAGGTATAAGCTACATAGAGGTCGCGTTGTCAGGCGTGTTCTTTGTTTAGTACGACCAAACCAGTACAGCGGATGGAGTGGCTCTGTAGTTTCGAAGGGGTCTTTAATCAGAAGAATAAAGGACCCTGAGAATATGATGCAAGATTCCCTATGGTGCCGATTACTTTTGCAAGAAAACGACGCTTGGTTTTTGGTTATTGTTGATCTCACCCAAACTACCATGTCTGATTTAGACTTCAAACTAGCATCTGCACTGAGACCTGTGAGGACAACTGATACAGCTACTATCAACTCATCAGTGCATTCAACGTGCACTATCTGGAATACCTAATTAACCCTGGAGAACAATCCAAAGCAGCTATGCAAGAGCTCGGTGCCAGTTTCCAACCTTCTGGCCTCACTCCCACGAGGTTCGGATAGTCAGACAGGTCATTTATACTCTGCCGAATAATCAGTAGTAAACTCCTGAACGAAATGGTAATCATCGATGCCCCTTTAGCTTGCAGTGATCATGCAACCTGGCTCTTCATGTCCGCCTGTATGAGCAACTTCCTGCATAGGCATCTGAAAATAAAATTTCGAAAATAGTTATCAAAGCAAATAAACGTGAAATATAGTGTGTTATCCTTGTCCGTGCTGAGGCCCCTCCGTTCTCCTTTTTCATTACCCATTTAGGCAGGATTACTCCTTCACACTACGTTAACCAAGAACATTAAACTATGGCGGTAGATCAATATCAAGACGACTGAATACAGCTTCAATCGACATTGACGGCGTTTTTGAATTAGTAATCCACAGGCAAACAATTCAACATTTCAAATTATGGGCTACTCCATCTGAGAAGCTCTAAGCTTAATGATCATGATCAACAGCACCGTAATTGTTAAAAAATGATTACCTCCTGTGCCAGGATAACCTTGTTTGCCGGCGCAATCTGGATCAGTAGCAAAAAAAACACACAAAACTCGGGGATCCTAACTGGGCTTTTGGACACTGATCTATCTGCTTCCTTCCAACTAATCGCTGCACAATTTATCCTCACGTGAAATATCTGATTATACCACAGCAGGCTTGATTAAATGGGGATCTATCTTGCTTAGAAACTACACACTGACCTTCTTCTACAAATTCAGTTGGCTATACCAATTTTCTTAGGATTTGTGCCTGGGAAACTAGGGTGATTACAGTCGACGCTATCGGCATTTGAACGGTAACTTTATCATATTTTACTAGATTTCAAACTGTCCTAATCGCTTGTGTCAGCAGCTGCTAAAGCTCAACCGAAGCAACAAGCTGAAAGGTAGCTTAATAGTAAACGAAATGTTATCTATCAGCTTGTTTACCGCATACGGAATTCACTCGCAGAACATGTTAGTTCAACCCCTACCTTAAATATTGTCAAAAGCCGCGTGGACAATGCGCCGGGCACTTCGCACCAGATTGCATGATACACATGAAACGAACGCATATTTAGAAGACAAAAACTCAACTAGCCACACCCCTCCTGTTCTGAAAAGCAAACACTGTGACATCTAAAATTGCATAAAACCATAGGTCAATGATACCTACGGACAAAGTGCGTGGGTAAGTCCACGGTTTTCGGTTTTCCTGTTTCACGTTGCATCGTTTTGAACAAAATTACTTGACTTCCAGCAGGACATGATAAGGTTCGCTTATATTATCCACATTGTACAATTGACTATGGACCACGTAACGTTGCAAAATTCACGACTGGCTCAAAAACATGAGTTCAACTAATACGAGGAACAATGAACAATGATTTATACCGGGTAAGAAGGCGGTCGCTGAAAAGTCCCACATGATGGTAAAGGAAAAACTACAATATCCAGATTTATGTTTCGCATATTCCACTCTTTATCTAGGACATAGCTTGCAGTATATAAGTTGAATTAATAGGAATTGAATGCGAACGACGTGGCAACATGGAGACAGTTAAATTTCATGCACCCCGTGAGAAAAATTATAAAAGCGTACACTCAGTTATGTAACAACGTCACAATATTACTTGACATGTTAATCCGGTTTGAAGGGATAATACATGTATTTCGAATCAGCGCAATTTATGCATCCAAGTGATAGGTCCAATGGCAAGATTTATAATTTTTTGAAAATTTCCATGGTGGGCGTGGCAGCAACGAAGATATGGGAGAGTTCCAAGGTTGGAAAACTCGAGGAGAAAAATAGTTCTGCTGTGAATATTGACGGCTGTACTACTCATAAAATCGCAGATAGTTACCTCTTGGATCAGAATTATTGTGGAGTTTTAGGTAGAGTAGGCAGAAATGATCACGGTCATTCAATATTTTGAAAACGAATATGTGATCACAGCTCAGACCTTGGTACCAGCCACTGAAAACTGACAGTAAATTCAACCTCGAATCTTAGGAAAATAACTTAGGCAGTTGACCTTCTTTGTGGCTCTGCGTTACGGAAATATTAGCACTCCTAACTCGCGCTTCAACCAATGTTGTCAAGTTTGGGTGGCATATACAACTCCAGAGCATCCATTAAAATTGTACAGCATGGTGAAGATGGATTGGTCGAATATTCCGTATGTCCTCCGCAGCAAGCCGACGTGCTGATTTGTTCTCTACGCAGCTGCCGCTGACTGTTTTTAGCACTTAAGGCAACCTGGAATGAGCACACAAAGCTCACGCTTTTGGGAAGTGGTGTGCAATACATACAACCCAAGTCATGTATATGGCGCACTTGAACAGCGTGACATTTTTCCACGTTGAACGGTAGTGGATTCAAAACCGACCAAGTTGAAATCTTGTTGACGACACGCTGAAACTTTTCGCGGTCGTTCGGTTCTCTGCTCGCTCGCCATAACTTGATGTCATCCGCGAAGAATAGAAACTACGTGGTAATTTCTCTAGCCAGATCGTTTACGAAAATCAAAAATATATGGGGTCCGAGCACCGAGCCTTGTGCTATGCCAAACTCCTCCTTAACTGCGTCGGGCAGGGATGCGCCTACTCTCAATACCAAACAACTTCGTGCAGGAAATTGCTTATCCAACACAGCATTGGGTCAACAACGTCATTTAGCCGAAGCTTCTGGAGAAGAATTTGGTGTTTTAAAAGATCGAATGCCTTTTAGAAATCCAAGTAAATGAGATCAACTGCTGCTCCACCATCAAATGTTTCAGTCCAGCTGTTGCATACAGTTGACATATTTGTAGTGCGTGGGCGCTCAGGTCGGGAGCCGTGTTACTCTAGTTTAACCATAAGTTTGGTGATTCACCTCAGTTAGCGTAATGTGTCTGAATGGCATTGTCCTCGTAGGTACCAGATACATATTGGTTGAGCAACGGGCTAAGTAGGCTCAAGCTACCGATACGTAAATTATGGTAAGTTCGGATTGAACTAACGTGAAAGGGTAAAAAATTATTAAGCGTTTTATGTGCAAATATCTGCTTTTATATATCATTTCTTATAGCGAAGGACTTATTGGTGACAAGGGATGCAGAATGTGCAATGTTTTCCGCCTTACAATGATTCTTTGAAGGAAGATATAATTGTCAAACCGCAAACCGCGTGGTGGCACACCATAAGATACCAGCATGACCGTTCGTGATCCTAAACATCTTCAGGGATTAATCCGAAAAGTCGAAGCAGCTACACCCTGTACATAATCTGGTCAAGCGGTCTTCAGAAGGTAAACTTCAGGTGAAATATTTTGTTTCGTTTTTGGAGAAGGTTTGCTCTCTTATATTAAGCAGCAACAAAATTAAGTTAATTGTCTTCATTATTAGAATGCATGTTCTGGGTTATATGGAAATAATTAGTATTCCTACGTATTACCGAATCCTTATCAAGATAACATCGCGAAAAATCCAGAGGTTGTTCCGTTGAAAAATGCGTGGTGGTTACTGTTGATCAAGGACGTGTGACCCCGAAAGAACTCTTAGTGTTATAGCGAGGTCCAACTTGACTGGACCAAAGAAGTGACACCGATCCCGCATGCTCCACTACCGTTATAAATCGGAGGTTCCGCTACCTCCATATACAAGTTTTACGATTTCGCATGTTTGCAGATTTCGGAGCAGGATGCGATAATATGAGGGACGGAAGCATTTTGCAACATATCTAAGGACAAGTTTATAATATCCGCTATTTCAGTCAAACTCCAACGGTGATGACGGAAGTCGTGGTGTGTCATTAGATATATCAAAATAGCTCAATAGAACCACAGAATTACTCGATACCATGGCCGATGACAGTAATTTGAGAAGAAACAACATACTATGCGGTACGGTTGGCAAACGTCTACAAATCCTTTAAAATCAGATTGTGAAAGGAGGTTTTCAACTATTAGAGAAAGTCTGTTCATCAAACAACATACTACAAACTGAACGCAAGGAAAAATATAGTTACAGTAATTGCAGAAGAAAGCCCACTTATATTACTATTTGAGTGTGGGAAAATCAAAACAAAGCTAATCTTTTGACGCGTCACACTCTGGAACATATTTGAGTACTGGATAGTAGGAGATCGGCGGATTCCGTTGTCGATAGCCCTTACTCGTCAATTGATATCAGTGCTGAAATTGCGCAATGCAATTTAAAAGGCCTCTAGTATGTATTTATAAGCAATTGTGGTTCGTGTCGAGCATATTCATTAAGGCACTGATGCGTCACGTTTTCCTCGTGGATCAAGCTCAAATAATAGTTACGCTGTGCCACATATGCAGTCCAGGTTTCGGAATTCGGGGAGGACTGTTGAGCTCTCCATGATAAGTCCCTCAAGGGCATGTGTTTACATGTTCTCCTCATAACAAATGACGTCCTTCACCTTTGAAGATGGAAGGTTTTATGCTTAGACGCTTGCGATTTCAGTGTGTTAAATATTCTTGTGAAATGTCCCAGGCACGTTTCAGGGGCATTCAGTTAAGAAGGTCCAAGATACCTCATTAGTAAGCGCAGACAACACGTTGTAGTGTGTGACCGTGTACACTTTATTATCTTGTTTTCTGGCAATTCCGAATAACAAGAGAAATTAAACAGAGGGGACACATGGTCAATGCGACTCAGTAATGTGCTTTTAACTGTGCAGTCGGTCAGGAATTCTTCCTGGGTGAGAACAATGTGAAGTATCGACGGCTTATTGGCAGTTCGCATTTTGGTGGGATAGTTCACGTGGTTTTATAGAGGGTAGCTAGAATGTACAGGCTTTGAACAGGCTTTGAACTGAATGCTGTCGGTCGCCGTTATTTCCAGGTCATGCACATTTAAGTCACCTGCAATGAGAATTTGACAATATGTCTTGCTCAGCAGAACCTGAAGAACGTGGTTTAGTTTGCAATAGTTAACTTATTTTCGTCCAGTTAATTTTGTTACGCTTAGAGTACCGATTTATCCAGCTGAGCTTAAGTGTCAATTGACAACTAGATGTCTTTGATCACGTTGTGAAATAGAAAGTTTATGTCATGACTTGTACCGCACTAGGCATATGTTTGGTCTATTTTGCATGAAACAAGGCTAGTATATGTATAGCATTGCGAAGATTTACTGGGCAAAAATAATAACGTCTCTCCCAATACCTGGATAAAGTTGGTGATCCAACGCATAGCAAAGACGTCTGAATGAACAGCACATGCATAGGTTGTGGAACCAGAGTGTAATACTCCGCTTTTTAAGAGTGAGAGGTTTTCAAAGCCAGCAAAATATCGCTCAGTGTTCAGCTCCCCGGGGCTCTTAAAATTATGCAATCCATAATTGCTGAGAGATAAATGGGCAAGTTACGAAGGTATAACGTCACAGGTTTGGATTAACGCGGGTTCGGTCATAACGATATTAACTATCATCCTTTTATTGCGCTTGACAGTTGGACGGAAAAAGCCCATTGAAGGCCTGGTTGCGGTGCCATATTTCTAAACATCTAAAACGCTTTCGAGTACTTAGATTGCCACGTCCTTCACCGTAAACTGTAATTTTGCGGAATCTATGAAGTGTTCCTTAGATGCAGCGGCAATTGTCTAATTCAAATGGTTCTAGTTCCAGCTCAGCACTGCTAGTCTGCCTTTAATTTGTTGTGATGCGGTGTTTCACACAAAAATTATTGTAGCCACGTGATTCCTTCATTTTTATAAACTCTTCTTCGCATATTATGGGATCGACTCGCCTGCTTTTTGTCGCTAGGATTAGTATATGAAAAGCGAGCTATAATTTAGAAACTTACATTTGATTGCTAAGAATTACACAGTGCATTTGATTGTTCATTGCATAATGTACTCTTATTTGCCGCCGACAGGTATAAAACTCTACATGTTTACTGCAAACCCACTGACACATTTAGTCTTGGAGATTATATCTTGCAGACCGACTCATAGGAGCGCGACCATGTGATGATAATGTAAGACCACCTCCGTTGTTCACAGCAGTAACTGACGTTATCCAAAACGGCGTAGTAGCTATTGGTCGCTAAAGCAGGAATTTCGGGCTGCTCGATCCCTTCATCTTCCCTCAAATGCTCAATGTATATATGAAGCTCCATAGGCCGCGCAACTTAGCTGCAACAAGATCTGGTATCATTAGAGATCCCACAGCGAAAGGCAATTAATCGTGCGAGTTGATTGCTTTACCTGCATTACTATCTGCGACTGAAATCTCAAGGTGTGTACAGGGCATATTATTGCCTTTCACTGGGTGACCTCATACTACTATTACAATGTTGGTAAAACCGGTTATGCATGCCACTACATCCTAAAACCTAGTCGCAACACAAAATCGTGGGGTTAATAAATGAAAACAGTCGCCAAATAGTCGAACAAAATTTTACCGATTCTCTTTTAGATTTTAAAGGTGTGGAATTATCTTTTGACCTTTGTCATTTCTGCGTCCATGAAATATATTTTTGTTCGATTTGAATTCTTTCCAACGACAAGCGACAAGCCGAAGACAAGTATTATGCACACCGAACCCTACGAAATAACAGTAATCGGATATACTCTGTGTTGGCGCAGATTTTATCATGTGTTTAGATTTGCGTGTTCTATTTTATTGTCATGTTTTAGAACTAATGTAATTTACGGGAAATATTTTACAGGACCATGGATGTTTTAGATGAATTATGCCATTGTACAATTGGAGAGATCAGTCTGATTAGGTACGACACTTTCTAATTTATTTTAATTTGCTTCTTTACTTTATGATAGGATACCTTTCGTTGGGCGTTATCGTTTCTCATTGATAACAGTAATGTATTTATACGCTGGTGTATTCCAAAGTATGTCTATTAATTAGGCGGTCGGAGCAGCGGCTAGTGCACTTTCCTCTAGGGATTTGCTTTACTTTACCATCGCGTTACACTCCTGCGTATTTTGTTAAGAACCACTGTGTTCATCTTCCAAAAATAGATGGAGATAAAGCAGACTGTACTTTGCAGGACACTTCTGGTTCTGGTTGGATATGTCAGTGTCTATATTCATGGATCCAAACAAGCAAGAAACACGTCTCAGATTGCACTGATCGGTGGAAGCAGTGCGAAAATACGCTACACTTAAGATCCGGTCCAATTATCAAATAGCAGATGGCGACTTAAAGTTAACTAAGGCCACATATGAGAATGCGTGCAGCAAACTAAGCCCCAATTGGATGCTGCAGAATTCGACCGCAATTTTATTTCACGTGGCCGAGGTCTATACGTTTTGCTGCTTAAAATGTACAAGCAATAAGATTACATATTTAAGCTATGCACATGTCTTTTTCCTGTCGTTTCTAACTAGATTTGCATTTCTGCATTGCACTTTAGGTTTTGCTGACGTCATCGTTTCCATTATTTTTGCATTTGGCAACGACCGTATATATGTAAATGTAAGAAAAACCATTTGTTTGTCACGAAAATGGTCAAATATGAAAATAAGTATGCAGCCATACGATGATAGTAATCTAACGTAACAAATACCCGCACAAACAGCAGATTACTTTTACTAACTAATAGCATTTTCTGCAACGTTATACATAATCTAAATTTGTAAGTTAAACTTTGGAAACTAGCATTGCCGTTAGTACAACTAACAAGCCTTTAGATAATTCTTACTGAATATTACAGAAACGTGGGTAACGATGTAGTTGAAAGTACAAATTTTTTAGTCAACATAGGGAAGCCACCGCAAAGATTTGCGTATAATGTTTTCGAGGAATTGACCTACGTATGTGTGTGTTGAAATCATAATCATGTTTGAAGGTTACGCTTAAAATTACAGACTTTTCTTAACTGCCCTTATGCTCAGAGCGTAGCTTATGATAGTGAATGACTTGCATTTAAAAATTATAGCTTATCATACGTAGGAATTATTAATGACTGATCTCAAACGTAGTTTCTTGGATTCATTCTGCTAATATCATAGTGTATGCCATTTACATAATTAGTTAACTCATGCCTGCAAAGGCACCCTAACTTCGGTGCTGTAAACTACAAAGAAATCCCTAAATTTGGCCAAAGCTACATAGTAAGTAAATTCCTCTCCGTATAACTGAAATGTAAGTTAGTTATTAATTAAAAACAGTTTAATGCAAACTACATATTTTATGAAACATTAGGCATGGGCATAAATACACGTATTTCTTCCCCTTCGGCGTACAAGCAAATTGTTACGGAAATTCACAATGTTAGTTGTTGGTTTATCACAAGACTTAACAGTTCAATTTGCACAAATGCCTTCTCACTGACATTTCAGCATAAAAATGTACCTGTTGGGGATATATAGGAAAACGCAATGCAAACATATGATCACAACGACGTAAGCATGGACCCCTTTGAAATCCTTCGCCGTAGGATTGAATAAACACTGTCAGAAGCAGAACCTGCCGATAGAGTGAAGTGAGTATTATAAAGTAAGCAACTAGTAAATAACTCCGACACGAAAAACCGGATTGCGCCAGGTAACATTTTATGCCGAAAACGCCGTAATAATATACTCGCGTAAAGCGTACAATTGAGCATTTTGAAAAATAGAATCAAAGATTTGCTCAGTAGTGCTGTTAAGGGTCAAGCGGATCTGAGCGCTGTTAAATGCCAAGAATTAAAATAAGCGAGCAATTTTATTGGTCGGTTAGATGAATGTGTTGTTAGTTCTTCTTCGTCCCGTGGCAAATGAACGAATCGCATCTAGAAACGAATCGCTACTCTTCATTCATCGTTAAGACAATGTTCTTATTGTGTAAGGGTTGAAGTTTTGACTTAATATACCCATTTTTCTTACTTCCAAAATTGTTAACTCCCAAACAGTTAGATATCAGCTTATATTATGTAATGCCTAACATGCTCTGTCGATGTGTGTTGGATAACTCTAGAGAAATCAGCTGTTTACTTGCATCTCCTCTACTATTATTTAAAATATTAATTGGTGTATTAACATATCATATACACATTATTTTTCCCAAAATAAGGCTGTGCCTAATAATTCTGTCTACATTTTACCAGAGTGAAATCGTGAATAACTTTTACTGGTGTATTATTAGAGTTTACATAACTTTCTTTTGAGAATGCTCAGCTCTTGATCCACGTCATTAATAAGGATTAAACTTAATGAATATTATGCTCGAGATTTAAGTATGAGAAAATCGTTTTACAAAACCTTATGTGCTCAGAAAGCATTATTGGAAACAAAAACGACTTTTTTGCAATTAGTATCATCACTCAGGCAATCATATAAGATAATAATTTCCTGTGCGGTTGCGTGACTTTATTAAATAATTATTTACTTTTTCTGTATTTCTTTCTTGAAATAGCGCTTTAGCGTCAGGGGTTAATAAAGAAATACAATGAACACTTTTGTTCTTGAAAATGAACAATGCATTTTGCACGTGTGCAGGTTAAACGTGCATCATAGCAATCGCTATTAGATTGTTCAATGTTTTGCACAAATTAATAGCAACCGTCAATATGCTACATATTAACCTATATGTTTTTAGAATAATAAGGCAAATTGCACAGTCAGATAGGGCCATGCAAGGTGAAATTCCACTGTCAGCAACGAAAAGTTCCATAATCAAAAGGTGTATCGAACTATATCATGGAATTCCGCTACACATGAAATAAAGTATACTTTACTGCCTACAAACCAAAAGTTTGTGTATGATAAACAACGAACAATGATCAATGATTTGCGTCGGGTAAAATAGCAGTTGCTTGACAAGCCCCGCAAGATGGTTGGGTAAAACTACGATTAGCAAACGATAGGTGAGTTGTCTGTTTGAGCACTACTGATTTGCTGCTGAATAATAGTAAAGTGAGAACTGAATGTGAACGACGGGGGAACATGAGGACAGTTAGAATTGATGTATTACACGTGAAAAGTAAAAACAGGTATACTCACTACTATTACTCACAAATAGCAGATTTTACTTATAATTCTAACAAGGCTTTCTTCCAGTGGTTCACAAACTAGATGGTAGATCATAGTCCGGAAAAGCACTAGACGCATTTCACCCTATTGGGGCTCATCAGTGGAACCCATTCCCTCAGTCCTCTAAGGAGGATTGAACCTATGACCGCTAGAGGAAAATTATAACTAGACAGCAGCTTAATTCATTCAGACATGTGAGACGTTGGCTGGACTGCATAATTTGCTGACTAACTCTGATATAGCACCACATATCTTCCACTGTCACTGAGTGGGGTTAGTGTGCGGGGCGATGTCGTCCTCTCGCTAGACGCTATATCCATAGCATTTAGAAAACGAAGAGGCCATTTTTAATTTATATTACTCACGAGTAGCGGGAGCTTAATTGTAATTCTAATAAGGCTTTATTTTCAGTTAGTTTGCAAATTACGTAGTTCAGCCAAGGACCCCATGGCTCAGTGGCATGAACTGCTGGCTAGTTGGTATCTGCCTCTAGCGGTCATCGGTTCGATGCTCCTTAGAAGACCGAAGGAATGCAAACCACTGATAAGCCCCAACAGGGTGAAATGCGTCTGGTGCTTTCTCGGACTAGGTTTTACTGTGTAGTTAATGAACTAATGGGAAGAAATCCTTGTTTGAATAATCAATTCTGTCCCGCATCCACAGGTTTATGTAACAAGTTAATCCGGTTTGGAGGGATAATTAATGTAGTACAGTTTACGCAGTTTAAGCAATAAAGTAACGAGGGTCAGGTGCCAAATCCAGTCGATTATGAATTTATCTAAGATGGAAGAGGAAAAAACGAAGATTGGGAGAGAGTTACAGTGTTGGCCAATTTCGAAGAGAAAATGAATGCCACAGGCATTCCAGGAGGAGAAAATATGCACAAACTTTCAGTGTTACCTCTAAGAATAATATCATGACTGAATATCAGCAAGTGACGGCATACTGTGTAGGGTCACTCAATATTTGGGAAACAAATATGAGATTACCGCGCAGCCTTTGGCGGCGGCCACTTGAAACTCCCTGTGAATTCAAACTTCGATATTAGGACACATTTCTTAAGACGTAGACATGATTTATAACCTTGCGTTGGGGTTCTTTAGCACTTCTGATTCGCGCTTCAACCAAGGATGCCCAGCTTGAATGGCGTATTCAATGTGAAGGCAATCGTCATAATTGTGCAGCATGTCGAAGATGTATTGGTCGAATCTTCCGTATGTCCTCCGCAGCAAACCGACGTGCTGATTTGCTAGCTTCGCAGCTGCGTCTGACTGTTTTAAACAGTTAAGTTCAATTTGAATGAGCACACAAACGTCGCGTTACTGCGAAGTGGTGTGCAACAAATATGACACAAGGCTATACACAAAGTCATGTATTTAGAGCACTTGAACAGGGTGACATTTTTCCACATTGAACGGTAGTGTATTCAAAACTGACAGGGTTGAAAGCGTGTTGAGGTCACGCTGGAACTTTCGCGGTCGTTCGGTTCTGTGCTCGCTCGCCATAACTTGATATCATCCGCGAGGAATAGGAAAAATATGGTAGTTTCCCTAGCCGGATCGTTTACGAAAATCAAGCATAGACGGAGCCCGAGCACCGAGCCATGTGCTACGTTGCACTCCACCTCAATTGCGTCGGACAGGGATGCTCCTACTCGCAATACCAACCAACTTATTTAGGAAATTGCTTATCCAACACAGCATTGGGTCAACAATGCAATGGAGGTGAAGTTTATGGAAAAGAGGTTGGTGATCTAAACGTTCAGACGCAGTTGAGAAATCCAAGTAAGTGACACCAACTCCTGCTCCACCATCAAATATCTCTGTTCAACTGATGCGTGCGAGTAACATATTCGTGGTGCATGTGCTCTCATATCGGGAGCCGCGTTACTCAAGTTTAACCACATGTTTGGTGATTCTCCTCACTTAGCGTAATAGATGCATGACATTGTCCTCGTAGGTACACTAATGCATATTGGTTGTGCAACGGCAAAATATACTCTCAAGCCACCGATACAAAAATATGGTAGGTTAGGATTAAGCTAACATTCGACAGAGTACAAATAAGAGTAAGCGTTTAATGCATGTCGATCTGCGTATCGTACTATTGTTGCTTATAGCAAAGGGCTTTATTACTGACAAAGTATCCAGGACGTGCAATGTTTTTCATCTTACCATGATTATTTGAATTAAGATATAACTGGTAAATCTCAAACAGCGTGGTGGCACTCCATAAGATACCAAAACCACCGTTCGTGGTTTTAACCGTCTTCAGGGATTACTCCGAATAGCCGCAGCCGCTACACAATGTTCACAATCTGTTCAAGCGGTCTTTAGAAGGTACACTTCAGCATAAAGCTGTTGTTTCGCTTGTTTGTTATTCTTCAGAACATATCGATCGTTAGGAGAAGCATCCGTGCATTATCTTTCCGCTGTTGTTTTTCTTTCCGCCGTGGATGTAGTTACTAATACACAAGCAAGTTATAACGTACCAAATGCAATCCTCTCGTGTTTTTTGCGGTACATCTGTCCCTTTGTATATTCCTGGCATACAAACATATTATTTATGGTAGAAGGCTCTTTATGGTAAATGGATATTTTTAAAAGAGCTGCGGACCCTGAATGAGCATGTTTTTCTAAGGCATCTGCATTTGGCTCGGTGGGCACCTTGTATTGAATATTCAGTCACGTCCCTATTGTCGTCTAATTTGCACTGAGTGTAATAGGGTTCCATTTATTCTTTTAAAGCCGGTTCTGATGGATGTTGCATTTTGCTGTATGCGGTTTTGTTCCGTAATTAACCAAAGCTGATACTATGCTTCCGTCCATGAACACTATAGGGATAAATACTTGTATGGACTTTTCAACGTTTGACTTGGTCGTTAAGCTAATTAACTAGCTGCCAAGTTATAAAGCATTATCCTGATAAGTCTGCTTCCATTCTTCCCAATTATTTATGCATATGCGATATTTCGTGGCTGTGGATCACTGCTGGTGTGAATTTTATCCGGCGAACTGGACCTTGTAACAAATTGTTGCAGCATTTTATTATGACAACTGTAGTTAAGTCTCCGCAAACTATGACCTTTGACCCTTGCCTATAAGAGCAGAAAGCAAGTAACGTTTCTCTTTTCTGAAGTGAAGCATTGGTAAATGTAACCTTGGTATCGGTAACACTGTTTGTCGTCTTCAAACGATGCTTAATAGGATGCACCAGAACATATAAGTGCTTGGCGCTTCTGTCGTTCGGTTGGTTAGCATTACACTGTCGAACTGCAGTATCAAAAATGGAATTTATTTTGGTCGAAAATAGTAGTCCCTTATTCTTGCCTTCCTTCCTACAATATCAGGCTAATCACTTGTGTGCATTCGGTCCCTGCAGGTATAATAATCTGGAGTCTCACAGGCTGCTTGGCTTACATAACCTAAATGCCCACTAAGAAAAGCACTTGGGAAAGTAAAATGTTCGTGAATAAACCTTTGCGGCACTCGAAAATTTGTCCACTTTAAAGTCGCGCTACATGGTATGTTCATTTTTGAAAGTATAGCTACAGAGACCTGCTGTGATTACTAACAGACTACCAGGAAACACTAATTCTAGACACTTTCTAGTGTCATCTACAAAGAGAGAATAAAAACAGTCTTGTGGTTTTGGTTTATCAACATTTAATCACCACAAATATAAACTCCCTTATGAATAGCTTTAATAAGGTTTTTGCAACCAAGGTAAAACGTGTGCTGCTAGCAGGTGAATTCATTGTTCACCATTTGGTGATCTGTACAATTGTTATGGAGCAATTCAAAACTGAAAAGCACCAGTTTATTGCACGCATTCTCCGCTGTAGATATATAACATCAACTACTAGCTTTAGTTCGAGAAACAATGTGATTGTGCTTTATTAATTGCTTACGAATGAAGCGCGCATGATAAATAATCCGACGTTGGAAAGTCCTGCAGGGTTCAGTGATAATGTTAACCTACAATATTACTGTGCGTTATGTGCAGTATCCACAGTAACAGAATGAATCGTTTTGTATAATCACATATTAGGGAAACAAATAGAATTCGTTGGGCTGTCGCCTAGATGTTTTCAGATGACTGGCTTACCAATAGTGTTTGGGGGATGTTCGTTGGCGATTACAGTGCTCTGAGCATGACTGCATAATAAAGCAGCCCTCTGCATTCTCCAACTGCTCCGTCATTCATTCGGAAAAGAAGCCGAACCTGCAGGGTGTTAATAGACTCATGGTGCCCTGCATAAATAACAGACCATACTTCTGGTAACTTGCACTACAGCGTAAGTACTCTCGCTTACTGGAGTCTTCAAATTTTCGCTGTTCAAAAACTTCTGTCTATGAAGTATACCAATACACTAGTTCTCACGTTTAGTTTTCACTGAATTGCTTTTGCGCTGCTTTTTCCCTTATTCTGCGACTTATTTTACTATCGCGTTAATTGAAATTGCTAAGTGTTTCCATGCAGCTGATGTGTGATATTCAGGCGGCTGTGTTATAAAATAATTGAAAAGCATTTGTTGGAGGCCTGCTTATTTATAGGGACTTTTCGTGCTGGACGAATTGTCGCTATTCTAACTAAATATTATTTGCTAGCTGACTGCGCCAAATGATAGCTTTAACATATTTTCGCTGCTATGCGAAACAGACGTATTCTCGTTCATCGCCTTTTAAGGAGATACTCAGTACTTTGGCGTGCTTATCATGCAAAGAGGCTGGTTCCACGAGAAAAGTGTTAACGACTTCATATTGTAAGGAAAATTATTTGCCATTGGGTTTAACGCCCATGCATTTACCGAAAGGTAAATGGTGTACTCATTATTTACACTAATCCAACTTCATGTATTGGAAAAAGACAAATATTTCTTGCTTTTTAAAATCTATCAACTCATAATTTCCATGAAGTAAGTCGTGTAATTTGAGTGTCTGCGCTTAATCTTATTAGTTAGCATCGATATCTATCGCAAACCTCACGGAATTGAAGCAAGAAAAACAACCGGTGAATAATTCGCTGCACTGATCCAAGTCTAGATAGAGGAATTGCTCTGCACAAAATATTGGTTAACTTCTGTAATATGGTGCTAAGTATGACCGTTAGCGGATAGACGCAACAGAACGCCCAGGGGTAGTATGGAACCGTTTAATGAAAGGTTCCTACGTTACATTGGCTGGAAATACCGAAAGGAAAATCTGTTGAAATAGACAAGGTAAGATAAGGTCATTATCAGCGAATATTGTGAGCGTCTTTGTTCAAGATCTGCACTAAACTGCATAAGTGTAACCCCTATTTTCCCTGGTAAAGACAGCAGATTGTGGGTTGACAATGTTCAACTGGCTAAGGCGTACGTTTTAAGCGTCTAAATTGGGGCCGTTCCGCATCCTTTTGCTGTTCCTGGTTTCTTGTTCATCGGTAACAGCCAATTTTCATCCCGTTAATGTGTTTCGTTTGAGCGTGGCCGAATATGCTTAAAACTGCGGTACACCACACAGCCATCCGCTAGATGTAGCAGCGATTGTTTACTCGATGTGGACATAATAGTATCAGGTTGTCAGCTTGCTTTTTTGAGGCAGTCTTGTGTATACGGAATTAACATCACGGGCACAGTTTCTCTTGCATCTTGTCACCTCCACACATATCCTCCTGCTTTGTCTCCATTCTCCTTTCAGGGTTCCGAAATGTAGATGCAGTTTCGTTCGTAGTGGCCGGCCGAACAATAATTCCGCGGGGAACTTCCCTGTCTACTCAGTCGGTTCGCTGCTACACGCGAACAGACGATCCAACCTAGTTTGTAGATTTCCATGTGTCTGGCTGAGAAGACTTGGGTTAACAGTCTCTACTGCAGGTTCTACTATTTCATTCGACTCGGGATGGTACAGCGCAGACTTGATGTGTTTTTTTTTCGTTGTTACTCAGGAACTGGTGAACAATATTGTCCCGTTGTCGGTGTACACCGACTTCGCAATACCAAAATGGTGGACATGGAGCACAATTTTGCAACTGTTGCTGCGACAGAAGCATTAAGATTTTTGTGTAACTCTACCCAATTAGAATGGGCATAATTCAAAGTAGACACCTGTTCCATTGATAGGGCTAAACTAGTCCGTGTGCGCAGGCTGCCGGGGCCTCGCTTGTCAACGCCATAGATGTATCGGGGAGTTTTGCAATTTGTATTTCCGATAATCTTCGTAGTTTTTCAGTAGCCGTTCTATATGCTGGTAAGTTTACAACTACCAACAGTAACCACGTGACAGCGTCCTTCTCCTGTTCCCTCAAGGATATGCATCACGCAGCTCTTTCGGCAACAAAGCCGTTGTTCGTCTGGTCAAACTATACGAGAGTCTCAAAATACACAGCTGGCGTATAGACTCAACTCATTACCCGGACTAATGAAGTGGTTCAATTCGTCTGACATACTTTCAGGTCATTCGGCCATCAAGAACTATTTCATCATCGAAAACACAGGATACCGATCCGTCAAACAAACTACCACGTCAACATATTGCATCAGTTTGATGAACGCTACGGGTTCATTGTTTGCTTTGTACTACGCTGCTGCGGAATGCGACTAAGTGCCTGGGCAATGATTGGCTGATAAATTCCTAGCCTTACCTCCCTTAGTTCACTGGCTTTTTCTTTTCGCATTCCTAACCACTAAACGTAGGATGCCTTCGTTATACAGTACCATAATATGTCTGTGCATCTTGTTCCATCTATTAGCTGCGATGCATATTTAAGGTTTTGGCGATGAGGTAAAAAAAACCGCGCCGTTATACCTTCCTACTCAACTTTGAAATGTTCTCCCTGAGATACAAAAATGGGCTATCTGGAACCGCTGCGAGCACGCAGTCTTTGGTATATCATTATGAGGTCTACGCGTGGCATCCACTGAGCAACTAGAGTCTCTGCAGTCGTTCGGATATGGAAGGTGCATTAAGCGCTTGACAATCTGTGTTGTCCGGAGTCTTTTGAGCGTAGTGTGGTCGCGCTTTATCCAGATATGCCAAGCCTGGGTAGTTTTTCGACTTAGGACGTAAGTAGCCATTCAGCACCCGGGAGAAGATGGAGGAACCTACATTGTCGAGTACCCTTTACAAGAGACCAACATACTGGTTTCTTTCTGTTAAATCAAACTCTAACTGTTTGGAACAACAACGAATAGTTAACACGATATGGTAGGATGTTTATTCTCGGAATACACAATCAATTATGCATAAAATGGTTTTCTACAGGTCTGGTTAGATGCGAATTTTAAATTAAACGTTCTTAAACAGACAACCATGGCAGCTGATGCAGACAAGTACGTTATAAATATATAACTTAATATGCGTAAACCATTTCACCAAGTTACAAACATTAAATGGCGGATGGTGTTACAATTTGTTGACATCATGTAATTGATTATATCTACCGATTTCCCCGGGGCAACCTCCATTTAAACTTAGCAGATAATGTTGCTACCTACAAAGTTTCAAGCACTACATACAGTTCCAAACTTATGTGCGAATACTTCAATGCACCACAAGCTAACTGGTTTCTGCTTGGACAGGACTAGACAAAATGGTGTGCTCTATCCACTTCAATGGCTGCATCACATGTGTCAAAGGGCCTGCCGGAAATGCCAATACCCTAGATTCGGTATTCAACATGAGGATCCATTATACGTGTGCACTCCTTGACAGTCCACTACCGGACTACGACAATAACACGGCTTTTATATCGTGAACATTTAAAGAAGTAAGGCACTCCAGTAAAAGGTTGCGACCCACTCAGTACGTTCACTGATTTGACGGTGATGCATTAAAGAACTTATCTGCACTATGAATTGGAAGACAGCATTCTGAACCAGCAACCTGATAACAGCAGCCAGTGAATTTCGCAACAACGTTGCTGCCCGTAATGATGTACCAGCATCTGTGGTAAGGATCCGCACCGATAGCTAATGCGAGAAAAATACGCAAATGAACAAGGCCGGAAGCAAACTGACGAAACGTAGGGCCTCTTATCACGTGATCAACATTTTCGCTACGCAACCACATAAACATTAAGCCAAATTAAGGTATGCTACCTTTTTCCCAGATTATGAATGAAAACACCACGTAATAGATACCTGTGATTCCCTACGTGCATAACAAGGATGTGCGCAATCATCGCTGATGCCAACGCTACTTACTGGATAGGGTAACAAGCGCTTTCGCTTCGTGATCAAAAATGTTAATTTAACAATTCACGAACATAGGTATGAATTGGTATAGCGTCATTATATTTGCTAATTACACTGAACAATCCACCAGGGTTTGGGCACGCGGAGCGATCGTGTATGTGGCGGGAAATCGAAATGGTAGGTAGCTTGGGACCCAGAACAACTATGTTAGGAGTAAGATGCTCTGTGATTCTCGCTGACAGCCTATTCTAAGTACAGCCACTGTACTTGCGGTAGTAATTATTCCAACTACAAAAGTCTAGTTAACACTGTAGTCGGCTAGTTCCCTTAGCATAGGCTTGATTATATTCGTCACCCATTTGAGCAACTTCTGATACGGTGTACCTACCTTTGAAATGTTTGTTGGCAAAATGATGCCTTCCTTGGGGATTTTCGGCAGTCCTTACAATAAGGAAGCCGAGATGCTCGAGTGATCGGTTGTGTCAAAGTTGTTGAGTGATCCCATCCCAAAGTCGTTAGAGTCTTTAGTTCACGTGCGTTTGATCTCATAACCTGTTCGGTTTTATCTCCATCTGTCACATCAATTACAAATAGACTAGTCTGAGCGCAATTTTTGTATTTGCTGGATGTAATGCTGTTTTTACGTTATGAGTCTCAGTATTATACCATTTTCATTGTGTAGCTATTATGCTAAGGACTCACAATGATACTTCGTCACGGTACGCTACTTCTCGGTATCACTAGCGCATGACTGTTATTAAAGGTCTATCATCGTTGTTTAAAAGCATCCGCTTGTCTCCTCATTGGTCTGTGTTCAACTGGGAAAAATTACCTTCAAATGGGCAAACTGAAACTCGACTGCTATTCTACCAAATGGATTTGGTGGAATAGGAAAACTGAACGGTAGAGACAAATTTCAAGTTGGGGGCGACCTACTGGTGAACGGATATCCCGAGCTATTTATAACACAACACACGCAAGCAAAACCTTCAGAGAAACCACCAACTGGCTTGCCTACATGGAGCATTGGCAGTCAATAAATCATAGCATGTAGAGATTAACAGTGTATTGCTCAGAATTTTCAGGGTAAATTATGTTCGATGTGCTCGCCAGCGTTTAGCGTACGGTGCAGCTTTGCCTGATTGATTTTCCCAGCACTTTCTCTAAAGTACCAACGGATCCAGCGACATTCATGCAAATTTATCTGCTTCAATTCCTCAAGTGTGTTTGGCTTTGTTTTGTAAACACGCTGTTTCAATTAACCCCAGAGGAAAACATCCAAGGGGTTCAAAACTGGAGCTCAATCAGGCCACTCTATAGGACCTCCCTGCCCGATAAAACGGCAACGGAATGTCTGCTTTAGAAAATTCCGCAACGTCTGTGCATAATGTGCAAGTGGGCCATCCTGTTGCAACCAAACGATACGTACTAACACAGCGGATTCCAGTTCTGGAATGATACAATTTTTCAGTAATTTCGTACACGAGGATGCCAGAAAGTGTAAGGCATTAATACTGCGAAACAGCCAACCGGTTACTTTGCCGGAAAAGCATAATGGTCCCACGATTATTTGACCGTGTAACACCGCCTATACCATTAGCCTTGTGCCATGTTGGATAGTTGAAGTGGTGCATCGGCGTGGATTACATGTTGCCCAAAACCGTTGCTTCTCCGCACCGTGCAAATGGAAAACAGTTTCATCGAGAAAAAACTGAATCGATGCGTATGGCACTCAAAACATGCGGCAAAGTCATGTCGCTTCTCCGAATCACATCGTTTAAAACCTGCACTTGACGGGCCCTATAGTTCCAGCATTTCCTTTCGTTTACAATCTTGTGGTGGCGTCTCAATGCTCGGCGAGATTACGAATAATCAGATCGCTGCTTCTCAGTAGCATCCTCTCCTACCCTGGATGTTTTCAAAAAACGATTAGATGTTGCCCTCAGCTCCCAACATTTTGTTACCTAAGCTCCTCTGTTGTGGATTACGCCAAGCATGTTTTCAACAGGAATAATGTATCAAATGGACCTAAGTGAGCGACCATATTTTATTTTCTCACTCCTTACCTCAACTATCACAGCGCCTCACTGTCTTTCTGAATGTTTACGCGCGATATTTCTTTTTCCTTTTACACTGATGTTAATTATCAAAGTATTCATCTCGGCAGACGTTCGATAGATGACCCACACATATTTTATTTGCATCATATTCACCGCTACCATCCTACGGGACATGTCAAGCACTTGCTTTTATCTCGTGATAAATCATTGTTCATTGTTCATTGTTCATTGTTCTGGACACCTCACGAATAACCACACCAGCGGTATAGTCATCCGTACTGATACGAGGACGCCCTGCATTTGTGGCGTCGCACACACTCCCAGTCTTCACATATTATCTAACCAGCCTAGAAACATGCCGTGCGTTAATGGGGCGCTCGGCACCGTGAATAGGATAGTACTATCGAGTAGTTTGTTCAGCGTAACACCCACAATCATCATACAGACGGAAGCTAATCACTCGCTGATTAAGAGGCATCTAACGCGATTCGAATGGATGAGGCTAATTTGGTGATGGCGGTATATGCTTGTGATCGAACGCCAGGCCTGTGATCCAAAAAATGGCAACAATTTCACCCCGCCTAGTCAAAGTCTGACTACTCTTTTGGTAAGTATATTTGTCTTTCAATCCTCAATCATATCCCAGTCAGGTTATCGTGTGTATTGGATAATGAGGTCCGCTGAGTCTCCGCGCCAGAGTGGTCTTGAGAAGATGCAGTTTACACTCGAGTCTTTACTTCTCATGGGTCTCGAAAAGTGGCAGGAAGACGTCTATGACACAACTAACGCGCAGTCAGATGGATACTAACGCTCCTACACAGCTTACCCATTGGACGGATTCAGTTTGGAGAGAATACGTCGGGTTTCCTTCAGGTGTTCATTGATGCAACAAAGAGACGCGTATCTGGACCTATATTCTCAGATTGGCTAAATATGGATGACAGTAGTCATGCCAGCGGATGCAGGCAGCGAATAGCAACGTCTCAGTTCTTTGGTCATGAGGACGTCACAGTCATAAAATAAAGAATACCTACATGCCTGGATACCATATATTAAAAACGCTGCACGGGATCGCGTTCTAAGTCTGTTGATGCAAGATGACTCGGACTTTTCGGAAAAGCCATTGAGGGGTTTAATTTCGCAAACTAACATGTTGGTGTCTCGCAGAGAAGGTTCGGGAAGTTCGAACTTTTAACCTTCCTGCAAATGCTCTGTGCATATGTGAGGCCTCATACAGTATATGATTTGCAGTCCTTGCAACTTGGCTCAAACTCGACGTGTTTGAACGCGAGACCTACAGCAAAATGCTGCCAAACATGAAATATGCATATCTCCTGACCTACTAAATGTGACTGTAAGCCCTATACTTTTACAGCGGACGTTTTTGCCATCTACGGTGACACCTCTTTTTGGCGCATCAGATAATGATAAATCATAGGCACCTTTGTCGCCATAATCTGAAACGCGGCTGGATTAGAAGCTTGGAGACCAACAGTAGCAACGTACCAATTAAAACAGTCGGCAGGAATGTCCTCGGCGTTATTTTACATTTCGAATTTGTTGATCGTTGAACAATTCCAATTTTTATAGCTTCCGCTTTTACATAACCTGTTGTTAAAGAAACTGGAAAAAAACAATGCATCATCTTTAGCATGCGATGTGTTCTCCACTCAATGACGGCCCACGAGATGCAAAAAACACTGCGACCACTTCAACCAGGAAAGCAATGAACAATGACTTTGCAAGGGTAAAACAGTAATCAAATTGACAAGTCCCGTAGGATGGTTGGAGTAACCACTAACATTTAAAGGATCGTCAAATAAGTAACTCGTTGTTTAAAGCGTCTACTGATTTAAATGCTCTACTGGATAAACATAGTTTGAAGTGGGAATGGGATGTGCACACACAAAATTGTATAGAGAGCTGTTTTAGTTCCGTAAATGCTAGAGAAAGAGAAGGAAACAACGTGGCTCACTCGTGTGTTGCTTCATGTGACAGATATGTTATACTAATCCTGTGTAGATACATCCATGCTACTCACATGGAAAATTCTGCATATACCTTCATCAACACGTTGCTTAGATGATGATTAAGCTCATGGTTAGGTTTGTATTAATTCGTCATCCAATTGGAAAACACCATATCTGGTAATGCAAGTTGGAACGCGTCCCATCAAGGCGTTTTTTATAGCGGTATTGTAGGGGCAAGTGTAACTTGAGTTTGAAGGACATTCCAGGCACGCACACACAGAGTAAGAAAACGTTTCCTCTACAAGCGAGTCTACTGTAGTGCGTAACCAGTTTGAGATGATGACCTCTCATTCAGGTATTTTTGCTCAGCTGCAACAGATTTCGACATGGGTGAGTTGGGTTCGTCAGCAGTAAGTAAACCACGAGTGGATCTCCTCGCTGACGTCGACATTTAGCATTGTACAAATCTCAGCGACTACAGTCTGTGCTGATAGCAAATATGATGCTATCATTTAACGAGTTTAGTCGCTTTTTGTTTTGGAGCTTCAAGTGCATTAATGTCGCGCTTGCGCCAGTTACACCAGACCTACATCACATATATCACATGTGTCCTCATGTAGGCGTTCAGCATTTGCGGAAAAGTATAATCATAAATGCCAAAAATCCTCCGTAGGAGTCTAAGATGTTGACTGGCTCCATTTTATGTTTTTTCCTGACACAAGCAGTCAAAGTCGTGCTGCAAGATCAGCCCGAGATCCTTTTCTTGGGAAGCAGGTTTGAACTGCTGGTCCCGAAGTCTATATTCATTGATGAGCTTATGGCGTATGCATGCGAGTTTGGACTTCACCACGTTGAACTGGAGCCTGTTACTGGATGACCAGTCATAAGCCCTTTGTGATTACTTATGTGATTACGTGATTACTTGCTACGTTGATGGCATGCCAATTTTTGCGATTACCTACAAATAGCAAGAAATTCGACAGCAGTACACTGCCAAGATAGTTGATGAATACTAGGAATAAACTTGGCCACAGTTCCAACCTTTAGGGCACGGCACGCTGGACGTCCATTTATTTGGAAGTTTAGCAGCGGACTCCCACATTCAGCTGATTTTGGGTGCGAAATTTGCCGATCGGACGGAGCACAGGGTCACTTATTACACAACATCGAAGCTTGTGGAAGAGAATGCGGAGGTTCAACCGATCTAACGCTTTCGAGAATTCCAGGTAGACAAGGTCGACTTTTGCTCAAACATTGGCTGACTCTGTCCAGCTTACTCAAGCTCGCAGCAAGCATGCAATGCAGGATCGATTTCGGGGGAATCCGTTTTGCTGTGACACTAGGATGTTGCTGATATCAGTGTATCCTTTGAGCGCCTCTACAATTATTCATTCCATTACTTTGGACGAAAGTGGGAAAAGTGGGATTAATTGTTGGTTTGAGGGCTCCAAACGATTACGTTTTGTAAATAGGAGTGACTAGTACATGTTTCCACCTTGTTAGAAGCTGCATTTCGTCGGGACAACATTAAAGCACTAAGGTAATGATTCAAAATGTTCAAGGCCAGTGTTTTCCATGTCATAGTTTTGATGTCGTCCACGCTAAGTGAGCTGTGCACGCGCAATGACCTTAGAGTTTTCATCACATTGGATGCTGTGAAAGGTCGTGGTTAACTCCTAGTGGTGAGGAAAAGTGTGTCAAAAGCGAAGGAAATTATAATTTACTCCGGAATGTATAAATAAAATATTGGCGAGGCAACTTGGTCGCAGATTGTGCGGTTTGCACATCACCAATAATTGTACCTCACCGCACACTGCGAAGCATGTTGAAGGGTCTATAAAGCAGCAAAGGAGTTGTACTGAATTTTGCTGCGTTGGTGTTAGACCTTGCCTTCGTGGATCAAATGTCGCAGTGGTTTCGTAGAGTTGGGAAAGCACCCCAGGTTAGGTTACCTGGACGGAATTTGTTTACATCACCATCATCAGTATAGACTTTTGCACCAGATCATTAGGCTCCGCAAAAGTGCTTGACACAGCGGTTAGAAGTAGATTTTCGGCTTTTGAAGCATACTCCATGTGTCTTGGATTGCGACACGCAATCTCAATAGTGTCGTCGGTTGACTTAGAAGTCATTTAATGCCAATACGTTCACTAGATCTTCGCTGAAGTGGAGGGTTTCGGTGTGACACCCTTCCATCCCCGCTCTCCACATTCGACGGTTTATTATTTGTTTGAACTCATCAGTTAGAGATATTAGAACTGCGAGTGGAACTGGATGCATAAATCTTGGAGGCTATCGCCATGATCACTATGCTATTGAGCCGCGCTAGCAGTGATTGACACAGCGGCTAGAAGCAGAATTGCTGGTATTTTGCACCTGCAGTATGTCTTGAATTACGTAAGGCAATCGTAATAGTTGTCTTGGTTGAAGTTGTCGTCAGTTACTGGCAATATGTTCACTGACGCCGTCACCGAAATGGAGGGTTTCGGTATGGCCTTCTCCTATACTTGCATTTCAAGCCCGACGTATTCGTCTTTGTTTAGATTCCTCAGATAGAGATAGCCGAGATGGGATTGGAACTGGACGCATATTGCCTGGAGGCTATCCGCTTGATCACTAGGCCATTGAGGTCCGCAAACAGTGTTTAGCACAGCGACTAGAAGTAGCATTTCTGGTTTAGTATCACAAAAACCTTGTCTTGGATTGCGAATGCAATTTCAATTGTGTCCTCGTTTAACTTTGAAGTTAGCCTGTACCAATACGGACGCTGGAGTTGTTTTTGATATGCAGGCCTTCTGTGTACTATACTTGTTTTAATGCACAAGTTTACTAGTTGTGGGTATCCCTCAGCTACTATGCGCAATACATAAAATGAACAAGAAATAGGTCAACACTTACCAGCCAGCTGACCTATCGCTAACGAATGGGCATCGTTCTGATAAGCTAGCAGCTAGCTACAATGCAGAGAAAAATTTACAGTGCAAATTAATATAAGGCTAGTTATTGAGATCGTGGTTGGAGGAAAAGGCTAAGAGGTATGGGGTGGGACTAAGAAACTCGCAGCACGAACGACAATGAGGTCGGCTCCCAGCCATATCAGAAGTGCGTCAAGGCAAATATATGCATCATCATTCGGACCCTAATCGGGGAGTTGGATAGCTCCAACAGATGCCAGATTAAGGTATGGGCCTTCATTTCTCCTTACCAAGTCTTCGCCTGGCCACCTCTCCTCTTCCACCACCCACCCCCTGGCAAGCAAACAACGCACTTCGCAGGAGTCAACAGGCTGGCATGCGTAACACGTAGCCGAAACATCGGTGCCGAGCGGTTCATTTCATTTTTCTGTGTTGTAAACAAGGGGTCAAACATGATCTTTGTTTAATCGGTGTTCAATCAAATGTGAGTTAAATTGCGAAGGCCCCGTTGGTCGAAAGTCACTAGCCACTTTATATCCGTTGATCTAACGGGCCAGGTTTCACAACCGTGCAGTAAAGTCTCACGTTCTATTGCTTTTTCCACGCTAAACTTTATCGCCAGTGTGATGTCACTCCATCGTAATAAGTGGCGAAGGATAGAAAAAGTGCCTCGAGCTTATGTTTTACAACTCTTGACATCAGCTACAATTTCATGGGCGCTGATAAAACTTCCCAGGTATTTGAATTATCGAACGAATTCCAGCTGATCCACAACAAGGTTAAGCGTAGGAGGCGGTCCAGGCCAATGTTGAAAGAATGCTTTGCATTGCGAATGTGCGAAGCAAAGTCTGAAATCACTGACAGCCAGTGCCGGTATGTCCAGTGCCGCTTGGCGCTTTTGTGAGCTGTCACAGATTAGGGCAATGTCGTCAGCATAATCCATCAAGAAGTCGTTCTCCTGGGAGCAGATCCACACCTTGTAAGTCGGGTCCTGTGAACGCAAATTTCTATGACTTCATGAATAGCAAATTTTAGGAGGAAATGTGACAGCGGGCACCCTTGTCTCACACCACAGGAGAATATATTGGGCGACGACAGCTTGCCGTATTCCCTCACTCTGCCTGAGCTGCACGTGTATAATGCTCTGGCAATATGTATATATTTCTCAGGTACACAAATCCTAATAAGGCGGTCCAAAAGTACACGTCTAACCACCGAATTGAATAAACCTTTGGTATCAAGGAACACGACAACTGTGGGCCGCTAAAATATATGAGAGTGCTCCAAAAGTTGACGCAAATTGAAGATGTGGTCAATGCAGCCACGACCTTGACGCAACCCGGATTGTTCTTGACAAATGTAGCTCTTACAAGTGCCAGTCAATCAGTGAAGAAAGACTGACACAAACAATTTAAAGGCGATGTACATTAGACTGCTTCCTCTATGGCAGTTGAATGCCGATCGTGAGCCTGCCTTAAAAATTGGGTCTATGAATGAGCGGCTTCAGTCTGCTGTGACAGTTTCCTGCTACCATCGTTTCACTAGTTATTGGTATAACTCCTCAAAGAGAGCAGGTCTCCCGAATGCAAAGGGCGACGGTCCCGCGACTTTATTTAACATCAACAATCCGATCTCACTTGCGACTTCTGAGGGTAAGGGTGGATCCAATTTGAGGGCACACGGAGCGGGGCCATCAGTGGCCGGGGAAGAATCAAACAATTCCGTACCTAAGAAATGCCTTTTAAACTGCCCATCCCTATGCTCTAATCCTTTCGCCAAGTTGCGGATAGGCGGTCCACTCTCTTTATGTATGGTTTCACGAACACCAGATCTCCTGCTGCCCGTTTCCCGTATCCGCTTGAATAACTTACGATGCTTACTAATGGCAGCGGCTATTTCCATCTCTAAAGCACGAGGAGGACACCGGGATTCGCGGTCTCTCTTCAGACCAGCACGGAGTTTTGCCCGGAGCTTTTGCGAGGTTCCTTGTGCTCGTTTCCAGCCGGAATAAGCCAGCGAGCATCGATAAGCTATAAAGACTTTGAAGAGACCTAATGACCTTGTTGGCGGTTAGACTTAACACATGAGGCATTTTGTGCTGCAAGTATGGTCTGGTGAATATGAAATCAGTGAGCTTCAATTGCATGCATTAAGTGCTTGCTCAACACTCATGAGAGCGTATTTTTGTAGGCTTTAGAGAATAGCTGGCATCGCCAGTTTACTGGTGTCAATGCAGTCACGAATTCGTCTTGAATGTCCGCCAAAACATCCGCAGGTCAGCACCCGCTGGTCAGGTTCGAGGATGGTAGGCGCCAAGTTACCTCTGGCTGGTGCTGTGTCGGAAATATGTGCTAGAAAGAAAGTAGCAAGCACATTGACACAAAGGTAGCAACTGCTCACCGTTATCATTTCGTGAGCCTACACCATATTGGCTGCCCAGACGCAGTTAATCAGTGGATAATTTTCCAACTTGAGCGTTCAGATCTTTAGCTAGCAATACTGCGTTCGAGATTCTTCTGTGGCAAAACAACTCAAACATTTGGCAATAGAAACCGTATTTTACAGAATCATCGCTAGACTTGGTGGGTAAATAGGCAGCGATGCCGAATAAACAACTGCTAGTCCCGTGCGACTTCAAAGCTTTGAAGAAGCCAGCCAATAGGATCGCACACAACCGACTACTGATTGGAATCTAATCAAGCGGAGCAACTTCAGCTGGGGAACCAGGTTAATACCAACAATGACTTGGCCGGTGCTCGAAGCGACATCGTCACTGGATAGGCACAATGAGGAAGTGATGCTGTTGTCATCTGAAGGGGGTGGCAAAGTGAGTACTGACCCCAACCCTTCAGGCGGATCTCAGATTAGCAGCATATATGGACCGAGAAGGTCCCTATGTTCGGGCAAGTGCCGCCTGTTGATTACTCTAAAGCAGTGTGCGTACATTGTGGCACGCTATCTTGTAGGATAATCGAGGGCCCTAAATATAGCCGATGAACTTGGTTTGACCGCTTGCTCGGAAATGGGCTTGTCTAGAGGGCAGTAATGACGCTCCGCGTTTACATGTGGGTTGAATCTAAAACCTTAAAGACTTTCAAATCAATGTGGGAAGGGGCAGGAATTGAGGGGTTTAATAAAACGGGGATAAAAGTAAAAGCGGAAGGGACGGTAAAATGGAAAACGCGTAATAATGGAAATAAGAAGATGGTTAGGCTTTAACAGTAGCACCAAACGCGTATTTACCCTGCTCGATACAGAAAATAAGGTACCGTTTATTTTCCTCTGCAGGGCCCACGGCATCAATAAATTATTTGAAGGAAGTTTTATAGTAACCCATGATCAGGATACTATCAGCTTGCCAAGGTCTAGACATGAGAACCATTAGGGTTCTTAAACAAAGCCTTTGGTACCAAAACCTGACTGCAATGCAGCGGGTTTGGTGTTGGGCTACAATGAGTCCGTTATAAGGACTAAGGAGTAACTCTTATAAAAAGCCCCAACCTGGAGGTACAGAAGACTGCGTTTGTTTGGCCCCTAACCATTGACCAATCTGGTATGAGTGGCTGTAAAGTGCAACAAAGCCCCAACCATCAGAGCTCAAGGGATCCGTTAAGCACGCAAATTAACGCACCACGTTAATATCCAGTCTCATTGCGCAGGGTGTTTACGTGTGGCTGACTCCGATCCCTGTAAGCAATGACCGACGGTTTCGTCTTTGTTTACACTCATCAGGTAGTGATGGCAGAGCAGCATGTGAAACTCGGCGCATAATTATTGGTGGGTATTTCCATGATCGCTAGGACGTTGAGCTACTTGAGCAGTGCTTGACACAATGGTCATTAATAGATTCCTGGGATTTGGAACCTGCGCTGTGTGTGTGCATTGCGACAAGCAATCTCAGTCGTTGCGTCTGATGTATTTAAAGTCAGCCCCTGCCAATACGTTTACAAGGATAAGCACAGTAGTACAAGGTTTCCGAGTGGCTCTCACCAATCCCTGCTCTTCATCACCGGCGGTTTCAATTTTGTTTAGACTCATAAGCTAGACAATCAAAGGGAGTGGAACTCAGCACATAATGTTTTGCGGCTATCGGCATGATTACTAGGTTATTAAGCTCCGAGAGCCGTGCTTAGCACAATAGTTGAAAGTATGGTTTCGGGTTTTCAGCGCCATTACTTTGACTAGCTTTGGGACACGCAATCACCATCGTAGCCACGTTGACTTTAAACTCAGCCACCCCCAATAATTCACTGGGACCGCCATGAATATGGAGGGCTTCGGTGTGGCTCTCTAATCCCTGCGCTCCACGATCGACGGTTTGGTCTTTGTGCGGACCCAGCAGCTATAGATAGCGTAGCTGAGATTAACACTAAGCACATATTATTGGGCAGATATCGCAATGATCACTAGGCCAATGAGCTCAACGCGCAGTGCTTGACGCAGCGGTTAAAAGTAAACTTCCGGTATTTGAAACAATCGCAGTATGCCTACAATTGCAATACGCAATCTTAATCGTGGCGTCAGTTGAGTTTGAAGTCAGCGACTGCCAATACGTTCACACTGACCGTCACGGAGGTGAAAGTGTTTCGGTATAGCTCTGTCATCCCTGCAATTTATGATGGAGGAATCCGTATTTCAAGTGGAAAAATATCCCAGGCTTGGACATCAGAACGACAAGTTAGCGAACAAGCTCGTTTTCGGTGGCTCTCGTCAGGCTAAAACACCACAACTGATAGGAATAAGGTTAACCTAAAACCGCAGATAATGGTAGAGTTCAAACTTCAAGGTCATTGGAAAACATATCAGAAGTGATCGACGGACAATCGGCGGCGTGTTCCTCAACCAGTCGTTGTGATAGAGGGCCAGGGCAAAAACAGCAGCAGCTGAGGCAATCGCTATCCGCCACCAGAACCCAGACTTATGTGCTCAAAAACGATTCGTTCAGATTCTGTTGAGATAGCCATTCTTGGAGGGAGACAAAGCGCATAGTATTGAGCGTCTATCGGCATGAATACTAGGCCATTGAGCTCCGTGAGCAGTGTTTGGCACTGCGGTTAGAAGTAGTTTTTGGGATTTGAAGCACCAACCGTCTATGTTGGATTGCGACACACAATCTCAAGCTTGGCCTAGGTTAAATATGAATTTAGCCTCTGACAATGCCTTCAATGGGTCCGTCCTGAAGCGGAGCGTTTCGTTATGACTCTCTCTAATCCATGCCCTTCATGATCGACCGACTTGTCTTTGTTTAATCTCAACATATATAGATAACTGAGGCTAATTTGGAACTCGGCGATAATTCGTGACGGCTTTTGCCATGATCAATAAAACATTGAGCTTAGCGCGCAGCGCTTGACGCAGCGGTGAGAAGTATATCGTTGCTACTTATGAACCGCAATTCCGCATTAGAGTAGGACAATCTTTCTCAAACGTGTCGTCGTTTGACTTTGAATGCAGCCTCCGCCAATATGGTCACTGAAACGGAGTGTTATGGTATAGCTCTCTACTATCCCTGCACTAAACGACCGCGGTTTCGTCTTAGTTTTGATTCATTAAGTGGAAATAGCCAGGCATAGAGGAAAACTCGAAGCATAGTGTTTGGCTGCTACCGTAATGATAACGAGGTCAATTAGCTCCCGGAGCAGTGCTTGACACAGCAATTAGGATAATATTTTCGGAATTTGGAGCACCCGCCGTTTATATTCTTTTGCGAAACGCCATCTCAATTTTGGCTTCGGTTGAATTTAAAGTCAGGCTCTGCCAAAACTCTCAGTGGGATCGTCACCGAAGTGGTGGGTTTCGGTGTCACTCGCTCCCATCCCTGCACTCCACGACCGATGGTTTCGTCATTGTTTAGACTCATCAGGTAGAGATAACCGAGCTTGGATTGGAACTCGGCGCGTAGTGCATGTCGGCTATCACTATGATAACTAGGCGTTTGAGATCAGCGGGCAGTGCTAGACATTGCAGTTACAAGAGGATTGTTGGGTTTTGTAACATCCGCGTTATGTCTTGGATTGCGGCAATCATTCTCGAGCTTCGCGTCGATTGACTATGAAACCAGCCTCTACCAATACGTTCCCTGCGAACGTCATCTAATTGGAGGGTTTCAGTGAGGCGCTATCCCATTCCTGCAATCCACGACGGTCGGCATCACTTTGTTTAGACTTATCAAGTACATTTAGCCGAAGTGGGAGTGAAACTCGGTGCATTTGTTTGGCGGCTATCATCCTGATCACTAAGAAATTGAGCTCCGTAAACAGTGCTTGACACAGCGGTTAGAAGTAGATTTTCGTGTTTTGGAGCACCCGCCGTGTGTCTTGGATTGCAACACACAATCTTAAACATGGTGACAGTTGACTTTGAAATCAGCCTGCTCCAATACGGTCACTGGGATCGTCACCCAAGTGGAGGGTTTCGGTGTGGCTGTCGCCCATCCCTGCACTCTACGACCCGACGGATTCGTTTTTGTTTAGACTCATCAGGCAATGATCTATAGGCCAACGATCTGCACGAGCAATGATTGACACAGCGGTTAGAATAGGATTTTCGGGTCTTCGTACATAATAATTTTGTCTTGGACTGTGAGACAAATCGAAATGGTGACCTCGGATAACTATGAGTTCAGCCACTGGCCATACGTTCACTGGGACTGTCACAGATATGGATTGCTTTGTTTGGCTGTGTCCAAGCCCTGAAGTCCACGAACGAAGGTTAAGTATTTTTTAAGACTCATCAGTTTTAGATAGCCGAGCTACGAGTGGACTTTAGCGCATATTACTTTGCGGTTACCGCCATGGTCATTTTGCCGTTAAGTAAATCAAGCAGGGCATGATGCCGCCGTCAATAAAGCATTTTTCTGGAATATGAGCACTGGAATTTGACAATAAACCCAACACTCACTATCTAGCTTGGCTTTGGTTTAATTTGAAGTCAACTTCTGAGAATAAGGGCACGGAGACCGTCATCAAAGTGGAGGAATTCTTAGTGGCTATCTACGGTCCCTGCACACCACTACTGACCGTTTCGTCTTTATGTATACTCAGCAGGTAGAAATAACCGAGCAGTGAGTAGAAATCGGTGCTTATTGCTTGGCAGCCATCGCCAGGATAACTAAGCTATTGAACTCCGCTAGCAATGCTTGTCACAGCGGTTAGAAGTAGATTTCTGGTTTTGGTACCCACCTCATGTGTCTTGTGTCGCGACATGCAACCTCAAACGTGGCCGCGCTTAAGCTTGAAGGCAGCCTGTGCAAATCATTTCACTAGTACCTTGAAGGATTTGGCGGAATTCGGTATGGCGTTCTAACAGTCCTGCGCTCTACGACCGACGGTTTCGTCTTTTTTAGTCCAGTAGCTATAGATATTTGAACCTGCTTTGGAACACATTGTATAATGCCTGGCGGCTATCACAATTAACATTAGGCCATGGAGCTCAACAAGAAGTGCTTGACACAGCGGTTAGAAGTATATTTCTTGTAGTTGGAGCTCCCACTGTTTGTCTTGGATTGCGACACGCAATCTTATTTGTGGCCTTAGTTGACTTTAAATTCAGCCTCTGCCAATAAGGTCTCTGGGACCGTCACCGTAGTGGAGGGTTTCGATAAGGCTCTCTCCCATCCCTGCGGTTTTATGGTTAAAGTCTTATTTCATTCAACATAGGAACATTTTCGTTTTAACAAAGTGTAGCTAGCTACTAGCTTGCTTATCCAGCTGTGCAACTCTGAAACACTGATATCTTATTACGTTGCCCGTTTTTGCGCAACCTTACGACACTCTTAAGCAGTCCGTAATTTGCAGAAGCACACCGTCCCAGCGGACCCGTATAAGCAGCTATGCTAAGGTCTGCAATTAAGTGACAAGAAAACCACAATTCTACTCAGATGGATGCGCGAAATTCTCGGTACATCATACATGGTGGCTCTCTATTGCGCAGACGCTGGTTATAGTGTTTAAAAGAAAGAGCCCAAGATATACTTACCGCGATTTAACTTCAATGGCCAGGTGACGCACCTCAGATAACTGACGCAGTAGTTGATAGTTTTCGTTCTCAGCTAAAATGTACCAAAGCCCCGTTAGCACGGTTATGTTATGCTCGTAATAACGTTCCTGTTCCTTGTTGGTCACACCCAACCAGTCTGTCCACAATTCACAGGAATGCACGACTAGGTTAGCGTCTTGACTTTAGCAAAAGATCTAACAATAACGAACGCCGCTCAAGCCCATGGTCCACCCAATGGCGGTTGCCTTCTTTATGTCAAGTACTGCAAACTTGGAACGGCTTTCCTGATCAATATCGGGGCTGTAGTTAACGTGGTTGCCTTTGCAATCAGGGAGACGACGCAGACGGCCACTTTCAGTTTGCTTGCCACCAACGGTACACTAATCCGTACTTATGGCCAGCGCTCTTTAACCCTCAAGTTAAGTCTCCGTAGAACATTGCACTGGAGGTTGTTTATTGCTGCTGCCCAGTTTGCCATCATCGGCATAGATTTTCCCAGATATTTTGACCTATTTGTAGAAAGCGAAACAAATGTGGATTGTTGACCATACAATTGCGCTCCGCTTCTCTGGCGCCAACGCTAGCATTGCAATTATCACGTCAGACTACTTTTGACCACAGACTACAACCGACTATATCCAACTATTCTCTCGGTACCCCAAGCCGCTTCAGCTAATGAACCAAGCTCTTCCCGTGACATCTCAGTTCACTTAACATAGCCGTACGAAATGCCCACTAGTCTCATACCGCTCGCGCTGACATTCGCCGGAGCAACTGAAGCTAGCTAGGAAGAAGTTTGAGTACATGCTCGAACTTGGAATGATCCGCCCTTCGTATAGCACTCGGTCCTCTTCAATCCAGTTTGTCCCGAAGAAATCTCGTGACTGGCGACTTTGTGGTGACTACTGGCCCTAAATAACGTTACAATTCCCTACAGATACCCCATCCCACATCTGTACGACCTCATTGTATGCCTCCTAGATAAGACCTTCTTCATCAAGATAGATCTTTTTCGTGCCTATCACTAAATACCGGCGTTGGAAAAGATATACGTAAAACAGCTATCATTACCCACTTCGGCTTGTTCGAATTGTTGATAATGCATTTCGCATTTGTAATGTCAAACAAATATTTCAGCGCTTCATCCACGATGTCGCTCTTGGACTGGATTTTGGTTATCTCTATCTCAAATACCTTCCGTTTGCCGGTTCGTCCGACCAAGAGATCCCAACTCATCGTTAGTCTCAATACCAGCAGTGGATCCAACATGGAGTCAACGTCATTCTGACTAAGTGTGAACACGGCAACTCCGCGGCAGAATTCCTAGGCCACCTCGTCTTCTTATCCGGTACTGAGGTCCTTGTGGGCATTGTCTAATCCACTAAAAACTACCAAACTTTGATCACCTTAAAGCACCTACGTCAAAGGTGTGGTCTAGTCAACTACTACCAATGTTTCACCATCCGCTGCGCTTGACTCGGACGGCTTCTGAGTGACCTCCTCAGAGGAAACGAACATAAGTTTAGTTTCTTCGACGCAGCACACAAGTCCATCACCGTGCTCAAGGAAGCTATCTCCAACAGAGTTCTCCTTGCTCACTCCAAACCCACTGCTCCCATTTCTCTGATAACTTACGCTTCAGACCTTACGGAAATAGCTGTTTTCTAACAACGTGTTGGTAGGCAGTAGCAACCTCTTGGTTTATTCCCCAAACGTCTACAAACAGCGGAATATTGCTACTACACGTTTGGTAGAGAACTGTGCCATCAAGTTGACTATTTATCACTTCCGACACATATTAGATGCTCTGACTTTCACGGTACACACCAATCAAAAGCCTCTCATTTTTGCCTTTATCTTCTCATCTTACAATACTAACCACGGTAAACCAGACACCTAGACTTGTCACGTTATTCACTGCTGACATGTAGCACATCTGAAGTCTCTCTCGCGTCAACCTCACTTTTCACTCTTGGGCTACTTTCGACCTTGCCGCCATTGCAACGGCTCAGGCTTAAGACGAATACATCGAACGCACTCAGCAGTGTACTTCATTGCATCTTTAGCCAGTTCCTCTCCAAACCACGGACAGAACTATCCTTGGGGACTTTTCTACCAGTTGTCCGGAACCCGTATATCCTGCACCCTTCAGAAGCAAAACCTTTGACGCTTTTCACTCATTATCTCACTCTGGTATCCGCGCATCTTTAAAATTGGTCACCAAACGTTTTGTTTGTTAAAAAGTAAACAACGTTTACGTAACTGGACTCGAACTTCTTTCAACTACCAGAACTTCAAGGTACACTGACAAACCCACCGTCCTCTAGGCTCTTTGGCTTATCCGTGTTCGCAGTTTTCACACGAAATCTTAACTTTTTTAAGACACTTACGTACCTTTCGCGGATTCGTTTATCTACTGACACGTACTGACTGGCACATTCACCATCATAACGAAGCTAGCAACGACTTCCGAATAATCAAATATCGTGCGTTCTGCAAATACTTAGGTGGCCGTCGTATTTACAAGATGGCATATCAGCCGGTAGATAATTGCCTAACGGAACGCTTTCACCGAAATATTAAGGGACCTCAAAGTGCCACCATTGGTATTCACCTGACTCGTCTCATAGTAAACGTGCTCTCATCTATCCCTGGGTTTCACGTCTTCCGCTTTATCCAACGCAGTCATCATCAATCATGCAACTCGGATTAACACTCCGTGTTTAGTGGTCATATTTTTACGGAATTATTTGGTACGCAAAGTGATCTGTTCTACCCAAGTTGTTTTAGCGCGCTTCGTGCTTCTATCCGGACGCGCCACTCTGTTTTTTTAAACGGTTTTCACGGTTGTGACTCTGTGATTGCTCAATGATTTTCCGCGCTATCTGGAGGTACTCGAATTAAATCCGTAAGATCACATCTGACAAAGTTAAGATTACATATGTGGTTCCAATTGCATCTGCCCATCGCTGGCAATTTTCACTGTCATCCACCCACTACAATCGAATTCCAACTGCTTTGTTCTACAGGAATGAGTGTGGATCAATAAGCTAGCCGAACTCCGTGTACGTGTCTCCTCATTGTGACACACTTACCTACGGTATCTGATATCCAGAGTACGACTGGGACAAGGAACGGGAGCGTCATTCGCCCAGTATCTCACCTAAAGCGAGGAGGGCAGAGTGGTTTTGCAACAACGGACCACAATTTAATTAAGTACACTTAATAGCGAATGTGGCAAGCATAGAGGTGCACGCCTAGTTAGAATAGGCGTTTTTTGTGAATTTTGCGGACTTCCGTTCAACCCCTTTTGTGCTGGATTGTCTCAACCACAATACAGTAGACAAATCAAACTGACTGATTTGCTCTGGTTTTGCCAAACATGCAGAGCAATCCCAATAGTCAAATATATACTATCACTTGTGAAATAATGTGAAAAACTGACTGAAACACTCTAGGAGATGTTGAGCGTCATGGCTTTGCCATTAGAATCTAACAACACCGACTATCTCCTACGGCAAACCCTTCAGAGCCTTGTCCCTAAGTCGATCTCTAAATTCAGACGTGCTACCGCCCAATGACAATTGTGCCATTTATTTTGACAATTACTAAGCATTTAAGTAAGCAAGCCATAACAACCCTAGTTCACGAGTTGGTCAAAACACTGACACTGACAGTCTAGAGCCGGGTAACACGCATTGATCGCCTCCTTACAATCGCCTAAAGCGACAACCGTACGTCCATTTTCTGGGACAAGAGCGAGCGCTGCGACGTCGTTTTCACAGCATTTTTAGTGCCCGTAAAACAATCCAATTTACCACCCACAATACTCAAACCGACATTCTTTAAGCCTAGTCCCTGTGCGTTAATTGTTGTAGGCCCAAACGTTCCTGAGTCAAGATTTGACACAATAAAGGGCAAGTTGGTGGATGATCACAACCAGTCGAATTGCATCTGCGATGTGATTGGTATTTAGGTTGAGCCAGCTGGGCTACGACACGTAGAGCATCACCAAATTCAGTTCACTGCTGCGAAGCCTGATTTTTTCGATTAACCTTGAACTCAACTGAGGAGACAACGATAGCCCTACCCTCACCAATTCATCTTCGTAACTCATCCAGCGGAGTATGCATCCTACCATATATTCCTTGGGAATGACAGGCAAAGGAATAGGAATCCATTCGGGGTCTTCTACGAACGAAAGCAAGAAAATCTTATTTCTTCTTGTTGTTTCTGTACTAATGGTCTCTGCTGAGCAGGAAGTGCAAAATCAAATTGACAGCAGTGTTGCTATTTCCGGGAAGCACTCACTATGCACCACTTTATTGCTAAATCACCTACGCGAATTCTTTCCTCTCCAAAGTACAGAGGCTTCAGTTCAAATTATTAGAAGCGTTGCTACACTCCGGTGGAATGACAAATTTCCTGTTGGATAGTGATTGAAGCTTCACTCCAGGTTGCCTACCGAGGTTAGGCTAAAGATGGCAGGCGAATGACTACTTATTCTCAGCACTTCATTGAAACATGCAGCGTCAACTAAATATTTACCTTCACAGTCCTGAAGTGTTTCATAAATTATTGCATTAACGACATTTGACTGGACAGGGAAACACACGAGAAAACATCTTGATCTGGGATGCTCCATGCAACCAAGCAGTTTGCCTAAAATGCAACAAAAAGGAACCATTCAAAGTACAATTATTGGTCTACTGACGAACAGTCGGCTTGAAAATAAGCACTAATTTGTTGTCCACCCAGAAACTTTTAACATCAAAAGCAATATCATGTTTATGTACTAACGCCCAAGGTCTTCTTACTAATCATGTCGAGCGTGGAGAACGCCAGGCGTTACAACCGCGGGCTCTCATTTGGATTACGGTGCACAGGATAACTCTTGATATAGCAGATTCTGAAGTTCATTTACCTGTTATGTCACTGCTATGGAATGACAAAGTTGGAAAGCTAGTGGCGTAGTTCGGTAATATAAGGCTTAGCTCCGATGAGAACTTATTGATCACCCAGAGAATTGCGCCCCAGATTCCTATTGGTGCCATTTATGTTTGTTGAACAAAGCAACATGCCTCATATATGTGATTTCCCGTCCACCAAACTCTACTCTCAAAATGGGCAGCAAACTAAACCAGGGTGTTCAGGTTGCTTTGAGCAAGACATCCAGTCACATTATTGTCGCAGGCGACTTAATTGTGCACGACTTGGATAAAACGGCGACCGATGGCACTCAGTTAAAAACCTGTTCACAATAGGTAATTTCCAGCTAATCTCTCTATACAATCACGTGACCACCTGACCCGATTTCGGACTGCCAACAAGCTGTCGATACTTGATCTTGCGCTTAACAACGACAATTTCCAGGTGGACGCAACAATTACAAACATACCACTTGGTCAAATTAACCATCTCTTCTTCTGTTAAACTCTGTATGTAATGTGCAATATCCTGAGGAAGAGGATAATAAGGTGTATACGGTCACAGACTACAACGTGTTATCCACGCTTAATAAGAAGTTACCTTGGACGTTTTTAATTGAACACCAGTGAAAATCGTTTAGGATACTTTCACAAGAAGATTTAACACACTGTAAGCGCACCCGTTTTATCATAAATCCTTCCATCTTCAAAGGAGCAAGACGTCATTTCTGAGCAGCAGAACACGTTAATGCATGTCCTTTAAGTATTTACCTTCGAGAGCTCACAAGTCATCCCCGAATTATGAAACTTGAATTGCACATGTGGCACAGCGCAACTACTATTTGAGCTTGATCAGCGAGAATAAGTTGAGGTATCAACAACAGTTAATGAAGTGATTCGGCACGAACCGTAAATTCTGATACAGGCATGCTTTTGGTCTTTGTAAATTGCAACGCGGAATTTCAGCACTGGTCACAACTGTGGAATGCACGCGATCGGCAACGGAAGTAGTCGATGTCCTACGGTTCCCGTACTAAAATAATTTCCAGACAGCAACGCGTCCTAAGATTAGCTCTGTTAGCTTTATCCAATATCGCTTTTACCGCCGAAATTGTGTCCAAGAAACTGTTGTTCTTGCGTATCCGTTGCTCTCTTGATGTTAATAACATTTGAGTGAAGGCTTTACTGGCATCATTTAGTGATGTGGCAGAATCTCGGCTATATTCTATCAGAGATGTGCGGAGGATATTCGAATTCTGACCATATGGAAGCAAGGGCTCATCACTTCTATTATTAAGGACGGTAGTAGCACTGGTAGAAATTAGTACCGTCCTATAACATTAGAAACTGTAATTGCACATTTTAGAGTCTATCTTCGCTGATGCACTCATGCAGTATCTGGAAGCTACATGATAATGGGACCAGAGCAAACAACTTCTCAAAATGACGCTCAAGAAGTACGAGCCAGCTAGTTGCCCGAAATAGCTAGACTGAAGCAGTTGATGGTAGAGCAGGTGTCGATATCATTTATCTGGACTTCTCCAAAGTTTTTGATCGCATAAACATTCGAACTCCCCTCCATAAACTTTAGCTCCATGGCTTTGGTGACCAACTGTTGTGTTGGGTAGGCAATTTCCTACACGAACTCTAGTTTGGATTGAGAGTACGAAAATTCCTGTCCGATGCAGTTATAGCGGAGTCTGGCGTTACACAATGCTCGGTACCCATTCCCCGGTAAATTTTGACTTTCATAAACTATCTGGCGAGGGAAATTACTTCCGATTTCCTATTCGTTGTAGATGGTAGAAAGTTATGGCGAGTGAACCGAGAACCGTACAATCAGGAAGATGTCCAGCTTGACCATAACACGATTTCAAACTGCTCAGTTCGGAATACACTAACGTTCAATGTGGAGAAATGTCACGCTGTTCAAGTGCGCCATTTGCATGACTACGTGTATAGGCTTGGGTTTAATGTATTGCAACTAACTTCCCAAGAACTCAAAGTTGGTGTGTTCATTTCGAGTAATCGTAACTGTCCAAAGAAGTCAGTAGAAGCTGCGGAGAGAGCCAACCAGCACGTCGGCTGGCTGTTGAATGAAATCGTAAGATTCGACCCATATATCTTCCTCATGATGCACAATTCTTACGCGATCTAATGTTGAATTCAAGCCTGGCAACCATGGTTTAACTTCACGATACGTGGGTCGCACGACGAGAGAATATACACCTTCCTGTCGCTTAGATAGGTGAAATCAAACCATTAATATATGGAAACCGGTTTCACCTAACTTGTGTGCATGAATAGCACACCAAAAATTATGTTGGCATCCCGCACTATCATGAGAGGGATTATTTGTTCAGTAATATTCTTGGTATTTCAACGCTTTGTCTTTAACTTATTCACTATATACTCTCTTTTGTCTTTTGCTCTCATTAATGGGCATGACGAGGCCGTTTTCCTTAGGTGGTAGTACGAAGCTTCCAATCAGAATATTTACCCACGACAGGGGAATTGCCAAATATCCCTTGGTAAATATAACGGATGCTGACCAAAAAGATGTTCACTATGAACTGTTGTTTCCACACTTACGAACAATGAACAATGAATTTATACGGTTTAAGAAGCGTTGCTTTACAAGTCCCGTTGTATAGTTGGTGGGGAAATCAACATAACAATAATGCTGAAAAGGATAGTAAAATAGTTAATATTTTAATACGAAAATAAGGACATATCGTTTGCTTCCCTGCAGTCCTGCGATCCACTTAGATTCATAGCACCCACAGCTAACAACAAATAATTCCAGGGTAAACTCCAGGTGTAGGATGGAGACGTGGTGTTAAGTAACAAAGTGTAAGTGGATGAGGGCATTGTCCAACCGTCTTTTAAATATTGTTAGTGTCGGTGCATAGAGGACCGATTCTGCGAGAGCATTCCACGGGTGACAGACACAGATGGAAAATAAATTTCTGCGGCACTCCAGACGACTTCATTGTTCTGCGAGTTTTATTGAGTGGCCCCTCAGGTTTGTATTGCTGCTGAGTTGCAGTAAAGAGCGGCACACATGTTGTGGGTCTCGCAGAATCAAGTATGTCATAATCAGGTCGCCTCGTAGTCTGCGATAGTTTCCACTGAACAATCCTAATCGTCGCAGCCTCTCCTGGTAGGACCGATTGCGCATTCCAATTATGTTCTTAGATGCCCGGCGTTGTGGCTGCTCCAGGGTATTAAGGTCGTGTTTCAGCCATGGATGCCGGGCTTGAATTTCATATTCGACATGGGGGCGAACATACACACTGAGCATTTTTCGAAATATGGAGCTGTTTATTTGTCCAAACGCCCGCCTCAACAGCCCCAAGTGTTGATTCCCGGTCTTCGAGGCCTTTTCGGATTACCTGGAGCAACCCAAGTCATCTTGAACCAGGACAACCAAGTCACGTTCGAGAGTTGATTGCTGCAGTACATCCGTTCCGAGTCGGTATGAGTAGCTGCTCTGATGTCGGATGGAAAGCACCTTGAATTTACTGACGTTGAAATGCAGTAAGTTTTGGATCGACCACTGATACACTGTATCTAAGTCACTCTGAAGCACATGTTGGTCGGCGTTCGCCTGGATCCTGCGCCAGATCTTGATATCCTCGGCAAACATTAGGACGTTTGAAGCGATTCCCTGTGCAAAGTCATTAATAAAAACCAAAAAAACAAATGTGGACCTAGAACTGAGCCTTGCGGCACACCACACTCGACTTGTACGGGGTCCGATAAAGAGCTCCGAACTCTGACCACTAATTGCCTTTGAAATAGAAAGTTGGCGATCCAGCTTAAAAGAGGGTCGCCGATCCCGTAATGCTACAGCTTGGATAGTAGTATCCGATGGTCTAGACGATCGAAAGCTTTGGAAAAACCCAGGTAGATCACATCAACACCTTCTCCAGCGTCGGCTGCCTCGGTCCAACTACAGCGTGCAATTAGGAAATTAGTTGTACATGACCGCTGTAGACGGAAACCGTGCTGTTCAGGGGTGATGACGTTGCAGTTTTCCAGATAGCACACCAGTGCATCGGCAACTATGGATTCCATGACCTTGGAGAGTATAGGAAGAAGGGTTACTGAGCGGTAGTTTGGGGGATCAGTTCTGCTTCCATCTTTGTGAATCGGGCTTATTATTCCAGACTTCCACATGGCGGGAACATAGTTCTGGTCTAAGCAGTGCTGGAAAAACTGAGCTAAATGTCCTGCCGGTTAGTTTGCTTCTGATCCTAATGCCTCTGGACGAATGGCATCGACACCCTGCGAGCTATGTTTGCTAGAGAAGTCAGCCTTTGCAATACATCCTCTGCGGTAAACTTAATGTGGGTTCGTCTTGGTGAGCAGAAGACAAAGCTTGGTAGATCGCTTGGTGGCAAGACCCTTTGAAACGTGGGGGCGTATTCCATATGCAGCGCGTTTGCAGCTTCCATAGACGTTCTTGTTGGGCCATCAGCCGTCTTGAGTGGAGGAAATCCTTGCCTCACATTTCGTAGGCTATTAACGTGCTTGTACAGCAGTTTGTGGTTAGCACTGAAGGTTTTTGCGATGTTCTGCTGATAGGCGGCTTTGTCTTCTCTTAAGAGTTGAGTGCAGTGGTTGAGTTGGGCTACGTAGTTGTCCCAAGCTTCTGGTGCTGGAGCTTCTCTGTACACTCGCCATGCTGCGTTGCGTACTGTCATCCATTTTCGGGTTCTGCTCCTAACGAAAGAAACGGATTTGCACTTATTGCAAGCTTTTATATCTGAAGACTGTGCAATCAGCTGACTGAATGTGTTGACGAACTCGAGCCAGGCGACTTCCGGGGGTTCTTCTTAGAGAAAAGACCATGTTGTGGCGCTGACTAGCTGGGCGAGTCGGTCGTACCTTGTGATGTTTCGCACAGTCTCATCGTTATCATTCCGATATTCTGCATAGCAGACGAAGTTGAAACTGATGACTGCGTGATCACTGCGACCCAACGGGCAGTCTAAAACCAACGCATCAATCATATGCTCTTCGTTGGTAAGCACAAGATCCAACACAGATGGCCTGTTACCAGTTCTGAACCGAGTGGGCAAAGTGATGTGGTTGTAAAGAGGAACAGTATTTACCAGATCTTGTAAATCGGTTTTGAATTGTTCTCTGATCGTGGCAGAGGCTTCTAAACAATGTACGTTGAAATCACCCATGATAAGAATGTGAGTGTACTTTAATTGTTAACTGCACCTTAAAGCATCTATTAGGTGGTAGTCGGTTTCGGTTGTTGAGTTAGGGGCGCGGTACACCAAGATAATAAGGCAAGCGTACCTGCCTTTTAACTGCAACCTGCACCAAGGAGATTCGGGGAACTGCGAATCTGAATCCTCCACGGCTTCGCACTGTATGTCGTTTCGGTAGTACAGGATTACCCCTCCTCCTTTTGTTAGCCTATCGTTCCGGATCAGCGACATGCCGGGTAGCGAAACTTCAGCGTCCGTCATTCCCGTGTGCAGCCATGTCTCGGTGATACCAATGACATCATACGAGCCGGAATCTTGGCGACCTTTCAGTCCAGCTAGAATGAAACCTGCGTACAGCGACCAGCTGAGGGTCGCTACTAACTTGAAGAGCAGCGGGTAGATTCTATCAGGCCCAGTCGGCCATGTTCTCTTCCAGAATGTCATGACGATAAAATTCTGGCTTGGCTAAAACAAATATTCAAAGAATCCTCGACCAAACCGTTTTTGTTCTGAAATACTGTTGTCTTTTTATCACATGCCTTTAGTGTAATCAAAGCTCTGGCCAGTGTAAAATATAGGACAGAAGAATACTTGTACTATGGCATATGGAATACCGAATGAGCCTACAAATAACATTAAATCAAACGAAATTCAATCTGTGTACGACACAATGATGCGACCGTTAAGGTCAAATTTGATTGTCTTCCTTATACTTATTGGTGCCGTTCAAAGCTATAATGTACATGACAATAATATTTTATATCCACCGAATTCAATGTAGCACTTTATTGTTAAAAGTACGTCTAGAATAAGATTAATAGAACTTTTAGAACCATCATGTTCTAAATACAATGTTAATCTCATCTGATATGAGCCACTGCCTTAATAAGACAAGGAAAAGGGGGAATTACCGTGATGTTCTAGTGTATGCAGCAATAATAGTTTGTTTAATTCCGTGCTTGGACACACATTTTTTCTGTCTGTAATCGAAGCCTGTAGATTTTATTGGAACCTAATGTGCTATGTTCTTAGTGGTTAACATGCTGAAACCTGTTTTCCCCTATTTTGTACTTTGAGGTCAAAATCCCTACAATCTTTATTTCAATAACTGATGAGTAGAATATCAAAACACTTACAATGAACCCTGTTGTACCTATAGTACCAAGCATAATTCATTGTGTGGCATCCGTTCTATTAGGCTACAGCACGAATTTATTAAATATTATCATAGTGCAAGTTTCGAGTATAAACACTTTTGCTCGCGTTGCTTAAGGAAACAGGTATCGCTGAGTCGCCTTCAAGCAAACCACGTACTTCAGCCCCAAGTCAAAGTCTTTACCAAAATTCAGCGACAATAAATCCGATTATGTTGGCTTGGTGATAAATTCATGACGTTCGGCTAAATCATGTATGGTCCACTCAGATGCTTATTATACGTAACGATCTTCCCAACATGCATTTCAAGAAAATATCCACGCAACATTATCACCACTAGTCGTCTTAGACTTACTTTCCAGCATGTGGCAGCCGATTACGGTTTTGCTGAATTACAATTTAAGCCCCTTTACTATAATGACAAAGTAAATGTTTGTCATCAGAATCGAAGCATCATTTTGGACAGCGTTTCGTGCAGGCGTATATAAACTATGAACAACCATTTATCACGGGATAAAAGCAAGTGCTTGAAACGTCCCGTAGGATGGTTGCGGTGAATATGATGAAATCAAAATATGTCTGCTTTATCTTCCGAACGTCTGCCGAGATGAGTAATTTGATAATTAACATCATTGTAAAATTTTTAAAAAATTGTCGATCGTATACGTTTAGAAAGACACTGGGGTGCAGTGATCGTGGAGGCAAGGAGTGAGAAAAGTAAAATATGGTCGCTCACTTAGGTCAATTTGATACATAAATCCTGTTGGAAAGCATGCTTGGCGTAATCCACTATATATATATTTATATTTTTACATATATATATATATATTTATATATAATCATTCAGCAACAGAAGGACTATCAGCTGCGCAGGACAACCTAGCGAATATAGTTGATGAACGGCTAAGGCGCTTACAGATTTAAAGCATGCCTGTTATAAAATCCAATCCAACTTCGACTCGTCAGTCAAACTGTCAGATGGTTATGGGAGTCTAGTCAGCACGTAGAAATCAAATCACGGTTAATTAAATGATATCGTTAGACCGTGCTAGCAGTCCTCGCAGCGCTGGCTGGTGAATTAAAAACAGGAAAGCAATTTGTAGACGAGGTATATAGAGCGGAAGGGTACGAAAGCGAACAATGAAGAGGAAGTTGGTATGCTGAATAAATAGGTACAGGCCTTTCTGCTAAGACCAGCAATTAAATTTGCTAGAAGGTTTCTTAATATACACACTATAGTTCATATTTGAGAGACTTCTGAGAGACTGCTATAGCGACAGTAACTTGTTTACACGTTTGTGATGCTCGACCATACTCGGGAACAGTGCTTTACTACAAGAGGTTATATCAAACCATACTGCACATAATCTGCGCGCTCAAATTTAGCATCACCATATAGCCGGAAGAGGTCTGCACTCATCACCTCACCTCCATTAGTATACTAATGCTGCTTTAAAGCTCCAAGACCTAATGTTCGACCACCAGAAGCCAGACGTTGTTTATCTCATCCCAGTTTACAAGGTTTATCGTAAGAAGACAAGTAAAAGTGAATAGGAGCGGTGCTAGTCGACTGGATAATGACCTATCGCAAACTATTTCTGGATAACTTCCCAATGCTGAATATTGTGCTCCAATAATGGACACCATGAGGCACTCGCAGAACTCGATAACATCTTTTGGCGCCAGAAATGAAAGGCTTTCCCAAACCCTGGGCTATTAAAGGTAAGTAAACAGTAAGTAAACAGTTTGAATAATGAATTATGATTTGTAACGGGCAAATTAGTATTGCTTAGCAAGTCCCGTAGGATGACTGGAATGGTGTTTATAATGTGGTTGATTATAATGTAAAGAAAAATGAAGTTATGGTTCGAGCTGACTCGCCAAGTTATTCTTATGTATACTTGTTGGTCTGCTCAGCGCGACTAAATGGAGAGGGGTGGTGAGCACACTGTTTGAGTTTATGCACCTTTAGATACAAACTCCCTACGTTGTGTAATTTAAATGGCAAAAGTGTGGTCCAATCGCTTTTTAAAAGGCGTTAACTTGTGAGTGAAAATGAGGTGACAAGTTAGAGAGTTCACGGCTTGGAACCTCAAAGTCTCATACAGCGGAAGCAATCTGAGTACAGCAGCCCAACATATTGTTTCCATCAAAGCGCGTTCCGCTAAATGTTAAGAGCGATTACTCAGTGCTCATGATAATTCCAACGAGTTCCAAATTACTTTGTATTGCGCATTTTCCTACTTTAGAACGGTGAAACTTGTAATGCTGCCGTTACGGAATTTTGGAACAGTGGTTTCCATAGCTGGAATACCAGAAGCTTTACATGCACCTAGGTTGGTATTAACAGAATATAAATATCGAATGCTAATTAAGTGGACCAAATAAAATGCACTTCGGTGCAGCGATAGAGTAATGCGATATAGAAAGTGGGTTGTTAAGGTGTGGTAGCAGCAGACAAGACGGGATAACTAAAGATATGGATAATACTCGTTGCTAAGGAAAGCAAACTGCTCACTCTCGTAAACAGATTTACGTGGGCCACTGTAAGACAAGTATTCCAGAATATTCATCCATGTAACGAAGCGTAAGACACCAAGTTTGATGTCCAATCGGTGGAGACACAAATGACGGATTATTGTATGGCGTTGCTGGGTTGGCCGACACTGAGTGAAAAATAGGTTCATCGATAATTTAGACTACCATATTGTTGACGAAGTTTCAGTCTCTTGCCTCCGTTATTGGTGTTCGGGCTATCTCAAAATGCGGGATCGCTTAGCATTTGGTTAATTAATATGATGTCCACATGTAAATGTCGGTAGCATTCACTGAAAACTCCCAGTGACCTCAATTTCTACTGATACTGGAGCTGCGCAATCCCACAACAAAGTTCTTGCCTCTATGTGGGTATGTTCCGAGCGATGCACGGTCACCCTTTAGCCAAGGTTTCCAAGCCTGGGTTATGTATTCGACATGGGGCGCACGTAGGCTTCGAACATCTGCGAAGATGTGTGAATCCATACTCCTGAATTCCCACCGCAAGATACTATCATTCTAGGTATTTCTCTATGAGTCGAATAATGACTGTCTCGCAAAAACAGAAGGTGTGCTGTACCTGCAAACTGAGGCTACCCTACTTAAATCACTTTGTTGGTGGAGGAGATGGAAAACCGGCAATTGTCCAAAGTGAATTGCAGTGCATTTCACTCCAACCTATCCCAGACGTTATGGAAGTCGCGATGTAGGACCCGTGGACATTCATTCCCTTGCTGGCCCGCCAAATCTAACGTCATCTGCTAAGAGGAAAACTTATAAGAAAGTAAATCTGGCTAGATAGTTAACATAATCTAACACCCGTGGTCAAAATACCAAACCATGTGGTACGCTGCATACTAACTTATTCAACTCATATACAGTTTTCCATTTGAAACCTTTCCTACAATCCGATGAATTTCAAATAGATGGGATGTAACCCTCCCCCCTTAATGAATTTATAATTATGCTTATTAATTTGCAAATACGAATCGGGTGCTTACCAACTAAATACCTTGTAAACTGATCCCTACGTGTACTAATAAATAGTCCATGAATAAACACTTTTACGTATTAATTAGCTGTTTAAAAGAGACTAGTATTTTGGACCATAACTTGGTGTTCAACGAACCGGATGGCTTGTTCAAAAGAATTGGTATATTATTTGCAAAAGAAACACCGACCGTCGCCACCCACGGTTATAATATAACAAAATTTTTATTATCAGAATAAGGTACAAAAAATCTTCGAAGCAACATACACAGCAGGTATGCGTTAAATAATTACGTATATTAAGCTGATGATAACAAAAGTATATCTATATTTTTGCGATAGATAGTGTTAAATGACGTTCAGTAATCAACTAGACCAAAAAAAAGGTGCTTAGGAATAGCTAGAATTTTGCATCATTGCCGTTGGTCACAGGATCTATTATGCACAACGATTGCTTGTCAAACTTCTCTTATAATTAATGACGTATAAAGCTCCAGATTGTGGTTCACCACTAATGTAAATTTCCTATATCCGTAAATGTAATCAGCATGGAAAACACACACCGCTTTCCCAGCCAGTGTATTGCAACAGTTTGAGTTAGTTTAGTTTAATTCTATATTCGGCGGCCCGTGTAAACTGTGAAGCCTTGCAGCCGCTCCGTAATGACCTATGGTATTAAGCCGGAAAAAAACTTTCTGAGTGCTATGCAAGGGTAAATAACGAACACATTGCTAACAAAGTCGGTTCTGTGCTTTCAGTGCTACAATTTTTACGTAGTTCTCAATCAATACGCAGTTACTATTTATCCTATCATGATAACGGACTCCATTTTAAGCTAAAAAATGAATAGCTATTTGTATTTGATATCAAAGTATATTTAGGAAATTATTGACGGTACCGGGAGCGAAATTGAGAAATGCGCTGCATAGTATTAGAACACCTCGGCAATAAGTTATTAGTGATTGCGCGAAAATGAGAGCCATTTGGGAAGTTTTCTGAAATTATTTAAGGACAATACAAGGATAATGAATAATGCAATACCATCAAATAATTGCAAAGATCTTCGTTGCTGAAGGATGTTTTCGGACATTTAGCATCTGGCATCTAATTCCAGGTGCAAATTAACAAATAATGATAGGTACACTGTGTTTAGAGTGTTGCTGAGCTGTATCTTAGGATGCTTCTGCTATCTGAGTAGGAAACTAAGGAACTGCTCGAAACTATCAATTGTAAACTGACGTTTAGTTAGACATTATATATTCCGTGGAAAGTAGTGGTTAGAGATTTACTTTTACTGGCACTTGAATTGGCTCAAGCACAATAGCTTATGCTGTTTCAATGAATAGTTTCGATGCATGCAGTATGTATGGCAGATGTAATTAATTCTATTCGGTAAGGTAGAGAATCCAAATTTTTCAAAGTTATCCAAAAAAGTTGGAGGTAGGACCTAACTTATTCAATGTCTTTTGAGATATATTTTCCACAGTTCAATTTGGTAATGTATACATTTATTACACGTCCCTATTTCATCTTTCAGTCCAGGATGTATTTTGTACCAAGATGTTTGATTACTTGCGCAGCGTAAATCAGCCTTTTTCCTGACGAAATAGTGGTCACTTATCCTAAAAATGTAATTGGTAGCAAGTTACTGAAACTGTAGGGAGTCTCGATTATAAAAGGATACATAAAATCTATCACAGAAAATTCCGGCGTCATGTAAATTTGCAAACTAACATGATATTTCCAAATTAAATAAACGCCAATTAAATGAACGGTTGTTATCTTCAGCGAAATTGTTGTATTCTATTTTCACGATGATTTCTCTTTTACATAAAGACTTACTCATAATCAGTTTGCAGTAAAACTCGTTTGCTTATTATTCAGTAGATTTAATATTTAAGTGGTCATTTGCATGAATTTCAAAGCACAGGGTATATTAATAAATAGAGAAATTTATTAGCTACTGGAGCGGGGTAAAGTAGTATCATTATATTAAATAGCAAAAAACCTGTAATTTAGCAGTGTATTTTATGGTAAAATAACGAGGAAAAACACTGCAATATGATTACATTTTACTCAATCTAAGTGGCTAAAATCTTTGGTAGGTGTGTCAATGAAGCAATTCAATGGTGAGCCCGCTTTGCGACTGAATAGTGGTGGAGGACACAACTATAATATAGTTTGTAACAAAACTATGCTGACCTACCATACCATACGTTGAAAAAACAAGAAAGCACTGTATCAGCAAACCGCATCAAAACCGTCAAAGTTGCCTTGGCTGAAGAAAACCCTACGTCTTCGTGCTAGCAATGCCAGAAAGACGGGTAGTTAGCGAATAACAACGCAAAGTGAACCTGTTACACCCATTCAAAATCTTCTTATAACCTGGTCGAATAAACGTATATATGTTGTTTTTTCATAGACTACGTACTGAAGGTAACCGTTAGCCATCTGCTAAGACCACTTAGTAATTTCGATCAAACTTACATTTTCCTTGCTGATTGCAATATATGGTCTCACATGGCTGAATTGTATACATATGTAGGGATTATCATGAAGTACATTTGAAAAATAATACATTTCACGGGATAGTTTTGTTCACGAATTGGTAAACAAATGTCCGAACTTATGTGTGCGGCCTCATTTATTCCATACCAACCCAAGTAGAATCTTACGTTTGCGTAATGATGTTATGTGTCTTACTAATCTGTTCTCCACCATTCCGATGCACTTATTTGCATCCGATTTTTATTATTAAAAGCGAATTTATACTGACGGGTTTACACAGTATGTTTTACCGAACTAATTACTTCCGTAGTTTTGCAGGAGATGCTTCTGTAAGTGTAGGCATTTACTGTTGTGCACAATTGTTTGTTGGATATCTACTCTCGTTCAGATGTGTTTTCTTGTGGATAGACGAAAACATCGAAACCACGCTCCCCAAACAATATTCGTATTTAATATCGGGCATTTCGTAATCATTAATTATTTAGCTGTTTATTCTCATCTCTCCGCAGTACAACCGTGCGCATCAACGAGCTTATTTATCAAGCAAAAACGAAACCCCTTTGTGCATAAATGAGTCAATGTCAGTTTATGCGACCCACATACTTAGTACCAATTTTAACTTGACTGTTATGCGCATAGTACAAGACACTAAACAGCCGCTCGTATGTGATGATGTGCGTACGATTACAATATTTGATTACCGGGAAAGACGCAAATGGAAATTCGGTGAAGAATATGACAAGACAAATCTCACGTAGAAAGCAATGATGTGAATGCACGCGCGCAGCGTTTTGGATGTGGTGCAGTAGTTCAAAGAAGTGTGTAATGTTTTGGATACAATATGTGTATTATAATGCCAAACGTACTCAGCGATTACCAAAAGATGTTGTCACTCTGTACGATAAAGTGGGATTTACCGAAACTTTTGTGGTAGCGTGGAATAAGCACGCATTTTTCACATGGTTTTATAGCACCTACCTCTTATAGTAGCACGGTAAAACAGCGTGGTTATTGACGGTCACCCGTATGAATCACAGATGTGTTTGAGGACCAGTCTCTGAAAAAATTATGCCAGAGCCAACATTGAGACTTACACCATCTTATTAGTAGCACTAGAACCACGAACCGAAACGATCAGAATAACCTTTCCAATTGCCCGGCCTTAACATTTACGGCTCAAAGGATATCGCTTCGGAGTTGATCTGTGGCACACTCAATGCAGCTAAGTGTGTCGGAGAAAAAATTGTGTCCAGTTGTTTGGAGACCTCACCACCACTGTTCCCCCACAACACCTTATTATGGACAGCCAATTTCCCTTCGAATGTGCCAGAACCCCGGATGCCTATTTTACCTACCCTTTAACAATTGAGAAACCATTCAAGTTTGCTCATCTAGAACACCTTCTATTACTAGCCAAACTTGCATTACATATTTACTTCTACTCCCTTCATCGTTTGATGCCCCCCTCGAAGACTCCGCACGGAGCCTCACTCTAGACTACACACGACAGGCACTCGGCCAATCAGTTTTTCTGAACCTGTCTATATTTCCAATCGATCTTACAAACTATGCTCTTGATGTATTTTGCCTTATCAATCATTGTCGCATCAAGCGAGTTTGACTGCGCGGCATATCTCCATAAGTTTAGACAGACAATTAGTGTATTGGCTGGTTTCGAAGCTGCCCTTCTCGGTTTCCGCTTCGCCCACTTGCTTGCATTTTGTGCTTGTTTTTGTTTGGCCTTTGGATTGGTCTTCTGCGATATTCACCGAAGTTTTTATTGTGTTTGTGTGAGGAAAGCGCTTGAGGTTTTTTACTTTTGGCATTTATTTCTATTACTCAGTAGCACCACAGTTACACCAGGAATTGAGTTTTTGACTTATCCCGGGGATCGCGGATCCGTGACGGTCTTAAATTTCACAACCGGTGGATACTCGTAACGCTCAATTTTGCTAAGCGTTGTATCGCTTTCACTGACTGCCCGATCAAGTATCCAATACACAGTCGCTTTGCTTTTGACACAATTGACGATGAAACCCTACAAACAAAGGCAGCTTTCTTTCAGTATTTCAGACTGCGAATCCTTAAGACGGACTTCAACACACAACAGTACGCTGCGTTACGGAAATTTAGGTGATTACAATACAACATGATCAAATGACTTAAACTTAAGTAACATAAAGCAAATCCATGCATTAAAGTCCTTTTATTTAGACTATTTTATTTAGACTATTGTCGAAGTTACCTGCAATTAGCTTCGGCGACGTGTGCAAATTTATAGATGATAGTTCAGGTAGACGTAAATATGGGAAAGAAAAGCATTAGGACAAAATTGCAGACCCACCACATAAATTAAAGGGACTTAGAATGCAAGCACTCGATTAGTAAATCGAATGCATCGGACCTACAAACGCTGCGTCGATTTTTCCTACGTTCTCTGCAGGACCCGCGGTCGCTTTGTCTCTGCATATATGAGGTCATTCTCCCTCACCTCGGCAACTCTTCGATTCCCATGAGCTGCAATCAAGATTAGAATGTGAGAGGCTCATTTTAATCGTCTCCTGGTAACGTGAATTTCTATTTCCCCGCATGCCGCTTCCACTTATCCAGCTGACCATATAATAGTCATTTCGATATCCTCGTCGAATCCATACAGCTCACATGACCGAGCTACCTCAGATGTATCAGCAAAAGCTTGCAGTCCACTGCATAGATTCCACTTCGGCGTAACACTTCTGTGTCCGCAACTCCGTCGCCCAAATCGATGTGCAGAATCCGTCTCAAACACTGTTGATGGAACCGCTCATCGCACATCCCGCCGGTATATCGTCCACGTTTCACTGCCGTATAGAAGAACGGACAGCACCATGGATTTCTACATGATCAACTTCGTGCCAACGGTAAGCTGGTGGTTGTTCCACACTAGGTACTTTATCTTCCCGAAGGGCATATACGACCTATCTAAGGCGAACGAGAATCACATGAGCACAAGTAGGCAACTGTTCCAAATGCAACGATAGATACAAACCAACCGGATTTAAGAGCGCTCAGTTGTCCGAATTCCGCCAATTATAGATTTTCCTTCATAAACGACCGCCCTGAGGTCAACTCCGTGGCGTGCCGCGTCACGTTACACCGCATGCTCCAACAAGCGCACACGCACGAATCCGGCCAGACAAAGAGATTTGCATGCATTCGTTAGAACGCGATTCAAAATGCGGTGTGATAGCTCTTGGTCAACCAATGCATTGAACGAAGATGTAATTGCGTCTATCCGCCGATAGGATTGGTCTAGGTCTGTTGGAGTGGACCTAGTAATAAGTCTTCCCATAACCCCGAAAACCTTGATGAAGATATAAAAGCGATGCACTCGTAGGCGAACGACTGCGCTGAAACACAGCCAAAATTTAAAACCGGCGTTTAACCTTGAAACGATGAAACGTTGAAACTTCGAGCAATGAGAGCGTCTGATTGAGGTCGTTTGAATAAGTGTCCCCAAGACGACGTGCGAAAAAATTTGAATCCGCAAACTTGAAAAGTCAGCAGCCACGAAAAATGTTCGATCAGCACGGCGGTAGAGAACCGATCTTGTTAATACATAGAAATACACAATACACCATAGCTAATCTCGGTAATTAGTTACGGGAATACATTTTGTGTTCCAGCGAAAATTGGGCAAGATAGAGAAAAACTGTCGCACGGTAGGTTCGTATGGATACATACATAAACTTAAACTGCGGTTGGCGAGGTAAACAAACCTTCTAACAATACACAATGAAGATAGTAATTTTTGTCCACAAGTATTGTTGCTACATGTAACCAGAATGGTCACAGGTCTATCGAATATGTCAGCTGGTACAACGCTACATAGCAACTACAGTTTTAACGACCTGGAGATTAAACTGAAATGATTGCCCCACAGACCAGTACGTAGTTACGAAGAGCAGGATGTCCGGCGTGGAAGAACACAGGCAATGAATAAACATGTATTAAATACTTAGGACAGAGAAAGCATGCAGAACTGAGGCGTACAACCATAACCTGATTATTGTAAAAGTCTCGTTCATGTGGCATGACCAAGATAAGTCATGGCAAGCAACAACGCCAAAGTACTTTACTGATGCGATGTTCTTGGCACTACTGGAAAAGCTATTGGTACGATTTCTTCTGTGCAGTGATAAATTATGTCATCAAACTTTGACAAGTTATGTGATATTGCGCGTATTTTCGAGCCAATCACAAACTCCTTAAGGATATATGTGATATGACAAAGGAAGCAGTGGTCAACTGACTGACGCCCCAGAAAATCTTGCCTGCATAAGTAAGCAGAATCGCCACTTTAGCTGCAGTTAGTGAGCTGACGTAAGTGAAATAAAGATGGTAATTAATTACCCCTGAAAAACCTCGGTTTTTGTGACTATGGGCGATGAGCTATTGCCTCCATGTTAGAAAGATTAGTTACGAGCGCCAAAACAATCCCTCAGTCAAAATGAAATTTAATTTTGCATTCCAACACCGAGTGAAGCTGTTAAAAGCAAATCATGATTTACCTAGCCGAATGTGTTGCGTAAACTAAAAGAGTGATAATAAAGAACAAGAAAAGGTGATAATCAAGGCAGGCTGCCACGTACTCTGATGACCAAAAGCTGTGACAATCAATTTGTAGAGGATACTTTGACCGTGTTCGTGTCAGCATTCTCTGAAGAACGAGTTTTCGAATGCATTTAATTTGACTGTTACAAGCAACGGCTCAATATTTGTTTAGGCACTTTCTTACAATTGGTGGGATACTGACAACTGTTTAGTAGACGGTAATTTTAGATTGTTAAATAGACAATTGATATGAGGTAAAATAAGAGATTCATCACATTCAAATTCCGTCATAAAGATAACACACACCCCGGAAAGGCGCCGTAAGGCCGTTTCACTCTTACAGTAATCTTAAGCAGTATGCATTCCATCTGACTCTTACAGTACCCATGCCCTCTACTCAACTGTTACCACTATGTCGTTCAGGTCAATGACCTACGGGGAACATATACGACCGCCAGGATAAAGTTAATATATGTAATAGATCGGCACTGTCTAGCAATTTGATTACACGTTAATACCGTGCAGGTAAATTGTAGCCCCTCACCAAGCGATGAACATATCAAACTAGGGTCGAAAATTTCTTATGTCATTATAAGCAGTTTGTACTGCGTATTGATTACGAGCAAGTAGTAGACGGAGTTGAATCGTATAGGGGGAAATCCATCACATCTGGACTCAGTTAGGCATGTGCCAAACGCCCGGAAACGCTATGTGCCTCCTTCTCAACGTTTATAAAAATGTGATTTAAAGTAGCCATAGGTTAGGCCAGGAATACAGCACACACCGTGAGAGAAAGCGGAGACAGTTCGTCTGAGTCACTTATTTTCCTCGAGCGTAGTCGTTTCAGTACAGTGTGTGCAACGGGAAATCCATTTTTCGGAAAAGATGATGTGTGCCACGGATGTAGAGTCCTTGTTTACCAACATTCCTCAAATAGAAACAGTGGATTTCTTATGTGACGTTTTTGGTTGAGAGAAAGTACGTCTGTCGATTCCTGTAGAGTATCTCAAGCGTTGTTGCTACTCTGCACGGAAAACGTATCATTTAGATTCGAGGGACAGGCATTTCGACAGGTTGATGGCTGGGCTATGGGGGGTCCCGTGCCCTTTGCTGGAGGAAATCTTCATGACGATGGTCGAGTCGCGCTGTGAATCAGGCCTTGGACGAATGTGCATTTATAAGAGGTATTTTGACGATACATTTGTGATCGCATCATCTTATAGGTGGCTCAGTCCCTTCTCAGACTTATAAATGTTGCACACCTAATTGCCCGATTCACCTGTGAAGTTGAGGGTGATATCCGCTTGCATTTTGAAAGCTACATGCACTGGTTTATGTGAACACTTTGGCAGTTTTATTCCGCTTCGATAAAAACAGTCACTTGTTAACTTGGTGTTCAACCGGGCCCGCTGGATATGCAGTACGAAATGCATCAAGTTTGAATTACAATTCATCACGTAGACCCTACGGGCAAATGGCTACCCAAAAGCCATTATTAGGTTTCATAGCCGCCCCGCGAAAAGTGAACAGTCGATCGTTCTTACTGTACCAAATATTCCTGTTTATCTATTATATCCTTCAAAAGGGATGTTCTGTCTCGCCAGGTAGTACGATGCACTGCAGTTGCAGTACTGCGTGCATTTGGTGCCGCTAAATTTTGCCTTCTCTGAACAACCAAAAATCTACCACTGCCCCCAGTCAAACCTATTAAGACGGTCTCTGCGATAGTGCACTCTATCTATCGATTTGTTTGTAACTGTGCAAGCAGTTACATCGGCGGAACAGACCTTTGGTCGTGTACGCGGATTGGAGAGTAAATTCCGAAGCGTATGGTTACCTTGACAAGGTAGCCGCAAAGGTGACCTTTGTCGCGAACAAAGTACTTGCCTTTTCAATGGCAAAACGCCTGATGGAAACGGGTCATCATACTTACCCCAACTCGGAGTTTAGTGTCATCTTCTGCCGAGGCAGTGGCCACAAAAAACCTTTGCCAACATTGTGCGTCTAGAAGCAACTGTTCGTTTCGCTCAAACTCCCTTGTAGTTCATACTTCTTCAGAAACCTGTAGCGAACATTCACTTCACTTGCATGTGACTTCACACGTTCAATTTTTGCTTTCGTTTTGTCACTTTATCATTTACTATGTTTTCCTTTTGCAGGTGAACAGAGCACGAATTGTTACCATCTTGCAACATCCATCTTTTTCTTGTGCTCTTCAAATTAATACAGGGAACTCAATGCTTCAACCTCCACGTTTTCATACTTCTGTGATATGAACGAGACCTTATGCACTTTGTTAACTCTGGCAAACTTTGACTCTGATCAGAAGCAACCTAGGTACCGAGATGACTCCCACACAGTATACGCTGTCCACGGTGAGTATCATAAAGGTTTTATTTCACGATATTTGCAAGCAAACCTAACAAAAGCGCGTTAACTGCTGAAACTTAATATTATCCATGCGGCTTGGTTGCAAATGATAAGGATCTGTCGGATTGTATCTACAACTCTTCCGGCCGCACTGGAAGCAATCTTCCCACAGACACGGTAAATTGCGTGTTTTCAACGGAACGTGTCATTCCTTAACGAAACAGATTTGCAAATGCTGAATGCCTGCGTCATTATTTATGAGTTTGAGCGGATTTGTGACGATGCGTAAATGGGTCGAAGTGCGAGACGCAAGAGATTCAGTGTAAAACTCATGAACGAGCAATGCCTAGGTTAGCTGCGTCAAGATGGCGCAGGAGTCAGTGGCAGATTTACTCTGTTTCATTTCGTCGACATGTGACATCAGGTAGATCTGAAACAGCTTTTTGATTATTGCACACGTTTCCTTATAAGAATCGAAAGGTCGAGGTCTCTCTACACATGCTATATTCGAAGAAATTCCCATTAGCTTGTTTTTCCCATTTTAATGCTCCAAAAGAAAGCTTATCCCAGCAATGCAGTTTCGCTGGTGAGCGAAAGTGGACGACGCAAGGATAAAATGACTCAGGCAAAACTCTATAAAAAATAAAACCAATTACTTTTATACTTATTTATGTTAGATTGCGTAAACCTACCTTCCTCTACATATGAACATAAATCATTGAAAGCAATCTCTCAACAAACGAAATTGTTATCCTAGAACTTTAAACTAGACTTTTTAACGCTTATATTTGTAGGTAGATTAAAGGTCCAAACAGACCGAACGCTTTAGGATGATGGCAGACATACTGATTACCGATTTGCCGCACCTCGGATTATCCTGAATCAACATCTTAATTTTGCGCTTTTAAGAATCAATTTGCTAGGTAGGTCTCTATGCTTGTAAATACACGGTTGATTACGTAGGTGGATCAACTAGCACTTAGCTGTGCTGAACTGGTGTAGGATCCTTGTTGGCCATTCATGAACACTTTACAGGTTATGTTAGTGTAAATCATATTCTACAGTGTGTTATCTGTTCGCCATACGCTAGCCTAATCGGCGAATACAGGAACTCATAGACACTAGCTCTAGCCAAATTCTGATGAACACCAATGATAAGCGCGGTTACATCACCGATTCCTGTGCAACATCACATTCCACCTCAGTTTGATTGTTCAACGATTTCTTACTAGTTACTTGAAGCCGCCGTGGGCGGTAAAATTATGAATCTGCCCAGAAAAAGTCTCCGATTCCTTAGGTCTGTAACTTGTGATTTAGGAGTGGTGACTCTAGAGGCGGAAATCTTTGGAGAGGTACAGAAAGTTTACGTCGACCCCAAACCCAACTTTGACTGCTTCTGTCCGGCTTCCGCGTTCGCCAAGCCGGTTTGTGTTAAATAACTGATGTTGACGGTACCTCGACGCTGTGTTTGTCTACCAAGTTCTCTAAAACATCATCGACGAGCAAGATTGTCTTCTTCGTGAGAAACGGAGAGAGAGTCACTGAGCAATAGCTTACAAGAGCTGAACAGTTGCCGCATTTAAAAATTCAAGATGATGACTTGCTTGCACATAATGCGAAATTGTTATTCATTGTTGCCTGTTTGGAAGAGCCTTGACTTGGTCCTTGCTAGTCTAATGGCCGTAGATAGATGTCATCACGCAATGGGAACATGTTCCTTAACAACGTACTGGTAAGTGACAAAGACAATACTAATTCGAAAATTGTAGTGTAAAATTATTTGTTGAATCGCCATCTCTTCGCATGGTGCCGTCTTTTGTGCAAGTAGTTCGATGTGATGCCTTACTTTACTAAGGATGCTGACATGTAGTTACAGTTGCTTGTCGTTTGGCAGATAAAGTTTAGCTAACTATTTTCACACATAAACTTCCACTCAGAAAAATATTTTTAATATTTGTAGTGCCTTAAACTTTACTTCGATTCGCTGTGTCGCCGTTAACTTCTCAGTCATGTCTTCTTGCATCAGTTATTATCAAGTACGTTCAAATACTGATTCTGAGAATAGCAGTTACGTTAACATTAACAAAGTATCTTGATTTTCGATGCGCATTTGAGCACCTAGCGGTACTTGAACGAAAACTATCCAACGTCCTCAAGCAGAATGTTGTTTGTGTGCATCCAAATGGACTCCTAATCAAGTTCTATTAGGTGCTAATATCATGTATACAAATGAGTAGACCTCGAGTATTTGTTTAGGTATATGTCGGGGCAAACCTGGTTAAGTTCTATAAAACAGGACCGCAAAGACCCACAAATTTCTATATCAGTAATTTGTTGACCATCTGGTCTTCATTTATGAGCGCATGATCTAGTACATAAGTTTGTTTTCTACCCGAGATCATGAAGACGTGATAAAATGCCCGCATAAGTAAATATAAACCATAGTTTTCTGCAAATCGGATACATCCAGAAAGTAACCGCTGAAATCTCATTCGAGTAGGATAAGATAGTACCCAGTACGTGTTACATTGCTCATGGAAAGTATCAACTGGGATTCCATTTCCGGAGTTGCTTTTGGTGGGCAACAAAACACATCTACGGAACAAGCGTCATTGTAGCGTATTCGCAGACTTCACCAGCTCGAGTGGGTAGCATGGGTTTTCGAAATAGCAGCTGGCGAAAATTGTAAATCCCTATGACATCACCGTAATACCTTGTCTCCGTACTCGGCCTCGGTCGACCTGCATAAGTGGAATCCGAGATTTCTCGATATCAGCCGCATTAATGTCGTATGAAAATCAAGTTCTGGCAAGGGAAGTGAGGTCCAAAGCATACAAGACCTGATATGTTTTAAGGTCGGATATTAAACTAAGGAGATCTTGGGCAGCAGTAAACATACATTAACAATTTTCCATGGTCAGAATTTCTTCAGATACGACGCAATTTATATGTGCAGTTGCGCCAACCGTTGAGTGGCTTGCGAATAACCATATTTCTTTTGAGTAATTATTTATTGATTCAGAGTCAACTAATTTGGCTAGGAAAATAAATCCTTATTTAACAATTTACATACAGCGTATGGTTTTGTTCACTCCATTCATTTCCAATTTGTATTGGTGGTCTTCTAGGCTGTGTTCATTTCTGTCAGGAACACCCCACGGGATATCCAGAAAGTCACGAAGTAATTATGTCTTATAGGTAAAATATGCTGCCGACAGCAGAACTAATTTCACTTCAGTCCAATCTAACAGTCAAAATCTCGCATTCTTGTATTACTGAGTTAGTGTGCGGCTTGACATGCACCGCATTTACAAATTTATAGACAATTCTGAACAGGTTATTGATGACGTCCCATGGATTTAGACCATCAAATCGTCTGCTTTTAATTGACGTTGACTTTCATTATGGGCACAGTGCAGTCAGCAGGAACTACTATTTCTGCATGCCAATGGTAATCTTTTAAATAATTGTTAATGTATTACTAAAGGCCGGTGGTTTCCCGGACCAAAAGACGAACACTTCACTTGGTAGATATCATTTCACTGAAACTTCCTGCTCATTGTAGACGTCGTCCTTTCTTTGCAACTATGGAAATCTAAGTTCCACTGATTTCGGCTTCTTCACATGCCATGCATTTTCTTTGAGTATTGGACGAAGTCTTGCTTGTTTGTAATATGGTGGAACTGAGAACCGCATTAGTAGAACCCGCGGCGCTTGTGGTACTGCATCAGCAAATGATCCTCCGGCCCACTGGTGTCGTTTCTCTAAACGTACTACCAGTATTCACCTTCACGTTTGCGGCTTTGCTTACTGGAGTGTCCTGAATTTCACAATCCGACTTGATCGCTAAAACTGATGCTTCTGGTGGTCACCCTTTCCTCAAAATTGGTTAGTAGTTCGTCATACTCCTAAACTAATAAGACCTGGACTATTGTTGGTAGGCTAGACGTGCGATACATGCAGAACCGGAGAGAACCTGATTCGCTGTTAGCTAACTTTTCTTTGTTGGGAATCAGCATGCCTCGTTGCATAAAAAACGTGTACAACAGTCGGAACACGTAATGCAAACTTTGAAAAGCCTGGCATATTTTCACATTAGTGCTATGTCAAGGGCAGGCCAGACACTGCTTTCGATGATCAAATTTTACGGCGCATTATATTAACTCACCCCAAAAGAGCAACAGCTAATTTCCTGCGGTTAACATTGCGGACGGCATCACAACCTTATAACTCACTTCATATGAAAGCAACGTGTACTATGCAAACGTTCGTCAAGCTCACCGGTCGAATGCTTCAGTGTGCCTTTGACTAAGCTATGCGATTGTTTGTTAGAGAAAGCTTTGTGGCCGAGTATATCGGTCGCTAACGGTAGACTTGCCGACGGACTAATTTATGTTGGCTGCAAGGAAGGAAAATTAGCTAGTACCCGTTCTACGCAATGTTAAACTTGGGCTAGGATGAGCTCGTTGTATCCCTGTTGGAATGCTGTATTATTAATACAAATACTATGTTAAATGTTGCCAGCAATCCCAAAATTTTACATGTGAATGTAGATTAAATAGTCTTCGGAATGTACAATTACGGATAACTGTGGAATGCACTGGAGTTATTCCCGAAGTTGGTCCGAAATACACAGGGAATACGCAAGTGTGCAACTGGCACGTCTCTCGCTGGGCCACCTTAACAAGGTATGCAAATAGGGTTCGTCGAAAAGTACATTACCGATTCTATTAAGATAGTTAAGTCTGATGTTGATACATATGGAGAAAACAATTCTGCAAGCGTCTGATTAATGGCTGACACAAAGTGCCTAGAACATACTGGTGCAACAACGTGTCGATTCGACGGACAGGCCCAAACCTCTCTCTCCTATAGCTTTGCCAAACATTCTATCCCACGAGTCCAAAAGACTATCGTATCAAGTGTTTGGCAATTACAAATATTACTTGTGGATTTTGTCCGTAGTGTAATTTTTGCAGAACTAGAAGCTACGATTAAACACCCAACAAGTTTCCTCGACGGGAAATACGTCGCGAACCAAGCAGGTCATGTATCAAATTGCGCACCTGATCGTCAGCCCTGGATGGCTCAGTGGTAGAGCAGCGGACCGGAAATCCGTGTGTCGAGGCAGATTATTGTGGGAAGTTTATCCGTGGCTTAACTTTCCACGGAAATTACTGTTTCATATTTAATCATGGAATATTCTTACGTTATTGATACATTCTTTGAGTAGTTTTATTGCAGTTGCGAAAGTTTTATCACCACTAACACTCATAGGATGGGTTAACTATTTTTCATTCATGCTTGAGACGGAGATTTTCATTTCCCTAAATGTTTAAGTAATGACTAGATGCAATATACCAGAAAGGTGGAAGATAAATTAATATAATTTCCATTGTATATAGTGATATAAAATAAAAGATGAGAGCTAAATTATCACCTAAAAGACAAAACAGGAGGCTTTTACATTAACCATAAGTAGCATACACCCTGCCTAAACAGCCAACTTTCTCGAAGTATCCCGGATCTCGTATTCTTGAAACAACAACAAAACCACTGAAGTTATCCCAAGTTGACTCCTTTCTGTGATGCTGACATACGCTAAGGTAGCAGCGATAGCTATTCCAAATACAACCTGTGTACGACGATGGTGTTTTGATGCTGGTGATCCAGCATATGTTGACAGTAAACTATAAAAATTGTGCAACTTATATATACAGTTGTTTCAGACTTGCAAACGAAATACCGCGGTCAGAAGACAGAAATGTTGGCTTAACTGGAGGAATAATATTTTAACGGACATAGTTCTCCTAAATTTAGACACAAAACGTTCCACAGATAAATTACGTGTAGCAGGCAACTGGAAGAAAGCCGGAACGATATCATTGGGGTGTCTTCTTTGAAGAAAAATAGACAGCGTACCAATTACATGCAATGTGTAAACGCAGAGGGATAAAATAAATCGGGAAGTTTCAGCAATTTGATTGCTAGCCACAATTGCGAATGCACTAAAATACGAATAAAGTATATATATATATGGACAACAAAGCGGAAAACATATATAAAAATTAAGGGTAAAATAACGATTTCCTTCAGTTACTTCTGTGTATGCAACTCCTGGCGATAATTTGCTAAAAGCACCTCCTAAGGCACATATGCGAGTCAGAGTATCGGCAAATGATAACTGTGGTGAAGGCAAGGCAGTAATTAAGAGCCGTTTCGAAGTTACACAAAGTAGGGATTCCACTAAGTCCGATCATGGGTTTGAATATTTCCCCTTATCAAGGGCCTCCTGGTGGTTAGCGGAGCTGTGGGAACCCGTTCGTAAGGTGTCGTCAACTATTGCTTGCAAATGCTTCTGATAGCAGCCAAATTCTCCGCCGATTTTAACAATTTCGTTGCATAGGTTTAGTCACCCAAAGTCCACTCCGGAAATATATTCCGGCTTGATCCGTTGGCTAACCAGAGTAACACGCACTAGGTAAAGCCACATGCTCATCTCCGGGAACTTCAATCTACACGATCTAGAGGTTTCAGCATCGCTCAGTGAGCAGTTAAAGCAGACTTGCATAAACTTATCGCTAACATTCCTTTGTATAATCATGCCACCATGCCCACTAGATTCAGGACAGCAAACAAACCGTCCATATTGGACCATGTACTCACGAATGAAGAGCTCATGATTGACATTTATTGATGGATACTCCATTAGGTCTCAGTGACCATGTAGTAATAACTTTTGACTATGTGTGTTATGCTGAGTATCCATCTGAACACTCGGAACTAACTCATACAATCACAAGCTACCACGTATTAAAAGAACTCGCCGACGCAGCAGCTTGGGAATTCTCAAACAAAAATCCCTTGACAACGTTTGGGCAGAGTTCGTTAATAAGCTCAGCGACATCGTCAACAAAGCATCAGAGACCAAACCCCTTCGTCCCGCGAAAATGCCTTCAATTATAAGGAGTAGGACTCGCAAATGCCTGGCGATAAGGGATGCAGCATGGCGTGCCTACAAGATTAACCCCGACTCAGAGACTTGGGGAAATTTCCTGGCCCATCGCATCCACTGCACTGCAGTTGACAGTGAGGACAAAGTAACTTATCAACAGTGCCTAGCCAAAAAATTCATGGCAAACAACAAACTGCTGTATAAGCATGTCAATAATCTTCAGAAAGTGAAGCATAGAATCCCTCAACTTTTCACGACAGGCGGTAGAGTACAAAGTGCCGAAGAAGCAGCTAATACCCTGCGGCTACAATACGCCCTAATTTTCGAAATCGCAACATCTACCTGTCCCATAATATCATGCACATTACCGACACCACTGTTTACAAATGTAATTTTCAACCCATCATTTGTGATAAAGAAGTTACTCCCACTGCGTGAGCATAGTTTTCCGGGAGCAGACAACATCGGCCCGAAGGCTCTGAAGGCTTTGGCAAACAAGCAAGCTGAACCACTGTCACAGTTCTTCCAAAGGTGCTTGGATGAGCAACAAGTCCCCACTATGTTGAAGTGTGGCATTATTACCCCTATTTTTAAAAGCGGTAGCCGTTCAGTTCCTGCAAACTATCGTCCAGTGACTCTCCTCCCTGTGCTCGCGAAGGTGATAGGAGCAGTCGTCGCTGAGGCTTTAATGGACTACCTGGAAAAATGCAACATCTTGGTACCGGAACAGCATGGCTTCCGTCAACACCGGTCATGCACCGCAAACCTACTGACTTGCACGAGGTAGTTGGACGGAAGTGGCCGATGATGGGGTCGGAGTCGACGTCATCTATCTGGACTTCTCCAAAGCTTTCGACCGCCTTGATCACCGCATCCTACTTCAACGGCTACAGAGTTACGGAATCGGAGATCCTGTACTTGGTTGGATTGGCAGCTTCCTTCACCAACAGAAGCTTCAATACTTGTTAGCAGATCACTATCTAAACAAATTGAGGTGGAATGTAATATTCCACAAGGCTCAGTGCGGGACCGCGCTTATTCTTGGTGTTTATCAACAACCTGACATCAGTTATCTCCACAAATTTCCTGCTTTTCGCAGATGACTTCAAGATATGGTTGACGATTATTAACAAGCCAGATCACGAGTTACTCCCACATGACTTACGTTGCATTTACAAATGGTTAAAGAGGAACAAGCTTCAATTAAACATAGATAAGTGCAAAATGATACATCTGCGTCACTAGCCGGTGAGCGCTTACAAGATTGGAGACCACATGTTGCAGTAGGTCTCTCAGGAGCGTGATCTGGCTGTATTGGTACAGGAAGATCTTGTGTGTTCAAAACACGCAGAGAAGGCGACGAGAAGCGGCAGTCAACCCTTCGGCCTTATTGGCAGAACCTTCGGTTGGTTTGAACCCCAATCTTTCCCCAAGTGCTTAAAGCCTACTTGCGACCTCAAGTTAAATGTGCTGTTCAGTAGTGGCAGCCGTAGCAAAAACAAGATATCGTTGCACTCGAGACTCCTCAACGAGGGGCAACCAAGAACGTCAGGGGCCTCTTTCATCTGCCTTATCAGCTTAGACTGAAATCTCTAAGAATATACAGCAGTCGATATCGGCTTTTGCTGGGGTATCTCACAAAGGTTCACCAGATTCAGAAGAACCCAAACCACATTTGCCGTCCGCTGCTGGAACAGAACCACAACACTAAACTTAGAAGTCCCCCTCTGTAACTGACAATTCAGTATAGCAGGCTTGAATGCCGTAGACATTTCTTTTCCCTCCGCGTGTGACAGCCTTGGAACCCCTCCCCAATAATATCGGATCTGCTCACAAGCTGGCGATATTTAAAGAACGTGTGAACGCTGCATTGTCTCACTTACATTTTATTTTACGACTTATAAGTCCGGGGCTACAAAACGCAAACTGTGTCTTGCCAAACGCCTAACCAATGGAATTATGGACTTAGACGTTTGATACTCGAACATCTCCACTTTCCACAAAAGTCTGTGGTGAGTCCACCACAATGCTTTTCACTTTATCATGCAATTGTTTTTCGCAATATGTTCCATCCCACAGGACTTGTTAAGCAAGTCATTTTCCCCCAATTAACCACTGTTCGATTGTTCCATCAAAGTGCCATAATCAGTGCGATGTTAAGTACCATGTAAACGGTAGCCTAATGAAGGGAAGCCTTGATTCCAATGTGCCGGGTATAGTGCGCGTGCGTTTTTATATTTTCCCGCGTTTGGTCGCGGTGATAAGCGATTATGTTGGCTTAGACATTTTTCATCTTCTGTTTGTTGGACACGTTGTTGATCTTTGACTTGCTCTCACTGACTTGTAGATTTTGAAATTGGTCTGGTTACTCTAGTGTTCAAATATGTCGCGAGCCCCCTTTACCTGAGATGTGATCCACCGGATTTAATCGACTTGCGTAATGGTCCCTCGACCAAGTGCGACGTATGCTGCGTTCGGTTCAATCTGTTGATTAATTGTAACAGCTGTGCAGCGCCATGCTTACAGAGATTCCGTCATATTTTGTACTCGCACGCGTCAGAATCTTCACATTTATTAGCGTGAGGGTGCATCCTGTGTAATCGTCATGTGCGGAAACCAGCGAATTCCGAACATATATCACGATGTCGGCGTTGTTCTTGCGCTTCCTTCTGGTGTATCTAAAGTAGTTCTCCTCACATTCACTACATTTCATCTGGTAGATAACATAGGTTTGGTTGCAACGATCGACTATTCCTAAGGATAGGAATTCAGTTTCCATAAATTTACACTGGCCTTGGGAGACAGCGAAATTCCATGGGAATGTAATAAACTTCTTGTAAGTACAGAAACGTTCTTGAGTACGCGAGCACCTTTCATTTGTTCGTCTGCAATAGTGGTTGCTAATGTTAATGAAACGTTCGTTCTAATAAGCCACTTTTCAAGAAGTTAATGTGGTTTACTGCCAGCCTTTTTAATTCAATTGTACTGCAGTGTGTTTCCGTCCTTGTGAATTGGATGTGAACGCAGCTCTGTTGGTGACTCATGGTTGGTGCTGAACAATTTTAGTAACCTGATCTTTATGAGTTTTATTACAACATACAAGTTTGCAATGTCCCGTCGGTGTCCTTGTTGATCAATACAGATAAAAATGTTAAAATGTTTTCATTTTCTAATTCATTTGTTACTTGGTTATTATCAAAAGTTTTGTTGAACATCTCATATGTTGTCGGTACTCAGTTACGCTCTAAGATGACCAATGTATGGTCCACATATCGGATTCAAAACTTTGGACTGATGGATTGCCGTGTAGTGCGCCCTAATCACTGCATAAGGTCCTCGGCGATAAGTCCAGATACTGGTATCTCATTGAAGTTCCTTTCACCTCCTGGTATACCTGTACATCAAAGCGGAAATAACTTGTCATGCAGCGGTCCAAAAGTTCCCACAAACTCTCGTCTGGTATGGTTGTCGTTGTGCTTGTTTGAAACGGTAGTATCTCCACCACGGTTTCTTTAGCAAGTTTTTGACAGATCAAAGGTAATGGCGTCGTGTCATTAATTGAAACATAATGTTGTTGTCCTATGTTGACATTCCGAAAATTGTTGAAGAATTGGTCAGACATTTTGATGCTATTTTGGGATCTGGCAGTCAGGTGTCTTAACCTCTTTTACAAGTGATTTCCTAATTTATACTAAGGGGTCTCGGGAAGTGGGACGATTGTTCGGTGGGCGACTCAATATTTATGACCTTGGAGGTCCATAACTTGGCGTAATTTTTGTACTGTCGGCTTTCTTTGCGCATTGCTGTAGGCTAGTTATCGCATTTCTTCCCTATAAGTTTCGCAGAGTTGCGTTGAGCTGGTTGACCAGCTTTTAATTGAGGTACTTATCGATCGCATGAAATGTAGTTGTGTCTGATAGCAGTTCTTTGGCCTTACTAGCGTAATCCGGTTTATCCGTTTTCACTATTATGTGTCTTTTATCCGCTGGTAGCAATACGGTATTTTCTTTCTTCTGCATACTTCTGAGTGCCTCTTATTCTCCTTTGGATTGAATCTGTGGGATTTTGTTTCAACTCGGAACCTGGACAATCGTTTATCGAATTCGTTGTTCAGACTCCTGTAATATCGCGTTTAGTTTCAATGGGTGTTCAAAGCTTGCCAGGTAATATTTGTGCTAAGTGTCCCTGAAGTTAAAGTTGAGTCCTTTATTCATGAGGTCCTCCTCAGTTGTCCTGAGGGAGCGGTGCCAAACGTTTTTGGTGCATCATTAATTGCTAGTGTAGATACGCATCACAGTGAGTTTGTTTAATATTGTGTTCAACGCCATCCTGCGTCGGTTCCATTAGTTATTAACCCGATGTTTTGTCGTTGATTACAGTGCTGTCTGTAGTTTGGGGTCAAGCGCATTGAGGCCATTGGTTCCCTTGTGGTTTAGATATTTCTCCTAATCGCGGAGGAGGTTGTGGGCATCCGTATTCACCCGTTTGACCATACTTTTTCCATAAGGACTTGCAAGTCTCCAGGCATTCGGATGGTTTAATGACGGTCTTTGGCTGGAGTTCGCTAGGAGTACATTCATTAGCAAGTAAGCACGAAACAATATAGCTTTTGCTTGTGCGTGCATATCGACAGGGAGAAACCACCAACAGTGAACTTACTGTAGCATTGTAAGCTCGGATTTTCTTGGAATAAAAGCGAAAATGGTTAGCTCAGTTAATTTTGATGGCAGACAAACTGTTCTCTGACCATGGCAAGTTTGTTGCAAATGTTGCAAAATTACCAGATCAACCACTCGATGAGCCACAAAGGAGCTCCATTTAAAACCTACTAAATATCAATAACACAAAGCAGTAAAACTGTAATGAGAAATCTAAAAGAAAACCGCTTATACCGAGTACTTTAACGCAACGGTTATCCGAGGAATTTTTTGAGAAGAAGCTTAATGGAACGAAGGCTTCAGCAACAACAGCTGCCACAAGAGTAGAAAACAAACGAAATAAAATACAATTGGATGAGTTGAAGCAAACGTTCTGGGTCGTTGTGACAACGGCAAAGTTCGGGCTGCAAATACACATGGGCAACACTGTTTGTTTCAACCTTAAACAAAAAGAAATCCGTGTGCTTCCCTCAACTCCATATCGCTTGTGAGGTATTGGCGACTCTTTTCAGATGTTGCTACCTTCGGAGCGCACTCTATACCTACTAGTTGTTTAACAAATGCGGTTGCTGCATTTGGAAAGCTGGAAACTCGTATTTAGAGTAATCGCTAGCCACGTGCTGGCACGTAGCTGAATGTTTGCCTGTCAATATTACCATCTTAACATCTTTTGGGCAGAGCAACCTAGACACTGTATCGGAATGTCAGCTATCTAGGAAGCTTCAATAATAGTACCTGCACCGGGTTCTGATGCAACGCCAGTAGATGGTAGAAGAAGGCACGCACACATCCAGACTTCAGTTGTACAGATGTGCAAATAAGAAATGGAGCATAATGAAGAGAAACCCAGCTTGAGGAAAAGACAAGTGCCGATGGGACCCAACCCGTTAACCTCTAGTGCGCGATGCTGTGGCATACGCTACGCGCGGGAGCAACTGAGTCGATAGCTAAGTTGCATGGAGTTCGTTGTCATCAGCGAAGCGCTTGCTAAGCGGATTGCTTCCGATTCCATTCCTTTTACTAGTAATGTAAAATATTGCTGTGTCAACTGCGCAACCCCATCCTAATATTTGTGTGTGTGTGTGTGCCTGTTTGTTAACTTGTATTTCATTTGCCCAGCTCTGTTTATATTCTGCAATGCTTTGAAGATTTGTTGCCATTATTTTGCCATTTTATATTGTACTCGTTGGATTTATATGCGCACAAGTAGTCTTGTAGCAGTCCAAGGCCACCAATAGGTTGAAGTTAAATAAGCACACATTGTTTATTTAGCACCTTCCTTTATTTCGTAATACATATACTACCCAGTATGAACGTATATCTTATTACGCATTCCGTGCTTTATGTTCGATGTATTCGCTAGGGTTGCACTTGAAGAAGGTGCATGTACCTGTGACTCAACTGGGGGTTACCGCTTCGCACAGCATTTTCCTTCACGGCAGCTGGAATACACTGAAATCGATACATCTTTCTGTGGAGCGGGCCTTGGCAAAACCATCAATTTTTCGACATATAGTATGCATGGTTTCTTATATAGGCTTAACGCCATCTGCTCTGCTTGTTGAAGGCGTGAAGACCAGCCCATTTTGTAAAGCGTGGCTGCCGTCCAAATGTATCTCGATCTTATTCTTTAGAATGTATACAGTAAATACGGTGTGGACATGCATATGTGGATGTTTCAGCGCAACCCCTTAATGTTGTCTCGGTCGGTGCAGTCGTCCACTTGATGTCCTTTGGACGCCGTAGTGAAAGGCAAATCCGGGATCGCGCGCGTCAAATCCAATGCATGTGAGAGGAATAGCAATTTATTGGTCACACTTAGAAAGAGTTCAAATAGTCAAATCCTTAGTTTAAGCGTTTGTACCGTTGGATTTTGTTTCCTTCTTCCTATAAGGAACCTGTCGTGTACCTCTAGCAGCTCTCGGTGCTTCGTAAACGTAATTATTCGACAGGAATGTTCTGAAAGCCCATTTGTTGAGTCGTTGGATTATTCTCAACATTGGTTACATAGTATTGTTTTTTACTTTCTCTGTACACCAGTTAGTAAACGGAAACAACGTCCCATATTTATGCCACACATTTATCAATATTTCCTATTTCACTAAATTTCTCTTGTTGCTTTTCAATGTTGGCCACCAATATACGTATCTCTTACGGTGAAGCTTGAAACTTATGAAGTATTCCGTACGCCAACGTTTGGTAACCTATCGCAGATGAATTTTCTATTATGATGGTTTAGGTTTTGAAATTACTGATATTAAGGCTTGCTAAATGAGAGAAAAGGAAAAAAGCTACATAAGTGAGCTCATTTCTCTATGCGAACCGTTTCTATGCTAGCAAAACGGCACTGCACATGAGCTAATACTGTGTTGGTTCGCTTGATCTTATGACACTCTTGCATAAAGGCAGCTATGACTAGCATTTGCTATGACTAGTGTGTAGTCCACGTATTGCATCCAGAGTTTCGGGCTGGTAGATGCCAGCGATATTGTCTCCAATGTCTTTAATACGACTACTGCAATATACCCCGAAATTTCGGATTCCATGTACCTTCCTCTCCGTTGCAGGTAAGCGTGTCCATCAAAGCGAACTATGTGGCCATATAGAGGTTCAGGAGTTCCCACAAACTTTCAAGATGTGTGGAGGTCTTTGAGCTTATTTGATGCCAAAATACTTCCAACATGCTTTATTAGCTAATCCTTGACCGGTAGAAGTGAAAAATGCGATGATTTCGAATAAAAGCAGAATTCGTTTTTCTGCTATTTTGACATTCCGCATACTGTTGAGGAATCGTTCAACAATCTTTATTCTTTTTTCGGATCCAGCAATCAAATTTTCTGACCTCCTCCACAAATCATTTGCTGGTTTATATGACGGGGTTCCGGGAAGTGAAACAATTATTCGTGAGGAGACACTAGCTTTGTTTACTTGTTGTAGTCATTTGAACTGTGCAACTTTAGTGTCATCAGCTGCACGAGCATCGAAGTCCAAACCAATAGGATTGCCCGCCTCCATGGCTAACAAATAGGGCATAATAAAGCACACACACTGCTCCAGGCACTCTTACAGATGATCCGCTCTCCTTCGCAATGCTATTGAACGCCAAGCAACTACGCACTGATGATATCGCCAAGATTGGTGACGAAACGTTTGCAACAAAATTGCCAAAGTCAACGAAAATTTCAACTGACAGCTTACCAACCTGAGCTGCGAGTCATATTCAAGTTAATTTAATTCTATAGCCAAACAATTCGGACGTAATACTCTACAACGTCATCGTGGTTGGGAAACCTTTGCCGGTGAACACGTTTGCAGAGGTAAACAGCTATGCTTTCTTCTTAAATACCTAAGAAGGAAAGTGCTGCCAGCGAGTACAAACCACATTCAGTTATTAAACTATCCAGACGCTTGGAACTTAGCAAGACAAGACGGGACAGACATGTTCCATATGATGATGGCGATGCCCAAAACCGCCCCAGCAAATGTGATAAAGTCATGATTGACAATAGAACCCATTGCCCCAATAATATTGACCCACAGCTACGAGCAGCACTGGAACCTATAATATAAGGTTGAGTCAAAAGAACGAGAACCGACGCAAGATTGCATTGCGGACAAAGTTAGAAACTGGGTAAGATAATTGGCTGCGCTAATAGTGGAGGATGAATCATAAGCCGTTCACGTCTCCACCTCGCTGCAACTGGAGAGAATGTCTTGAGTAGTGAGCACAACAGGAACGTCAAAGATGCTGGTCACCAAGAATACTTGATTCAGTTAGAACATGCACTGAAATCAAATGGACTGTCGGAGGATTACCACAAACAAATACCACCAACATTGCCCCAGTGCTAACTCTGAATAAAGTCACCAAGACTCAATCAAAGGCGGAACAGGACTTGCTTAGACGCCCGCAATAAGATGAGAATTTCGTAGTCCTATCAGCAGACAAAGGGCGCATGACAGTGATAATAGGCAAAATGGAGTATATTAATAAACAAAAAACTGATATCCGGCACAAATACATATCGCCTGCTCGATCAAGATAAAAATTCAAAGTTGGTCAACCAAATAAAAGAAACGCTGAAAAAACTACTAGCAAAGAAAGAACTCATCGCCAAGGAGAGATGTATATTTAAAGCTGATGATACTAAGGTGATACTTGAAACTACACGTAATTTCACGAGTGATTAGTAGTGAAAATGTGCTCAAAATTTTAACTTCTTTTGAATTACTTATACTGGATTTATTCCACTGAAAATAGTCTCCGTTGCAAAGACTGTCAAACCGTGAGGAAAAGTTTAAAACCAAAGACGTGCGATAAAATGTCAGTTAGCGGTCTAATTGCTTTATACTAAAACCCCCATTTTTCCTCAAGGTTTTAACTTTCCCACTTTAAATGACCTAAAGGTTCGTGTAAAACAGACGTTTGTCAAAGAAATTTTCGTATTCACCGAACGTTTGAGGTTTATCGCAACAGTCGGGTCGTGTAATTTGTGCATGTGGTAACAATAAAAGCGCCTTTTTAATGGGGTTATATAAATGTCACTATGGATACAAATCGTTGTTTTATTTTGTAGTTTTTTATACTACGAATACCTTAATTAAGTAGTCTAATCATACTCAATGGCTTCATAATTTTCCATGATTAATTCGCTGCGCAACGAGACCTAAAGCTTTACTATCGATTCATTTCTCTTCAGGTTTTACCTGCAAATCTAAACCATTTTTATCGCATCGCCTAAAGTAGATATAATGATTTCTTACGTTTATCCAAGTACATGGAATAATAATGTTTCTTAGTTTAGTAACTGGATATTTAATGTTACTTGGATAGTTGCAATTGAAATTCAATTTTATACCCTGACGCGTATATGGTGATGTAGATTTTCTGACTTTTAAAAGAATATTTTGTGTATTTAAGGAACAATTTTGAAACTATTAGCGCTTGCAAAACGATATTCGTGTATACATGCAATACATATTTTCTATATATATATATATATATATATATATATGTATACGTGTGTGTGGAGATTCCAAGCTGCCACTCGATAAGCGAATTCTGCCTGCACAAAGACCACTGCGGGGATGGAGGATGTAAGCGGATATATCCACCTCATTATCTGAACACAGAATGTTAGAGAGTCAACTAGAAGTGTCGATGTCATCTTCCTTGTATCAAAGTTGGGGACCAATTCTGCCTGTCTTACATAGTCCACTACCGGTTTTAAATCAACACACCAAATTTTGATAAGACTACTCAGTAACCTACACCATCAAGTACAATGTTATCATCCAATCGCAAATTCATTGTCTTGGCTGGAACACATCCCATGCATTTATTAGTACCATTAACTGAAACAGCTGATGCATAACCCACAATCCTACTGTAGCTACAAATAAGTTTATCAACAGTATTCCCATTAAAATGTGTCCACTGACATTTGTCATACAGATAAATGCATACAAATATTGTAGTAAATCCGAGCTTTTATACAAAGCCACAGTCAAACTGTTTAAAAACAAAACATTATACAGAAAGAGCGTGAACTTCATAACATTGCTACAGATACATAAAGCTCTGCTACAGCTACAACCTCTAAACCAAAAAGCCACGTTTACACAAGAAATTTAGTACTTACGAATCCTGAAGCGGTGTATACATTGATGCACCACTCAAAAGAATTCACGTTAAACCTCATCAGTATAGTGAATCGTTGGCCCTGGACGATGGTTCGTTAACGCGTGACATCTCCCGCACGAGACTATCAACTGTAGTTTTGCTTCCTGCTTTGTTCCCAGTACTCAGCTGATTCATCCTCCACTTCCAAATCGAGCGAACAAGTTATTTTTGTAATATCTCTATGGGTTTGAGGGAGGGGCAATGTGCAACGGCATCCGAAAACAATCAAACTGTCCAGACCCAGATGGCATCTCCCCAACCATCATAAAACTGGACTGAGAAAACCTCTCTCTACTGTTATTTACTCCCTTCAAGCTTTCTATCCCTGAAGGCTGTTTTCCATCGCCATGGAACAATCCATCATAATGCCAAAGCCCAACGGTGACATGCAAAATTAAATTTTAAACTACAGTTTTCTAAATCATATTACTGCTGATTCTAAAGCACTGGAGAGAGAATGTCCTAAAAGTAGGTTTTTCAATTTCGTAAAAGAATAGATCTGATGAAACCCTGACAGCGTTGTGTTCTCTCAAAACGCTCGAGCTATCGTCCAGATAACTTTCGTCGATCAAGTCATCGCCAGAATTTTAAGAGGAATGCCTATCCTTTTATTCTTTTGAACATGCAAAATGCGTTCGTCTGCATGCCGCACAAGCCACAGCTTCCTGTTCTAGAGTCATATTTCATTGGAAACCCTATACAAAACTGCCTTGACTCATACCTAAACGGTCAAACCCAGATACTTAGATCTGTCAGCAATACTCTACGCCTTAACAAATAACCAGCGGCGTCTTCCCTGGAGGTGTGCTCGGATCACTACTCGGTCTCTTCTGCATTAACAACATTTGCGACCCGAGCAAACACTGATGCCAATTTATGTTTGCAGGTGGTGCCAAACTTTTCAGCCCCTTTCATTCAGACTAAGGAGAAATAAACTTAGGAAGCATCTGTGAAGGTGTATCCGCAAATATATAGTTTGCGAACGTTGTTTACTGAAGTACACTGCAGTGATATCCTAAGTACTTGGGTACTGATGTGCATTCCCGTAGGCTCTACCAAACTTGATGAGTCCGTTATCCAAATACATGAGGCCGTTTAAGACAGAAAATTTAGGTATAGCAACCAATTCCTTCTTTTGAACGTATGCTGTATTAGGTTACAAATGCGAAGCAGCTATGCGATTTCATCACCAGAAAAATATTTAGGCCTTGAAAACGCCTTGACTCCTTCAGGATAATCGTACAAGAAACAATAAACTAGTGTGCAATTATTCACAGCCAATTAAGAAAGAAACGCAGTACAGCTATGAAAATTCTCTAAAAATCATTTAACATCGCCATGGGGCTCTGTTCAAGCCCCGGGTATATTGGAGGATGTTATCAATTCCAATTGTGTTCTTCTTGTCTGAAACGCTTAAAGAACAACATCCTATACTTCTTCAACATTAGTAATTAACGAATTTGCGCAAGCACCAAAGCAACAGAGTAGCGGAAGTCTGTAATCCACCCCAAAAGACGTGGTGGTTGCTTGCTAGCATTATTGGATGCAAGGCATAAAAACCGATCGCATTTATCCTTAGTGAGATACGTCGGTATATGGAACAAACTACCCCTACAGATACGCATGTGTTCAAGCCATGTCACAATTTGAAATTACTTACAGACTTAACTCACTATAACAAATGTGTTGACAATCAAAGGCACAACATTCTCTTGAATCTTCGACATAATCTGGTATAAATAACGAATTAACAACTAGTTGCATACAATCAGCTCGCCTGCTAATTATTATTGCCCATAAAACCAAAGCAGTGTCCCCACGCAACTTATAATCCCTTACCTTGAACCTTGAACCCCACAAACAAGAAAACGGTGGTACATTTTATATATTAAGTAATCAGGACTAGGATCCCAGGGAAAATTTAGGAGGGGAATTTGTATTTTTTAAATTCCTCTTATTTTTACCAGCTTATGTCTTATAAAATTTCAAACCTATTAAGAATATAAATGCTCGGTCCAGATTATTGTGCCGTGCGCCGTTAGTCTGTAAATACATACGTTTATTTATTAACCAAAGCATAATGTTACATATACAAGCTATGAAGGGCAAGGAAAAATTGAGATTTATCTATCTGGTCAGGGCAAAGCGTAAAGGCTAAAATTTGCAATTGTCTTCGTTTTCAACATCGATTGATACTCATTGGACCTACTATCTTAAATTGCAAGACCTTGCAACTGAGACAAGGTTTTATTGGATGAATTTTTGGTTTCATTCCACAACCTAGAAAAAGATGTGGTCGTAGTTTTTATTAACTGTAATTAGATATACATATATGAATAGAGGTGTTCGCTTTTCTGTTATTATGTAGTTGGTTTTCGATATGAAATTATCGCCAGAAATGCTGCAGTCAGAAAAGGATCATATGCAAATAGATTATTTGCAGAGGCAAACGAAACACGAAAAATGGGATAACCTACGAAGCACAGGGATAGAATATAGTTGTTTCTTATACTCCACTGTTAAACTTTGTCTTCTGCGTTTCGCTACATGTTAGTCACCAGAAACCTTGTAGCATCCATGCCCAGATAAACAGACGTCTATTTGAAGCAACTGAAACGAGTGGTGGCTAAGGTTCTGCGTTAAACACAGGGCAACGATAAATATGAAAGTTTGCCGTTTATTGTTTCTTCTCTTGGATTTGAATCCTGTGTATGTCGGCGTCTACATACAATGATATTAATGATCTATGCACTGGGTGAATATCTAGGCTACATTTATTTAGCCCTGAAACATGATTATTTAGTTTGATTATACGCAGTATTGTTTAGTTGCCTCAGCATATCAGCATATAAAGCCACATTAATCTTAATAACAATAGCAGATATTCTCTAGAAACAACGAGAATTAGCATGTATTTAAAGCAGTTTCCATATCTTTATCGGTAAGTGCTTTGAAATACAGCGTAATTCCATCCCATAGCCGCGTTTGTCGAACAAAGTTTCTTTAATCTTATAAGCAAAATGCACGTTCTGTAATTTACAAATACAACACACTTTAGCGCCCAATTAGCTTTATGAGGTATAATCTAATTTTTCGTCCGTTTGCGTGTTAAATCTAAATGTGTTCCTTTATGGTGGAATGCTTATAAGGTAATATTTGTTAACGTTATTTATTACGAAGAGGTAATGTAAGCGGTATTTTTAATTTGCTTTCTCTTGAGGTAATCTTGGTGAAAATTCCACTACCTCCTCCCATAACATACCAAAGCAGTTTAACAATTTCATTTCGATTGTACGCATTTTGTATTTACTAATAAACATGAAATCATGCTGGCTAGCAAAATTGATCTGTTGGAAAATCAATAGTTAGATTGTTTACATGCATTCTAATTGAAGATGTAGCACGTATACGTGTATTCGGTTATGCGTCCGAAACCCATCGTGGGAACAGCAAAAGCAAGTTCGTAGTTGGACGTTAAGCTAAGGGAGAATAACAAGGGGAAACAATGCATGAAAAACCGAAGTACGACAACTTGATACAATCAAATGTCAGAAAATTAAAGTGGCGAAATGGTAAGTATATGCTACTAAATGTATTGGCGTTATTTTGCTTGTAAATAATTTACTATTTTACTACAATCATCTATACTTAAGTAGTGCATAAGGATGTCTGCTTAGGGATTGCCAACACAATATATTGTCTTATTGGCGCTAGCCAATAACCAAAGCGCTCTTTTGCATGTAGCTGCAACCTCCCGAATATAACGTAGCTTGACCCATCTCGGTCACACTGTCGATAGGCATTTTAATGCCCAAAGATCTCCATGTGTTTTATTCTTTCAAATTATAGATAGTGTTTATGAAGTTGCAAATAAACATCATTATACACATGGGATGCACGACACCATATTTGTCCATGGAAACACGTTTTATCTCAGTTCTTACGTCAACATTTCACTTGTGCAATGAAGCACTGTAACGTAATAGCAGAACTACTTGAGACTTCAATTCGAGAGACCCAAAAAAATTAGCCTTGACAAGGTTATCATTATGTTCGCCTAAAAGTGCTGCATTATGATGAATTAGACATAGGAAATCAAGCTACGCTCTAGAATAGATATTATCATTTTTCATAATCGACGTCCAAAATACAATGCAGCGCTACTTGTTAGCAAGGCAAATAGTTGTTTCGAAAATCGGAGATACTAACATACAACGCAAAGACTGACCACAATGTCTTTGAAGCCAGAGCACAGTCTGCCTTGTCAATTTCATCAGGCCACTCCTAGTTACTGTAATTGTATGGCAACAGCTTACAAAAAAAGCGTACAGAACCCCTAAACTGCAATGCTGCAGACCAACCACAAAGGGAACATTAGGAGAACTATCAACCTGCGACCACAATACGGTGTATATACGAACGTGCAGCTGGTCTGCGTCATAAACTCCAATCGAATCCATGTGGTAAGATATCACAAGATAAAGTTTATTGTCATCATTCACACACAGTTTTCAGGGACGAAATGCCATCATCCTATGGCCTTAGTTGAGGGTACTAAAATAAACCAGCTACCATGCGCTTTCCCACATGCATTTGGTATGGTTATCCACCTCAAACATGTGGGCAGTACGAAAACTGTAGTGTAACACACATGAAACAATGCAATGTATTCCAACCGGTATTCACGTAGACATTTGTTGACTACCTGCAAACTGTAACGTCATGGAAACGGAGGACAAATGATTCCGTTTAATCCCATCATGCTCTACAAAATCGGTTGGTGAACCAAACGGTACATAATTTACCGTTGCAGCATTATGACCTCAATCTGTGAAGCGATATCTGAACTCTATCTTTTATGTTGACTAGAAGCTCCAATAAGTATAGTCAGAAGAGTGTGTACCCAGGAACTTATTGGATTCCGACACCCGTATTTCTGTAGACTACTTGCAACAGCACGGTATTCTAGCTAGTCACCTCTCACTTTAAAAGCGTAGTTTCAGAAGTAATTCGTCGAAAATGTAGTTTGCGACTCGTTTTATTTCCTGTACTCTGCACTAACACCCTTGTCCTTGTGTGCTGCATGGTGTGCACAAATGGTGCAGCGGCTTCAACCTGTGTTTATCCCAAAGATGGAATCACCGATGTGTCATGATGAGATCAAACCACAGTAAACGATATGGTGTGATGCAAATTTCAATCGCTTGTGTGTTTTTCGTTAGATATTTCTAGTGAAGTGGGAAAAGGACTGATGCAAATAAGGTATACCAGCTCATTAATTTGCACCTTACCCTTCGTGATAGGAAGGCTTGCGGAACATTCGTAAATAAGAGTTGGATGTATGATTGAAGGGGACCAATTGCACAGGATGCTAGTGAGCGCCCAGATAATAATAAGTCCCCTTCCGTATAGTTTGTTCCATAGTCCAAGGATTTTAAATCGTAGTGTGATAGTGCAAGGGGTCTTCCGCAAAAGTCGTGAGAATGCACGGTTAACAATCAGCATTGCAAGTGCAACAGTTTCCCTCCCTTCCATGGCTTATGCATAGCAAAACACAGTGTTTAGGGCAGAATAAGCTGCCAAGTTCAGACTGAATTACGACACGATCATCGAGCGCACTGATTGCTCTCCATATCTTCATGTTGCCTGCAAATAGCGCAAAAGTTTAACAGTAAATAGAGACATATTTTTTCTATGGAACATAAAGGAAATGCGCCCAAAACAATGCATTGAAGCATGCTCCTTTTCAAAGGATACCACAATGACAGATGGTTTCCGATCTTTACAAACCGCATTTCGGCAAGCATAACTTGATCCAATGGAACAGCGAGACACTAACACGGCACGCCTTCAGCATGTGAAAAGGACCATAACATTCATTTTCTCAAAAGCTTCACACAAGTCAACGTCAAAAGGTTGACGAATCTCGTCTGTGTTGTGCCACGTTTCTGCAGTTAGATGACGTATGAGTAACTCCTCAAGAAAACAGCATGTGCCGTCATGAGAAGACAATTCGTCTACAGAAGTTGTAGCGTACCTGTTTTAAAAATATTCAAAAAAGTGCTTACGAACATATGGTTTAGACAGTTCCGCCAGTGGTTATACACCCCGCTTTCTTCAGCGCCCTTATTTGCTAGCCAGAAGAACGAGCATTTCACTTCGCTCACAACAACAGTTCCGTCACAGTTGGAGAAATAGAGATTGATGACAAAGTGCTTTGAAGGTTGAGACCTAGTAATGGTTAACAGCGTTTTGTGTACGTCCACGATGCTGCGATCTAGAAGGAATAGTTCGGTAGAGAAAATATCTTCGAAATCGCACAGACACCTGTGCATTTTTAAATAGGTATGGAAGGTGCGCCAAAATTGCGGACGCTCGATCTGTGCCTCACGATATGTGCTGTTCAACTGAGACTGTTCAACGGAGACCCGTTACCTTATAGATTGAAGCACGCTTCACAAAGAGAAAACCCTTCTAGGGAGCAAGTTTTCAACATGGTAAAAGCACCTTGATAAACAGCTGGCTTCTGAGTGTTGCACCGATGCCTTTGCCTCTGCTCTCTGCGCCGGCAATCCACCCGAGGAAAGTAACAAATGACTGAAACCTCCTGGAACGAGATGTATTAGGATGCAATTACCGTTATTTGAATAGGCCACTTTCCGTTAACTCCGGTTAGGCTTTTATGTGCTGACTCACATCATTTTATAGACAGATTCAAAACTGTTAAAGGTATTTATTGGCCAGCCGAAGTCGCTCTTACGCCGGTTGCGTAACAACTCGAGTTTTAATGATACAATGATATCATCATGTTTCAACGTGGCTTGCCGCAAGCCTGGTACAAGTATGGAAACCGGGTCACAAAGCTCTTTCGTTTCGGCCGCCAATACCTCGACATTCAAATAGAGTCTGCAAGCTTGCCGTTCGAACACATCTTCCTTCATCTGCCTTTTACTTATGGGTCAACTTGATGTCCTTTTTCCGGTCCACCTGCATTGTGTGTAATCCGGTGCTTATGTATATTCTGTTTTGATCCATGTAGCCGCTCAAATGTGTCTTCCGTACCAAAGATGTCAAGCAGCACGTCCCACTGTGGGATGGCGCTTCTGCAGGACGTGTGTCTTGCCGCATTTCCTATCATTAGCTAGTAAATGACTCTAGCATTTCTTCGATAAAATTGCATGCTGACCACTACCTCGTTTCACAGAATTCTCGTGCGTACGCTATGCCACCAATTTTGTAATGACCGACCCTGTCGGTGCGATTTTCTTCCAAAATTAAACTGCAATGCCTTTCCATTTCAGCGTTCGGCACAGGGCACCTGGTTCTGAATAGCAGGTTAGCAGGTTGCCTGTTTGAGAAAACAATGGCCCTTCTGCAGTATCCGAGACCAGATTAAAGCATGGTCTTTTGACATCTTTTCATTTCCGTACTCTGACTTTGTAACGTTGGGTTGACATCAATGGCTGCGACGTTTGATCGCATTGCGGTGGCTGCACATACTGGTTAATCGCTGTTAAAGCAATTTCAAATGTACCATCCAGTCGAGTATCAGAAAATCTAACTCCCTCGGTCTGCTACAAAGCAATTCGTGGGTATTTGTTGGTTTCGGATATTTTAAATCACTAAGCAATTTAAAGACCCATTGGCACGGGTGTCGGCTAGCATAGCATGCGAGACGTGTCGTTAGATAACAGAGAGAAAGCTGAATTCATATAAAACTGTAATTTGTCTCGTATGTCGCGGATTTTCACCATCCGGTACTTACGTTTTTTGACGTTAGCAACGGTGAAATTCGTGGCGATTAATTTGATCCTATTGAGTCGTGCGAACGGTGTGGAACTGTTACGCGTCTGCCTCGTCAAATTCAGAACACTTGCCAAAAAAACAGGAAAATGTGTGACCCATTCTGCCATGGCAGCTTTAGCAAATGAACAGTTTCGAGCCAATGGTCATAAAGTTGGTGAAGAAATTTATTCCCGATAGTTCTCTACAGGCTAATACATGTATCAAATTGTTGCAATTGCGTCAGGCTAAGGTAGCTGGGCTATATTTGATCCAGTCTAAACCTGCTGCATCATCGGTTGATCAGTGTCTCCGATCGATGAAGAGGATAACGCACATAGGGTCATGGGGTCACCGCCTTAGATCGAATCTACCGGCGCTCAAGGTGAGATCAGAGCCAAAGCTAATGTAGTGCTTGTGTTTGCATCCTCTGGTTACATACTTCCGGTTACATTAGCCGGATAGCAATCGCCTTAGCCGTCATAAGTAGGCATTTTAACCCCTTTTGGTAGCTTCCTTTTGCGGCAAAATGCATTAAACTCTTTCGAGGTAACAACCCGATGCTCGCATTGGATTCCGTGCTCTGCTTTGTTATGCTTTGAAGGCTTTCGGTCGCATGTTCATTGTTTCTCACTCCCCGTGTGTCAGTAGATTTATATAGGATAAATCATGCGGACATGACTGCATGCCTACTTCATGTATTGATACCGCATCAGGAAATTCTTCCCTTTTTGCCGCCTAATATTGTGTTTTACGTTGCTCTGGATAGTTCACTGTTTTGTGCGCCTCGTGGTCTTCAGTTGCACCAGCTTACATGAATTTCGTCCATAATCTGTCGTGCTGCAGATCAAGTTTACCATTTTCCCTTAAAAACCAATGTAGCATCTTCAAATATATGATATTTGTTGAGTAAAAGTCAGACAGGAAACCGATTCAGTCCCATTTTATTATCTATTTGCAAAAATTAACAAATGCATCTTTTGTTACTGACCTATTCACCTGGTCAACGGCCTCAGTTAGGCCATTAAATTCTGCTCAAGCGCAGATGAATAAGGCAAAACTAGCTCTAGCTATCTGTGATCATGAAGTAGTCAGCCAATGCCACGTGCTCTATGATCTGAATATCGTGCAAACTTTGCGCACAGCTAGTCAGTGGCCAGTGTAAACACGATGGAATCGAGCTCGCGGTTATCCTTATCCAGCAGTTGATATGCTCTGTGCGCCAGTTGCAAAAAATATTAGCCTCGCAAATTTCCTGACTTCGTAAATTGGTTGGAGAAGCTCGCCCTATGACTAACGTAACGGAATAACAGTCATTTCCGTTTGTGGAACAAACCACAGGAAACTCTAATGATTACAAGCTGGCGGAGAAAAGTTTAACAACTGCCCAGTGGACTGCGATAGACTACACCCACGATCAGCTCGCCGCGTCTAATGTGAATCGAACATCATAACTATTGCATACTCAAACGGCCTTCTGGTAGATATTCACATATCTCCCAAACTGGGAAGACCTTATGTACAAATGGATGCAATGCCGTCATTTTATTGCCCATCCCAGTGGAAGCATGAGTGGCCGCTTATTCCTACTTTCTAATCAGTTGGGTCAGATCTTAGCCATGTGAAAATAAGGAGTAATACTTCCAGCTATCGAGAGTTTGTAGAGCTTCATATTTAGCTACCTTGTTAAGCGCCACAATATGGATACCGGGTGCGTATGATGCACTCGCAACATGTTGATCCGGATTCGTGGAGGAATCCATGTAACTACTCACAGAAATTCTAGTCGGCGTTCTGGTTCTCCTTCGTCCGTGCGTCTTTATAATTCAAATTTCATCCATTTGTGTTCCCACCCGTCCGTTCGTTCCACATACACAAGAAGTGGATTTTAATGCTTTCCTTGTACCGAGGTGGGATAATGTCATTTTCTGACTGCTTGTTCAGTAAACTCATCATAGTATACTGAAAGTTTCCCTCAGTATTTTTCGAAATGGGCGATTTGTTGCCATTGAATCCCGCCCTCAGCAACTTCAAAGAGCCTATCATTCATATGTTGTTGAACCTGGACGTCGTTTTTGCGGTCTAAGTCTGCTCGGCTTCCTTGTGTATTTAATTAGTTGTCACCACTTTGTTAAGGGCACGCCAGAGCTTTAGTTCCCGTCGGGGAAAACGTTAGTAGCGAAGCGGAGGAACTCCGATTGCTTATACCGTGAACTTGGGTTAAAGTAGTTAGCTTAAAATGTGGTTGTTCTTCATTCACGGTTTAGAACAAACGTGGCTAATAGTTTTATGGCACATAACTCTACAGATCCGGATACTAGGCTTTTGAGATTCTTTTGGCTTATTCTTAACAGGAAATTACCTAAATATCGTTAAAATGTAGGCTATAAATCTCTCGAAGAGAATAAAGTTGATCCAAAAAATGAACCAATACAAACATCAGAAACGTATCTTTACACAGCATGTATCCACTATTGTTTCATAGCAACAAATCCACGGAGTGTGTAACACACTATTCATGCTACCTTAATCCAAACTCCGCTGTTGGTTCAAAGTAATCAGCAGTTATCGATGATATATATATATATGCGGATATTACCAGAGCAAATCCGGAATTTTTGGTAGGCAACGTTTGCGATATTGTTGGTGAGCGTTAGCAAGGCACACTATGAAAAGTTGCACTGTCAAAGAAAGGCTTACAGAGCAATCCCTAAACATTCACTTTAGGCCCCGTTGGCAGAGCATAATTATACTTTACTGGTGGAAATTATTAAGCTTTCGTGACACTTCCGATTGATACATTAACCTAAGGAATCACGAAATGTGGCAAAAAGCAATAAATATTCATATTTATACTGCTTTCTGCAACATGTTGATCAGCTAGGTTTGCGTCTTATTCTCTAATGTTACGGAATATTAATAATTTCCACTAGTTGCTTAGCATTATGCTCTACCAACAGAGGCTGAAAGTGAACGTTTTGGGATCGCTCGGTAAGCCTTTCTTCGGCCAAGCAGCTTAATTTAGCTTGCCTTGCTAATGCTCACCAAAAATATCTCAAAATTTGCCTCGCCAAAATTCCGGATTTTCTCTGATAATATCAGCCTATGGTGATCGGTTTTTAACATTTGTTGCAATCATCATTTCCAGATTGATCAGTATTATGTTCGTGCATGCCCACCGTAAAATGGTCTCCAGTTTAAAGTGGCTACTATTGAGATGGTTTACACCTAACACCATAGAGTGCACATTTTCACACTAATACTACACCCTACGCAAACCCTCGCGTGCCGGTGACCTTGGAATGTTGGTGCAGGACCAACTCGGCTGGTCAAAACATGCCTAGGACCCACTGACCCCCATTTCTACTCCGAACACATATGTGCTTTAGTAAGTTCACACGTATGCAAAGCCGTAAATCCTTCGGCTCTTGTAGTAGAAGTGCGATCCCAATGCATTCGAATCTAAAAGAAAGTGCATCTAAGGAAGATCACGGCCTCTTCTATCAACCTTTACATCATAGACCGAAGGGTATAAGATTATAACTCGTGAAAAAGCATGAATGGTCAGAAGCAGAGAACCACTATACACAAAGGTCGACTAGATCCATACCGATATCTGCAGGGCTATCGAGAAAGTAGACAATGGGTTTCTCCTTCGCAAACTGTGGGTGTATGGTTTCAGCTGTCATCAGTGAGAGTTGATCCGTAACTTCCTTACTTGACTAATCTGGAGAGTCCATTTAGATAGCCATCTGACTGCCATGTATACTTCGACGGGTGGCGTATCCCATGGCACAGTGCTGCGGCCCAGTTTATCTATAATTAGTTTAAATCATTTTATGCAGCTTTTCTGGTTGCTATGTGTCTTGTCCGCGAACTAACTGAAGAAGTAAAAGCTATTGGCAGCCAGACGAATACGTCTTAAGTCCGCAAGTTCACAACTGCTTTTCGAAGTCTACTGCTAAAACCCGCTGCTTGGTCCACCTGTCCAGCATTTGGGCAACTGTATATCCCATCCAGTTTGTTCCGTGCAAAAGTATGACTAAGGTAGTGTTCCCAAGAAGAAGCTGGAAGAAACAATGCTTATACAGCATCTTACCACTGAGCTGTCGGATTCTAGAATCAGAGAACTCCTGCTAATAGGAGACGTCGACAAGCTCCCGTGGGACCTAGCATGGAACTTGGCTAGTGAGGTCGAAGTTAGCGAACAAAGTAGAAATTTGCTTTCCAGCGTTTCGTCTACTGAAATCAGCATTTGAACACATCACACTTCCGGAAACATGTCACCATATCGATGCAAGTGTTACCACTGTGAGAAAGCAGAAAAACGCGTAAGTAGTTAAGTATGCCAAGCTAGAAATGAAACCTGCCACAACTGCGGTACGTCCAGATAATCTTACCAGTCTTTCGTTCCCATCATCTTAAGTGTTGACTCATTAAAAAGTAACTTTTCGGCATCCCTGGCCAAGTTTGAGCAGAAACCATGTAAATATATGAAGGGGGATTATTTTCTTGTTGTTCTACTAAGGCACCTAAATTGCTTTCCCCAGATATTCGCACTTTGTGTTTGAAGTGTTTAGAAAGAACGTTCATTTAGATACGATACTGATATCTGATCCGCTAATTACAATATTTGCAAACAGCTTTTACAAATATTTATCCAATCGTCTACCTAAGCATTTGTCACTGTAAACTTTCATTAGCTACTAAAATTGCCTGTGCAGATATAGTCATGGTTAAAGTACAGAATTCGTTAGAGAAAGCAGAACGTACGAAGATTAATTATACGTTTCAAAGACAGACAATAAGTCACAGCAAAGAAGGAATGCCAATTTGGTATTAAGTATGACTTACGAAGCCCTCCGTATGAAAAATGTTAATACATTCTCGGTTTATTACCTAATAGCTATGAAAAATTTACTCTGTGGATAATGACAAAGTCCAAAGAGGTCATCTCGTATAATTTGGAGATGGAATAGAGGCCCTCCAGTATTTCGGAACCAAGGCCCCAGCCATTGTAAAAAATGAAGCTTAGTCTTGGCTTAGACTCCAATAGAGTAACAGTCAAGCAGAAGCTGCCACTAACACATGTTAACGTACTAATTTCATTCATCAGCCATGTTAGCACTTATAGTTCCTTCTAGCCAAGTCTACATCAGACAAGAGGTCCCCTGAACGAGTCGCTGATGAAAAGCAAAGAATGGCGATGAAAAAATGAGTGTCAAATAATTTTCACACATGTAGGAGGCGATTACTAATGACATAATGTTGACGTCTACAACATAAATTTGAGGACCGATGTTGTTTCAGAAGCATACAAATATGAGGTAGGGGATGTCATTTCCTACGTGTGTCCAGAAGGAGAAGAGCAGACCATTGAACTAGCAGGACGGTCGCTGACATTGGCGAACCAGTATTGCAGCCAGAATCGGAACGAAGCGCTGACGATGGTTTTCGCAGTGAAACGGTTTCACAAACTGCGATGGTAGATATTTCAAACTGATCACGGACTACAAACATATATACTCGATATTTGGATGACAGAAGAGTATTCCTGTTTCCACAGCAATCCGCAAAAGAGCTGGACAAACGAAATGCTGACTTACGATTTCAGTACTAAATACCGATCTACGCAACAACTTGGCCGAGCTGACTCTCTACCTCACAACATCAGTACCCACAAAAATGAAAGCGATGACTGCGTGATCTCAACCGTAAAATTCGAATCGGGTATTCAAAAAATCCAGGTTGACAGTATAAGGGAGATTCCGGTGAACATACACAATTCGTGTAGATGTGACTTAAGACGAAATTTTGAGGAAATTCATAGTGTTTGTGCAATCAAGTCAGCCAACTGTCTGGATTTCATTTGAATTATGATATGTATTCAATCGACGCGGATATATTTCGGTCGTCGAGAATTATCTAACTTTTGGATTCCAAACCTAAGTAATAAGGATGTTACGTAAACGAATCCTACGGCAGGTTCATTCAGGCAATCTGTGGAAGAGAAGAATAATGGCACCGACACGAGGTATGGTGTATTAAACTCAAATGGATTACGAAAACAACAGCTATGCGAAACAGGTGCATTTTGAGAGTAAACGGCAAAGGCCCCTCCATAGTCTCCGTGGCAAACGTGACAAGAGACGTAAAAGCCATGTCAATGAGTTAACTTGCATTATGCGGGACCAATCAACAGTAATCTTATTTGATTGTTGTTATTACACAAGTGGCTCGATGGGATGCAGATGAAAATCCCACCACTCAACCACACAGTCAATGAGCTAAACAAACTGTTACAATATTTTGACACACCGGAGATGTTGGTTACGGACAACGGAGCACAGTTCACATCAACGCTACTTTATGAATTTTGTATGTGAAGCGGGATCCAAGCCAAGGATTTGCTGCCGTATCATCCACAATGAGATGGGCAGGATGAACGTTTACTTGCTACTTTTACATTTGCTATTCTCCATGCGCAAGAAACCAGTGTCAGAAAATATAATTAGTTATTTCGTAGGAAATTTTAAAACACGCCAAATCCAAACATACCGGAGGGTAGGTTTCTTGCTGAAATTTAATTTGAAAGAGAAATTAACACGACTTTTGATAGCCTGATCGCGAAAACCTTGGAGAGAGCAATGGTTAAACGAGAGAGTTGCCATATAAAAGACTTTAAATTACTATGATGGTAATTTGGTTTATACACAAAAGATTCAGACTTCGGGAAGATGATCTGGCGGGACGGTTATTGGTAACAAGGCTAAGGTTTTCCATGAGATAGTGGTCGGAAAGTGTTAGTAGACAAGACACGTCGATCATTTATGACCGCAGCATGAAAAATCTCAAATAACTCAAGAACCGGCAACACTACATAGTATAGAAAACGGAACTGACCAACAACGCGGAACAAAGCCAGTCGCAGAATAGTCGCACGACCTGCCACGAAGGCCAAGTCGAGGAAGGCATCCGAGATGGTTACAAGTGGATCCCAGGGTAAAAACTAAGACCAAGCCAAAGCGTGGAAAATAGGTAATAGAAATCAATTCAAAAGGGTGGTTATGCAGAGGTACGCGGAGCCAATGTCCAGCTACGAGGTTGTGCGTTGATATATAGCGGATAATTTGAGCTGTCTGCTGCATGGGAAGGTCATCAGCACGAGCGTCGAACAACCTTTAACTGTTCCGCCAAATATGGGACTAAGGTGCAAATTTACTGGAAAACAATACACGCTCGTTTCAAATGAGGTGAACAAGTTATTAATATGGTAAACATGTTGGAGAGAATTAACTTCCATTGACTGGGAACCAGACGCAGAAGATTGAGTGGCCTTGGCTTCCAAAAGAGTAATGTTTCATTCGCCCATAAATAGTGCTGACCTATTCTGTTGAATATACCCGTATACCGATCCTTGACCTTTGGTATTCATACGGGTGGCTGGGTGCGCGTTTGAACTGACAGATGATCGCAGTGTCACAGGTAAAACAAAGTAACCGTAGGACGCAGTAATAACCGCGTTTTCGCCCCTTGATAGGTGGCATATTACGCGTTCCAATGATGTATTTGAAAACCCGATGTTTAGTCTGCTTCAGGTCAGGAATATCGTGCTTCAGTTTTGATTATCTTGCTTGCCTTGATTGTCGAACATTTGTATATTGGTTGCTCGATCAACTTTACAGACTTATCTTCTACTTAGCAATGTTGGCATTAGTACTATGAAATTATTGGATTTTTTGACCATCTTCGAGTTTTCTTATGTGCGCACAATTGACAGTAATCTTAAGGAATATCCCATCGCCGTGCCATCCAGTTGCCTGCTTAACTCGCTGTTGAATTAAAATTGGATGTTAATAGTACATCTGAGCAATTTGTTTCAGTTGACCAATTTGTCTCCTAAAGTTTAACCCGCGTTGGTGGATCACGTTGCACAGGAATGTAACCGTCTAGCAAGAAAACATTAACCATCAGTGCGACAACATCCAAAGTGTACCTGTGAAAGTCTAGAATACTCATGCTTCAAATGCTTTCCACAAACTGGAAGGTGTCGTTTAGATGAAGCGAGGCTCTCATTTTCCCATTTTGCATGGTAAACAGGTCAAACATCTTGCGATATTATGATATGGCGGATTTCTCTTGTCCAGTATCCGTCTTAGTAGTGTATCGGATTTCGGTGCCTTAAAGCGGCCAAGCAGTCGGGGAATAATGGAGTTCACATGTCTGACTTTTCATAGGTATTTTTAGTTATGTAGGCTTCACTTACAAGCGATTTTAGCCATTTTCTTATCTGAATTTCGGTGTACTTTTATTTGTTCTCGCTATAGATCTTAAGGTGCCAGATAGGATCACATCCATTTCTCTTATGTAATCTACGCGATCCATGACCACAATTCTAGACCCTTTGTCCGGCTTAGTGATTATAATCCCTCTTCTAAGGAATACTTTTACTGCTTCAATGTGCCCACTTATTAACATTCGGGGTTGCGTTATGGAATGGCTTTGGTATTTATAAGCAACGTCTCTGGTAACCCAAGTAAACTAGTCTAATATGCTGTTGGTTGATTGGCGAAAGGTCACTCAACGCGTGACCTTCGCTTTGGGGCGTTCGCGCCCGTAGGATGATATTTGATTGCGCTATGAACCTATCTAAAAGATGTATGGGTGAAACCGTTTAGCTTAAGGCTGAGTTGGAAAACATTATGGATACAATTAATTGAGACATAATATAGATGCGACGCCGCTCTCTATCCACTGACTTGCATGTTACTAACGTGCAGGGGTTTGTGTATATAGCTCTTGCAGCTACGAAAATACCAATATTACGCTGCCAATTATTTTAGGGCATTATAAGCAGGTTGGTGTGTTTGCTGATTCCAGTAAGCTAGCAGTGGGAAATAAAAGGTAATTTGTAAGCAGTACGCAGACCAAACAGCTTATAATGCCATAAGTTATTAGCGGAGAAATAATCTGGAACAATGTGCCATATATATTTTACTTTCATTATTTATCCTTACAAGAGGGAGGAAAAGAATAAATAAATTAATGGCTATGACAGAAATATAACGAAGGCTATATCCAAAAAGTTTTAGTGCGATGGGATGCCGTTACTTACCAAATGATAAGGTAGCGTTGAGTATACTTCCCTGTCCACCTGGTTCTGTCAGTACAACGGTCATCGCGTTTGAAGAGCCACGAATTGTTCGAGTGACAGAAGGTGCGCTTTGCACAAAAAGATGAATGACTTCCGCATCGCAGTCACGTCCGTCCAAAATCCTGACAGATCCTGAATGCGATTTTAACTGTTAAACACAAACCATTAAGTATATATTTGTATAGTCTTCAATTTATATTTTTATCGTTTTAGAAATAAGCAGCGGCAAATAGTCATCTAAATCTTTTTAACCGGATAGTGCAGTTTGTGTCTTGGTGGCCTTCAGTGATTCGCAAGGAGAATTTCAAATGCATATCCGCAATCTGCTGCTTACATTCAGTTGTTTATGTGCAAATTCACCGGTAGCGTAACGTTTCCTCGTGGCTGGGAAATCATTTACATTCGTAGAACAGTCCGGTCTCTATGTAAGTGGATAGGAAACAATATTCCAAAATGGATCACTGTCATTAAAAAATGTCAGACACGAGGGCACAATTTGTTAGCCTCATTGATTGCTATGCACATCTACATTACGGGTCAGGAAGTTGACCCGGAGGTGGCGACTATGGTAATTTATCGCATTACAAACGCTAAACTACTCAAATACGCTGATGCTATTTCAATCTATCGTAATCGCGTTTTACCCTGTGTACAAAAGCAGTTGACTTTGAGGACCGTGATGTGTGTTTCATCACTTCTAACTATGTTGTGGTCTTCGACATTCTGTGCCTACTTCCTCTTAACTCCAGCATTCGAATTAATGATTTTTACTCAGTATTCGTTTTGTATACTGCTCCTTTGCACACATTCAAAGAGCAGGGAATGATAATATCTTGCAACCCACGTCTGCAGAACAAGTCTCCGAGTGATAAATTTATCATTGCGCTCCGAACCGATGGCAGAACTTGTGAGCGAAATATGGCACAAAAGATGAAAACGCTGCCATCTAAAATACATTTAAAGTTCATAGGCCCTGGGCCAAAGATAGACAATGTAACATTGATCAAGGAACTTACCAATACAATTCTGTCACCGTGTAGCTAAAAACAGAAGCAAGGCCAAAACACACCGACGGCTGGGGGAGGACAGCATGGTTACCCAGTTGTTGGCGCTGAGAGCTCTATACAACAATTCGAAATGGCCCTATAGCCTGCATCACCTTCCAAGGAAAAGAGGACCGGCAGCCGACCCCGCAAGGTTGGGCACAGACCCTCACCGGAAACTAGCAAAAACAAATACCCTTCTGAGCTCCGATGTCCTCGCCTGCTTGTATACAATGCCCATGGTCTTCTCAGCAAAGTAACCGAACTCCGTATCCGTCAGGTCGACACGAGTTTGGACATAGTTATGGTCACCGAAATATTGCTGAACACCTAGATCACGGATGCTGAGATTGCACTACCTGGCATGACTTCCATCCTAAAGGACGGACCTAGCAGAGGAGAGGGAGGGCCCCCGTATAATCGATCCGACCTGCATAAGGATGTCACTGAGAACCCAGAAAAGAAAATCGTCGATTCTCTTTGGTGTCAAATGCACCCAAGACGTGATGATGTTTGTTTATTAGCAAAAGTTTCCTGCCGTCCAATGTCCACCTTGGGGATGGATCAATGCTTAGCTTCTGCGAGGAAACCTGGCGTGGCACAACCATACAACCATGTCCTTCTGCCGGGGGAATTCAACCTGCACGCAATCAAAGTTCCAGCATCGCCCTACAAACAATTCATGGCGGATTTGCAAACGTTGATTGCCCATGTAATTTTGTAAATCCATATCACCTCTCCCACGCGAAACCGAACGGGGACCACACCCTCTGTTTTGGACCTAAATCTCTCCCACGATGAACTAATGGTCGACACCGTGACCACATATTTACCACTTGCTCATTGCGAACACGCGATGTTGCTCTTTTGTTACGTCTGTTATTTGGAGTACATCAATGAGAACAACCTGAAAATCTATGTCATTACACATTACGAGACGTCGTCCAAATTCATTCAAGAAACCGAATGGTCCATCCTGGCCAAGAAGCTGCCCGATGTCGCCTGGATGTTGTTCGCCACCCAATTCACTGAGCCAGTGGCAAATGCGTCAGAAAGCAAGGTCCTTCGCCCGAAGCAAGAGAATTCATTCCTGAGGGACGGTACTAGAAAATGGGTGGCCTTAACTAATTCAGCCTGGTGCGCTTACAAAGTCTGTCCAAGTAATCTGATCTGGGGTGCTTATACAAATCAACGGAACCGCTAAGTCCAGTTGATCCTCTAAGACAAACTGTAATACCAACAGAACTTAGCGGTGAAATTTAGTGCAAATCCCAATTTACTGTATAGACACGTCAACAAGCTGCGCAGAGTGCAGCATGCGATCCCGGTTTTACATGCGGCAGATTGTCTTGCGCAATCCACACAAGATGCATGCAAAGTACTTCGTTAACACTTCATCCATATTTTCTAGGATGAATTAACATTTTATCCGATTTTAACACAGCTTCCATCGCAACCAGGGTTAAACCACATATGGATCACGGCAGCTAATGTGATGAAAGCGCTAATGTCATTGTGCATGCACAACTCACCCAGCTTCGACGACCTCAAAACAAAGGTCTTGAAAACAACTGCCATGAACCTTGACGAAATATTAGCTCAATTCTTTCAACTTTGTCTCGACGAAATGTAGGTTCCGTTAATGTGGTAACATGGACTAGTTACTCCTATTTACAAAAGTGGTAATCGTTCGGACCCCTCGTACTACCTTCCAATCACTTTCCTCCCAGTTTTATCCAAAGTAATGGAACGTATAACTGCAGAGGCGCTCATGGGATATCTCGAGAGAAACAATATCCTAGTATCACAGAAACACGGATCCAGCCGAATTCGATCATGCACTACAAACTTGCTGCTGGACCGAGCAAGCTGGACAGAGTCAGCCAATGCCGGATTGGGAGTCGATGTTGTGTACCTGGACTTCACGAAAGCCTTCGATCATTTGGACCACCGCATTCTCCTGCACAAGCTTCGAAGCTATGGAATCGATGACCCTATAATAGGTAATTTCGGCAACATTCTCGCTCAAAGTCAATTGAATGTGAGTCCGCAGATTCAATTCCCACCCAAATGACGTCCAGTGTGGAATACCCTAAGGATCGGTACTGGGGCATTGTTTATTCCTAACATTCATTAAAGATCTTGCCAGTGTACTGCAATCGAAATTCCTAATAGTTGCAGATGTCAACATTTCGCATGACATCAGGACATCGGATGATCACATGGCATTTCGAACGATATTGACAGGGCATATGCGTGATAATCCGATAACAGGCTTAAGTTCAACGCAACCAAGTGCAAAGTCGTAGGCATACGCCATCAGCTAATCTATGAATGTCGACTTGGGGAAAAGCAATTACCAGCTGCTTCCTAAGAAAAAGTCCTGGGTGTGATCGTGCAGTACTAAAATAGTTGCTAGAGACAGGCTGAAAAGACCTCAAAAAGAGCCAGTCAACATCATGGAATCTTAAGGAAGGCTTTCGGCAATTTTGAGCCGGATTATTTTCCGCAAATGCTGAAGTGAGGCATTAAGTGGAATATGAGATTCATGCCTGGCGTCCCTGGCGCAACCGCGATTTCGATACACATGCTCGACCAGACTCGTTAGTGTATTTTTTCATCTCTCCTACCAACGCAGACTGCAGTCTCTGAGATTGTACAGTGGTAAATATCGACGTCAGCGAGGAGACCTAGTTATGATTTACTTAATTCTGACAAACCCAGGTCACCTAATTCGCAGTCTGTTGCGGCTTAGCCAAAATACGAAACTGAGGGGCCATCAGCCTAAACTGGCGAAGTACTAGAGTCGATCGATTTTCGATACAACGTTTTTACCAGCTGTGTGTCCCGTGCGTGAAAGATCTTTGCGACTCAATTTAGCCTTGCCCCTACATTAACGCTTTTCAGAAAACGCCTTAAAGAAGCGCTTCCAAACTTGCATTACGTGTTATAGTTCGTTCCACTTGGAGGACGAAATAATGCAAATCTAACCTTGATATTAACGGCCCTCTCTGCAACGTGGCGATGAGGATACATGCAGTAGTATCTATGTGATTAGCCTGGGTGTAGCTAAACCGCATTAACCTACCACATCCGCCAAATGAAAAAACAAACGGGTGAGCGTTTTCTTTTCCTTTTTTAGTTCTTACGCCCTTACTGAAATACAACAGCTCTCTATACTATTTTGCGTATGCACATCCCATTCCCATTTCAGACTATCGTTATACAGTAGTGCATTTAAATAGGTGGACGCTTGAAATGTTGATTTACTTATAGGATTATCCTAAAAATTTAACTTATTACGCCATTCCTCCTATGGGACTTGTCAAATACATGCATTTTTACCCGTGATAAATCATTATTTAATGTATTATTTAGAACATTAAGAACCCCGGATTACACGTTATACAATGTTGCTAGTTTGTAATTTTGCACATTCCAATCAAGCGTTGTGGAATTTTCCTCATGTATACTGCGTCGCAGACAACCTACTCACAAGCTAATATAGTGCATATGAGCAAAGTATTGAACTAATTACGCTGGAACACGATATATTTTTGTTGAAAACCATTTAATCTTAGCTAATCGACAGCGTGAAGCTTGTAAATATTAGCTGATATACTGCACCAACAGCAATGCCAGGAAAGCAGTGACTGCAGCCTTGACTGAAAATCGGGATCTTACCACAATATGTCTTTTGTTTATTGTATAACAAAAAAGTTTTATAAATACAGTGGTACAGGTGGACAAATGTCTAGCAGCCGTTTTGAAAGCATCTTTTGTTAGATAAATTAGAAGGCCAGTAATTCGGTTGTTTCTAATGAGTTAGCTGTGGAACACTAAGAAATATATTGCTTGATTTAACACAGCCCTAGTATAAGTACATCCGCTTGCCTTTTTATTAATAAGGTTGAACGGTGGGCACGATTTTTTCTGCTTATTTCCAATGCATGTTACACTGGGCACGACAGATCATCCATGCGTATAGCCGCATCCCTTTCATCATGAATCATTTGCATTGCATGTCACGCCTTTATCATTTGAAATACTACTTATTCTAATGGAGTAAGATAGAAAGCTACACACTTTTTCTGTCATATTTCTGGTTTGCAACTACTGCCAGCCAATCGGGAACTGAGGAATATATGAATCATCCACTGTGCAATCAAATTGTAGTACTGCATTTAAACGCATTTAAGTATATGTTCATCCCTGTGTCTAAAAACTATTTATATGGTTCGCTTTATTTTACAAGGCACCGACGTCAAGGAATAGAGTTGTTCTGCGAAATAGAGTTTGCATATATAAGTAAATAGGACAGCAAAAAATAACCGCATTTCTTGTGCAAAAAGCACGTCCATTAGTTGTATGCAAAAATTATTACAGTATATTTGTTTCATGATCAGCGATTGTTCTGTCATGAGAGTCAAAGCAAATGAAGCGTTATTGGAATACCACAAATTAAAAGAAGTCAAATGCTCCGTACATGCCCACATTTAAAATTCATTACACGTAACATTATTCTAAAAAGTAAGTGCGGCTAGCTGGATTCAATGAACCGAGAAATCGTTCCTTGCCTGGTCATCTGCTGGTAGCTGCCAGTTTGCAATGCAAGTTATTCAGTAATGGGAATCTAGCCATAAAATCGCAGGAATAACGTCGATTTTGGTGGATTGTCGTGAATATTTAGCGCATGATACAATTTGCTGCAAATTATTTTGAACCGACTTATAAAATTATGCCGGAATACCATAACACCGTCACCATGTATAAATACAAAATATTCCTACTATATTTAAAGCGTTTTTCTCATTTGTACACGTGATAGCTTACGTACTTTTGCAAAACAGGAGGCCGGCGCTAGTGTTAACCATTAATTGATTGTTTTAGTTCTTATCTGCTTATGTAAAAATTGCGTAAGCGAAAATATTACTTAGTTTAATCATTCTCTCTCGTTCCGTCTGTTTTTATTTATTTCTGCGTTGTTGTGCACAACAACCTCGTTTCAAGGAAGTTGGCCGCAAATTGCTCAACTCCTTATGTCGTTGACTGTTAGTTGGTCTTCATTAGCCGCTCTGAATTGTAAGCTCAATTATATTGTTTTTGTTCAACCATAAGCAATTGCGTAACTGCAGGACTTTTGATCACAATGCAACTTTGCCACGAAGTTGGTATTTGCATAAGGTTGAGATTGCATTTCCCGAGCCTTGAACAAAAACAGTACATTTAAATTATAATGCTTATCAGGTCTACACATTGTGTAAAGCCGTAGTCTCAAGTTGCAGGCATTACCGCTTGTGTTAGACAAACATTACAACTCACTGAAGACCCTGTACGTATGTGTAACAATGCTTCTTGGCTTTCTTCAAATCAAACGTAGACCTCGATTAATAGTGCTGCGTCCTCTTCGGAAACGTCCTTAGATATGCTGACACATTCGTAACAGGGCTAAACAATTCTGCTGACAAGTTTCAGCCGTCGTTACGGTTGAAATATAATGGCGTATTTAGACTTATTCTGATACTTATGTTAGGGATTAAATACTCATGAAGGTTATCGACATAAAGTTACGCATTTTTGTCGACGAATCATCCATGGTGGTAGGTGTATCGCGGAGAATGTACCGAAGCTTGACAAGTCCCACCAAATGACAGTTAGGGGTGAGGAAAATGAAGGCAAACATAGCAACAGCAGAGAGTGAATAACCACAAATTACCAACTTTTCGTATACAGTGTTTCCCGCCTACGAGGTCCATACTTGGCTTTATGCATTAGCCAAGGTTATCATATATAGCTTCCAGGCACAAACAAGTTGGGTTGATATGTCTTTGATTTTCTGCTGTTTGCGTGGGTCGTTTGAAATATGTGACAAAGTGCAGTAGAACTAATGCACCTTCGCTACTAGATTTGATCACGGCTAACTTGGAGGCTGAACTCAAAGCCTCTGTATGGGTATTCTGTAGGTGGCCAACACGTAGCGAATATGCTTCTTTGACACGACAGCGTACTGTATTATTCTGAATTTTGAGATGATGACCTCTCATACTGTCGTTGTACTAGCTTAAACAGGTAACAGCAAGGGGTAACTAAGTTGTTTAGAATCTGGTAAACAATGATTAGGTCATATCAAAACCCCGATAAAGTCCAATGAAAATACTTATAACTGTTAGGAGTTGTTCGTACGATGAGTGAAGTAGTCTCTAAACTTTTGAGCTCCCGGTATCGCATAATCTTCAAGGCAGTTAGATGCCGCTCCAGCCATGTGTGCCATAATTGAATCGCGTTATCAACTTAAGGGGTGTATGTAAGTGAGACCGTAGTCTTTTATGCATTTCTGAATGGCCCCGAACAACCGAGATATTGCTGATTCTACCGACCCAGAATCTTTTCGAAAGATAACTGTTGCATAGATTGTTACCTAGCTTATAGATGTGAAACATTCGGTGGGCAAAATGGATGTTTCCAACATTGACTACATTAAAGATAAAAGTCGATTTTTGAATATTTCGGTCTAATATAGGTTGCCAGTTGACATGACCACAAAGCGCAAAATTTAAGATAAATTTTTCGGGTTTGTCTTGAAGTACTCACCTGCTGTTGCCTTTAGACTTCAGAGCACAAGTCGAAAGCACCAGTGAGTAGAACGTTGTTGTACTTTTGGTTACAATAGTCTCAAGGCATCCAAGAAGTTGAAGTTCACCTTAATTTAGGCGATGGTGGGTGTTAAACAACAACCACCACTCTCATGTTGTTCTCCCTTAGACGTTAGCCACGCTTTGGTTTCGAAATCACGTATGCGTTGGCACTGGATGTTGCTACAAAAGTAGAGGGCTACACTACAACTATTCTAGCTCCATCATTTCATATTTATACATCCTTTATCCCTGCGAAACAAGGTTTCCGTGATAGCGAGGAGGTTCCAATATGTTGACGCACGTCGCTGTCTTTATTCAGTTAATTTGCTGAGTGCAACTTGAGCATTTGTGTACTTACAGGAAAGAATCTTAGAGACCAGGATAATTTTACATATGATGGTTGATGTGAGTGAGTTTACTCTGAAACATGTAAGGATAGCGGCTTGTAAATCTTTTGACCAGTTGGCTATATTCTTTTCCCATATGCTCCGGATCCCGAAGACAGCTCATTTTAGTTGTGTATCCTTGAAGGATAATAATTCTGTTGAAACTGTCACGTCATCTGATCTCACAGTATATGTTTTTCTTGAGATTGCAGCCCCACTGGGTTGTTAACAGACCATGTTATATTCCGGTTACTTTCAGACGACTTTTTGTTGGGAGCCTGATAAAGACCTTAGTTCAATACTTTAGATGCGTTGGTGCTGTCAATTCACATTGTAGCACTATTTGCAATAGCTTGTGCCCACACAAAGTTTAGTTAGTTGACACGGCGATCATTGTCAAATGGGTGCCGACTACATTTTTGAGAAGATGGACCTCACCAATGTAACGGCATTATTCATGCTCGGTTATATATGAATAGTCGAAAGAGGAATCTGCAAGCATAGAAAAACCGTGAGCGACCAAATATGCTTTAACTTTAATCTTACTGTTACCCATTCGGTTAGTGGAATTCTCTGAACCTTCCTTCCACGAGGTACCTGGTAGCTGCGTTGCGGAGTCGATTCGAAGACAGGGGAACAGCCTATGTCTCTTTTATCGGCTGAATGTTAGCCGGTGTAATCGGGGTTCATCGTAGCGCATTGAGTTTGGGCGACGCGAGATGCGCTTTCTTTTTCGGTGGATCAACATATACGCCGATCGCCGTAGCCGTGGAACTACATCGATTTCTATCGTCTATCTGGTTACAAATAAGTGCATTGGATTTTGATTCAGGGACAGTAATACACACGAGTTTTAAGTCTACACATTTGCGCCTGGTGACTGTCGGTTTGTAGATATAGGTTCGCGAACTTTTACGAAATTATGAACGACACTGCTAGAGACCTTCTGCTTTGTGGCTCCAGCGATGTTTTAGTTTGGCCACCCAACTTACCAGGGATCTTTTCTTTGTTTGCTTGGCGGCAGCCCAGTAGTATGTGCCTGGTTCCTCACTATGTTGGACTGACTTTATAACGAACGAACTACTAGGTGCGACGCCCTGTAGAAAACTTTAATCTGGCAATCTGCGGGTTACGTTTTTAGTTAGGGGAAAATAGATAGATGTGTGACTGCTGGAGACTGAGTCGTTGCAGTAAAGTTTGTTTAGGACGCTTTGGTCTCTTCTTAGACCTGAGAGGGTAGTTCGGTTTTTCATGTATACACACATGTGCATATTTGTTTCTACTACAGGTGCAAATTGGCGCTTACTAATTACTCTACCGCTGCTGTTAGTTCTTCATAAGTCTTCTGTAGCACATTTAGAGCTAAAGTCGAGGATAGCACCTACAACTTGCACAACCAAAACACCCATGTCCTACTATGGTACCGTTTCCTTTTTATCTGCTCCAAATCATACACTAACTTTGACTTGAGGTCAAGCAAATGGAGCACAGTAACTTATCCTATGCAAATTTAACACATAATTCACACTTACACTTAACGCGAGGAATTTTAGCAAAGGGTTCTTTAGTATTAAAGCCACGCGGTAATCAAATAATAAGTCAGTGTAGTTTCCTGCGTTGCTGATAAGCGTGAGACATGGCGCTGTAGATGGCTCGCTGTCTATTGGGTTCGTCCTGAAAACAACTTTAGTTTTGGTCGATTGTTTGCTGAATTTGTGGCTCAGCTGGTTTTGGAACTGGTAACTAAATATAAACGAAAATCTGAAGCATGTTTAGTGCTCGGAAATTCCTGAACAGCTACTCTGATAAATACCGGATTATATTCTTCTTGCGCTTTACGGATTGCTTTGAGAATTCTGTATCGAATCCTGTTATACAGAAAGACATTCGCCTTAACTAGTTTAAGCAATCTGTCTGCATGCAATTACGAACATTTAGTGATACTGGGGACTTTAATCTTCAACGATAAATCCACCTAATACGGAACACTTTTTAGGTGATTATTCTGAATCATGTAAGCTTATAATGATAACGCTTAGCTTTTTGCAAAGCACATAGTCAAACAATTTTATTCAGTTGTCCAACAAGGTGAAGTTTTTTAAATTTACATGCGACAGTTATTGTTAAATTATCTTCATTGCAGAGTCAAACTGACCATTTTTAAAGCATAGGTCCTAGCACATATACTAAATTGAAATTTGTCACACTGATTATAAGAGTGTACAACGAGGTCTAGGATAAAACTTACTTATTAATTTTAACATGACTTGCAATACCATAGGAAAATGTAAAACTAGTATGATCTAATTAGCCACAAATCATTAGGCAATGTGACATTAAGGTTACCGTAAAAACAAGCGACTGATGCATGCTGATGAAATGGGTGCATGCTGAAGTTGCTTATTCAAATTTACTTATTATGCTTTTGCATGAGACGTTTGAGGTTTTGCCAACAATCCGGGCCTGGAAGTTCAATAACGCCAAAGCCAATGATATACTGCTATAATAAAATGTTTGCATCTAAAAATCCTGTCTACTAAATATTCAGAACTAAAACACTACTATCTTACTGTTTAACTTGTAATCCTTACATGACAAATATTACATACTGGGCCGCCTCTGAAGCTCACATGCAACATCCGCGAATCAAGCGCAACGTCCTGCTTGCTTCCTTAAGTTAGTATGGCCACCCATTCAAACTTTGCCATATATATTTCAGAAGCAACATGGTTGCAATATCCAAGCGACTATCCTGAATAACAATATTGAAAGATCAATAGCAATTTTGTGGCGCAAAGAAGATCAAACATAAATATGATTAACAGGGGTATCTAATTGAATTTTATATCTATCTGCATTATTCATTGGAAAATAACTTTGTCTCAGTCGGCGTATATTTTCGAATTGCCGCAACAACATTCTTCTTATTTTATTAAATCAAAAAAGGCAATGCCATTTTATAAAACGAATTCAAACTCCAATTAGTCATATTGCTATAGGCAACCACATTTTTACGGACGTGGGGGCAATTGAAGCATATATTTGGTGCAAAGGTTGAAGGGGATGAAGGCAACATAAAAGTTTATTGTACTTTTACCCCAACAAAATTTTCCCACTCCTAACACTATAGTATATTTTACGGCCATACAAATAATTGGGAATAGCAAAACTGATTGTAAAATATCTACTTTTTGAGTTATTTAAGCTGTTACATCAAATATTCTATATAAAAACAACATATTTCTTCAACAATTGTTTCATCCACAGATGGATTTTGACATTTACTACTCGACATAAATAACGTATCATTTACAATAAATCACATAAGATGCGCCTGAATTTGGTAGAAACCTTTTCGGATAAAGCAATTGAATAGGACCTACTCTAAATGTCACAGCCAATATGGCTGTGAACAACATGACAATATCACGTCCTACATTTTCAAATACGGAAGTATCTATGTATGCCAAAACAAAACTTCGAATGTGCTTTCTTAAAACCCGTCCTATACCGAATTTTTACACTCTCAATATGATCTCTTTAAATAGGTTATAATTTTACTTTTTTAATCTGTTACTTCATATACGGCCGGGAAAACGACTCTCTCGCTGTATATCTGAGGATGCGTCAGAATTACTACCATACATTGATTGCATTTTAAATCAAAGCTCTTGACACAAAAGTTAGCCGAGCAATTCATGATTGATTGGATTGTTGCAAAGCGCAATGTACACCGTTCATTAAGTTCTTATATACCACATTGCTTATTACTACAATTTTGCGGTGTATCCGATTTGATGAATGAAAGTGTAAAACGAGTGTGTTTTGTGCAATGTCTGAGTTGACATCTTTGGAACGATGTGCATATGCATTTGTCAAAAATAATGGAGGAGATCAATCAGTTGTAGAATGCCGTAGCATCACCTTGGCTTTCACCTCAATAAAGTACGTAGACAAAAATCCGTGCGCCCATTCTAGACATCAATAACATTATTGATCTCTTTTACTAAAAAGGAACATTTATCGAATTAAATGGAAAATTAATTCTACAGTGAATGCAAAAATTATTTACACATCCACTATGTGTACATGAATATATCAACTAAAATGAATTAGGCATAGGAAACTGATGGTTCCCGGAAACGTAAAGTTAAATATAGAATCACAGTGACAATTTTTATACTTCAGAGGTAATTCAGATGTAACTTCTCATGGTCACTTATCCATCATGCAGATCCGCATCCGTCTCCCATGGTTAAGTGGCACAAGCTGCTGGCAACAGGAATAAATGGGATGACAACCTGACAGGTTTCGGAGGAATGCGCACCAATGACGAGTCACAGAAGGTTGAAACAGCGATGTCTAATACATTTCCTTACTTGCCAAAGCCTGCTGATTGAAAGTGGAATAAGACAAATTACCACTGAATTCATTGCACCGTTTATTCTAGGTTTTCAAGCATCTGGCGTCAACGATCTCTCCTTTTTAATAGTGCTAACGTTTCCGCTAATCAAACATGACAAACATAGTCCCACGCAAGCCTAAAGCTTACCTTCAATTCTTCAATCTTTAGTGTAATTGTGCCTCCAAAGTTATTTATGATCCTCCAGATACATAAGGTGTTTGTTTCATCGCGTCCTTTCCAGAAAATGATATTGGATGAGCTTTCATTCAACTCCTTTCCGCAATTGTCTACAAAAGCATTTCCATGGTTTATGACTGAAATTAATATTACAAAGTGACCTGACATACAGCTAATATATTCAGTGCATCCGTAATGTAATTGTGTCCGAGGTAATGTTGCCCATTTAGTCTGTGTTATCACTTGTACTAATTTCCCTAGGTTTATAAATACTAATCTTCTAAAGTAAACTAATACTATATTTCACAGCTCACGCAGTCGCCTCTTATCTATTTATCGACAACGAATGTTAAACTTGTAATGTTCTCCTTGGTCGCAACTTCAGTAACCTTGAAATTGCAAGTGGACTCTAGTAGTTATTTTGCTCGTTAATATAGAGAAAACTAAAATATAAATATGAAATCGTTCCTTAATTTAGCCATACAATTCACTTCCAATGATGCATTTTTAAGTTGCACTCCCATAAAAGAAAGGTTATAGACAACAGGCAAATAAAAATTTTTATATTCCTTATGAACATGACAGGGATGTTTGGTTTGTTACTCCTGCTATTAAAGCCCAGTCATTGGTAATTGAGACTTCTACCTGAGAAGCAAAATCAGATTTAACTAGAAAAGTATACATTGCAAAAAGCATAGTTTATATGACATGACGCCTTTTTGGAAACATTTTGTTCAGCTGACCTTATTAGCAGGACGACCAAATAAAGATAAGCTTGTTTCAAATTTGACAGAGTCTACTTTCAAGGTGCCGTTATTTTTCTTTTAAATAGACAATGCGTATCCCTAGACAACAAAAATTATGCCTGTTTGGGGCAAAGGAAAACAAAGCAAATAATTTTTAAACCTAAATGAATAGACCAATAGAACATGCAAACGCAGACGTCCATCCTAAAGATTTGATTGTTTCACCAAGCTGAATAATCTAATGAAAACTTTTCACTACTTCCCTCAGTGGCGTTTCAGTGCACTGCTCTGTAGAGGAAAATTTCACGGAGCAGTGCACTGAGGATGCCACTGAGGGAAGTGTTTAAACGTTTGTCATTAAATTACTCAGCTCGGAAAATCAAGCAACACCTTAACTGCCAACCCGGGCTACAGGTATTCCGTATCATTGAAAAGGCGTAAATTCTACTCATCGTGAGCAACCTGCAAGATAAAAATATATTTGCATGTAAAATTGAAAATAACCTATTTGCAAATTCATGTATAAATAATCACGATTCTCAACAACAACAGCCCCACTCTGTGTTCAGCGCTTAAGCCTGTTATTAGTAATGGTAATAATTCTGTTAGTAACAAGAATACGGATAATAATGCGGTTATTAACATTTTATTTTACAGCCTAAAAAATAGATAAGAATACAGTGTGGGCAAAGTTGTCTAGTGAGACCCGCAAGCTTCATTTCCGTCAATGGTTTTGTAGAGCTTGTACATATTTTACCACAGGCAACTTCCTTCAATACATAACATATTTGAGAACTTCACTCCGAAACTCACGTCGCAGTACTTGACAAAGCCTTTAATGCGAAGTTCATAATAGAACGCCTCTCATGCCGACAGATTGTAACCTTCATTTCTCTAAGACATATTATAATTCATTGCCATTTATTTTTCAGCTCTACTCAAACCAAGTAAAGAGTCAATCGCTTTTTGCGACTCAAAATCTTCACGTCTGGCTAATGCAAGCTGTTTCAACCGTTTTGATTATAACCGGGGTTTTGTTAATAAACAAGCATAGTACGCTCACAGTAGCAAGCATGACTAAAACCTTCTTATGTGAGAGGCATAACTCACTTAGTATGTGCCGATAATCGGGTTCAACTGAAATAGACAGAAGCAGATTATGCTGTAATGTTGTCAGTTAAAAAACTATCACAAAGCGATAAGGTCAGATGTAGTGAGTTTGAGAAAATAGAGGTTGCATTATACTCGTTCAGACACACAACCACAGCCCTTGTGTCCTCAGTTGTATTTTCATTTACCGCTTCTTATTGGTCCACTTTTACGTCTTGGCCTTAGTTTTATCTAGTTAAGCATGAAGACCTGAATTTAAATTTGTTGTGCATTACTATGCGTCTAGCATACCATTCGCTGACAAGCCAAGGTAATGCGACTTTTACAATCAGGTCTATGTTAAAAGTATTCCAAGATAGATTATAGATAAAATATGATATTCACATTTACGATACTGTAGACAAGTATCTAACAATGAAGACAAAAATGACAGACTGGTTCATATTGACCCAAATGTAACGCCATTCCCAAGGTAATGCAAACGTGATAGCTAGCAAATAAGCTACAAATTTATGTGCGCTTTGAGCTAGCAGCTAACTTTTGCGAAATGATCAAATTGCAAGGATTTTATTTCACAAAATGCCGTTACTCAACTCACTTTCGTTATTCTTTTTCCATTGATCTTGCAGAGTTTCTATTGATAAGGTAATATATACTTGTAATATTTATCATTGCAGAGAAATAGTCAGCTTATACGAAAACGTACAAATCACAACCATTATGATACCTTAATTTATGTTGGTCAGCCAGCTGGGTCGCAAAATATTAGGCCGAATTAATTACTAAGAAAAAATAACATTATTATGGCAAAACACAAACGCTGGCAGTGCTGGTTGTTTGCTGAATATAATCGTGATTAGCTAGTTTGTTAATTGGATTTTAAATGGTGCTAAAGCATGCAAGCTTGGAGAGTGTTGTATCATAACTGCAGTCGGTGACTTAAAAACGATAGTACAGATAAAACCAATTTCCTTTATAACACTTGTAGCAAAACAAGAAAAAATAATGAAAATTTTCCTGCATAGCACAGTCCGTTTTTGCAAAAATATACTATCCCGTAACGTATTCATCTAATACATATTTAAAAACAGGTAAAACGTTCTGCTTAAATGCAGGTCAGTTTAATTTCGTGTGCGCAGAAAACGTATATGAGCTGGGACAACTGACCGGAAAAAGTTCAATCTTCACAGCAATGAATATAAAATTAATAGCGTAGCTAAATTCACCATGATCCATGAGGAATTCAGACGTCATAACAAAAACACTTTTAACATAAACATATTAGGGTTTTGTGATAAAAGATGCAGTACGTGGTCGAAAACACATGAATACGAGAAGCAAAGAAGTTACCGTTTGTGAGCTATCACCAGGCATAAGCTGCATACTCGAAAAGGCGTTAAGAGCAACAGAAATTGAATGAGTTATTTTATTGGGACTACGGTAGGATGGGTAACCAATTTTCTATTAACAAACATAGCTATGCGTTTTCGATTACAACAAATTGGATCACAAGTCAAGCGGTTGAACTATAGAGCACTGGTGGACTGTGGTCGACCGTAATGTATTAAATTCTCATTGCAAAAGATTGCCGCACTGCGTTAACCTTAACGCAAGTTGCAAGGCTGCAGAAGAATAAGCAACGGCTGGTAACAGCTATATTAACGACGTCATGTTTGTAGTTGCGCTGAAATTTTCTTTAGATCGGAACATCAAAATACTGAAGCTATCACGATAAATATTGCTGTGCAAAACATAAAGCGCCAGTTGAATAAAACGCACACTGACACCTATCTTCAGGACTCAAAATAATTGCTACTGTAGGCTTTCAACACCGTATTCAGTAATCATCATTAACGGTCACAATTCATTTAGTCTCTTATAAACTAGACGAACACAAGTAAGCCAAAGTAAATATGAACAATTCATTCAAATGCGTAAGAAGCATTGTTTTATAAGTTTGATTGGATAATCTAAGAGGGTAATAAACAATTAGAAAAATGGAGTGCTTTAATTTTCAGTTGAGGAATTGTCGTTTTTTCTGCAAGTCAAGCGACCTCCAGGTATATTTCGATGGTTACATATTGCAAGTAACAAATTATAACTAAATGGATGCTTCATCCAGTCGTTTTGTTGATATTTTTAGTGCCAGTGCAGATATGACCGATTCCGAGGGAACATGCCACACGCCAGTGGAAAAGAATTTCCTTGTTCCTTAATATTGTACAACAAATGGAGTGAAGACACTGGGTTGTGTTTTGAAAGAATAATTCTGCTTCAGCCTTTGTGAGTAGTTATTATTTCAAGCTACCACCTAGTTGCAAAGGCTCAGATTTTTTAAGCAGAGCAGGAAAAACTGAGTCAACGGTCCTATGGTTTCTTTTGATGCACCTTTCAATCTAATCTGGATGAGTGGTATCTATCTTCTTGAAGTTGTGATGTCAGCCTCCCCAATGTTGCTTCAACGGTCAAAGTAATGCAGATGAGTCCTTTAGGCAAGACGGAAAAATCCGGTACAATACTTGATAGGATGCTTGATATACTTGCTAGTATAATACTTGATACATATTAGATGAGGCGGAAACTGCATTTGCAACACGTTTACCGCTTGCATAACTGCTCTCGTTGGGTCACAAGTCGTCATGAGTGATGAAAATCCTTGCTTCACATGCCTTATGCCATTGACGGGCTTGTGTGGTAGCTTGTGCCTAGCGCTGACGGTTTGTGCTACGTCTAGTTATAATACCGCCGTCTTTTCTCATAGAAGTTGATTGCAGTAATTATATTTGGCAATGATTTTGTAACGCGTTTATAGTGGGCCAAGCGTTTTGAACAGCAATTTCATTGACCGGCATAACAGATGAGTTCCCGTCCTTAAGTCCAGCGTTTCCTGGTGTGTAGTCGCTTTAGCACCGTCTGAAGCTGAGGTTGCCCATGAGCTTCGCATCATAACGACCTACAAAGAACTTGGCCCAGATAAACTTTCTCCGGCTCCTCAAAGATGGAGGTGCATCACTTTTCCTGGAGTTGTCTTCTCTCCTCCAAGCAATGCAGATCAATGAATGTATCACAACTGATTGAAGCCTGCCCATCTTCAAAAAGTGTACCTGAACAGATTGCCCCAAACATAGAGGGCTTAGTCGCCTCTATGTTGCTTCCGGTGTGCTTGCAGCTTTGTTTTTGAGAAGGCACAGACTGGTGCGCAAACATAGCATACGTGAAGAGAATGGTGGGTTCTGCTCAGGTCAGATTTGAATCGATCGCATCTTTACACTTTACCGAATACTACTCGTTGTCAAACATTTGGCCGGCCAACGATCTTTTGTCTTCTTAGACATTTGATCCGCGTTTGGCACAGTTGACAGAGCTTTTCTCTAGGGCTGCCTACTGAGTAGTGATGTGCCAGAAAGCATGTCACCTCACTTCAAGCCATGTACTCTCAAACCTCGGGTCAAATGAAAGTGTATGGTGTACTTGTCCTGCAGTTTATTAATAATATTGGCGTGAGCTTGGGTTGCACAGCATCCCCTATCTTGTTTACTTTACCTTGGATATAATCCTGGCCAGTGCATTGGAGAACCTCGAACCCATCAGCGTCGAGCTTCTACCGGGTGACCGACTTCAGGATTTGAAGCATACAGGAGACAACGCCTTTATCTGCGTTTACTCACAGACCTCCCAAATGTCCTGTGTAGGTTGATGATGTATGTCTCCCAGTTTGGAATTACCTTTGCACGATGGAAGCGCATGGTATTCCTGCAAGAATGGCTAAGTACTGCTACTCTACTCACTCTTTCAGCTCATTCAATGGAAGTGCTACACAAGTTTGTTTACATCGGAAGGTCCTTTAGTGCTAATGGTTTAACGGTTGAGGTCAGTTTGCACGTTAGCAAATCTCGTTTTGCTGTTGTCAAACTCCGCCATCTCCAGCGTCGAGCAGAACTGAGTATACATCTGAAGAGCCGAGTTTACAATGCCTCAGTTGGAGCGGTTCCGCCCTATGGCTACGGGTCTTGGCCTGTTCGTGTAAAGGGAGTTGAGTGGCTGTCTGCTTTTGATCACCGATGATTTTGGAGCATTTTTGGTGCAAGGTGGTAAGATCACAGTAGTACTGAAAATGGTTGACAAATGAATTTCCGATCGGACAGACGTAGCCGGCCACCGAGCAGAATATTTACTGTGCACAAACACCAATGTATTTGGCATTTTCTTCGCAATGCCTACTCACCTTTTACCTCGGCCATGCCATCTTTGCACTCAGAAGTCAGCTAGAAACGAAAGCTAGGTGGCTAACATATGACTTGGACCAGAAGTATGAATAAGCGAATGTCAAATTTAGCCGTGGTCGGTTGCTCTCGGATTCCTGGCTGACTTGTGAGGGATGGTGAACGAGCACAGATGGAAACATTTTCGAATAGGACAAGAAGCCATGCACCTGGCCGGATTTATTTTAACTCATCACTGCAATGAACAAAGCTTTTCCTCGCTATTCGTTTATTAATTTCATTTTTCATACGTTGTGGCACTATGCCAATCGTACTATTGATCGTGTTTATTATATGTATAAATGTACCACTCTTTGTCGTTTGAGCTAAGCTCAATGCCCGCTATACTACGTTGTGTACTAAAATTATTTTTCGAGCTCTGTTTCTAGTAAGAAAATGATATATACTTACTGCAAACTTTTGTATCTAAAGCATCTTTAATCACCTGACTGAATACGTTGACGAACTTGAGCCAGGCGACCTCCAGGGGTTCTTTGGCATGTAATGACTAGGTTATGGTGCCGCCGAGCTGGAATAATCCATTAAATTGTGTGATTGTTCACACCATGCCAGTGGACTTATTCCGATATTTTGCGTAGCAGACGAATTTAAAACTAATAACTGATTGATCACTGCGTCCCAACTGACTATCTACAACGAACACATCAATTCTGTGGTCCTTGTTCCTATGCACAAGATCCGGAATATTTGCGCTGTTACCTGTTCCGAACCGAATTTAGAAGTGACGATTGTAAAGCGGAACGTCAAATTTGCTTTGAATTGTTCTCAGTTCTTGGTAGGTGTTTTAAGCACCGAACTTTGAGATCACCCATAATTATGACGTGAGTCTATCTTCTGATTGAAGCGTCCTTATTCAGTCACAAACTGACAGTCCGTTTCTGGTGTACAGCTAGACGGGTGCTGCACAAAATACTTCTGTTCGTAGAAAGTAGAAGTCACGATTAAAATTCACACACAATAATGTGCCTCGACAGGGAATCGAACCCCGTTCCACGAATTCCCGGTCCGCTGCTCTGCAACCTCTGTAGCTAAGTGGTAGAGCAGCGGACCGGAAATTCGTGGACCGGGTTCGATTCCCTTTCGAGGCACATTATTGTGTGTGAATTTTAATCGTGACTTCTACTTTCTACGAAATGTACACTACTCACAAAAATCTACAATGAAACTTCTGTATTATCCCCGGTATGTTTTCTGTTTTCTATGCTTTAGATGTACATTTCGCAGTTTCGGCAGTGTCTAACAAGAGTTCAGGAGGAAGGTATTTCTGGTTTCCCCGACATCGTTCCAAAACGCCTACTGTTGTTTATTCTGACTGAACTAACACTTTTAAGATCCTTGGACCAAATTTTCTAGATTTCGCTAAGGGTGGTAGCGATTTGAGCGGTTTGGACTACATCCATGTTGCAGCAACATTCTATACGCATACAAATGAATACAAATTTATCAAGCTGTTGTGTGCATTAAAATGTTAAGTGACGTCAAGTTGGCTGTGTATATCTGGCAAAGTGAGTGGTGCGTACTTACAGACAAGTGAGATTATCGGCTTACCTGGTTTGTAAATGAGCTGAAAACCGGGTTTCTGCACTCCATAATCGCTGATGAATAACAACGACACTCTGTTTTGCTGAGAGCTAAATGTCATTTGGTGTTTTTGGCCAAACGCAACTGCAAGCCGTGGTGCCAAACAATCCGGACCGTCAAAGATTATTAAATAGTCGAATAGGTATCGATGGTTATATTCCAACTAAAATAACAAAGCAGCATATCAAATAACTTTTATCGGCAACTTGTAAGCGATAAAACGTACATATAGTAAGCCAAAAATGGTAAAAATAGAACGACCAATTTTTGGGTTAATGTGATCAGGAAGACTTTCATAACTAATAACGACCAGCGCAAATTTTGATTCTTCCTTCAGGATATCCTGTGCTCAAAATTACTAGTACAATATTGGTGCAACATCGATGTAACCCTTAGATTTTACCGCCGTTAATATACCGTTCGCCAGTTCGACTTTGGTGAGTAGGAGGTTGGAATCATAGGTTTGTCTGCTGTCCTAAAACGCCTTTAAATACTTCACATTGTTATACAGCATTAAATTGGTGTTTATCACCACAACTCAGCCACGAGTTGCTCACTCTGAATATCAGGCTTCATCTAATAGTCGAAAAGAAATTTTGTAATGCGGACCGAGTAGAATAGCAAAACTCATGTTTGAATGGTATATATAAATGAAGTAGATATTGGTGCGCGAAATACCAAGTCCACCATAGACATACTGCATTGCCTCTATGCTTATGAAAAAGGAGTTAGTTTACTGCTTGAATAGTAATATCGCTGATGTGATTGACATGCAGGACAGAGCGGCATTAGTAGTACAACGACCGTTGTCGAGTCCATCATTGTTATAGTAGATGTCATGCGGTGAGACACCAGCGTCGATGATCTCGTCGGTCAGCCGGGTATTGGTTATGATTATAATGTATCATGCTAGTAGACTGACTGTCAAAACATTCGCTGGTATCATAATTTCTCAGCAGTTGGTGGCATAGATCTAACCGCATTCAGATGCATGTTCTTTGGAATGCTAATGCATATCTTGTACAAAATGTTTGCACCAATTATGAATAAAATATAACTCATGTGATTACTAGGTCATATACTTTAATTTTATGGATATGTATAAATTCGGCGTTCATCTGAAAAACAAATCGTTGACTTAGGCTATGCAGATATGTAAAGCGTCACTACTTCAAGTTATTGGCTTGACTGGTGATCCGTTGGAATGTTGCATTTCAGCCATCCCATGAACAATCATGCATTTTCGCTTGAATTTTTCTGGTAATGCCCCTGTTTTCTCTACAGATGCCAAAGCGCAAAACTTGAAAGCCAGGAAAATTAGAAATATCGCTCGGTAATACGTGCAAACGGTGAGCTGACCATATAAGCGTCCAACTTGATAATGTGGCTAACATAATACCTGAAGTAACCTACGTTTAATGAACAATCTTTGTGAACCAAGCATGCCCTTTTTATCATGAACTTCCATTCAATGGCACATTAAATCACACTGTTTCAGAAGGCCAAATACTTTTATGCGATGGATGTTGCCACTGACTCAGGTTTATTTCAGTTGATTATACCAATCGGTTTTGCGCCTTGCCAACGTTTACAATATCGACCTCAGGTGTTCTTTCTCTTTCCGGTGTGGACCTGGGCGACCTTCTATTTGCTAATGTAATGTTATGGCTGAACGCAACAAATTTGAATTTGGACGCGGATTTGAACCTTCTTATATTTTTCCATGTCCATGAGAAGGAAACCTCTAAGAATGTGTGCAGGATTTCGGTAAAAGTGAATATATCCGCATAAATTGGGGCAGGGTGTGTCGAAGATCCACTTCATGGCCGACGACTTACCCTAATACTGGGGATATGGAGGAAGACAGTACCACTCTTCCGCTGACCTTCGTCTCGTAGCTCTTACGTAACTTCTTCTTTACCAGCAACAATGCGTTCAGTTTGGCCAAGTATAACTGAATGTATTGGACTTCGGCAGCTGACGTAACCGATCATAATTTGTCCATGTCATCAGATTAATAGCGCTCTATATTCGTACAAATTGTCACACTGCCGTGTCACCACTGCAGTGCCCCTTAAGTGTTGGATGAGTACTGATTTATTGGCAAAGTTCTACCTTCCGTACAACCGTTTCAACTAATTAGACTTTTGGTAAAATGTGCATGCTACAGTTGCTGCAAGCTAAGTCAATTCGAATACGCCTGCAGCCTGATTTCAGATTGCCAATGATATTTGTCTGCGTATTTATGGAAAATGCAGGCCGTGTTCTTTGTACTGTGTAATTGGTTAAAATGCTGATATCCAGCATCAGCAACGTCTGGTTTATAATCATAATTTGGTAACTCGCGAGTCTCTGAATGGAGCGACGGAACACTTAATTATGATGTGGAAACGAACAACTGCTTGACATTTCCCGTATGGTGGTTGGGATTAAAACCGCAAGCTAAAAGCAATGTCGATAATAGAAAGCGCAAAGTGCACGACTCACTAAGATTTTGGGTGTCGCACGTGTATGATGGTTACAGCCTGGAGTTTAGGAAGATTATGACAATTTTCAATACTTATTCTGCGCTAATGCCCTCGTCTGAAGGTAACGAGCTATATCATGTAGTGTAGGCGCGTCAAGGTATGGTCAGGACGTTTTGCAAATGATGTTATTTTGAGAGCATCAATAGCATTTTAGCTATAGAACCCCAGAGGTATGGCAATTTGAGGCAGAAAACGTTTCATCGGTAGTACGGCTGGCCGTACTGCATAGCCATTTCAAACTGATGATGACTTAGATATGTGATTTTGGCTAATTACTAATAACTATTAACCTTTTCGGGAAGACTAAGGCTCTCAAATGTCCGGGCGCCTTCAAAAGTCCCCAAGATGCTGGATTGCATGCTGTCTTTCCTTTACAGTTTTTCTCAACTATCAAAGTTTAGGTTGAACCATAACGCCGACGTTGCATTCATGCCATCGTTTGGAGGTTGGACTTGACCATGGTGCGATGTTTTGTGTGCATTAGTGATCCATTGAGCTATGCTGCGTGCCGCTTTCGCATATTCATGGCCACTCATACCAGATTAGTCAATGGTTAGATACCAGACAAACAGCCTCTTGCTACTCTAGGGTTGGAATGAAGATGGCTCCTTATTCTTTAAAACTGACTCCTTGTTGACGAATGCCATACCCAAATGCTATGCGGCCAGGTTTTGGAACCAAAGGCTTGTTTGAGAACCCTGAGCTTTTTCTGTTTAGGCCTGGGCAACCTAACAGTATCCTGCTCACGCAATACAATGAATCTCTCTTCAAACAAAACTTTGGTGCTCTGGCCACCGCACCGGATACTCAACCGTGCACTATCTGTTGTATCGAGCAGGGTGGATAGTGGATTGTATGATACATTTTAAGCCTTCCCGTCTTCTTATTCCTCTCTTACGCATTTTCTCGCATATGGTACCGTCCTACATTCACTTTTATCGCCCCAGTTTTCAACCCTCAGATTCCTGGTCTTAATCAACACGCTTTGATGGGCGTTTCTCTTCTATTTTCAACTCAAATGCAAAGGAGGTGCGTCACTCCTGCCCAGTCGACATGCTCATGTCCAACCAGGCAGTCCAGCTCAGTTCACTGGATTCCATTTGGAACCCTCGATCCTCCTTCATATATTCGTGTCGCAATGTACACACATAGATAAAGATTGATCAAAATGCAGCACTTGCCCAAATATTAGAGACCCTTTCGATCGATGTCTGCTTTTTGTGAGAGACCGGCCTGCAAGGCTCGATCTCTGTGTTCACTATGCTATCAGCTTCAGGTGACACCAGCAGTATTTCCTCATTGAGCCTATATGGTGACGATGCACCTTCGAGCACCTGCCGAGCTGGTGCTGGCATTGCCCTGAGTCGCCGGGCTGAAGCTGCTCTGGTTGATTGGATCCCTGTCAGTAGCCGGATGTTTGCGGTCCGATTGTCTGAATCGTTCAAAGTTTCGAAGTCGCGCGAGACAAACAAGTGTCTGTTCATCATCGCTGCCTACGTGCCCACAAACTGTAGCGATGCTTCGGTAACAAACGACTTCTACGGAAACTGAACGATCTCATTAGCCACAGAAGATGCGCAGACACTGTTGTGCTGGCTGGAGATCTGAATACTCAAGTTGGAATGTCGTACACTGATGAAATACATATGGGCGGTCAGCGCGGCGTATGCCACCGTAATGATAATGGCGAGCGGTTAATTCATTTGTGTGAAGATGCCCGCTTATTTCTTGTGAGCACTAATTACAGACAAAGCACCGACCGGAGGGTGACTTGGTGCCCACCAGCCTCGAACCAGCTTTGGGCGTAACTGATTTGCATTGCAATCAATTACCGCTGAAGAGGCTGCATCCAGTACTCTCTCTCGCTTTGGAGCAGATGTGTGGACACGAACCATGCACTTGTATGTGCTGACCTGCGGATGCGTTTTGCCTGAAGCCCACAACGACTCTGTGAGCTCATTGACACCAGCCAACCGACGAATCCAGCTGTTCTGAATGCTTATCAAAGTACGCCGACAAACGAGTTGAGTAATCGCCCACTGGAGACAATTGAAGGTCACTGGTCTCATATTCACCAGATCTTACCAACATCAAGCAAATCCTCTTTCGGTAAGTCAAACAGCCAAATAAGCATTGGGTCTTTTCGCGTTCTCTGGAATTTATCCATGTTCGTCGGCATATTCCGGTTGGAAGAGAAGACATTGAAGTTCTCAAGGAGCTCCAGACAAATCTCCGTGCAAGCCTGAAGAGAGACCGCGAATCCTGGTGGTCTTTTCGCTCGTCAGAGATAGAAGTAGCCGCTCCTTTTTGTAAGCATCGAAAGTTATTCAGTCTGATACGGGAAGCGGGCAGCAAGAGACCTGGTGTTAATGAAACCATTTGTGACGAGAGTGGACAGCCTATCCACAGCTTGTCAAACCGCTTGGAGCGTTAGGCTGAGCACTTTGAAAAACAATTTAATCGGCCCGAATCGTTCGATTCCTCACCTGCCAATGAGCGCCCTAGTCCATGGGCTATTCCTTTGCATACACCCTCCGGCTCCGAATTCAAACGTGCAATCGGTCATTTGAAGCTGAAGAAAGCCGCGGGGCCAGATGGTCTTCATCAAGCCATCTTCAATTTCGTGAGACATGCTTTAGTGATGATTTACACAAATTACTAGTGAAACTTGGGTAGTAGGAAACCGTCCCTACCGACTGCCGCGTTCCGTTTTTATTCATTTGTTCAAAGGAGGCTCGCGCTCTGAATGCTACAACCATAAAGGAATCAGTCAGATCTTCATTGCCTCTATATTACCTGCTTCTGTAATCCTTCACAGACTGATTGGCGCTACTTTAAGCCATGTGCGTTAGGAGCAAGCCGAGTTTTGTCGGGGTCGTGGCTGCACTGACAACAACACTTTGCGTCAATTGTTGGAGCACGGTCAAACATATTTGCGGCCCAACATATTCATGTTCCTCGAGATCAAAAGTGTTTTCGAATCGGTTGATTGAGGTACCCTTTGGGACTATCAACTCTGGGAAAGTGTTCCCGAGATAATATGTAAAATGTATCCGAACATTATACGTGCGTAGCTTACGGCAAGCTGTAGCCACCCTTCAATATCTCCAGCGGTGTAGAACAAGGATGCTTGTTGTTACATTTTCCCCTTCAATTTCAATATTAACAAAGACATGGAGTTCAATTTTACAGGACACGACTTACAGATGTGAAGCTATTCCCAGGAAAACGATTTCTTGACAGAGTATGTAGACAACATTGCGTTTATCTGTGACAGTTCCCAGACGGGCTAAGCTGCACTAGGTAGATTAGTGGTCGCTGTCAGTCGCTTCTGGTTTCGCTTTGCACTATCAAAGTGCAAAGCTTTTCTCTAAGATTCGCTAGAATCGCCTCCTGCACTGACTCTTGGTGGGAATCAGCTGGAAGTCCTTCAAAAATTCAACTAATTGGGAAGTTTAACCAACGCCCTTGAGCCCCAAGACGAGATCACGAACCGTGTAGCAAAAGCTCCGAGTGCTTTGGCTAGTCTTCGCCACCTATGGCGGCGGCGCGACATCGCTCTCGCCATGAAGAGTAGAGTGCACAATGCAGCGGTACTTTCAACCATACTGTACGGTTGTGAAACCTGGCCTCTTTGATAAGCAGACCTAAAGAGGCTAGTTACGTTTCACCATCAGTGTCTTTGCAATTTGGCTTACATCTGGTAGGATTATCGTCAGAGCAGCGAGCGTGTTTGACTCCTTGTTTACGGCACAGGAAAAGGAACTGAACGGCTCAGCACCGTCATTTCACGCTCCGATTGTTCGGCCACTTGTTGCGCGTGCCAGCCCACTGACTTCCGCGAGTTCGTTGTTTGATCGGCAGGAGTATGGATGAGAGAAAAGGAGGGGTGGCAAAGCGATTACTTGGTCGGGAGGAATGAATGCCCTAACTTCGCAGCAGGCCTCAGTTGGAGTTTCACGGCTCCGTAGTTGGAATCCATAAGACTATGAACACCTTTGGCTAGATACACTTGCTGACAAGGCTAGGAGCCGACATCAGTGGCGTTCCTGTTGTGATTTTCTTTTCCGTCCCCATCCGTTTTAGACTCACCTTCTAACATCGAACTCGTTCCATAACATAAGACAATTTTTTTCTTGTTGTCTAGTAGCCAAATTGTAGCTTTCAGGAACGATACCCATCCGTGGCTAGTAGCTAAGCTGGCATGCAAATGTTGTATTTGTTAGATTTCTTTTATGTCTTGCGGCACAGTAGCTGAGGTGTTTATACACATCTAGCTAACGTGTATAACGTAAATGATAACGTTTGTATTCCTGAGCATCTCGTTGTATAATTCGTAGAACTAGCCGGTGGTTGTTAGTTTGGCTTAAAAATTAGCCGATGCTAATTATCCTCTATGAGGTACTTTTGCTATGATGGTTACTGCGGATATAACTATTTTATTAAGCTTTTCTCGGTGTTTTAGTTTTGTACCCTTCGGAATTTATGCTAAATTTTCGAAACGCGGCGCAAAAAACACCTTATGGTGAATGAAGACTCAAAACCACAAACACAATCAAGAGATTTTGAGAAACATTTTGCTACGATGCGAATAAGTCGCGCTGGGCGAGAAGTTGGCCATAGAAGTTTTATTTTAAATGAGGCAAAATTCCCACTGCTTTTTTCTAGTAAGGTGTTTTCTGTTCGTGGTAAACCGTTGAAATATTGGAATATGGAAGTACAGGTTTGTGATGCTTTTAAAACATGTTAACTCCAGCTTCAAGTTTAGGACCTGGTTGTCTAACGCGGTGAATAACATATCACAAGGACAGACAAACCTAGAAAGCCGCATAACCGCGGAGAAGGCGACATCACTTAGATTCGTAACACTGGTGTAAAACGGTAGACTTGTTTCTAGATACACCACATTGAAGGTAAGCATAAACTTAAGTAAAGGCAAACAAATATTTGTGTAGTCATTCAAAATGTTATTATTGCTCTAGACACATCAAGTTCAGATATGAAGTACGTCGCTTTTAATACGCCCAGCCTTGTTGTCTAAACTTAGAAGCCGCTTCTGCTTCATTGTTGGTGACTTTAAGAATTGGTACACGCCATTCATCAATTCACTAATGAATAGTCGGGAGTCCATAGTATAATTACAGAGGTACTTCGTTGCAGTCCCCTCTCATTCAGCAGGTTTGGCACAACTACAAGTGTGCCATACAGCGATTTTTCTATGTTTTGAATCCCATCAATGAGATGCTTCCCTCCGACCTCTACCAAGTTTCCACACATGACTTCTGGATATCATCAGCTAGTGCCACTAAGCCACCGGTGACCGCCGCGGAATCGCAAAGCCTAAACGTATAATATGAAATAACCGGTCTCATCCACCACAATTATGTCAGTTACGAACCGTGCAGCGGAAAGTAATTGGCGAACAGAGCAACTGTGCACGACACAGCATTTGGAAGCTGCACGGACGGATTTTAGATTGCTAAAACGTAGTGGGGATATTTGTATAATTTTAGATCAATCCAAACCAATCAGCTGTTTGCGAATGTAATACCAAACATTGGTTGCATCGAGGGTTATGACTACTTCACAAACCGTACTGCATTTACCCAGATAAATGGGGTGAATTTTTCTGCGTTGCTCTCTATTCGTGTTGTCTTAAAGCTTGCCAACCTCTCACCATCTATATTTTATACATTGAAAATTTTCCGAATATATATTTGGATAACGTTATGTTACCGATATCCTTATTGGGTGCGTTACGTCAACCGTTGGGATATAATACACTTTTCAAAATGGATTGGATCACCTTGTGCTTTGGTCATAAACAAGACGCTTGATTTAAAATACTACTAACTTTTGTGCAATAAACTTATCGTCTCCTCGGGTTGACAGGTTACGAGTAGATTTGTACGCCAATACTGCACTGGTAGTGAGTGACTATGTCGCACCCCGAACGTCAATTATTGACTATCTATGGTCTCCTTTATCACGAAATTTATCTTGGTCTATTCAGGTTGTAGTAACGTTAATAAATTTAAAAGGTTGCCACTTTACCCAAGGAAATACCCCGTGAGAGGGTTCGTCGGTTTATGACCGCATGCATTCGACCGCATTGGCTCTACTGTTCCCAAGTAATCTACCCTGGGTTACTCAAACGATATGTAACATTAGTTGTATGGCCAATAATGCTTATTTCCAAATGCAGTTGTTTTTCTATTTTGTTCCTTGTGGATTTTATTGTTAGCAGGCACCTAGAAGCTGTTACTAGTTTTACTATCATAATTCTAAAATACATTTTTATCCACTAAGATATGACCTATTTTTGCATTCAGCAGTTCCAATTGTAATGCCTATTTTCTCCTACTGCATCTTACCACAGTTCTATTCAATCGTACCTGCCACGCTTGTTATTTCACCCAACCAAAATTCTCGGTATGATTATAAATTACTAGCTGGAGTTCAACACAAAGATACTGCATTCTTTGTATTTTTAGTTTCTGATTTTACGTTAATAGTAAGTTTAAATGTCTCGCTAATCGCTGTATTAATGCAAGGTATAGAAAATGCCTCCAACTGGGTGTATGAAGCCAAGGTTAATAAAATTGAGTTGCATGCCGAGAACAAGCTCTTGGCGACATTGAACCGCAACTTTTTAATATGGAATATGCGAAGGCTTTGTCTAGATCAGTTTGAGACGTCTTAGGATGTTAACCGTCGAGTTTATACTGTCTTAAGCACATCCATGAAGACAAACGACGACACGACACAGTGCGAGTAAGTGTCGAACAGGTCTACTTTCAGTTGATGGGTCACCCCACGCATTGTGTTAGGGTGATGTGGCGCAAATTAGCCTATCCATAACTTATAATAAACTTAGCATACAACGAACGATCAAAGCAGTTCTAATGGTCTGAAGTATCTCCACGGCTCTTCTGATTTGTTTGAGTCAGATTTATTTGAACTGCACTTTGTTATATCTTAGTATGTGTAACGTATAACGAAGGATTTTATTTTATTTTCACAATGATTAGTTTAGTTTAGCCCACTCTATTAATTAGAACGTAATTACTCTTGTGTGAACCTTTCTCGTTTTAATGGGATAGATCATCAATGCTATGACTATGTTTGTTTCATCCTTTAGAATAGGTGGTGCAGTGTCACACAGTTATCTTTTAATTCCCCAATATTTGTCGAACATACATAAATTTGCCAGTCTGTGAATACCGTTACAAAAGAACCCGAGTCACAAGTCTAGCAAATCCGTTGATGGAAGCGTCTGATATACTCCAAGCACGGACATGCATGTACAGTTTTGATTGCTATTTCTACAGTTAAGCGAAACTTATTTAGATTTGCAGATCTACCTACATATCGTAGACGAACTTGAGTAACTAATGCAGTCTGCATGAAGAAGTATACACTGATCTACAAGAACAACACTGTTATTACTTTCTCTGCGTTGGATTCAGCAATATTCAACGGCTATTATCAATATTAGTTTCACTTAAAATATTTCAAGTTTACTAGCGCTGTACTGCGCTGTTTTTAAAACGGGCATGTAGATGCTGATCGTGCTATGCGTAAATTTCTCAAAGATGCTTCTGTAACAAAAAGGAGCAGCTTCCCGAGTGACAGACTGGGACGCGACATCCTAACTTCAACAGCAATAAAATGCTAATGATTCACCTGTTCGACGTTGTTATAATTGCGTCGCCACCGTTATAATTGAGGGAACGCCGCCTCTTGAGATAATTGCGTAATTGCTTGATAAGGTTGTCGCTGGCACGGTTAGAGCACGCCTACGATGACGACTTGTAACGCCGGCCAATCGAATGGAGCTGCGCTGACCTGATGACGCTAGCTTAGTCAGTGAGACGGAAAATTGAGCAAACGTGTGAACGATCCTAGCCGCACTTGTTCGGATAGACGCTGAGGCCTCGGAAAACGGACGCACACGAGAGGGGGGTTTACGATAGACGCGCGCTAATGACTTAGACGCGAAGGCTGGCCAGCTAACGACTCATAGGCAAACACGCGACCCGACCGACTCCCAACTGAGGCAAAGAGAAAGAAATGGCAAGTGGTCCACTTTAGGCTATTTTACGACCGACAAAGGGCGATCACAGCCAGTGATATGGGTTATTAGAGTAGAGAAAACAGTAACCACGCAGAAGTGGTAGTTTGCAATTGAGCATTGTCGAAAGGTGCGCAGTTGGGGCGCGTCTCGGAGTGGCTGAGCTTTGCTGCGTTGTGGGGAGGAATTGGACCTCGGTTTCCACAACCATTCTGCCGGGGTTTCAGGCGTGTTTTTGCTAGAATATTTGACGTGCCGGCAACAGAACTAAAGTAATACATACTACACGGGCCTTTTTCGGTTGACATCCATGCACTTCATGCCGTATTTCTCACCAATAAATTCGCGATTTTACATTTTCTATTTTATTTCTTCGCGGTAGTTATAGCAAAATGCTGAAATGCGTCCTTTCGGGTACATAAATCCCATATTGTCTTGAATTGCTGATACAAAATTTAAATCCTTCAACATCATATCCGAGCGCACATGGTCACACACTACAAACTTTAATTGCAATTGAATCCTATCCGCTGCACTTTCCGGGGGCTGTCTATATATTTGTTCAGAAGATTGTTGTTAGCAAATACCTGGCTGCTGTGCACTGCTGGTGTGTTTATTTGTCGTCAAGGACAAGTGCGTACAGTAATGGCTCTGCACAACATAGTTACTCCTGTTCCCATGAATATGACTAGCTTTGTACACATGTTACGCTAGGTATTTTACCGTCATAATTTACACGTGATGCTTCGAACCAAAAATGTTGCTACTACCGAAATACTACCTGTGTTTTGATGTGGATGTTATCATATTGATAAACCTGCCAGCAAACTAAATCCAAACAATTTCGATGGAACAGTAGACCAAAGCTTTGCAGTCGTAGCTCTCTAACCGGTCGTGCTAAGTGACCAGTTTCAGTTAAAAGATCTTCTCTGGTAGTCGGGAAATAATGAATCAATGTAACGTTGGCTGTCTAATTAAATAGGCAATCAGTGAAATGGGAATAGCAGATGAAATATACCCTCACAATTTAGGTTGAATTTAAACCAGGGTTGCTAGACAAGCATCGCGTAATCTGTGTTGGACCTCAAATACACGTCAACCACTCGTCGACGAAGGTAATCAATCCTCCCAAAGCCATACGATAAAATAGTACGTTAGTATATGCATACAACCTTTACGCATTGACTGATTTGCGGATACATCTCTGAATCACTTAACAAGTGTAGCGCCGCTGTAAGGCGATCTGCTAAATTAATACTCCTGCATATATCTATCAGTTAAGTATATGGTTAACAAATATTTTTTATTATTAAATGCATTAAGCATGATTAGTTCCGTCGGACGCCATTAAAATATGTTGTTCAAGTCTAGTAGCTGGGCACTATGCTTTTCTTTCTAACCTGTCACACACCATACTTAAATATGATTGGCAAAATGCATATACTGCATAGAAAGGCAAAACGGTTTATACAGACCAAAAATAGTTTGGTCCTAGTACTGTTTATTTGGATAAATTTGCTTATACCTTAAGCAAAATAGGTGATGAATACAGAGCACAAGAGGTACCGACGGATTGCTAACATTTGCGAATTTCGGAGATCGATTCTGTGATTCGGAAAAGTGTAGTAGTTGGGTAAGTTCATTTATATGAAATATATGCTGGTCTTACCCTGGGCCGTTTAAGCGAATCTTTCACACGCAAGCAGTTTTTAAGTAACATTTGTTGTCTACTAACGGAAGCGGCTTTGCTTCCGTTATAATAACCCATATCTATTTAGTAGTCTATTAGTGTCAAGTTAATGATAGATTTCCTTAATTTTGCCTACGCGAGGAAAAGATCACTAATCAAGTACCCAACGCTACTAGCTTCCGAAATGCAGTGTACTAGTAATCCGCTTCCAAATGCTGGGAACCGTCTTCTTAAAAACACCTCTGGAATTATTATGAATATTTCTCGTCACACTTCGTCCCTCCCATCTCCAGCCGTTCCGAGAATTTTTCTAAACTGCGTGAGAAATAGTAAGCTAAATTCACATTACTTTCTCTATACAGTTGCCCGACTGATATTATCGTATCAAAAGCTGGCAAATAAAAGTTTAGAAAAGGTAAGTAACTTAGGCCAGTGAAAGGTCGAAATATTCCAGCAAAATTTATCCGTAGTGTCGTAGCTGTTACATTTGTAGTTTGATTATATCAGGGTATTAATTTCAGTGAGGAACGCCACATCGCATTTTTCGGAGGCTATTGGTAGGTTTGTATGTTAGATTGTTATTATCCTGAAAACATTTCTCTAAAAAATATACTAACTTGCGCGTCCTACCGGACAAGTGTAAAGATGTTATGAGGCCTTACAACATATTGCTGTCGTTCTCCAGACTATTGTTAGCTCCATACGCGAACCACTTTTCTCTTCTTAATTTTACGCCTTCTCCAGTTTGATTAATAGTGAAGTATGTGCTCTTACATAATTAGGTGGCACGATAACAAACTTAGGTTTGATAGGATTACTGAAAATACAGGCAAACCATCCAAGCATAAACAGTAGCACCGTTATCTAAATATTCACGATAGCTTCTTCAGCGACATATGCACTAAGGATTATAAGTCCAACTAACGCTGTCTTATCGATTATGGGCTGTTCGTTTTTAAGACATTAATCAGGCATTTTTAGGTTTGTTCCTCTCTGAATATTTTAAGTTAACTGTCTTAGCTGAAACGCAGATTGATTGCCATACATTCGTACATGTTGGTCTATAGATGCTCAGTGGGAGTGTCCTAATTCTAAGAGAGTAAAAATATGTATGCAATTGGAAGGAGGAAATAATTGTATCTCAGTCAAAGCCTTTTCGCAATACGAATACCATAAGGAATTCCATCTCATGTGGACTCATGCAACTGTGAAAGTAGAGGCATCTTGCGGCTTGATCGAATAAAAAATGGAGTAAGCCTATAATCAGTTATGAATGTTTATCATCTAAGTTACACTACTTGTCGCTGGGGAAGTATAGACGTAACCGCTTTTGTACTAATGCTCTTTTCTAGAAAAATGAACATAATCTGTATCGCCTTGTGCATACGTGTAAATACAGAATCATTCACCGCTCCAATATTGCAAAGAGGAATTGCTTCGTCTTTATTTTTGCGAAGGGTGATGACTGTTAATTGATTTGTGACCAATGGGCCCATTTTGATCCAAAAATGTCCTAGGTTATCGCAAATTGTTTTATTCCTTTGCGACGAATGTCATGTTACCACTATTTTCGAGGATTAACTGAGCGTTAGTATTTGAGGACTTTTCTGGACGAGATTTGGCTAAATGTCTCAGATCGTGTGCTTGCTTGGTGGACTCTGTATTGATCAGAAGCTCAGAGGTTTTCTTCTGCAAAACGCATGAAGATTTTCTAACAACATAGTTCAAATCCGTCACAAATTAAATATTATTTTAGTTGTCCTTGCTCTTATCTCTTTCTATCTGTGTAGCTCTATATATCAAAGATCGGTTGAACTAAGACTTTTCTAACAATCACCTTTGAGTATCTAACGTCCGAGTTGTTGTTGCGTCACGCTCATCAGATGCTTCAAACTCGATTACAATGGGAACAATGATAGTCCTCCCTACGGATTATTGCCAGCGGTCTTTCAATCTGTAAATTGCATTCCGGAAACCATCTATAGATATAAGAGCAGCTCTGGCTTCATTGGTGGAATTCATCACAAATCAGCAAAATATATGCGTAGCGTATTAGGTCGTTGTTGTGAAGTTTCAACTGCGGCACCTAGAATGGCGCTTGTAAATTGTAAGCGGTTTGCTTTAGGAATCTGCCATAATTTTATGAAATTTCTTGTATACCTTGAAAAAATTGTACAAATCACTGACAATGGCCCATGTGATCTTATTTTCTTTTGCGTAACTTGAGCCTTGATCAAGTATCCAGATGGTCTGGATAAACTCATCCTTGTTCTCGCATTTATTTGTCTTTGATTTAATGGAAGATGTTAATTTCCGGTTATGCTTGACAGCAACAAAATGCTAACAAATAGTCGCCTCAAAATATTGGCTTGCTATCAATAATGGGGGCAGCGACGTTTGTTTGATTCACATAGCAAGTCACAGGAGAGGTTTCATTTTCGTCGTGGCCAAGTATTTAGGATATTTAGCAGCAACTGCAAGCCCACATTTCAGACGTAAAAGCTTATCACAACCAGTTGCATCTTATGCATCGGTATATATCACCTGCCTAAAGAAGAAGGAAGTCTTAGGAATGTCCAATCGCTATGTACCAGCCAGCTTTCAAATAAAGTAGCCAAATTAGTCGTGCGTTCAAATGCTTTTTGTGAACAAACACAGCGATTACTGACATTCACCACACCAGTAGAACTAAAGGCTTGCTTTAAAAAAGTGCTCAGATTTATGTATAAGTTTTCTTCTTTCCGGCCAAAACTAGGCCAAATAATTCAGCTTGCAGGCAGCAGTAGGTAGTCTGCAGCCGACTGGATTAGACCAGGGACATTTATGTACACGCGAACAGTACAATGTGGTCATTTTTTGTTAGGTTTATCTAGGATCGGAACTATGCTTCACCTGTTACTTACACCTGGTTGATAAAAGTTAGTTACAATGAACTTACACTTGCCGGATGTAAGTTAACGGTCAGATGAACTGCATTACCTGGTTTAGGTGATTTCTGCGAAGTGGGCTTCAACTTTCCAATGTCAGCGATTAAGTTGAATTTGAGAACCGAATTTTTCAGCACAGATTAAATCATGTAAGGGAGCTAATGGCGTCTAGTTTTCTACTCTCAAAATGTGCTAGCCAGCCAAAAGATTGGTAAATATTTGTCGATAGAATGAACATATTAGAAACTCATCGACCTAAGGTCAAACGCCACAGTTGTTTTTCTTTTTCCCGGTCAATTTGGTAGCTGCTCAGGAATGTTCCGACCGGTGATGATCAGACGCAAAACAGGACACCACCGCTACTGTTCTGATATTCAAAGGTTGTAGAACTAGCGTACCCAAGGTATGTACCTCAGAATTGGACCAGATAAGTGTAACCCGTTTTTGTCTTCTCAATGACAGCAAAACGGTAGACCACATTACCTCCGTTCATGCGGATACTGACGCTGCTATGCGCGCCAAACAGTCAGGCGTATGAGATAACGAACGTAGACTACGTGTTCTTGTCTTGTTGAGCCAGACCCTTATAGTATTAAAACCAATGATTCCTTTAAGATATCCGTTTTCTCACAATTACTAAGCCATTTTAGTACATGAATGACAAAATTTAGAGGGTCTGCGTCTACCGAATGCATATCTGCATGAGCACTGCTTATAAGGCACTTCATCATTATTATATAGGGAAGTACTTGTCTCCAATTGGCTTTACACATAAGCGTAAATATCATTTGTGAGCTACGTTAAACACCACTTTTCCAATAAGACCATTTGGTTCTACTTTTTACTTACCCCCATTCGCAACGAGATTTCCGCCAACTACTTTATGGAACATTTTAACGACGCGATCAAGCAGAATATGAGGACTTCAGCGTTGGAATAAGCAACTGACGATCTAAGAGACTGAAGCTTCTTCGTTTGGCTGAATTTTCTCTGATATTGCGTGGTATATAGCGCGCTTTATATGACTTTCTAACTAATGATCGGCAAGACTTGAATTCCATTATCGCTGATTATCATATGTTCAGATCTGATCATTAGTAATAAAACGACAACACCCAGCCTTTGGTGAACGAAATCAGCAAACCTTTTTGCCTGCTGAACTTGGGTTTTTCCCCAAAGCAAATACTCGTCCAGTTTAGTAGGCAAAGACAGGTAAGAAAAACGGTTTGGTCCGTAGGTAGTGTGCTGTCAAGTCACTTCGCAGATGCAAGAAGCAAGAAGGCCTACATACTCCTTTCTGCTGACAATTTTCCTTGTTGCTTCATTCTACTTTGTTACTACAAAGGCAAATTTGACAAAAATATTGATTTATTTTTTAAAGAGGAACATACTAGGATTACGGTGATTTTATTGAACATCAAAGTTACGCAATAGAAGCGCTACTGTGTTCGTTTGTCAAATACACAATAAGTTTGGAACAAACAATATGGATATTGCTTAGACAGAATAAATACTGTTAGATCAATAGTTACTAATGCTGAATAAATGAACGCTATCCTTTTCTCTAGAACTAAAACACTGGAAAACTCAACTTTCCTATTAATACGAAGCAGTAAATGTAAGCTATGTAATCCACTTTTTAACTTGCTACTCTAGATGCAATAGAATATAGACGAATAACTAAAATTACAACAGAGTAGGAACCAAACCGATTTCGCTAGTTAAATTTGTTTTTGAACTTTGCATAAAGGAACCATCATGATGCGTTATGGCGTCCTTTAACTTAATCATGCTTTCCACAAGCTTATAGCAAACATTAGCATCCAACTTCTGATTACTTTTATCAATGCGCCATAGTTTGGTTGCTCTGACCATGATGTTTAGATCGCCCTAAGTAATGTTTTATACTAACTAATGTTGACCGTCGAGTTTAAAATACAGACGTGCCATTTTGATTGCAACTACAAGTGCTATGCTTGTATCTTAGTTACACATTAGTTTAGAAAAAGAAAATACGCGGGTTTCATGTGAGCTGAATAAGCCACAGAGCAACGAAATGTCTACATCAAGCTTTCACATATATAAAGCGTAGAGTTTGCACACAATTTATGATGAAATAAAACTATTGCCATGCAGCATTCATAAAAATAAGCGGGTTAAAATAACTTAAATTTTCATAGCAGCTTTGCAATGAGACTTTGAGTTGTGTATGGATTCGTGCAGCAGCAACCCAGATATTCAAAACCTGACCGCTTATAGCAGCGGACCTGAAGAGACTAGCTACGTTCGACCACCGGTGCCTTCGTAGTTTAGGTCATATCTGGTGAGAACATCGCTTGAACAACGAGCTTGTTCGACGCCTTGTTTACGGTACAGGAAAAGGAAATAAACCGCCCAGCACCGTCATTTCACGCACCAGGCTCCGATGGCTCGGCCACGTGTTACACATACCAGCCCACCGACTCCCGCGACGTGCGTTGTTTGCGCGATTTGGATGTGGTTGGAAGAAAAGGAGGGTTGGCCAAGCGATGACTTGGTCGAGAGTAATGAAGGCTCTCAATTCGAAGCTTGCCTCGGCTCCCTGGATGGGGCCCGAAATACGATGAACACGTTTGGTTGGACACACTTGCTGACATCGCCAAGAGCCGACCTCAGTGGCGGTTGTGCTGTGAGTTTCTTTATCCCACTCCATCCCTCTTAGCCTCCCCTCCAACCACGATCTCATTATTTAGCCTTATATATTTTTGCATAGTAATTTTTTTGCGATGCACAGTAGCCGGCTGGTAGGTTAACGGAACGATGCCCATCCGTTATCGGTAGCTCAGCCGGCTTGCACCAGTTGCATTTTTTTCTTTTTTGTGTATTGCGGCACAGTAGCTGAGGTGTTCCCGATCTCTAGCTAACATGTACGATGATGATGATGAACCCAGATATTCGTGAAAATGCATCTGACAATATTTTACTACCAACATAGAGCAACAAATTCTGCATACCAATATGTGGAAACGTTGAATTTTATTCTTGTTGTCGCGAAACAGTCGACATTTGTTTAAAACGGGTGCTGTTTATGTGTTCGCACATCTACGACGAGATCGCCTCTATTTCTTACCGCATACTGAATAATATTTTATTATTTTGGGCAATCTGCAATGCGGTTCTATAATTAAGCTTGACAGTATAGCAAAGGATATATAACAAACGGTTTGATTAGGACGAGCTGCTTATTCACCTACGCAAACTTCTGTTTCTTTTAATTAAACATCGAACTGTTACAAAGTTTTACTGCTTTTCTGTAACTTAACACCTAGCTGCTCCATCTGCAATGGATATTTTCTAATGAATTGCTGCAAATTCACTTGAAATCGGTGCGGGTTTCTTTAACAAGAGCTAGTTGGTACACTGTCTACTTCGATATTTAATGTAATAGCTCTTGTAGAGTAACACTGTGAATTACAGCTGGCTAGTTATATCTGTGCTACATTGCAAAATATAGATTTGTCATAATGACATAAATAAAATACCGGTGTATGCTATGTGAATCCCACTTAACTATAGAATACATCACCAACAACGGCGATCTACCACAAATGCTGATTATTTTGAAAAATACACACATAAATAAAGTGTCATTAGTCAATGAGATCTAACTGGAGGCAACAGAAATATAATACGTTTCGTCACTCACGTCAACATCCACAAACTCCAAACGGATTCCTTGAGCGTTAGGAGCGGATAATGTGGTGCTGCAAAACATGTTGGGTCCATAATTACGAAGTCCTATACATCCTTCTGATTCTCTTGGTTGCGTTGGTAGGCAATGGCTTTGTATTTCTGCGTGGGTTATAAAAATTTGCTGATGAAATTGCTGTGAGGAAAGTTGCTTAATCAAGTGTCAAGATTTATGAGTACACCAGAGTTTTTTTTCAGAATCAAAAAGCAAAATTTATCTAATACTCTTACTGGCTACAAGGATTTTTGTAAAAGCATTAGGAAACCGTGTTACTAACAGATTATTCAGCTTCAACATTCCACCCAATCTCTGCTTTATTATTTATTTGATCCGTGATTCGAAGATTTTGTGTTTTAGTGGAATCTGGTGTAACATAAAGTAAACTGCTTAGTATATTCCGTAAAATGCACTAATTTATTTGAAAGGTTAAGATTACTCTTTTGTGCCACAATTCACATAGTTTCGTAAAACTTCATGTTGGCTGCAGCAGATAGTAAATAATCAGCCATACAAATTCACATGCCGCCTAAAGAATTTTTAATCACAAACGACTATTAGTAACCTACGAACATCCCGGGAATTTAAATTTCACAGATCTGCCTCGTAATCCTGAATTCATGGATTCGAACTTTCGTAGAAAACTGCACGACGCGTTATTCTACGTGCGAAGGATGGTGGTTGTTTGGCAGTGAATCTCGATATTGCTTAGCGTGGGCATCTCCACTATTCTACATATGTCAATGGTGAGTCCACCAAAACGCTTTTCACTTTATCATACAATTGACTTTTCACAATAATTTACATCCCACGCGACTTGTAAAGCAATTTTTTAACAACAGAATACAATTGTTCTATTGTTCAGTTTACGATACCTTGTAATTTTTTCTGTACCCTACTAGGCTTAGGCTGGTGGAGTGCGAAACAGACTGGAACACCTTAAATTTCAATACAAGGACTTGCTTAGTAAAGTGCTATATCCAGCTTGTCTTCAACATTTTGTAACTTGCACTGACAAACTAGAAGGTCATATATCATTCCCATAAGTATTGTGGTAGTAAAATTTAGTAGCTTCTATATATAGATAAATGCGTTTTGATAATTAATAGAAGAAAAGCAATGAGAGGTGAAAATATCACAGTCTATATTCACCCCAACGTATGGCGCATACAATTATATGACATATAACGAGGAGGTTCTGTTTTTGGTGTCAAGCTTCATATTTGGTCAAATAATACAAACTTTAGCCTTTTGAAAACTTGTCCATAAAGGCAGGCAACCTTTTACTTCAGAGACGCTACAGGCAAAATATAGGTTCTTAGATGGGTTCGCAATATATAATAGGTTGGAAAAGAAACATTGGCTGACCCAGTGTACACCCTCCGATATAAATATGCTGGTGAACCAGACGACTAATTTTGATACACATTAATTTTTGCTGTTCATTGATAAAGCTTTCGCCTGTATACTGGACGCTATCACAGCACCGCCCTGTTGTGAAAATCGGCAACATCGGTGTGTATAATAAGATGCTTGTATGTGTAAATTCTTTTTCATGTTACATCAGCAGAGCCTTCATGGACACAATTTAAATGCATGAGTGTCTCATTGAGAAAACTTAAAAATACAAACAATATAAGGGAAGATACAACGAAAGTTGGAAATGTGTGTCATAACTGAACTGCACCAGCAGAAAACATATCCCATGATAATTTTGACGGAATATACCGTGTGGATAAATTTAACTAATGGATTGGCAAGGTGGCAGCGTGATGCAGCTTCAGGGAATGACGGTAAATGTGTTTGGAAGCGTTAACCATCCAATGAATCATCATCAAATTAGAATATGCAAATGAACAATTAATTTACACTGGCTTAGCAGATTTGCTTTGCAAGACCCGTTGCATAGTTCGTGGGCACGTCGACATAACAATAATGGTAATAAGGATAATAAAAGAGTTAGTAATTTAATATGAAAATAATGGCTTATCGTTCGCTTCTCCGTAGTCCTAAAATGCGCTTAAATTTACAGCAACCTCAATTAACAGCAAATAATTCGATAGGAAACTCTAGGTGTAGAGTGGAGACATAGTGCCCAGTGATAAAGTGCAACTGGATGAGTGCATCATCCAACTGTCTTTTAGATACCTTAGTGTCTGTGCCTAGACGACCGATTCTGGGAGAGAATTCCACGGGTAACCGACACAAATGGAAAAAATTTTCTGCGGTAGTGCAGGTGGCTATACGGTACAGCGAGTTTCTGTGAGTGGCCCGTCAGGGTTGTATTGGTTTTGAGTCGCGTTAAGGGAAGGCACACATGATGTGGGTCTCGTAGAATCAAGTATGCCATAACCAGGTGGCATAATAGCCTGTGGTAGCTTCCAGTGAATATCCCAATCGTGTCAGCCTCCGTTTGTGTGAAACATTGCTCGTTCCAGTTATTTTTTAGATTCCTGAGTGCATTAAGGTCGTATTTCAGCCATATAAGCCAGGCTTTAATTGCATATTCGCTATGGGGCGAACCAATGTACTAAGTATTTGTTGAAATATGTTGCTATTTACTGGTCCACACGCCTGTCGCAACAGTCCGACACTTTGGTTTTCAGTCTTTGATGCCATTTTAGATTGCCTGGGGCAAACCAAGTCAGCTTGAACCAGGACAACAAGTCACGTACGACAGCTAATTGTTGCAGTATATTCGTTCCGAGCCGGTATGAGTAGATACTCTGATGTCGGATGGATAGCCACTTGCATTTACTAATGTTGAAATGCAGTAATTTTCGATTTGTCCATCGATACACCGTATCTAGATCACGCTGAAGCAAATTTTGGTCGGCATTCTCCTGGATCCTGCGCCAGATCTGGATGTCGTAGGCAAACATTAGGTGGTTTGAAGCAGTTCCCTGTGCAAGGGATTTAATAAATACAAATACAAAACAAAAGTGGACCTTAAAATGCGCCTTGCGGCACACCATACTCGACTTGTATGTGGTCCAGTAAACAGTTCCTAGCTCTGACTAATAATTGACATTGAAGTAGAAAGTTGGCAATCCAGCTGAAAATAGGGTCGCTGATCCCGTAATGCTGGAGCTTAAAGATTAGTATCTGATGATTCAGACAAACGAAAGCCTTGGGAAAATCAAGGTAGATCACATTAACACCTTCTCCAGCGTCAGCTGCGGAGGTCCAACTACTGCGTGCTATTAGTGAATTCGTTGTACATGACCACTGTCGATGGATGATGTTACGGTTTTCCAAATAGCAGGCCAGTGCATCGGCAACTATGGATTCCATAACTTTGGAGATTTTAGCAAGTAGGGACAATAGGCAATAGATTGAGGGATCATTTCTGTTGTCACCTTTGTGAATCGGGTTTTATTGCAGAATTCCGCATAGCTGGAACTTGAATCTGGTCTAAGCAGCGCCGACAAACTGCGCTAAACCTCCTGCTAGTTGGTTTGTCTCCGGGAAAATTGTGTCGACACCGGGCGAGCTGTGTTTGCGTAGAAACGTCAGCTTTTGCAATACAGTCCCCGCGGTAGAAGTGGTGTGGCTTAGTTTTGGCGAGGAGACGGCAAAATTCAGAAGATCGCTTGGTTGCAAGACCTTCTGAAACGTGGGAGGAAATTGCATCCGCAGCTCCTTTGCTGCTTCCACAGCCGTTATTGGTGGGTCAACACAAATCCTCAGGGGAGGAAATCCTTGCTACAACTATCGTATGCTATTGACATGCTTGTACAGCTGTTTATGGTTAGCACTGAAGGTTTCGCTATGTTCAGCTGATATGCGGCTTGGTATTCCCATGGCTGTTGTGTGCAGTGGTTACTTTGGGCTAAGTAGTTGTTCCAATTTTCTGGGGTTGAAGTGTGTCTGTACACTCGTCATGCTGCGTTGCGTACTGTCATCCATATACTAGTTTTGCTGCTAATAAAAGAAACCGAAGTACACATTTTGTGATCATTTACTTATGAAGCTCCGATAGTAAGCTGACTGCGTTTGTTGACGAACTCGAAACAGACGACTTCCGGGGGTTTGTCGGCAAGGAACAACTAAGATGTAGTGCTGACGAGCTGCGCTGATCGATGGTAGCTTGGATGGTTCGCAAAATCCCATCGTTCTCATTCCGATATTCCGCGTAGCAGCCAAAGCTGAAAAGGGTGAGTGCGTAATAACAGCAGTTTAACTGACAGCCAAAAAGCAACACATCAATCACATGCTCCTCTTTGTTAAGCCCACGATCCCGTACATATGGCCTGTGACCTGTTCTTAACCAAGTAGGCAAGGTGCTGTGATTATAAAGAGGAACGGTGGTTAGGAGATCTTGTAAATCGACTTTGTATTGTTCTCCGATCGTTGTAAGTTTTTATACACAAGTTACTCTGAAATCCCCCATGATAAGTATGTGGGTGTACTTTTGATGAAAACTGCATCTTAAATCAGCCACTAGGTGGAAGTCGTTTTTGGGTGTAGAGTTATGGGGTGGTAAATCAAGATTACGAGGTTAGAGTCCTTGCCTTTTAAAGGAAACCGGCGCCAGATAGAGTCGGGGAACTACGAGTCTGAATTCTTCACGGATTCACAATGTAAGTCACTTCGGCAATACATGATATTTCTCTTTTTGTGCGTCCATCTTTCCGGATCAGCGACATGCCCGGTAGCGAAAATTTAACGTCTGTCTTTCCCTGTGCAACCAAGTCTCGGTGATCCAAATGACATCATTAGGCTCGAATGCTTGGCGATCATTCAATACAACCAGTTTATTAAAAAGACCTTAAGCATTCGTATAGAAGCAGACCAGTTTCTCGGTATTTAGGAGCCCAAAGAGTGTTTAAGTGACCAAGTGTGGGAGAATGTCGACCGATGGGAGGTCAGCAGTTGCTCCTATTTTGATGGGATAATAATATCTCGTCTAAAACTTAAACCGGTCAAGGTGCGTCCCACTCTTCTTTTAGACCCACGTCACTATCTGTTAAAGCAGCAGACAACTTACGCTTCTGTACATCCGTCGGTAGGCTAACTGCTTTGGGTTTTTTAATATTTGAGCTGTGCAAAGCTCCTGCGAATTTTAACCAAGGTTCAGATAGATTATTTGCTTTTGGTGCCATCGATCCTAAACATTTTTTGCTTGTCGGTCTGATTTAATCACAAACGTTAGGATGCTAGGGCCGTATCCTCAATAATTTGGTAAAAGAGGTATCCTGGTGAGTAACAGCGTCACAATATTATCCAAAAATGTGTTCCACGAATGAACAGCCATCGTTCTAAATCGTGCTTTCCGGTCCCGTGAACATCCTTAGATGGGCATCAGGGCACTTCGTGTATGAAGCTTGTCTTTAAGCGGTCTTGCTTGATTCATCCCTCTTCGCACTTTCTTTTATGCGCGCACTACAAGGAACATCAGCTTTGATGCGTATTCCACATGATCCGTATTTTAGCGCGCTGGCGGAGAGTAAAACGTTCTCTAAGTCACTGGAGGATTCTAGTGTTACTCAAATAAGTCTGGGTTCTCCATATTGTGGCACGTTCGGATGCCGAGTAATATGCAGTAAGTTTATAGGCCTACATTTGGCGCTCATCAGAACGCACAAGGAGCTCCACTGTCTTGCTCATTCGATAACTTATCCCGTAATGTGATGACGGTAAATACAAGGGCTTTTGCATACACAACAGGCCGGGCCCTGTTGATCTACGAGGTATGGTACTCCTTCGTCCTAACCTGCTGACAAGTGTTTGTTGTTTGCTTTTTCTCGCTACACCCGTATTCTGTATGTACAACAAAAGAGGCCCCAAAGGCGTCCTCCCCGTGGAGCTTGGCCGTCTTCCTTGCCTATGTAACTGATGTTCCTGGGGCTTCGTCACAACGGGAGACATTTGAATTACAGGTACCGAGGGTTGGTGTTCGGCTGCTTCATCCCTGTTAATGCTAGATAACAGGTGTAGTGGAAGTTGGTAAACCAAGTGTATCGAATGGTGCTTGATTTTTGTTGTAATGGGTATTGTTTGACTCACGTAGGTGCGGTCCATTTTCGCCTGGCGTTCTACCAAACTTGGACAAGACAACGGACTAAGGGACGTGACAGTTTTCGCTTTAGGGGAAGCGAATTATGCAGCATTCCCTTGCTTAGGAGCCGATACGCTTCCATGGTGAATACTCGCTTCTGTTAACGTAATTTTACCGTTTATCCTCCGCTAATCTTCTGCGGTTAACAGGTCACACTTCTGAGCTAGGATAATCTAGCACTTAACGAGTGGGATGGTGAAGCTCGCAGTACAGAACCATTTTGCTCTCGTGCCTATGGTTGGGCTATCTTTGCACATTTTGGATGATACCAATCCAAATAGCACGAGCAAGCCGAACCGAATTTAGCTAGTCAATATCATCACCCTAACCCTCAAATTCCCTTCGCTTAAAGCCTTTTCGCATTTGCATTCCTGCCTTTCAGCGTGGTGTCCTTACCTGACCCAATGGGTTGATAAGCGTTGTGTACTTCTCCAGATTTGAAAGCGGCGCACATCGGTCTGACGAGCGTGGTGGTTGCAAGGTCAAATGAGCGGTCGGCGTGGTCGCACGGTTCGTGTGAGGTTATGCAGGCGCAATGCCTGACAAAGTCACAAGTAATGGCTTGTGGCTGGAGCCTGCTAACTGAATCTGAACACAGCGCTGAACACAGATTTTGAGATCACAAATTCTTTCACAGTTGTGCTGAGAAACGCCGGATCGGAATAAGCTTAGGCTTTTCGAGCTGTCTCGAAAATTCCGTGTAGATGGGTGTCACACGGAAACGTAATCGGCTCAATGTGATTGAGTTATCCGCTTGCGCTTAATCACGGATGCCAGTGAAAAAGCTTAGTGATCGCACAGACTATAATCGTAGAAGACATTTCCACGTAGGATGAATTACAATATAGGGCTGAGAAGTCCGGTTCGGATAAGTGTAAAATGGAAAGCTGCGAGAGAATGGAGAGAGGATAGAGGCAAATAATCCAAATTAATTAGGACCACGCACCTCATGTGCAAGTGTGCTTAGCTTTTCTCTACTAATCTGCAGACTTAGACGCAGTGCAAGGACAATCCGTGCTTTTTAAGCAAAGTCCGTAATTAAAATATTTAGACCCATAATTAGTCGTGGTCACTTTGCTGTGTGGTGGCTTGCTGACTGTAAAATGTTGTTTTAACCAATAGTTTCAGATGCGATTTTTTATTGCAAACAGGACCAAATTAAGTCATCAATCCCCTGAGATGATCAGGAGGTGTCGGAAAACATGAATGTCTGTGTTAGAAGACAGTGTTCTCGTTTGATGTTCGCAATGGCTACAAACAGAATTAAATGACTTGCGTGCACAGCGCGATGTTAATTAGGAGTTTTGCAAACCATTCCCATGGAGCAGTGCTGGCTTGGAAACATATATGAACTAATCATTCAGCTCTCAGAGCAAGCAAAAGGCTCATCTGTACACCATGCTTCGGCTAGGATCATGTATTTGAAATGATTTTTCCCTACTATCGAGGTTGGGTCCCATTTTATGAAATCGCACTTTACTCCTTTTTCCAATCTAGTACGTTAGGGTTCATTGATGCATTGCTTTATAGTCTTAAACTTGGCCACATTAAAATAGAGCGGATTCTGGACTGGCTATTAAAATAACCTTTCGAGATCTGCATGTTTTGTTCTGCCTTCTCCCCGATACTTAAAGGCTCTGTTTATACAATGATCAACAGATTGTAATAAAAAAATTACCAGAATAACATTCGCATGGTTCCGTTTACATTAAACGCATAACATGAATGCAATACTTGGTCTTGTATCACTCGGCACTGAAATTTATTTGTGTCGGACTCTTACCACGAATTGACATACAACAATTTCGCTGGGAGAACAACTTGCAACTGACAGGCTTTTGTGAATTATAATAATATTTCAGGCAGTCGATCGTAGTTTACAATTCCGAACTAACCAAGGAAACCCTTAAACCAGCATTGACCCTTTAGTCAAATCGAAGCAACAAAGTAGCAGCTTTGTTTTAGGAGACCGGGCTAGGCGGAATCCATGCAGCGCCGTTGCTCATTGGCACAATTTCGCAGCTTAATGCTTGATTGTTTCTGATAAAGTACCCAGCAATACATCGAAAAGTAACGAGAAAATAGCTCTGCGGCGCACAAGGCCTTGACTTGGTTAATGGAAATTCACATCTGTCACATCACAGTGTTGGCAATCATAAATATGTGGGTTTTCATAACAAGATCACGTGCTGGACAAAAATCGCGTTGCCGTTACGGTTAATCAAATTTGGTCCAGTATCGGAATATTGTGTAAGTGTATATTCCTTTGAACTAGTCGTTCGTCTTATTCAGATGTCTCGTTCTGTTCAAATACTTCAGATTAGAACCACTAATGCTAGTTAGTTTTCCGTCCGTAACAACACAAGACAGTGTTCGGCAAGCAATTTGGGCATGCATCTTTTACTTCCATCTTATTTTGCACTAAATATTTAAGTGGATTGATACCCATCAAAGGATTTGAACTGGAAAGGAAATATGTCCCTTGAGCAAGGAAAAACAACCGGCGGTAGGTAAATCGTTTGGTTGTTCAAAAAACTTAAGTCCTAGAGGTCAAAATATTTCTCCTTAGCAGTTCAAAATTGAAGATATTTATCGGTAATTGGAAGAATATTCTGTTCAGCATGTATCGAATGTTGCATGAAATGAATGACGTCGAAAGTTTCGTACTGTACTTAACAATTTATCCATTCACTTGCAATGCTCTGTGGATTAGCTTAGTTTAAAAGTACAAATTCTCATGACCGCTGGTGCTATGCCGCCATAGAGTAGGCAAAGAAAAAACAAAACGTACCGTTAGTAGATATGTACGATTAAATTCCTGTATCGGAAAAATAGAATAATTCGATGCGATACGGGAACTTACGGAAGGAAAACGACGCGTTGAATAAAGACCCCTGTTCACCTGGTATTGAGAGGACAATAATCATCGTGTTTGAAGAACCTCGGATTGAGTGAGATACTGCATGCTTACTCTTCTCGAAAACTTGTATGATTTCAGCACTGCAATCCCTTCCGTCTAAAATTCTGATAATTCCTGATGGAGAATTTATCTGTCAAATGCAAATCAACCGGTTTAAATTAGCTTTACAAAAGACAGGCTTACACGTTCTTTACTAGAATATGTTTAGTAAGTGGGTTTCAAAGCAGATGACTTGTAAAATAGAGTTCATGTCGAGAAATATTTTGGGATGTACAGAGCTACATGTCTAACTTAAATCTGGATTATTTGTCTTTGCCAGTAATCTTGATATTTAGTCTGATGATCATTCTGCATATTACTAACTACCGTATGACGCCTTTGCGAAAAAGTACATTGATATACTAGTAAATGATATCTTTTAAATCGTTTGGTTACACTTGTGGGCAGATTGCTAGCGAAAAATAATCTAGTCTGCCCATTTTTTCAGCGTAGGCTTTGCAGTGGATGTTGATAAGTATACGAATGTAACCCAGTATTGCTAAACAAATGTAAAATAATAATCAGTAAAACTTCACTTATAGGTGGATGTTAGTTATGTATTTTTAGGATGTTTGTAACAGTTAGCTACAATATATTCAAGCATTTAACTTGATACTATATCCATTTCTCAGTAGTATGCAAATATTTTGTAGGAAGTTTCCCCTAATAATGCAAAAGTTATTGCACCTGCTTTGATTTACGTAGATAAACATCTCATTTGCTGTTATTACTTTTTCTCTGTTAATTTGAATAACAGCGGGGCAAATTGACTAACTCAAAAATAGCTAGCGGTGTGTCATTATTAATTCGCGGTTTTATCGTATGTAACCAATGCTGCACTAACCAAGAGCACAGCTCTAAGAAAGTCGTTGTGCTTCAGCGACAATTCCCCCTGCTATGATATGTAGTAATACAACTGAAGCGCGTCAAAGCACAGACATGCGTACAGGTAATAAAGTTTGTCTGAACAGTCAAGTTCCTTGCGTTCTCCATTACATACTTCTTCGGGCAAACATTTATCACTGAGAGCGTTGTTTGGTATAAAGACTTAATGTTGACAATTAGGTTTAATTGCAGCTACATTTAGGATCTCGTACTCAGACAAATGAGAACTACGGACTGATCACAGCTACCAAATGAAATCATATATAATACCGTAGGTATATGCGCTGGCAGGTACTTTTAATTTGCTCAAATAAAATGTAAAATTACTCACATAACCTACGTCTAAGTACTTCTCCGTTTTCTAGTTTGCTCTTATCCTACATGGCTCCTGCTACAAAGTTGTGTATTAATTTAAAATATTTCAAAACATGCCTATGAATATATACAGGATTACTTAAGGCAATCAGGTTTAACTTCGTCTGCTATGCAGAATATCTGAATGAGAACGATGAGACTGTGCGAAACATCACAAGGTACGACCGACTCGCCCAGCTAGTCAGCGCCACAACTTGGTCGTTACTAGAAGAAGAACCCCAGAAGTCGCCTGGCTCCAGTTCGTCAACACATTCAGTCAGCTGATTGCACAGGCTTCAGAGAATAAAGCTTGCAATAAGTGCAAATCAGTTACTTTTGTTAGGAGCAGAACTCGAAAATGGATGCCAGAACGTAACGCAGCATAGTGAGTGCACAAAGAAGCTCCAGCACCAGAAACTTGAAGCAGGTACGTAGCCCAACGTAACCAATGCAATCAACCGTTAAGAGAAGAAAAGCCGCCTATCAGCAGAACATCGCAAAAACCTTCAGTGCTAACCACAAACTGCTGTACAAGCAAGTAAAGCGCCTACGAAATTTGTGGCAAGGATTTCCTCCACTCAAGACGGCTATTGGCCCGACAAGAACGGCGGTGGAAGCAGCAAACGCTCTGCAGATGTAATACGCCCCACGTTTCAATGAGTTTTGCCACCAAGGGATCTACTAAGCTTTGTATTCTGCTTGCCAGGACTTACCCATATCACTTTTACAACAGAGGTTTTATTGCAAAGCTTACATCCCTACGCAAACACAGCTCGCCGGGTATCGACAAGATTCGTCCAGAGACATTGGAAGCAGCAGCATGCCAACTGGCAAGATATTTAGCTCAGTTCTTCCAGCGCTGCTTAGACCAGAACCAACTTCCCGCCATGTGAAAACTTAGAATAATAACCCCGATTCACAAAGGTGTAAGCAAAACCGATCCCTCCAACTACCGCCAAGTAACCCTTATTCCTATACTCTCCAAGGTCATGGAATCCATAGTTGCCGATGCACTGGTGTGTTATCTGGAAAACTGCAACCTTATCACTCCCGAACAGCACGGTTTCCGTCGACAGCGGTCATGTACAATTAATTTACTAATTGAACGCCGTAGTTGGACCGAGGCAGCTGACGCTGGAGAAGGTGTTGATATGCTCTACCTGGATTTTTCCAAGGCTTTCGAACGTCTAGACAATCGGATACTACTATCCAAGCTGCAGCATTAAGAGATCGAGAACCTTTGTTTAAGCTGGATCGCCAACTTTCTACATCAACGGCAATTAGTGGTCAGAGTTCGGAGCTCTTTATCGGACCCCATACAAGTTAAGTGTGATGTGCCGCAAAGCTCAGTTCTAGGTCCACGTTTGTTTTTGGTGTTTATTAATGACCCTGCACAAGAAATCGCTTCAAATCTCCTAATGTTTGCCGATGATTTCAAGATCTGGCGCAGGATCCAGGCGAACGCCCATCATCATCTACTTCAGTGAATTAGATACAGTTTATCAATATTCGACCCAAAATTTATTGCATTTTAACGTCAGTAAATGCAAGGTGCTTTCTATCCAACATCAGAGCAGCTACTCATACCCACCCGTAACGGATGCGCTGCAACAATCAAATTTCGAACGTGACCTGGGTGTCCTGGTTCAAGATGACTTGGGTTGCTCCAGACAATCCGAAAATGCCTCGAAGACCGGGAACCAACACGCCGGGCTGTTGCGAATGGCGTTTGGACAAACAAACAGCTCCATATTTCGACAAATGCTCAGTGCGTAAGTTCGACCCCATGTCGAATATGCAATTCAAGCCCGGCATCCATGGCTGAAAAACGACCTTAATGCACTGGAGCAGGCGCAACGCCGGGCATCTAAGAACGTAAATGGAATGCGCAATCCTTCCTACCAGGAGAGGTTGCAAGGACTGGGATTGTTCAGTGAAAGCCATCGCAGACTACGAGGCGACCTGATTATGGCATACTTGATTCTGCGTGAGCCACATCATGTGTGCCTTCCGTCAATGCGACACAATACCTATTCAACCCTGAGGGACCACACATTAAAACTCGCCAAACAATACAGTCGTCTGAAGCGTTGCAGAAACTTCTTTTTCATTCGTGTCTGTCACTCGTAGGATGCTCTCCCAGAATAGGTCGTCAATGCACCGACACTAATAGTATTTAAAAGACGATTGGACGATGCACTCATCCACTTACTCTTTGTCACTTAACACTACGTCTCCATCCTACCTCTGGAGTTTATCATGAAATTATTTTTGTTAATTGTGAGTGCTGTGAATCCAGGATGAACGCAGAACTGCGGAAAAGCAAACGGTAAGTCCTTATTTTCAAATTTAAAGTATAAGCTGTTACTTTCCTTTTCATTATTATGGTTTTGTTAATATCCCCACAAACTCTCTAACGGGACTCTTAAATCAAAGCTTCTTAACCCGTTTAAATTCATTTTTCATTTTTCATTGTTTTCGTTCATTGAATATGTATACTTAGGACAGTTTCAATACCCAGCATTTCTTACGGACAAAAAGCCCTTCATTCGTACGCAAAAATTATTTTCCGTGTCCAAGGCTCGTGAGCCATTGTGTACGCCTGCAATGATACGAGGCACCTGAAGCGTACATTGGACATTCGCTTGATGGAGGATGAAAATGGCTTGATAAATAAGTATATGTTTGGTCGATAATCCTCACCATGAGCACAAGCCGCTTACAGGATATAATGTAGCTATACGATGCTACGATGCCACAGACCAAAATAACGCCACCAAATAAGAAATCACTTACGGCATCACGCTAAATAACAGAGGCAAAGATGCAACAAATTCATAAATATGTAAATTAACGGTTTCAATGTTCAGTGACTAGAAATCAACCGTAACATTCTTGGTATTGTTTTGTTGATCACGTCGCTGTTTACGGGTGATAAGCAGCGCATAATTGATACGATACATAACTACTTTTTGATGAATTCAGTTACGTATGGCCAATGGGCAAGGTGGACAATTTCCGCAATTATTTCTAACAATAAACATGTTGTCTCTCCTTCAAAATATAATGTATCTCCGCTTTTACCAGTCTGCTTAAGTAGACAAATTTAGGTGGTTTCGTTTTATCCCCTGCCGTCGGCTTTAGTCGTGTTCACCTGTTACAATTGGTCCACCGCTATTATCTTTGTTAAAACATGCTATGCTGTTATTTCATCGTCTTAGATCGGTGCTTGCTAGTGCACTGTTTCATTTCCATGAGTTTTGTAAACAACCTCAGATCCCATTCTATCGTTCGCCGTCAATTGCTCTATTCATGCTGCTCTGATGTAAAAAGAAAATTATTACTGCTTCTCTTCAGCAGATTGCAAGTACATACGCACAAATCTGTAGGTCATGATGCATCTGTGCTGAGAATAGAGTAAATGTATAAAAATGAACCGGCTTTACATTTATATGTTAACATCCGTATGTTAAAGCTGAAGCAGGAAACTGGATTGTTACCTTTCTTACCCTTGTTTTAACAAACTTGCTCCAAATGAGTGAATGTATTGGTCACATAACAAAGGTTGCGCATAAACTTTAATCAAATAGTTTAAAGGTTCGATCCATAAGTATATACTTTTAGAATACAACAAATATGACTTTGTATAGGAATTTGGTTTCTTTATCGACCAAATATGATTTGCGTCTGGATGTCGTTGGCAAAAGTACATGGATCCAATTTAACTAGTTTACCTTTATTGCCCTTCAAATTGGACATTCTTACAATGTATGCCTCCGCATCCATTGCTGCCAAACCTGTGACAATGGCCGTGCCACAAGATCAGTTTCGGAACTGATTTACTGACAAAATTGTGGATATTTATTTATGTATAAATAATTATGCGATCAAAATATTTCATTAACCCGTTTAATTGTGCGGTAAGAGTGACAAGACTCTTCTGTTCTAAGGAAGAATCCAATGGTACATGTTGACGTAATAGCTAAAACTGTAGACACATATTACTGCTTCAGTTAAATTTCTCAGCATGATAAAAAAGGTGAGCATACTCTAGAAGTACGCCTAGGAATTAAGAGAATAAATATTATGCTCACACCATGATCAATGGTTTGCTATGAAATTTTGTACAATAATGTTCTGATACAATCATTTGCTGTTATCAAAAGCATATATCCAGTTACGATTTTGTGATACATCTGACATGCGGAAAATGAAAAAGTGTTAGGTACTAATCCGCTTGCTTCCGAGCTACACACGTCACTAATCCCTGAGTCAAAATGTCTTAAAGTTTTCGGATTATTTTGACTGAACCAATGTTTTCGCACGACTTGTTAAATAATACGAAAAATCGGAATTTTTAAATGCCACCTTAAATGTTTCGTAAGGCTGCAATAGCTAATAGTTTGCATAAATTTTCTGTAATAAATTAAAAGACTTGCTGCATGTATTTGGTCTCTTACTGGTTCCATTGCTATTTGCATTTACCGGCTTTGATCTCACATCGATTTCCTGTTAGCCGACATATATACATCATCTATACTGGTGTAAATATTTAATCTCCTTTAAAGACAAAGTCGGACAATGAAATTTTCATCTCTTAAACTAGTAATTTCTGAAGCATGGTGTGATAAACTGCCAGTGTTTTCATTAACCATTAAGGCTTTAGGGTCAGGTCTGTATTAAAACGATCTGCAGCCAGAGTGATGAATTATATGTTAGCTAAATTGTAATTGAATGTTAGCATTTAAATACTATCGCTTGATAAATTCTCACATAAAGTCAAATTATAAGTCAGATTATAGACTAGATGCCAAAGTGCATAATAATCCGGGGTTAATTCAACAGCAGACTAGGTATATATTATTAATTAGTAAGCAAACTTTTAGATCTCCACGAGATTGCCGCAATAAAATTCGGACTTTTGACATTTGGGAATCCGAGGAATAAATAAGCGATTCTAAATTAACATCCAGTATTCCGGTTCATATTGGCTAAATTTGTGCTAACGGACGCAATTTCATTTTGATCGGATGGCAGATTATCCAGCCACCAAAACTAACTAAAGATAAAATTTGCTCTATTGACTTTGGCGTTTGAACTTTTATGTCATTGGATATAAATTCCAGCAAAACGCTCATATCTTTTTTAAGCATGCAATTGCGCGCGTGTCATAACTTTATTGACGAGTTGTCTTTGAAATCTTGTGTGATCCGGTGTTAGAATATCTAATGCTTGTGACCGAAATCACCAACATCTTTATAAATATATCTGAACATATTGCAATAATGTTACACATCTTTCCTTCCTACTAAGTGCGTTGTTTGGCAGGATGCAACGTTATCATGTTTCCGTTGTCGTTGTATGTGGCCCATTTGTACACAACCCTAAAGAAATTTAACTGATATTACCACGACAGTGTTATGATACGATTGCTGGCGCTTATCATTCATGTTGTTTCCGCAATACCTTTTTGGTATAAAGATAGGTAGAGTGTTCCGCATCGTATTTAATCACTCTTAAACACATTCAAATTTAATAGAGTGGGATATTTGCCTAATGGTAAATGAAGATCTACCATAATTTCTACCAGATTAAGATTTTGGCTGTCGAACACATTTTAGATCAAGTACATTGAGGACCATTAGCCTTTAAAAATGCTTTAGATATACGCAATTTCGCCAACTAATTCATATAGGATTTTATTATTTTCCGGTTTACGCACAATATGGAGCATGCATTAAACATTTCAACCCAGTGACGTCATGCAATCTCCTCCCGCTCTATGTACTGCGAGCCCTCCATAACTTAGAATGGGTCAGCACCAGCGCACATTAACGTACTACACGCAACGCTTATACCACATACATGTTGCAAACGAGCATGTCTCCGGCTGTTCAACCGTAACAAGACATTTTATGCGTAACTACCGGCAGTGTCCTTAAATTGCATTTTTGTCCTTTGAACTTTTACATTTCACACTCATCGTCCAGGTGCTTCCAGATAGTCAGCCTACTCATCTGAAGCGCATAATTGACTAGATATGATTGGATAGGCACCGGTCGATGAGCGTAAGAGCATCCAATGCAAAAAGATTAGATATAATTTATTACATTCTTAACAGTATAAATTGCTCAATATTTTGTTAATTGGGCATATGCTAATGTACACAATCTCGAGTAGGTGAATCTGACCAACTAGTAATTATCGGTATTTAACGTCTAATTTCATCTAGAGGGATAATTTAAAGGAAAGTAAAATAAATTGAAAAAACAAAAATAAAATTTGTTTAATTATTCTAACACAATACAAAGCTGGTTTTACAAAACACCGGCTTTGCCTTAGGCCACGAGTAAAGGTGTATTGTAGGAGTAAAAGATAATTGGTCAGAAAAAGTTTTTTTTCCTTATAAGTAAGTGGATCTCAGTACCTAAAGTGAAATATCAAGTCGTAAAATAATCTATCTTACCTGCAGTGCTTGAACCTTTAGTGTGATTGTACCTCCTTGGTCGTTCGTGATTCTCCAGATACATAAATTGTTTCCTGCAAGCAATCCTTTCCAGTAAATGACATTCGATGTGCTTGTATTCAACTCCGTACCACAATTGTCTGCGAAATATATCCATAAGTTCAGATTTGTGTTTTGGCCGAACTAACATAACAAGCCATAAAACCTAGCTATTTTCTTCCCTTATCCATGCCCTGATGCGCCCTCAAAGGTGTGATCAAAAGCCAACGCAACATTTTTACTTTGTTAAATCCATTTGTGTGCCCTAAGTTCATAGAGTAACACGCTTATTGCACAGCAATCGAAATCACTGTTCGCCTTATTTGAATAATCACTGAACTTATTAATGTACCATTCGTAATCTAATCAATTCTTAAAAATTGCATATGCATACCGTTATAAGCTCTTTATTTAGGTCTTGATAACATAAAGCTATCAAGTATAACAACCGTACAAATAAAAATCTTTTGTTTATGAAAGATATGAAACTTCTGTTGCTGCACCCAAAACGTGCTCAAAGGAAATATAGTAGCATAAACCACAGTAACGTTATTTTTCATATATTTGTTAGGAACATAAATAGGATAGTATAATCTTATTATCGTTACTCTTAAACCAGTTAACATTTGTTCAAGTATACATGACTAGATCCCAAAATAATTTGCGAAAAATTTCAACATGAAAACAGTTTGTGTCAACGTGTCATATCTGGGATTAGCAAGTTCATTTTGGTGGGTAAGCGAAGTTATCATTAATTTGCATGATCGGTTAAATATAACGGTTTCTACACCGGATTAAACCATATTTGACAGATCTGATCTCGTTTTTGCACTTTTTTGAATAGCTTGAGGACACCATCTAGCTTATCTATATCTCCCAGATATTAAGAAGCGACAATGTTTAAAATGCCTTTACTAAGTAGTAAACGGTGCGTCAAAATCTTCAATTAATAAATGTGCAACCTAAAATGATGTACATAACTGAGCCCAAACAGATGAGTCAAAAATAAACAGACCCATATAAACTTGCATATAAATTTTAACAATACCAACGATTTATATTTCTTGTTCGAAACTAGTGAGCAGATATAATTTAATAAACCACGTTACAAATATAGTCAGTGATTCGTGTACTTCAGTTTTGTTGTTACGATGTTGTATTCTTATCCTTGATAATAGATGTGTGTCTTTTTTCATTATCCGTCGATTGTTAACTTTTGGATTGGCCGTCTTAATTTTACTATGGTACTTGAAAACTCTTGCATTGAGGCGTTCAGGCTAGACCATTTTACATGCATTTATAATTCACGAATTTTTCAGGAATCAGATTTGTATTTCCTAAAAGTATCCCTCATTTCCCAAATACCGAAGCACGGATAGAAAGGGGGAAACACGAATCTGTTCACTATTTTTTAATAGTAAAGTCTCGATGGATAAAATTTGACAAGGTTAAATACGCGGTGATTGAAATAGCATTTAGAGTAAGGTTAGGGTATACTCTAGCTTTATGAAAGACATGGAATTACGTTGGTAAATAAAATTCATGTTAATGTCAACGGCCTAAAACCAAGATTAGGAGGTAAAAGTCGTCATATAAAATTATTTTTTCTGTCATAAATTGCTGCGTCTTCTTAATATGTTTGTTTTAACAGCTGTGATTTTAAGAAACTTTTAAAAATTGCTTGTATCTTACGTCGCTCGGAAATTTGTTTTGCGTCCTAACCACTATGGTGAGTGGTCTGCGCGAAAAATGAACATTTGCATTTTTACCGATGATTTAATGCAACTGGACAGATGGCGAATGCGCATAATTTTTGTACCAAATTAACCTTGGTCGATGTGCAGCGGAAACAGCACATGATAGCAATAGTTTGCTTGGTGCTGGAATAACTAATAGTCGTACTGCACAATGGTGGTTTCAGAAATTTCTAAAATGCTGCGGGTGGCTGGAGGATGAAGATATTTCTGAACGGCCATGACAAGCGCAAAATGATCAATTATATGCCTCTGTTAAAGCATGTCCGCGTAATACTATTCTATATCATGCTACTGAATTTGCAGTATAGCATAAGACATTTCGAATATATTTATATGCGATTGGAATATTGATAAAGCTTGATAAGGTGGTGCCATATGATTGGAATGAAAATCGACCAAAGCACTGATTAGAAATGACGTCCACCCTTCTATTGCGTAAAGAAAACAACACGTTTCTAGACGGGACTGTGAATTGCAATAAAAATTATATCCTTTAGGACAATTAAAGACCAACCGCACAATAAGTGGATTAAGATTAATCTCCACAACATTACCCAAATCCAAAATTTCACACAAAATGAACTATGTTTACAGTTTGATGATATATGCGGGGTCTGATCCATCACAGCTTTCTGAATCCAAGGGAAATATTTACACTGGAGAAGTATTGTAAAGAGTTTCTCGAAACACACCAAAAAATTTAACACAGTTGCCCCGCACTGGCAACTGAATGTTGCCAATTCTTCCACCTGATAATTCCTATTAGTACGTTGCAAAAACAACCCTGCGGAAGCTGCACGAGCTGAGCTAACTAGCTTTGCTTCACCTGTCATATTCCCCTAATCCCAATCTTACAGATTAATGCTTTTTTCAGACTCCTGGATTATTCTTACGTGAGAAAATGTTTAACACTCTCGAAGCTGCTGAAACCGCATTCTTTGCTATCATCGTCACTAGAACTGTAACATTTATTTATCTTGAAGTAATGAAATTGCAGCCCGTTTGCGTACGTGTGTCCGTTTAAATGGTATTATTTCGAATAAAAATGTTACTTCTAAGCCAATATATATGCATTTAAGGTATACGATTACAGAGCGCAATAACCTTATTACCAAAATAACATGGTATGATGCGGCAACGTAATCACTATAGGTATTAGAAAGTAGAAGTCACGATGAAAACTCACGCACAATAATGCGCCTCGACGGGAATCAAAACCCAGTCCCTGAATTTCCGGTCCGCTGCTCTATCACTGAGCTGCCGAGGGCTGACGATTAGGTGCGCAAGTTTTAAAACATGACTTCTGCTTGGTGTGCGACGTATTGCCAATGAGCTCACAGCATCAGTCCTGGTGTTGCAGATTGGCTCACTCACCCGTCACTTCCCAATGGGCCGAAGTATCTGTCCTTCTAATGTCCAAAGGGCGATGGTAGGTTAATTGTAGATGGTTGTGAGTATGGTAAAGTTCGTAGAAAGTAGAAGTCACGAGTAAACCTCACGCACAATAATGTGCCTCGACGGGGAATCGAACCCCGGTCCACCAATTTCCGGTCGGCTGCTCTACCACTGAGCTACCGAGTGCTGACCATTAGGTGCGCAATGGACTTCTACATTCTACGAACTTTACCATACTCACGAACATCTACAATTAATCTTCCATCAAAATTTGGACATTAGAAGGACAGATACTTCGGCCCATTGGAAAGTGACGGATGATTGAGCGAATCTGTAACACCAAGACAGGTACTGTGAGCTCATTGGCGATACGTCGCGCACCAAGCAGAAGTCACGTATTAAAACAGTGCACCTAATCGTCAGCCCTCGGTAGCTCAGTGGTAGAGCAGCGGACCGGCAATCCTTGGACTGGGGTTCGACTCCCCGTCAAGGCATATTATTGTGCGTAACTTTTAATAGTGATTTCCACTTTCTACAAACTTTACTGTACTCACAAACATCTACAACTATAGTTACTATTGAATCACTTTCTTATGAGCACATAGCAAAGCATGCTGCCGTAACGCATTAATTGAACACAAATTTCTTAATGTTTGTCAGCCAATTATTTTCTTCTACTGTTCATAAAACTACGATTAAAAATAGTATCATACTGTCAACATTATTCACCTTCCTGGAGGTACCAGTTGCTCTTTTGTGACGCAGCGTCTTTAAGCTAGGCCCGTCATAGCTAATTTAACGACTTCGAATCCAAAGAGTACAGTATTTTAAATTTTCAAACATGTATTGCCAATAGCAAAAACAAAACTCACGCAGCAAATAGTTGTCATTAAGATTGGCTGAAATAAAAAGAAAAGCTATATTTTAATTCGGTTATTTGACAAAAGTCAGAAATTTATAGTTACTCAATCAATTTTCGGTTAAATAAGTGCTGTCTACAAACTTCACACATTTTACTAGGAGTTTCATTGACCGTTTTACTTAGAGTGACTTTTAGGCCGTGACTCCAATTTTAAATATTTAAACATTTGTACACAAATTTAAATTTGTCGGGGAGTACATTGTTCATAGATATGCGTCTAGTTCAGTATTGGCTATCAACTGAAAATCTCTAAAAACAGCGACCTGTGCTCTACAATCAACCTGAGTTAAAATTAAACCTAAAGCGATAAATGCTGAAATCTTATAATAAGAGTAAAAGCTTTGTGGATAAATAAGCGCCTTATCAAGGCAAAATTGACGGACAAATTTAGCATTTGCAGATTTATGTGGCCTAGATACAACGCTAACTTTGAAAGTTTAAGAAACTTCACAGCTGGCAAATAAACTGCCACTTTCTGTGCTTTTCAGCTGGGAAATAAAGTTGCGCCATCAAGAATTTTTACATCTTATATTGTTTTATCAGTATTTAATTAAACTTACTGTCTTTCCTCGTTTTCTTTTGATCATGCAGCTTTTCTATAAATAAGGTAGTATATATTTTTCTTATTATTAATGAATAATAAATGCATAGCTATCACACGAATAAGAAAAAGTGCAGTAGGTTTACAATTAATGAATACAATGGCTCAAAGTTTTACAAATAATTAAGCAAAGTAAATTGTCAAGAATGACAAGCGACATAGGAATAAACACACTGAAACACTGGTGGCGTTAACTTTATTGGCGGCATTTGCTAGTTTTTTTGTGAGTAAGATTACCAAACTTACCAATGTTATTTCAAATGTTACTTAATCAAATTGACGGACAATGCAGCAGCTCGCGCATAGGTTTAGCATCTAGTTATTTAAGACTCAATGCTTGATGGACACTGAGTCACTAAGCGTATCTTGTAACTTAATAACGATCTTTGTGTTAAACGTAATAACATGCTTGTTACCTGCTTCAGAAGTGATAAAACCAGAGGAATACATTAGTTTGCAAATGGTCTGTTATTTAGAATATCTCCGACTGCGTCGTTTGTGTTCCGAAAAGATAATAAACATGAAAACTCCGTTTAATGAAAGTCAGCTAATGTCCAAGTTCACAGAAAACTTAGATGTCTTGAGGCTATTAGCAGCACTAGGCGCACTATTCAGAGTGGTTACTTGGAGGGAGTTAACCTACCGAGCATTACTTTGCTACATGCGTATACATTGTCATATCAAGTGCAAACAATATATTGATAAGTTTCCGTGATAGTAACAGTCACAGATTGTCTTACGTATATGATTAGGTGAGGCACATATCTTATGTTTAAAAGAGTTATCACAAAATCTGTAGCGCATAGGCAGACCAGATGTTGTATGCAGTTAAAGAAGTGTATAATTTGTAAATCCAATAATGCGTTCTATGCCAAATTTCAAACGAACCCAAAGAAGTGGGCCTTTGCTATTAAAGCCACTATTTTAAATCATGTGCCACTGTATATTTTTTCATGCAGTTCTGTACGTAATGGCCGTGCTGATGTGTAAGTTAAAACAGTGAATATTTTCTGAAGCGCCGTTCGATGGTTTATTTAAAACAATCTAAATCAGACCAAGTAAATCTCCCGGCAGTCCATAACGATGGCTTACCTGGTCTGTATTTGAGATGGAAACCAGCTTTCTCTACATTATGGTCACTGATGAATAACAACGAGACTTTGTTTTGTTGTGCGCTAATTGCCATTTGATGATTTGAGCCGGACGCCATTGCAATCCGTGGGGCCATACAGTCCGGACCGTCAAAGATGATCAGGTAGTCGTACATATATTCCAACTGAAAGAGTTGAAAGACTTTGTAAAACATGCAATATGAACTCAGCATTAATCGATTGTATACATGCGGTGAAAATATTATGCTATGAAATCGAAAGCAGAATGTTAATATCTTACGGAATTCCAACAAACTTTGACTCTGTGTACTAATAGGCAATTATGTGTGTTGAAATTCGCAAAATGAGATAACTTGATGTTAGGTAGATAGTGTAAATTGACGTCGTTATTGGCGATGCTGTGATATTTACTGAACAAAATCCAGCACCATGACTTTCTCAACTTATCGAGGATATCCGAATTAAGTTAACTGAACACGGTAACAGTGCAACCTCCATATTCATCGGCAAGATGCTAACACTAAGTGGATGGTTTCTATTGATGTGAGCTCACGTTCCACATAATTTACACTGGAAGGAACTTTAGGATCATCAGTGTGTATGCCGACAAGGTTGACTTTCCGGGCACTGTGCATATGGACAACAGGCAGACATTTCCAAATAAATGAAAAAATACACTTGTCGGTTTAATGTTGTTGTATGGGCAGCAGACCAGTTCCAGTCCTACCTGATATTTTCATTTGTCTCTTGGAGAAAACTGCACTATTTTACAGTTTACAAAATGTGCATTGGTATTGTAGATACCTTGGAGATTTTGGGTTTGTCTTGGTTCTGTAGACAAGGCAAACACTGCATTCAGCTTGTACATTATATATATCGATCTTGTTCCCAAGCAGACCGCAAGCGCGTCACATAGCAGACTAGTTTTGGCATTTGGAGAGAGTAAAATGTTTTAACGCATCTCATTATTAGGGCAATACATATTGACAACACATAAAAAACCAGCTTATTATATCGCAGAGCATATCAAAGCATTACTAAATATATTCCTGCCAATATTACATTTACCAATATCAAGCGCTAAATCGCGCAATTAAAACGATTTCAAATAACATGTCTTTTAAATGCATGCACTGATCTGAAAGACTAAAATCAAGTAAGCACTGGTTTTCACTCCTTTATTTCTTGTTTGCATGCTCCTTAGCAACGTACAAAAGTGTAGTTGGACAATGGTTTACTACGTGTAAAAATGAAAATGTTTGTAAGTCTCACAAGATAGCTATCGTGAATTATATGACCAAACATTGCCTTAGCAACTTACATGCCACCTCGGTTGGTGGCGAAAAGCAAAGAAAATCGTCCCTCTGTGGGCCAAGTTGCAGTTCTGCATTCTCATAACATAAAGGACGGTGGAAGATGATCTACACAGTATCACAGAATTTGCTCATGCCGTCCGCCGCTGTCGATTTGGCTAAGTAGCATTACTCTCTGCCTCGTAAGATGAAGCTCACGGGTCTGAATCCGGTAGGATTCAAATGATGGAAACCATTTAGGAGTACTGGCGGGGCAATAGCACTGACTGGCGCTTTCTAGAATCTCTAATGGCTCTTTGACTGAGACTAGCTACGACAAACCCATTAAAAATCCCGACAACTATTCTTACTGTTCACTCATCCATTATAAAATGTTACTCCTAAGGAAATCTAGTGCATGTTACATATAGCAATAAATGTAATACAGTAGCACAGGTAAGCGTATTCCTGGCTACACTTTAATCGGCATGTAACATATTGCAAAGTTTGTTCTGCTCCACTACTTACCTATCACCGCATTGTCTAATCGCATTTTAATTAAACATTTTCATGAATTGACTGCGCGCGCAACGAGGTAGTTTTAGTCAGTTTGGTAGTCGGGGAGAAATGAATACTGTCTATGTTTCAATAAGCTATATATATGACTTGCTTAAGCTATTTGCTTCTCAGAGACCGTATTGGTCTAGTCTAGGAACCAGGTAGCTGAACGTTCTACTTATAATTCCAACTGGGTTGTTCGGGTTTAATACTTTACACTAAATGTTCCAGGACGTGGTGGGGTTTTGTCTGGCAAGCGCTCTCCATAAAAAATATCGCAAATATCTGTCTGACAACACTGGGACTTTACGGTTGTGGCTCGCCACCAACTAAATTCACCCCCTTGCTTCACCTCCTTTTATCAAATATCAATTTCCTTGTAGTTAGCCATAGAATAAAGTGCTGATCGCATCCTAGGGCAAGTTTCGTTTTAAGTTCCATAACTACTTTTATAATTTAATGTTTAAATGAACCTCACGCTGCGTTTAGAACAAGCAGTTACATGGACAGCGATAAAGTGGTTGGCCGCGTCCAGTTCCAGATCCGACTGTCACTGCCGCCCCACGGATACAGTCACAGGACACTTGCGCTTATAGAGAGATTATGAGTGGTTTGCATTGCACCATTTACAGCCTCATCTACACACTTTATAACCGGTGTAAACCCGAAAGAATAAGATCTGGAAGCATGTGAATAGGAGCTACGTTTTATCCGCAGAGCCGGCCCACATTCCTTTACAGGTAGACACAAGCACGTTGTATTTGGGAATCAGTCGCACACAAGACAGTGACTGGACTGTAGTCTGCTCAACTCTGAGAGCATGGATTCACTCTTCGAGCCTAGCAAGGCCACAAGGACCGTACACCCCGTCCCCTCCAGCAAAGACCAATTGTTTCCTAGAGCCAGTATGGACGAGGTGGTGGGTAATAGACAGGAAGGCATCTTGTTACCATGCACATTAAGCTCAGTCACACCGTGGATACAAAGCAAAAGCCAATCACTCAAAATGATTATAAGAAATATAAAAGTATATGAACAGACCGACATAGCTCCGCTAGATTAGCATACGTTATAAATTGGCTAACAAAAAATTCGCACTAACTTCAAGATATCATAAAATATATTTTTAAACAATGCCACAGGCGGAAAGTTTAATGAAATTAATCACAATTAGACCAAAAGAGGTGGGCATGTTACCAAAAAATTATCCACTTAAACATTAAACTGGGGTAAACAATAAGTCTTAGGACAAGGTGGCAAATCCGCCACCTGAAATAAGAAGGCTCAGTACGTAAGCACGCTGTTACTAAATCGATTGCAACATACCTATCAATTCTGCGCCGGTTCTGTCCAGGTTCCAGCAACATTAGTCGTAGTCGTGGTACTGGTCCCAATTGGCCTCGCAAGAGACTGAATAAATATGCCTGACTCTAGCACTCGCGGCCGCATGTGCTATAGCACCCTGCGCTCGATTTTGATGGAGTACATCCCATCGGCGCCTGTTGCTTTCGCACCTGCCGCTTTTTCTCCGCACACACAAGGACTTTCTCTTGCACTCTGGCAACTGCCTGCGTAATCAGATCGTACCATGCATGCCGATCAACCGCCATTAATTCTCAACATATGAAATAAACGTTAGAACGTGATAGGCTTACCTTGATCATGTCTTGGTAACCAAGCTTTCATTTCCCTACTTGTTGCTTCCCAACATTCAGTTGACCATATAATAGCTGCTTCGGTATCCGCGTCAATCCCATATAACACACATGACCAGCCATCTCATGTATCATAGCAAAAATATGCAGTCCACCGCTTACATTACAGTTTGGCGCAGCACCACCGTGACTGTAACTGTCGCACCGACAGATGTCAGAATCTGTCGAAGACATCGTTGATGAAACCGTTCGGGAAAACGTACATCCCTCCAGTACATCATGCAGGTTTCGCCGTCGTATTGCAGAACGGAACGCACAAAAGGGGTATATAGACCATCAGCTTCGTGCCGACAGTAATCTTTTCGTTATTCTACTCATACATGCCCACCGAACGAAAGTGACATTTGCAATGAAACGCAAAGAAGACGTCTGATAAAATATGATATATGCTATCTATGGTCGCTCACGGAAATTTCATCGAAATCCAGGTGAATTCCCGATGCATAAGGGACGGAGAGTGTAGCGCTACAGAACATTTTCGGCTGATAATTACGAATTTCAATCCTTCCAATTGATTCAGTTGGATGTGACGGAAAGCAAGGAACATTCATATCTAGAAGTTTTCAAAGGTGAAAATGGTGAAATTGCAATAATACGAACAGCCGTCAGCCAAATGATTACGTCTGAAATTCACTCTTGTTAACTTCCGAATTAAGAAACGATAACACGGTTAACTAAGTCTACATTCAGTCGTGCTTTTTGAAAAATGGAATAAGTTCATAATCTTAAGGAGAATAAAATAATTTTTCCCTCAGTGTCTGCTTCACTTCTTGGTGTATCAGTGATGTTCCGCTAGATTGGCTTAAGCATTTAAATATACATGGAATAAGGTGATCCCATTCAGCACAATTCATGTCGCAACGTGTACATAATTCTTTAATAACAGATTTATCAGTTTTCTTGGATTTAGCAAAGTTAACTACTGGCTTTACGGTTAAAGTTGCAAGTCAGTGTACCGCACCAACCGGATAAATGTACACTGCTCCTCACAAGAGTTTACCTGTATTCTACTGTTTTAGACTGATTAAATGCAAGTACTGTACAAACACGTAACAATTATATAGAAAGACTCCATTTGGCACATGCAATATTAGATGTTTCGACAAAATTACCTAATGGCTGTTCCGACCAAAGACAGACGCATATGCCACTTATTTATAGTTGTAGCATCTTAGCTGGGTATTATCTATAGTTAACCTACTTCCATCATAAACTAAGAAAGCGGCGACCACTAGATTCACTGCTGTTTATCTTCACTTAAAATAGTGTCCACATAATCGGCGTCCTTAACGGTGAACTTACTGTAACTAGTAGGTGGCAAATATACTATTATTCCAGATTTGGCAAGGCGCACAAAAACATAGTTCAAATGCTTTTCATTAGAAACGAGCTTGATTTATTAAAGTGATGCTAAAGGCAAAGGCATATTTTTGAAATGGGATATCAATATAGAATAACCGACTAAGGAAACGTATGCAAATCCAGGAAAAGCAACTGATGTAGTTGTATGTGCCTGGTGAGTTGCCATTTTGTTCTGAATGCAGCCACATATGCGTGTTGCTCTTTGTGAGAAGCTTCAGGAGTGAAAACACAGGAAAAACATGTCCAAGTATCCAAGATGTTATTTATTTCACCAAAATATTGGCAATCTGATTGGAATGACCCTATTCATAGGTTTCGTCTTGTACCAGTAAACTTCGTTTACTTTTCGTGGCATCGCACTTAACTAGTTACACTTCTAGCCCCTATTTGGCAGTGCACTGATGGAGTGCATTGATGGCCACGTTGAAGTGATAAACTTCTGGATGACCCAGTCAAATACCTAATCAAGTTTAGCCTGCATGGAATCATTTCCCTAATTTCGGATTCTTAGATGATCATTGGAATCGATCGAGTAGTCATGAGTTTAGGGAGGTTTGGAAGAAATCGTTTGGTGTATTTGGAATAGCAAGAAGTTGGTTAATGAAGACCTTACCCCGAGGGATCGGACGCAACTTACATTCGACCAGCTAATCAAAAATATGCCAGTGTGTCTTAACATACATGACTGCGTTTCTCACTCAAAACTGCACAATCAGGAACAAGAGATTGCCACTGGACCGCCGATATCCCCCGTATTGGATAACTTTAAATGAAATACTTAGAGGACAGGGCGTTAACAGACCCCATTAAGTCAACAAAAGTTTGGTAGCCTTATGTAGCCTACATATTTTTGCTGTTAAACGGGCTATGAGGGATGAATTGCTTGCTTACTAAAAATCCATTGATGAGAAGATGCAGGTTACTATGGAGCTGGAATCTTGTACCGTTACAATAAAATTTCGTGACTGCCTGCTTCTGAAAATGAGCGAAATTTAAAAACGACAATATATCGTAAGCCAACAGATACTGAATGCGTACTCAACTACATTTCCGTTAATCCAAAACAGGTTTACGCTGGGATAGTCTCAGCGCCGCTCCTCAGGGCACAAACTCTTTGCACAATGTAAGAGGACAAAAAGGCTGCGCGGAAAGTAACAATGAGAAAATGATGAGGAGGTGGTTACCCATAATGTCCAGTCAATCTTCAGTTGCATAAAGTGCAGTCAAGACCCACAAACGAGTGCATAGGGACAGTAGACATTCTGCACAAGGAAGGCACTTCTTAGGCAAATCGAAGGGAAATAAACATGGAAAATATAAGGGTGATCTTTCAGCGAGTCCAATGTTACATCCGGCGCTGGTACAGCTGAAGGACCCCTTCCCAAATATAGGACCTCTACATGTGTTTATAAAATTAAATGTTACAACAGTACACATGTGTATCTAGGCAAAACAGCGAGCTAATTATGCCTACGACTTTTAGTTTACTGGAGAAGCACTTCAAGACTACCGAGAAACCAGTTTGGATTTCAGGCAATAGTAAGAGACGGCCGTGGCTGTGCTTGCATTAGGCATGGTTCACCAGATTGACTTGGAAACGCAGAGGTCATTAGGAGGCGTATACGAACAACACCATAGCGGTTGATTTCCGAGGCAGTGTAAAGTGAAAAATCTGAGGACTGCTTGCAGAGAATGGAGGGGTAGAACTCTATTGTGCGTGGCGAGCGATCTTAAACCGGCTAGCCTGACGATTATCGCTGTGTGGACCAGATAAACAAGTGCAAAACTGACTCCCATTTTCAACATTATGAGCTTATCCGTCAATGCCATGATACACGAAGGAACATCTGGAATATTCCCAGTGTGCTTAAACTACCTGTGGTGAAATCACGTACTGTGAATGTTATGGCACCTTGGCTCAAGTCTCCGGTAAGGCGGTTATCGCCCGTATCAGTTGTAAAATCCCACAAATTGCACACTGATTCACATAGTCTGACAAAGCTCTTGTATCAGAAGCGAAACGTTACCAAACTGCTATATCAACCGAATGCTTCCAAATATCTTAACTCTTTGCTCCTGATTTTTTTCAATGGCTACCATTACTTTAAATTTATTATCACGCAGTAAACCAGCAGAGACCATCACGTATGCGGGGTATTTTATAACTATTTATAATAGACATAGATCTGGAATTAATACATGTGGCACTGCACGCTGAATGTTAATTGGGTCGGATATGTTACTGCGAACACATACGTCCAGCTGTCGATGCAGGGAAAATTTCTACTACAGTCAGATTGCGTTTTTGGATACAACAGCCATGAGAATTTTAAAAAGGTATGGGATTAATCGGGCGGTCAAACACAACTGGTATTTCCGAATAAACTGCGTTGCTTCCCCTGCAGTGGTTTGTGCTTTCAGTCCAACTACAGCAAGCAAGTAAAAGTTTCATGCAAATATTTCCCTTCCAAATATTAAATGTGAAATTAAGAAGCCACCTTGCGTTTAAACCAGAAATTCAGTAATGTCTCCCCTAAACCATCTAAATAACTTGGTATAATGAACTGCTTGCATAACAAGTTCAATCAGTGTGAAAATTTGTCACAGCATTTCAAAGAGAACAAACGTTATTGTGTTCACTTAACTCAGGTCAGAGTGGAATATGTTCCCTAGCCTCAGAGACGTAGGGCGAGACTGGTCAAAGAAGACATTGGTTTGCAAACTATTCTAAATTGCTGAATCGCTGTGCCCTCAGCGAAACACAGCTTTATGTTCTTGTATACAAGGGTTTTATGCTTGGTGAATATAACAACAATGGTGGTCATTTTCATTATTCGGCAACCGCTACCCATATTCGACAAAATGAATACATGCCATCCCGTCAACAATTTATGATAACAAATTTCAATCCGATGGAGCCATTCGTTTTTCACTGATAAATGCAAAAATGTACCCCGCATACTTGTGCATAATTTTTACAGAAAAACAAATAACCAGGAGGAAAAGTTTTTAAATGTTTCTTCCCTAAGAAGTAAAAGCTAGCTACGTCGGTAATGATCGTGTGACAGCTCGACGAATTTTCTCTCCTGAGATAACCGAACTTTAATTAGGATGAGTCATCTAGACAGTAGTTGAGAATGGATTCACCTACAGATTTATGGGACGGTACGCAACAATTCAACCCGAAGACAAAATAGCAAACAATGTTCCATAGATAAAGGTAATCGGTATGCTTCTGTTTCAGTTGACTAAGTTGAAGAAAGATGTAGGTATTGTCTCCGACAATCTATTAAGCTGTGCTATTATGCTGCTCAGAAGGTAGCATTGCATCAAGCCAGATGTATGGTGGGCAAAACTAACCTAGAAGGACCGAACTTCCAAATAACCGTTGTATTGTGTAACTGCAAGTTTGGTACCAAGTACATTGGCGGAAATGTGAGAAGGTTGTAAGCGGCAATCGCAGAGCACACCCTACAAAAATCGTTAGCAAATGGTCCAAGACTCTATTGCACTTCACATAAATGGGTGCCTTCTGTGCCAAAACTGACATTGAGTGTTAAAAATTTTAAATAATTAGATAACTCCACACTTGGTTAACATTGCTATAGCCCGAACATCCGACATATGATAATAATTTCTGCAGGAAAAGAAGTCGACATCAAACAAGTGGTAAGCATGCATATTTTCCGTTCAAATCAGTAGGTTACTATTATTGATTTTATTTCTAATTTGCATCCCATTGCCTTATGCTTCAGCTTAATTTGTTTGCTTTGACTAAGTGAAGTTCATTTCTACCATTAATGAACTTATCAAAGCATACGGCCTGTGTTCGGTTGGACGAAATATTCATGCATCCTGACCAGTTAACTGGCTAGGTAACATCACTAGCAAAACGATGAAATTGGAACACGTGCACTAGGTTTCTTGGTTTCTATATTTCTAATTTCGAAACCCTGATTGACATATCTCGTCGGTGGTCCACTTACTTTCGTTACCCCTTTGAAGTATCGTTTCGGAATGATGTAAATGCTTTTTAATGTGCCTTTTGTCAAAATCTGATGTCCCGTTCCACTCGAAAACTCCCGAATAGAACTATTTAGCTTAGTTGTCTTTTCCTACCGACGCAGGGCCGCGTCCAGCAATCCGTTTAGGCAAGGGTCTGTTCATAGGTTGGAGGTATGTTACGTTACATCTTACTTGAATTGGTATAAGGTAAATTATTCTGACCAGAACGGGCGTCCATCCTTAGTTGGCTGAGAGCTAAGCAGTTTGATTCTGCACATGATATAAGGTTAGCTGCTAGGATTATGTAAGTTATCCTGCCCATCTTTTTATCGCCACAGCTCAAAAGTATTGTCCTTTTTCAAAGGAGCAGTAAACATAGCATTACAGAATAGGTGCTGTAGAGGTCTTTTCGATAATATCTAGAAGATAAGCTTAGTTTTACTGTCTGATTTGTCGTGTATGCAGAGTGTTATGGCGTGATAAGTGGGCAAAAAATTTAATAAATGTAATTTGAATCGGTAACGGAATTTAAAAAGTAACTCAATTTGTATCCCAACCTAAAATGTTGGCACTTACTGAACGATATTGTTGCGTTGAATACAGACCCTTTTTCGCCAGGTACTGAGAGGACAACCATCATCGCATTTGAAGAACCCTGGATTGTGTGGGATATTGTACGGTTACTCTTTTCGAAAGTGTATATCACTTTTGCACCGCAATCAGGTCCGTCCAATATTCTGAGAAATCCTGACCTCGATTTTATCTGTTGATCGAAAACCAAGCAGAATACTTCAATTTCAATGCAGGGTGTTTTATTTGCCAGATATATAGGAATAACAATCGTAATCATGTGCTATTAACAGATTAACTGAACGATTGTTTCCATAAATCGCAGGAGTTTATGTTTGGATAGCTATGTTAACCACTCTATGAAATTTATATATTTGTATTAGGTAACTAACTTTACTGGTTAACCTGGTTAAACCTCTTACCTTTCCGTTTAGATCAGTTTGCTTTCTTACAGAAAAATCAACGTAGAAAGCAGTTAGACTGACAACATTAAACCACCTTATCACGAGTGTAACCAGTTTGCTGGCCTGGAGTTTGAGCTTTCCAAAGGAAAGTTTAAGGGTTCAGCCCATTTTTCCTTTATCGCAGTCATAATAACACAAAGCAGATTAAAGTATTAAGACCAATGATCCAGGCTACAGTCTCCCTACCAATTCAGATCACAGGCTACCATGGTCAGCAAAATTCAACCTAAAGTAGCTTTTACGAAGGCGTAGCTATTAAATCTTAGACTGAATCAAGCAAAAGCATTAATTACATTACTTTAAAAGATAAATAAGTTTGATCATGATAACGATTGACAACCATGTCACTGCTCCCATGTGTATTAGATACCTGGATGTATTGAGCATGCAGTGCTACATGACATTATACAGTATGATAGAATAGGTCGACGAAAGCAGGTAGAAAAAAACATAGGGTCACCCATTAAAACATCCTGCCTAGGGACAAGCTAGTACTTCCTTGATGAGAACCCGCCTGATATCGCCTGAAAGAATTTTGTCCGTCTAAAGCAAATCAAGTCTTTACGGAACAGTCGGAATCGAAAACATATTACTTTGTGTGGTTTAGCCTGGACGGCCTGTAAACCTTGCAAAAGTGCATATGTCTGGGTTGTCTACATAACTCAACAAAACGCCTGCTTCACGTTAGTTTAGCATAACAGGTTTCAGTGCCAAAGAACCGTAGCGGTGAAATTCAGTATTAATCCGGAAGTGCTTTCCAGGCACCTTAGCAAGCTCCGCAGTGTTCGTCGCGGAAACCAGTTATAAGTGTAGCAGATGGTCTGTTTATAACTAACAAGGATACGGCCAACGCGTTTAACAAAGCTTTATCTGCACTATCCAGTGTAAATCTCATATCAGCTGCTTTCAACAAAGAACACTCCACCGCTGACTTAATCCACGTACCGTCGCTGCAATGAAATTGATGAAAATACGATTGAATTTGCTCCTGCACACCTATCTTAACGTGAAAGTCACAAGGCGGAGAACATTTGGGCGAATTGCCATGAATGTCTCTAGACTGTTTGTCCTGCTCTTTGAATGATCTTATTACGATGCACAGGCTCTTGCTACGTAGATTCATGGAATTCGCTCAAATTTAAATCACAGAAATCGTGAAGTGTCATCTAACTAAAGTCCAATATTTCTCCTCCCTGGGTAATCCAAAGTTATGGAAGTTAATATCATAGAAGCGCTGGTAGAATACACTGTGCGCAAACTAGCTCAGAGTATAACAGCAGCAGGGATTCTGCTGAACTAGTTACTGAACAGCTTTGCTGCTAACCAAAGATAGCTAGCTGGAATTAGTCGCTGCTTGTGTAGAAAACGATATCACTGTATGGAATGATCTAATGTTTTCGACTAAATGGACCAGCGTGATCTATTTCACAATGTTCGAAGTTATGGAATCATTGACCTTGTTTCAGGTTATACATGCAAAGTTTTGTTATACCGTCAGCATATTTCTAATGTCCACTACTCAACGTCAGACCTAGCTGAAATCCAGTGGCACATAAGTTAAATCTCAATATAGGAATCACGTTCATACCTAATATGCGACAACAGTCTGGCTAGTGTAATCTAGTTGAACATCTTAGTGGCTGCAAACGACATAAAGTCCTGGCAATACATTAAGAGAGTAGGTAATCATATGGCATTGCGTAATGACCTCGACGTGTTCTAAACCTGGTCATTCGAAAACAGGTGATGTAGAACTTGGCGAAATACAAGGCTTTAAATATTCACCGTCAGCGTACCTTTAGATATCGCCTCTGGAGCAAGCACTAAATTATGCATCCCAAAAAAGCGATCTCCCAGCAATTCTGGTACATGAATTTCGCTGCAAGACGGTGGCTTAAGCCTTACATAGAAAAATCAGTCAGTATGATGGCTTCCACAGGAAAGAGTTCTGAAAATTTATTTTTCAGGTCAGTCCACTTTCCGATAATACTGAATACATATGTGAGGCCCGATATGTAATACGCGGTCGAAGTCTGGTATAATTGGCTGCGCGTCAAACTCTACAATGTAGAGCGACCAATATTTTTGGGCCTGGTTCCAATTCCCTTGACAAAAGACAAATACTAGCCCTTGGATTTCACATCTGTGAGTGTCGAAATCAGTGAGCAGAGCACAACAAGATCCAGTCACTCTGTCGAACCCTAATCATACCCGTCGCGACATTTTTCAACTTACCCGCAACAGTAAGTGGGGAGTCCACCAGCATGCACCACTTACCAGTGGTTTCCGAAAAAATGATCTTTCTTCAGGTATCAATAACATGAAAAACCTTTACAAAGCTAATCGATTTCGCCTCTACATTTCAATATCGAATAAACTCCATGATAACCCCCGAATTTTTCATCACATATTGTATGCCATTTCAATCAAAGGATGAAATAATGCTGATTTTCAGATTTCTTCGTAACATCTGTGATTGGGTCTACAGTATCGCTTGTATGAATAGGTTTTTAAATCAAATAAGCCAAGAGCTTTCTGTTCTTCCGTCAAATTTTACCTTTCATATTCTTATCTTAACTACAGTTATCCAACGGGACTGTTCCTGCAATCTCTAATTTTTTCTTTTTCTTTTCCTTTGCTGCTCATTGTTAGCACATCGATTATTTAACAAAGCGACAATGCACAAATGTATATATTAGGTGATATATAAAGATGTGTCCTGCTCAACCGGATTCGACACATAGCTGGATGCCGTTTACAGAATTATGGGCGCTATCTGTCCCTAATTGTCCGTTATTGCCTAATTCTATAAAACACATTTTAGGCATTTTTTTCCGTTACAAGCAGCACAGCCAAACGTGTCACTCTGCACAGGTGAAGCAGGTTTAAGGCTGATATTAAATGATTTTGCATACAAATCGCTTTTGTTAGGGTTTGTTCGTGGCAACTTTCCGCCCTTGACGCAAGAGTTTTTTCAGGCCAGGACCGTTTAAAATCATGAGATCCCAGTCAGTTCCAGGCATATTCCGAGTTTTAAAGTTGTTTTATTAAGCATAACATGATACTGGAATGGCTGCTTGCTTTTTCAGTATTCTATGTTCAAAGGCAATGACCGGTTCTAGAGTTGTTCTGCCATTTTTGGAAATCCGTTCATTACCGATCTCGCGATAAGGCATGCTGGGTAGAATTTTAAATTCGTTGCGGCCTGTTATGTTACGAATACATTGCTGAAAGCTAGGACTTTTTAATAAAACTTTTGAGGTTTAGCAGCTATATCCATGAAGTTTACACTTAGGTTCATAATCCGTATAAAATTATTGTTCATTGTTCACTGTAATAACTAGTAACATACCATACATGTCTCACCTATTCTGATTTTGATCGACTAATGGAATTCGTCATCCAGCTTCAAGTATCCTAGTGCCATACTGTCTCAATGCAACTTTTGATCTACGCAATTATTTGAACTTGTTTGTAAGTTGGAATGATTGCTGCTCCGATTGGGCATTTATATGTATGTGACCTAGATGACTTAGTTGGCTGGACATACTACTCACTTGCCATATCATATAGAATGCCTCAGAAGTTGTACAAGATACACCGCAACATAAAAACTTATTAAAGTTGCCATAAACATGAATAAGCTCAATAAATGTTAGAAATACTTAGTTGTTTTCAATCGGATGTTTAGACACGCCGATGCATACAAACATGATGACAAGCAATTTAATGCATCGCAATTCATGCCATTATGTGCAACGTTTATGGACTTAAATAGGTTAGTTTTTCCAATATGTATACAACGAGCGGAGGAAAGTTCAATTGACAGTATATGCAGAGATGACTTTTCAAGGTAACTAACGAAGCACGATGAACGGCTGCTTGCACGCAACGCAGGCTTAATCTTAGTCTTTCGGTAATAGGTGGATCCTAAGATATGAGGACATTTAGATTTGTAAGCACTCTGTTGCGATGATAAGTAAAGCAGCTTAACTAACTTTATTAATAGATGGCGGATACAGATGAACAAACGCTTGTATCGTACCTGTAGTTCTTCAATCTTCAATGTGATTGTGCTTCCTATGTCGTTCGTGATTCGCCAGATGCATAACGTATTGGCTTTATTCAATCCTCTCCAGAAAATTATATTCGATGTGTTAGCATTCAGCTCTGTTCCGCAATTGTCTACAAAACAACCTCTATAATTAGGCATTGAGTTTTGGCCGAAATTACCAACAATAATCAAAACTAATATCTTTAAGAAATCCAAGTATAGTACAGTTCCGAATTTATACCAATATATCAAATATTTGTTCCACTGTTTATAACTACATCACTCATTTCGACAGAGTAAAATAATACACAAACCGCGCAATAAGCACAGTCCCTCTTTGCCCACGTCTATTGAACCTAAGCAAAAAATTTAGAATTTAGTGAGACTATCCTAAAGATGCAATTGAACATTGCTAACAAGCATTACTTTTCAGTTTAAAGTGCTTGAATCAGACTAAAAATTGTTCGTTTGGGAAATACAAGTAACTTTTGACGCTGAATTCATAACAATTTCTCAGATAGAAGTGCATTAATAGGTACCAATAACATAGAACTGTATCTATTCTAGGTGCAAGCAAATGGGATATCTTATAGTCCCAGTAAGGTAACAAAAGTTACTCACGAAGGAATAAGCTTTATTTTTATTAAACCATTTTAGATTTAAACCACATTTGCATATTTTTCATCATGCATAAATTTGGTGATATTGTGTTGCGCATGAGCGAATACGGAATAATTTTCTGCGATTGGGTAAAATTATATTTTTGTTATGTTAAACTTGACCTACTTTAAACTGATCTGTTTGAAATTCTCTATATCAGGATTATGTTTATCTCACCGAATATGTGCACGCAAGTTAAACTATACCGTTACTTCCACATAAGAGTGCGGTGAAACAGCAAAAACGTCGCGCAATCATCACATACGCTGGCATCAGTTTTGCGTGAGTATAGAGAATCTGCTTGGTAAAGAAACTGATTGCCCATAAAATTCATCAACTATATTTGTGTGTCCATATCTAGCCATTTTTCTTTTCAATTAGGACAATACGGACAATCTGTTTTAAATGTTGTGTATTGTTTAATGCAACTTATGTTAACGATAACTTGGGCAAGTTCATGGCAAGAACAACGTATGCTTCAGTGTTGGCTAAAGGTGTAGTTTAACCCGATTTTTTTATTACCGTTGGTATATTTTTAATCACACGTAACGTGTTACCTTTTGGACTGCCCGAATTGATGTTTACCGGGAAGCATGTATGAGCGTACAATGCGTTGTTCAATGCAAACCGGTTTACATGCCGATCTATTTTACCCGTTTATGCATTTGTTTTCTCTTACTTCCCACCAATTAGTGCACTGATGAAAGTGAATTTTCCTTGTTCCCTACCCTTGTCTTTATCTATTAAGGTGTTCAGCAGATTAAATGTGATTACATTCATTGTGCTTACAGCTGAATTATATTCATCACATTGTTAGCACAGCTGGTGAAGTAACCTTTAACCGATAAGGGAAGTTAGCAATAGTCCCATTCAATGCACTGTTCATACGTAACAGCGAAAGGAATGAACGCCAACAGACTGAAGCCAAGGAAGGAATCGTACACGCCAGACAATTATTGTGTTTGTACGATGTCAAACGTAGCAACTCGATATCAATCTCCTGGTAAATTGGAATTTTGGAATGCACGTGTAGATAGCTACTGATACACAGCACTCGAGAACGGGTTATCATGCATGCAACTCGCATATTGCATGCATTTACGGCTGATGAATATGCAGTAAACAGTTTTGGTTGTTACGATAGGTTACACCGCTCAAAAATGCTTTATTAGTTTGAGGTGCAGAACATTCAAAGCTGGCTTATGCCAGCTGCTTTGGAAGCCTCATTTTGCACTAGCATAATGTTCTAAGTAAACACGTATGTATAAATTTTCTAGGGCAGTAGGGTGACTCACGTAGAATGTTCTGGTGGAAATTAGGGTATACTGCAGAAGACGGAAACAGGTCAGACAATAATATTGGCATTTAACAAAATGATCCGAAAGTAAAGAAAAAGGTACTTTGTGTGCTATCGTTATTTTGAAGGTTGCCGTTGTTAATTCATGAAGTATACTACCGGTCCAGTTGGTTCGCTCGGAGTTCTATTAATCAGTTTACATTGACGAATCAGCACATCTTTAGAATGAGTCCTTATAGTTATATATGGGTAGTGGAAGTTAGGTTTATCGACTGCTATGCTGTGCAGTAATGTGCGGTCGTACATTATCCGCCTACCCCTGAAATACCCTGACAAGGCCGGTAGTGATGCAAAAATCGCGTTAGCGTTCACAGTTGAAGAATAGAAACCGATTATTCTAAAGCAGTGCTGCATGTACACATTGCTTTTATGCAAAATGGACCAACAGGTTTGACGTTAGATGGTTGCTATCACCGTAGAAACAACGCCGTTATAGTAATTTTGCGAAACATGAGTGATTGAAACTAAGGCACCAGTTTTCGTTTAAATTGCAGTAGTATAAACAGATTGCTTTAAGATGTATTTTTGTGTTACGTTGTCCAAATATGACTTACTCAACTCACCATAGTTATTCTTTTTCCATTGATCTTCAACCGCACCTATTAAAAGTATGCGCTTGTGTAATGATCCCAACTACTTTAACGCTCAGTTATAAAGTACTTGTGGAAAACAGCAGTAGTTGAGCGAACACCGAATTTCGTGGCTTAATCTTTACATTTTCTATGGATTAGGCCGGTCTGGATATAATGAAAAAGCCAAAATTGCAAGAGCCAAAATGAAATCTGGCTGCGTTAGTTAGTTGCTGAATGTTAACGCGGTTACGGATTTTGCCACTTTGAATTCAATTGTTACTCTGCCGATCTAGTTGACACATGTGGTGTTTCATACCAATTATGGCCCTATGATTGGAGGCTGCTAGGTTTAATAAGTCTATTCTCTGACCAATTATACATAACCGCCACGAGCAACAGAACAAATAAAACCGGAGGAATTATTTTGGTTGTAGTATGCTTGTTTGTTACGATATATGCAAATTACTACATATTCTTTGAATGAATGTCAAACAACAGATGCAAAGTTAGTGTTCATTCCTAGTCAGCCGATCTTCATGTGAACAACAACCAAGCGAAATGGTGTCCCAACGGTTTTAAGCACTCCAAACTTTATCCAGCTACGTTTCTAAGGTGACCACGTCATGAAGGACATCGAGAAACGGATAAATGCTCCACTCAGAAGAGCATAAAATGCGGTCCAACTTATGTTGCTCACACCGACAAGATCCATTATTATGTGCTCCATTAAGAAACCGATAACGAGACACTAATATTCCACGATATATACAAATTCACTTATAGTTACTTTAGACCGATTAACGGAAGTCTAAGTGTAAGAATCCCTGAACATAGCCCCATGTTGTTTCGCAGCTGGATGGTGTGTGTGACGAAGGAATCAATTGATCCTGGATACCGATCCGGTCCACCTTTACGCGCATTTACCCCAACGCCCAGTTGCGACTCATACCTACCACACGAAGCTTTGTTCTACATGACTGCCAGAGCAACTCATCAGGCATTTCGGTCTCTCACCTCGTTTACCAGTTCATCTGCAGTTACGGTGACATGTACCTAAGCAGAACTGACCGTCAGTTGGCTCAGATGGTATCACAACATGTGCCGAGTTCGTTGGGATAACTGATGACGCAACAAAACGGAGTTGATTCGTGGGTGAACCGGAACCCAGCATCATCGAACACCAAACATCTCTTGGTAGCTCGGGATCTTATGAACCCGCAGACCAAGTTCCGGGATAAGTAAGCAACGACGATCCGATAATTTTGGCAATTAGTGAGACGTTGCTAATTAGGGCTTATCAACTTGTGTTGTGGGCTCAGAAACTATTGAGACAAGCAATTAGATTACCGTGGTCTTGATTTTGACATTTTGATTGGTGTGCTAAATTTTCCATGGATAGATCCGTGCATGTATTTTGCTTGTATTGTGTTTGATACTGACGAGATCAATGGACATTTGACATATCGCAAATTACGTCTTCTCTCTGCTTTGAAGAAATGGTTGAAAGAGACCCACTGTTTTAATCTTCTTGTGTTATTTTAAAGGGCAGCCGCCGATCATCCGCAAGCATCCGTGCCATTCGTTCGATATTATCCTGGATCGCGGATCTCTACGGTCGACCCGATGTGCCTTATTCTTGGCAGGTTCCGTTTCTGAAGCCTTTATACCACTTAAGAAAAGGCTTTTATTACTCTCTTTGACAAATTTGCCGTTATACGAGTTATCCCTCCGGCTGCCATATCTAGATCGCATCGTACACCATTGCTTTACTTTAGTGCTGTGCACTATAGTAGATTTGTTGATAATATTCTCATTGCGTATGCATGGGCTCCTTAATCGCACAAGTCCGGGTTCCAATAAATGAAAGCATTCACGGAAATTCGCAAACGCATATTTTACGTGAGGTTGAATGTGTCAGGGCCATCCTTCCATTTCCAACAAAGGCGGCCCGTTGGCCGATATCATCTCAGCGAATTTTGTTGCAGTTCATATTTACGCGCGTAAAAATCTATGCTTACTGACCAAGCAGTTTTCTTTTTTAAATTGCGTGATCATTGGTACAGAGGAGGTTAGTTGACCTGTAGAATACTAGCCAGATAAAAACTTGAATCACGCAAAAGTCAGAAATATATGCTTACCTGGTCTGTATTTGAGTTTGAAACCAGCATTCTGGGTATTATAATCGCTGATGAATAGCAACGACACTTTGTTTTGCTGAGAGCTTAGTGACAGTTGGTTTCTATGTCCATAAGCAACTGCAAGCCGTGGTGCCATACAGTCCGGACCGTCAAAGATCACCAAGTAATCCAAAAGGTAAATATGATTATATTCCAACTGAAAGTTTTGAATAGATTTTGCAAAACATTTGAAATGAAGTCAACTTTCATCGGCGATTTTCGCAGTTAAAAGTTTTAGGTAGAAAAATCAAAACGAAATTTGTTTTCCTATGAAATTCCAGCGCACGCTTTCTGTTTACAGCAGAGAAAAGCCTTACAGTTCGACATAGCCACAGTGTGCAGTCATTTGGTAGAAGAATCTGACGTGATAAATTTTGCTCAAATGAAGCAGCTCGGGAAATAAACAATGATTATGATAGGGGCTATTTTGAGATTATGAAGCTGAATGATGACAGCCTGTGAGCGTGACCTGTTGAGAACCAGCTGAGAAAACCATTACGTTACTGTTGTGTACGTAATTAGAAAATGTGCGCGAACTAAGATGTAGTTCCGGTTACGTCTACCTAACGTCAATAGATATAGGATTGAAACAATATATCTAGGTATGTACGTATATACTTGCGTTTGTCAACGACAATTGCTAAACGTGTAACTGATATGCATATCACCTCCTGTCTGGTCATGCAGAGCGTATAGTCCATATTGGTCGGATGGCTTTGTTTTCCAGTTTGTTCTGAGTAGCGTACTTATTTTCGTAGTCTCGCTAGGGCAAGTGGATCGGGATTGATCCGCTCGCTTATTACGTGTAAATGACCTTCTAACATTGACTGTGTGGTTAGCTTCTAACTGACGAGTGCCAAACCGCAAGACGCGTGTTATTCTTATGGGTCCAGATAACGTGGAATGCTCGTTTTACGTTTGCTTTACATTGATGTGAAGGTATGCTGCCGATTGGAGCGGAGTGGCCTGATTTCGGCAGGTGGATTGTTATCTCTGGTGTCGTTCTAACTCGTCGATTTTGTTATTTACCGGTATACGGAGTGTGGCTTTCAGCTTTGTGCGTAGATCTCGCCCAAGCGCACATTTTGCAGTTGTCTTGTACGTTGTTTGTCAATGTGCGGTGCTGTACTGAATGTGTTCTTTAAACTTGTATCTTTTCAAGCTGTGCCAGATAGACAAAAATCTTGACTTCTCTAGTTCAACAACCGTTTGATGCGCTTGACAATGCCATTTGTCGATGGATTTTACGAGGTAGTGTGTGACTGACGGATAGTGTAAAGTTAGCAACCGGATGAAACTCAATGTTTGTAAACTGCAGACCGTTATCCGTCACTATCTTCTCCAGTAATTCGAAGCAAGAACGCATGTGCTTCAGTCATCTGATAATACCCGCAGTCGTTACTTCTCTGCATGCGTGAACTTCGGCCATTTACCAAGAAACACGCCGCAACCGAACAGTTATTGGATGAAATGGCGCTGTGCTGAGCGGGTCCATTACATCAGCAACTATATTTGCCGCTGCGTCATAGGATAGTCTAAGGGCTGTATAAGAGAGCTAAAGAGATTTGAGTTGTTGTCGGTTCTTTGATATGAAGAGCACTCATTAATAGGATTCTTAATTCTTTGTGACATGCTGAGTTACCAGAAACATGAAACAACATTGATTATGTACGTATCAGGTTGTACGTATCAGGTTTGTGTTCTTGGGCACATACATGATATCTGCACTACCCTCCGGTGGGCATGGAATCTGCACCAACGCAGTAAACACCAATCTACCAATGAGAACTCGTGACGCAACCGGTGGTATGGACGAATACCGCCTTTTATTTTATGATTATGCGGCCAACCGTTAAGCACAAGCATTGGACGCAGCAGATTATAACATCATCGATGGTAGCATTCACGAGTTCTTATTGAGTCAAAGTTGAGATTCGCTGGCTGTTCAAGGAAGACAGCAACAACCTGCCATTGACTTCCGTGATAGTTTACGTTTCACCTGACAACAGTCTAAAGAGACCAGCTGCTGTTGGATTTCAAGTCATGGATAAAATTTGCTTTTTAAATCGTATGTTAGTAAGCGTGCGTACTAGCGATGTATACCAGCGGTCAGATGCCATTTACTCCCCGAATAAGTAAATAGTTGTAGCTGTATAATCTGTGGGAAAATTGAAAGGTATCCAAAAGAAGAATAAGTGCCACGTCTCAGAGGTTCGAACGCAAGTGAAAGCTTTCCTTTTTCTGGCAGTTTAAGAAAGCTGTGCTGCATACGTTTTCCTAGAGACATAGCCACTAACCCTCTCATCCCCTTACTGGATTCGGGATAATACTGCACCCAACCCAGTGTTTGAGACGTCAGTGGATAAAATTGTGGCACATGTACCTACAATAATCGCCATTACTGGTGTGCAAGCAATGCGGCGTTTTATCTATCAAAGGCAACGTTTTGGATTTAACACCAAACAAGTATACCGACTTCCCTTATTTGTTCCTGCAGTAGCTCGGCAATATTCGTGAAGTCCCTTAAATAACCATGAAAAATCTCTACCCCAATAGGGTTTTGTAGACAAGGTGCGTCGAGAATTGCTAGCATGTTCACTACACTAGGATTTATACGTCAGTTGTAATAATGTGGCCTAAAATCTCGATATCGCCGTCATTACATTTGCACTTTCGAAATTTAAGCAATGAGTAAGCTCGTTTAATCGACGTAAAAATGCGTGTAGGCATGAATCTGGTACCTCTAGTGTCTTACCAAAGACACATTTATCACCCATGTAACCTATTTGACGGGGTAAATTTGCAGGTGCGTGGACCATACAAACTACTAAGCCGCTAGGAGTAAACTAACGCCCATGGGCAAACATTTATACTAAAATTTCTGTCAATGATTGTAGTTGCCGCGTTAAAGACGTGTGAAAGGAAATGCTCCTCAAGGTAAATTTGGAAAATATCTGGCAACTGCCGTTCGAAATAAAACTTCAGATCAACCATCTGCCGATTGATAGCCTATGGGTAGTGCCATGTTCTTATTCGGCCATCCTTCTTGACAACTGTAACCATAGTGTGTACCCATTCAGAACAAATGCTCGGTTCAAATGGAAAGCGAAACATTTAGATATTGCATGCGCCTAAACCTCAGCGCCAAAAGAACCGGGTAGATTTAGCGCCATAGAGGGCACCTATAACTTAAACAACCATTGCCTAAGATAACCAGATCGTAAACTCGTGCAAACTGATAGCTACTGGGCGTATATCTTAACCTATACATCACTGCAACTAATGTTATTAAATAAGTTCACTTTACGTTGATCAACCAGTTGTTTGTCTCTGATCCCTACTTATATGTACAAAATGGCTTTATATTTAGCTCTAGTGATCTTTTGGAACACATACTCCAGAATATATCGGTTGTTACTTACACACCATAAATAAAAAGACCTTTAAATTTGATGGTTACTGCTGATTGCTTGTTCAAGCAGAATGAAAGTTGTAAGGCATTATATATTAGAAGCGGATGTATGGGTTACCGGATACATATGGCCTATTGTAGACAGCATAGTTTCCCGACGCATAAGTTAGCTAGGTATTTGCAAAGTCTATTGCAACCGTTGCTAGTGCGAACGAATACGTCCGTAAAAAGTTTTTAAGAAGTGACGCAAAACTTCCCGTGTCTTAAACTTTAGTTAGAAGCAATGATGGCGAGATTCGACGTTAGCTTGTCAATATGAGACGCCTCGGAGATAGCAAAGCCCTGCATAAATGTGGACAAGAAATTGGGAGAGATGATGTACATTACGTTTAATCAAATAATTAAGGGAATAGCATTGTGTATAACATGTATTATTTCAAGTTACAATCCAGATGATACACATAGGCGCAGAAACTTGCCATAGGCTTCCCAAAATTCCCGTGATGGCAAATTTTACATGGGAGACGTTGAAAGGAGGGCGCTGACTGCCTCTCGTAGCTCACGAAATGCTTGGCGGCGCTACGTATATAACAATTTATATTCATGAAGAGGAATATGAAATGGGAGTTTCTAAAGTTCTTAACACATGCTGTAACAATTTGTCACCATTAGACTCAGGCAGACACAGCAAATCCAGGAAAGCGCTCGCATGAACTTGCGGTGGCTGCCACTCTGAGTCTGGCGGCGGTACAACTTTACAAAAACCCAATATATCCATCTACGACTCATTAACCCCTAAACACTTGAGGAGTGATTACAAATTTTACCATGGAATTGCAGAGTTTAAATAGCACATTACTATTCATTAACTGCTTTGTCCATAGGAATACGCACAATCTAAATACTATTATATTGACTAAACCGACAGACACAGATGGGGTACTCTACCATATTTCGTTTCACACAGAGTATGTCCATCCTGGAATCATCTTAGGCATTTCCCACTGATTACAGCCACTGCTCACCTTGAAAGAAGATAGGGAAACCACCCGAAAGGAAGCGAAAAATCAACTGTTTCTTAGTGGAAACTAGAGATGATTGGCGAAAAGCGAATCGCATCGCTTTTTCATCCGCTTCCATTACGTAATCCGAAACGATTTGGTTGAGATGGATTTCTTTATAAATTAGTAACTATAGTAGCTATCCGCAGGGTCAAACAAGAGCAACATTAGGGTAATTTCCAAGAATGCCGTGCGCTGCGCCCGATAATGGTGAACTAGAATGACCCAATTCACACAGATAGAGAAATTACTTGCGTCTAAAATATTAGTATTCAAGACTACGAACAAACACTCAAAGGACAAACCGCGACAGAACCAATCAGAACAACAGCAGAATACACGGCGCGTCTATTACGGCCACTAGACACAAGCTAGTATACAGGCTGCACGAAGTGATGCGGCAGTTGCGATGCACGCGATAGCTACAGATCACCATTTCGGTTTGGATGATGTCGGACTCTATAGGAGGGGGATAAGGTCAGCACTCCAAAGACTGATGGCTGAAGCCTTGAGATTAGCATGGTGAATATTTGAGTGCACCGAATGGACAGGGCAGAGCTTTCCTATGTGTAGGAAACTGCCTTAAGCGGACCAGTCTGAGGATCGTCGGCTGGCAGATCCCGGCTCAGAGAATAATGATCACCTAATCCTTGTGCCCATCACTAACAAGGATTCCGTGCGTGGATTGTGACCGTTCCATGTGTGTATTAGAGTGACTCTGGTCTGTAACGCGGTTGGCCTAACCTGGGTCAGTTTGTCAGTCAGAATGTGAATAGTGAGCAAATATCCCAGGTGTAGACATCAGAACAAGAGTCAGCGAACATGCTCGTTTTCGGTGGATCTCGTCAGGCTGGTAGACCATAAGTAATAAGAATAAAATGAGTTAAAACATCAGACGGGAGTAAAGTTCAAAGGATAAAATTAAAAGGTCTAGGTCATCTAACTGGTAAGGTCAAGTGCTTGATTCACAAACGATCAATGGCATGTCAGCTGCAAGTTTCTCAGCAGGGGTTACTGTAATATGGGGCCAGGGAAGAGAGAGAATCTGAACGAATTGTTTTTGTGCACATAGGTCTGGGTTCTGGAGGCGGATGGCGATCGCTTCGGCTATTGCTAATAGGCGACATCTTACCGCTCGTGTGAAGCATCCAGATACGCGGTAAATTGGTTGAAAACTTTGGTGCCTATCGATCCGGTGGTTAAAATCAACTAGATGTGCCAACACGGCGCTTTCCACTGTTTTAGTCCCACCTGTACATAGCCAACTCGGGCAATGCTCACGGATTCTGTCAGACAGTCTCCTGGTTGTTCTTCCGATATAACTTGCTCGACATGAACAAGTAAAGAGTATACACAGAAAGAAGTACTTGACCGAGGAAGTCTGTCCTTGAGTTGAAGCCTTACGATTGGTGTTGAAGTAAATCTTAGTCGTAGGCTTGCCGCGTAGTACGTACGGTTTATGGCGTCGGATAGCCTTCTAGACGTTGCCTGTGCTATTCCATCTCCTTTGAACGGCAACGACAGATAAACCAATTTCTTTTCAACCGTATCGGTTCTAGCCCTCGCTTCTCGGCACTCCATATTTCTCCGAACAAACATTTCGGGATAGCCGTTTCTCTCAAAAAGGCCAACTAAGGAATTCAGCTCGTCTGAAAGCGTGTCCTCACCACATATCCTTCTTGCCCTTTGGCTTAAACATCTAACCAAGTTCCGCTTCTAAATTAGTGGGACAAAGCTGGCAAAATGTATGTACTGTCCATTCCACGTGGCTTTTCTGTGCACCCTGCGTTGGATCGACCCATCTGATCTGTGAATAATCAGCTATTACTCAAACACATACCACAGACAGGGATACATAATGGAAGCTGCTGCTACCTATGGTTATGTATAAAACCACACACCTTTAATAAGCTTGACGGCGCATAATCACTTAAGTATTATTCTAGCCGGTACTTAAACGCGTGAATTGTACAGAAATGTGGCAAGCAGGGAACTACTGATATAACTTAGGCCCATATGTAGGCCTGCTTTTACATATATATATATATATATATATATATATATATATATATAATATTAACACCATCTAGTCGAGCAGGTGGATCCGTATTCGGACATCGTTTTATAAAGTGGATGGCTAAAATTAATGAGTATCTTTGACTGAAATTTGGTACAGCATTTGACATGCATGGCTATAATAACATTGGCAAATTTAAGCTTCCAATTGCTACTACCTCCTATTAGTCGCGATTTTTATACCAGTTGGCTGTAATTACTACACCAATCAGTAAATGGTTCAATCGGTCTGCTTAAACTATTTTTTCCAAAGCGAAACTATACCCTCCTTTACCCACCGCTTGTTTTCAACTTTTTCTGAATCCATACGTTATCGATCCGTTTCAAGCATTTATAAAGTAAGAGAAGCAAATTATCCCAAATGATCAACTCGGAATTTAACAAGCTTAACTCCTGCCGTTGTAAGTTTGCTTTTCTAAGTAAATGATGGGAGTGAAGATGATGAATTAGCTGAATGGCAGCAAACCTTCTGACAACTTCAGGTATATTCTTAACAGTTCGGGCTTATAAAAGCTTATTAAACACCCTCAGAAGTAAATTCTGTACTTGCGCGAGGTGCTTTTATGATGCTAAAACTGAAATGAATATCATCGACTTGCTGGAATGACGACCGACCGAATATGTTGAATGTCAGTAGGACATTTTCTTGCCCAAAGACAAGGGACTTTGCTTAATAATATTTCTTAGCCTACATACTGGCTCGAGCTGCTCAATTGCCTTTTGTCTCATTCGACTTTAACGTTGCAAATGCAAATTTCAGAACACCATTAATTGATTTCTCAATGAAAACTAAACTATCAGACCGACAATGTAGTGCTTGAGGCTTAAAAGCTAGGTAACCTAAGGCATATGTAAGTTAATCGACAAGAAGCTCAACAACTGCGAAACAAACGGAGAAGGGATATAGCTTTGGTCCAACAATTAATCCAACAGCAAAACGCTGAGTATTTCTGCAGCGGTGAACACTATTCATATTAAAGAATGTATGCAGGGCACAAGGATATAAGGTGTTAAAATTTCTGTTAAATAAGTAACTAACAAGGATAACTTTTGACGTTACAGGCCAGAGAAAACTTGCAGTTTCTATGGAGTATATAAGACAATATAAGAAGGGGAACTAACACACCTATTATTAAAGTTTGTTTCGCATTTTCGCATATATGTATCATGTCAAAATCTACAGAAGGAAAGCCTTTGACAGAATGTTTCTAATGCACCATAAGTGGGTTTTCCTTCGTCTTGGTACTTTTTCGATCTACGCTATAAAATTAATTCAATCTTGCGTGATGCTTCTGCTTAATGTTCCTTCTGCTTTGTTCGTTTGTTCTGCTTTGTTTTAATCTTGTATTCACAATCCTTATGTGAAACACTGGCACGTAACTTTTTGTTAACTATGTAGAAGCGTACACATTGTGCTATCTCTGATAGTGTTTTGTAGATCTCCGAAAGAAATTTATGCAATAAGTTTGTTCGGTCATGCTTAAGCATGGTGGGTATTTGTAAGTGCATTTGAAATTTTATACCTGCATCCTTAGTAAATCACTACAGATACCTGAGGTCCTATGCAGGAAAACCAGTGGCATGCTGTGAAACGAAGAGGCGAATAAGCAATAAAATATCCGTACCAATTTCCTTGGCATTTGCTGCCTGGAATACCCAAAGCAGCTGTGGTAAGTTGTTGCAATTTTGCTGATGTCATCGTAATTGCAAGGACATTGATAATATTATCTTTTCGTCAAAGAGTTTTAAAGACACCTCGACTTGTATACTGATCTGCGCAATAGTAATCCACTTAATTGTCCAAATTCAGCTGTCGCTTATGGTTTGCGGCTAAACTTGACAATGAAATCAGTGGACAAGCAGCCTCAGCAAAACAAGGAGTACCTGAATCATATTTGTGGTGTGGCCTAAATAGACGGATTTAATAAGCATATCCTCCATTTATTTACGTATTGGACACATCAAATTTTCCATATCTGGTATTTTATGAACGTCAGTATGGATGTATATTTAGGCAGCGTGCGTAGTGTGAAATATTTTATAATCGATAACTAATCATCCTCCACATAAAACGAGTGACCAAATTATAACCGCTGGTATGTCTATTGGAATCTCTTGCGTTAATGTTTTTATGAACGGCCGTCCCTATTGGACACGTTTGTGACGAATTTGGGAGACCGGAAAATTTATTTTTCAGTACCCCTTACATATGCCGCTGACACAACAATAATCATTAACATTTCTTCAGAAATAAGCAAAATGCTATTTCTAAGTTGCGAGTACACATTACTGCTAACGTAATGCTAAACTGGAACGTTTGTCGGGCCGAAATTGGTCTCGAATGGGTCCAACTTTGACAGCCAGGGGCATAAAAACCGCTGCTTTGCGCATTCAGAACTGCACTGACGTCTATTAAAATTACGCTTTCACTAAAACCTTTTGAATTCTAAGTGAAGAACAGTAGTGATAAAGACTTATACAAATATTTAACGACACGTCAGGACAGAGTACGGTTTTTTAATTTTGATTTTTTACCTCCGCAATTGACAAACACACCAAATTGGGATTGTTTTTTGTCCCAATGCGCAAAAAGCCCTGGGTAGCAATAATGGCCCGATACACTTAGTAATAGTCATTTCGTTGGGTTTTGATAAACTTCCTCCAACATCTGTGAAAGTTATCTACGCGTACTAGAAAGTGCTTTATTCTTATCCCTTATTTTTAGTATGTGTCTTAGAGGAAAAGGCTAAAGCCAGTTTTGCCTAGGTTTTAATCTAATGAATTGAAAACAATAGGTCAACTAATTCGTCGAAATTGGAGTGAACTATGTTTTTGAGTAAAATCTGCATAGAAACGAATGTACTAGACATTAAATGCTGATTATTCGGAAAATGCACATCCAGTGAAATTAACTTCACTTATTGAAATCTAACTTAGGTGTATAGTATAAAATAACAGATCACTTACGGCAATATCATCGAAATCCAGATGAATTCCATGAGCGTTCGGAGCGGATAAAGTAGCGCTGCAAAACATTTTGGGTTGATAATTTCGAAGAAAAATAGTTCCCTCTGACTCTGGTGGACGAGAGGGGAAGCATTGTCTCTGATAGTCTATACAGGTTAAAAAAGAGATGTTGGTGAAGTGGAATTAATTCGGGTGATCAGTAAGCGTTTGTCTGAGTCAAAACGTGGGGGCTACATTAGATTTCAAACTTAGTACCTGCGATAATATTTGCTGGAAATGCAAACAGCAATAGTATCATAATGGGTACGCTCATCTCCACCGTCCTTCCTTCAATATGCCATTGCCGTTAGGTGCAGTGTTTTGTTAACTTATATAAATTCTTTAAATCGCACTGACCCAAGTCAAAGTGTGGTGGACAGGTAAACATTAACTGACAAATTACTTGCTGTTCACATTTGTAAACGCATACTGATTGGTTTTTAGTAAGCTGCACATGTTTTGTTTAGTCATTCGACTATAGCTTTTGTTCCGTGGTGACAAGCAACTAAATGTGTGTTGAATCCGTGACCTCTTATGATTTTTTACCATCAATTCAGACCAGTGAATACGAAACCACTGTTGTCTCTGGCATGCCTCCAACAAAACTTTAAAAACTCACAACTGTGTTAATGTGTTTTTAATCAATATTCGGTTACTGCATCCATATGTAGGCAGTGATAGATAGAAGGGTCATTCTTCATGACTGCCGTGAGAAAAATAACCCTACAGCGCACAAATACCATCCATGTTCACTTACATACCTGGAATACTCCATTGTACAGCTGTGCAATTTTATTGATTGATCCCAATATGGTACTGCTTAAAATAGCTTCTCAGCGGGAATTTTCACACGCAGGCTCTTTACTAGGTCTAATGAAGCTGCACCGAGCCACGCTAGTGATGTCAACGAGGGGAACCAATGCAATGCCATTCTGTACTATGTAGCACTGTCTACGCTTCTAGGAAGAGGTAAAGTTTCCTTTTATAAGCCTAAAAGATTCCGGTGCAACTTTTCATGAATCGTAAGATAGCGATTGTAGATCACCAAACTAACACACGGAAACCGTTTACGGTTAGCAGAGATCAATTACGCTCACTACCGTAAGATTGCGTTACTTTGACTCGGGTTGCGAAATTTAGTTCGCAGCCATATTTCTATTGTGTCGGGTAGAGTACATGAGTTTTTTTGCAATTACATTTACTACTGTGCAATACCACTGCCGTCCTAATTACTAAGCGCAGATAATGTTCTACATAAATACCGGTCAGAAATCATATCTAGATGTCATCCGTTGAAGGTAAAAATGTCGAGTGATGACAGTCGCAACGTGTCTAATAAAGGCCGGAAATAAACTCTACGCTAGTATCTTTCTTTGTGAATCACAGAATTTGAACCCATTAGAATCAAAATGCACTCTGAAACCCCAAATGATATTATTATAAAAATAATTGCTTTATTCAATCAAGCATTGGTTTCTCAATTACTTTGGTTGCGGTGATCCAGAGGGCTGAATAATTCCCCAAATATTAGATAGATAACATTGGCGCTGGTCCTGCTATCGGTCACCTAGGTATAAATATTACGAACAAACTGTCGTTCAGTTTGTTAAAGATCGAAATGTTAAGCAGATGATGCAGTCACTGTAGACCCTAATCCGGCTAAGCCGAATTCCTTTGAACAGCGCTACTCTTGCTGACCAGTTGACTCATGGTATAATGCTCAGGGAAGGATGTCAGCAGGTTCCGTTAGTTCCACTTCTGATAGTCCACATGGTGTCTGACCGCAGCCAGACTGTTTAAATTTTTGAACAACGAAATGAGAAGGGGAATATTGGCAGATGCTAGCATTTCGTATTATCTCATCAGTACCAATACAATAATGCTGTCAGTTGGTTTAGGAAAAAGCTGACCGACATTGTTTATGAAGTCCTCATGGTACCGGTAAACGAAAAGTGTGCGCTTACAAGCCGTCGTTTAAAAGCAATACGAGAGCTGAGCAATAAGTGAGTGGTTGTATTAAAACCGGACAAAGGTTCAGGAGCAGTAGTCATGAACAAGAGTGATTACGTACAAAGAATGCTAAACGTTCTAAGTGACGAAAGCAAGATTCAAAGCACCGACAGGATAGAATGTCTGACAGAAGTAGAAACCCGTATAACCCGACACCTTGAAATGCTTTTCCTACATCGTGTACTTGATGAAAGCACCTACAAGCACCTGAAGCCGAGCGGTTCCTCGACACCACAGCTGTACGGTTTGCCAAAAACTCACAAGCGGGGCATGCCACTAAGACCCATTTTGTCGATGGTAAATTCCCCGCAGAACAGATTGGCTCGCTGGTTAGTTCGGATCCTTGCGCCAACGAGGCTGCAATACAATTTGCAAAGCATTAAGGACTCTTTTGAAATAATCGGAGACCTAGACCAAATCAGCCTGGCCGACAAGATTATGTGCTCCGTGGACGTCCAGTCGTGATTTACTAATGTCCCCTTTGCCACCTGATAGAAGAGGAGAATTTTCGTCTATCAATACGGGCAGACCTCCTGAGACACTCGCTGTTATTTTGCACGGAGAATATCGCTTTCCGATTCCAGCACACCACATATCTCCAAATTGACGGAGTGGCTATGGGTAGTCTGTTGGGCCCAGTACTGGCTGAATTTTTCATGCTGATGCTTGAGAGGAAACTAAGTGGACAGATTTCTCAACTGCCGTATTACAAACGATACGTAGATGATATCCTTGTTTTTGGTTCTACGATGATGCAAATCGAACAACTATTAGACCAATTAAATAATGTTCATACCTACATGAAGGTGACTTTTGTATTCGTATCGAATGGGCGTCTCAAGTATCTAGACATTCTCATGAATCGCAAGGAACATGGGCTGATTAAGCGAGCTGTATACCGGAAACCAACTTGGTCCGGCCAATACCTACACTTTACTAGCTTCTCACCGATGGCACACAAGCGCGCGCTAGTAAAAACAATATTCACTCGGGCCAGATATATCTGCTCCAACGACTGCCTGCCTGAGGAGTTTGAGCTGATCACTAAAACACTTAAGGAGAATGGCTACCCAAACCGATTCATAGACAAACATAGCCAAGTTAGACCGCCCAAGGAGATGTTGTTTACAGCCCCTAAGAAGAAGGTGTACATTGAGCTAACATTCAAGGGTGACACCGCAGCAAGAAGGATCACCAAACGCAGCGTCTCGGCCATTCAGCGTACATACTGTGCTGCGGAGGTGGTAATAATCAAAAGAACCCGAAAATTGCCGTTACCTTCAGTAAAGGAAAATAAACCCGTCGGCGCCAAATCACATTGTGTCTACCAATTCGTATGTGACTGCGGTATCAGTTACACCGGCAGCAACGAACGGGTTTTAGGTTCCAGAATGAAGGAACACTTACCAAACTGGGTTCAGCGTGATGTTACTCAATCCACCTCCAATGATACGTGATCGCGTAAGCCGCCAGCGTCCTCCATAGGCAGGCACATCTTGGCGACTCGTCACCGGGTTAATCCCTTATCAGCGTTCCAGATATTGTTACGTCATATTAATGCATGCTTTTTACGATTTGCCGAGGCCGGCGCGATAAGCCGAATTTGACCAGCTTTGTGTGTCCAAAAGCAATTAGTTGTCAACCTGCGGTTGACGTGGACCTAATCCCAAAAAAATGACCACAACCATAAATTTGATTGGTTTGACTGTGCCCTCTAAGACATATAAAAGTATTTCCCTTTTATTGTATTGGTACTGATGAGATAATACGAAATGCTAGCATCCGCCAATATTCGTCTTCTCATTTCGTTGTTCAAACTACTGAAGGAGAATAACTGTTTAAATTTTGCCAATACCGATTGTAGTCATCCGACCACGTTACCTCTCTTTCGATCTTGAAATGTTCACGTTCCAGGTGCAACACGAGCAACAGGTATAAGCTTGCGCTTCGAAATACAAAGCACCGTTGTGTCTAATGATTGCATGGAATCCTAGGTTGCTGCAGTTGATGCCAGCTGTATCGACGACCATGTGTATCGCCCCCATCGTCAATGCAACCAACATTACCTTCCGGTCAGAAGCTGTGTTGAAGAAGCTGCATACTGCTGTTGCTGTAGTAGATTTTATCACTTCAAATACTCTGCTGGCGACAGTCAGTGATGTAGCAGAACTGCTGGCAGTATTCTATCAACCCTGCAACAGGAGATAAAAAAATTTCAATATGGAGGTTAGGGGCCATCACAACTTTTCACAAATGACGTGATTCACTGACTGTAAATTAGCGCCTTAAGTGCTGCGTCCTCTACTTTCTAAGATAATAGAAATCAACTATCACTGATGCGTTGAAACTGCACTTGGAAGGTCAGAGAATAGATACTCTGGAACAACCTGGCTTCGGCAAATTCCTTCACATACTGCCACTTAATTACACTCAGTAAACAAACCGAGCGATGATAAATGAACAGTAATTTAAGATGACCAACGTGCAGATTATGAAACCAAGCTTAAGAATCAACTTAGAAGCAAGGAAAAATCAAGTTTTACGTGAGATCAAGCTATCCATTTACACACCGGGGTAATTTTCCTCACTGCTTTGCTACAGAAAGTATTGTTAATTACACAGTTATTTCCTTCTGTGATTAAATTTGGTTCGTTAGTTTTAAAGAAACCACATCGAGGCCTCCTTGCTGACGACGATAATCATCGATGTACCATCCTATGGTCCACATCTGCATTAGTAAGGGGTGGGGAACACGCCCTAACTATTTTGTCACTCTACGCTTTAGTGCTTTGAACGTATCAATAGGATGTCTGAGTCAGGGACACAAAGATTGGATCGCGTATATCAAGTGCGGTCTGTTGAGGTTCAAAATTTGTAGAAAGATGTTCTGAACTTTCCGAATCACTGCATACTTTTCCAAGGTGTTAACTGACTATTTTACTATGCCCTTTCAGTTTGTTTAGAACATCCTATGTATTCCTGCATGATAAATCCCTGGTAGCTTTCCTGAGAAAGACGTTAAAACTGCTGGTCCCCTGAGTCGAAATTCATTGCTAAACTGATGTCCTATGCCTACAACGTGAAACTGCAGCTTCTTGTCTCATTACCACATTTAGGTCCCGTCGAGATCTCTCTTTCCTCTCGTGTGATGGTTCATTGTCCTTACGTACTCTGCGTTTAGTAAGATGTGATCAGAACCCGCCGGCAATGTCATTGCTGACGACCAGCAACAAAGTTAACTTCAGTAGTATTCTTATGGCGCACCGCACTCAACTTCATCTGGGTCGGAAATGGAGATGTGGAGTGTCACATTCAACTAATTTTGAATGTGCAACTTGCTTATCCAACCTCGTTCAGTAGACAATTCCATATTGACAATGCATGTGAAGGCAAATGCAGTCGTTAAGACGGTTGAACAGCTTAAAGATGCGGAAGAACTTGACGTCAATTTCTAAGTATATATCGACTAATTCCATCCAGCTTGATCCTGCTAGCAGCAAACTTGTATTACAGAACCAACTGCAGCGGGATCCTTGCTACTGTGACGTTATGATTACGATCTCAAGGTATTCCACGAGTGCCAGTGCTATAAAAGTTTATTACTTTGAATAACACTAGCAGGTAAATGATTGTACCCTAGTTCCAGGGCTCCGCGCGATCAACACTCTTGTAAACTGAAGTAACTAGCTCAAGATTTCAAACTGTGAGAACCTGTAGTTTATCGAAACATCATGAAAAGCATCGAGATAATGTTTCGGTGGTACACAAAGATATAAAAGATGTCGTCTATCTCTAATAAAATACCTACGCTATGTACAATGGTCGCTTCATCACATATACTGCCGTGTAAGCTACTTGACTTAGACCGCGAACCTGTTGGAGCTGTGTCAAAAGCGAGTGAGATTATGATTCACACTGAAAAGTGCGAATGTAACATTGGCGACGACTGTTGGCCGCTTCTTGTGTAGCTTGTGCCGGGCAATCTGTGCAACGTAGAACTGGGATTGTGCGCTGCACTCTGCGAAGCCAGTTGACGTGTCTGTACAGAATATATACTTAGTACTGAAATTCATCGCTAAACATTGTTTGTCCTGGTTTTTGGCTTCATGGACTAAATTAACGCAGTGTTATCGATGAGATATCTAGGCATCCACGGCGGCGCACTCGGACGGGCATTATAAAGGCACCATGCTAAATAAATTAAGGTCGTGCACTGTCGAGTAAGGCTCCTCTGGAAAAACTTCGCTTGTTTAGTGTTAAAGACTTTAGCTTCCAACACATTCACTCCTAGCTCGCAACAATGAGTGACAGATTCCCTCCAAGCGAGATCAAGAAGCAGCTCAACTAGGAAGGAGCAGTTAATTTCTTGAACAAATTTCGAAAAGAGTTATTAATCCTTGTGCACGTGATTTGTCTATTTGTTTGCACATGCGTGTTCTTCACAACAGATAGAGAGAAAGAACAGCGTCGCGTGATCACTACGGCTCAGCGGTACATATATGATCTTAGTATCAATCCTTATTTCCTCGATGGTAAGCACATGGTAAACAATGCATAATTTGTCACCCTTTTGGGATCGCTTTGGGGCAGTGACATAAATATGTAATGAGGCATAGGTTATCTCTTATTGTAAACCAACATTGAAACATGCGCTAGAATAAACCGAGACTTTGATTATATGCAGGTTGAAGTCGCACACTAAAATGAAAAGGCTCAATGATAGTGTCAGTACACGTTTCACGGCAGTAGGTAGACGGTTATCCATGTCCAGTTTGGGCATTGCAAGGTGGAAAATTTTTCCTAGCAATCATGCATCACTACAAATTATGTTTAGATGGATCTAAAGAGAATCGACCACCTGCGTTTCTGCGTCGGATGGAAAACCAATATGTTGTTCAGATTGGTATTATAAGATAACGCCGCCTCCTCTTCTTATTCGATCGTTCCGTAGGGGTTGATTACAACCATCTCAGCATCGGTGAACTCAGTATTCACCAGTGTTTCAGTTAATAGGACTGTGTCCCAAGGAGTGGAACCTGGCGCTTACGAAGCCCAGTTAACTTAAACAGAAGAAATTGTGCATTTATTTTGGATCGATACTCTTATCTTAGGCATGGTTATTCTGTTCTGTAGTGGAGTTTGAGTTTAAACATCCGGTTCATGACACAGTTTCCCCTGATTTCTGTGGAATATTTCTCACGACGGCTACCTTCTGTACTACTTATCCTGATGTTTCCTAAGTCTGCACCAAAAGGCTATAAATCTGGCCAGTGCAAAAGCGTTAATTTATTGTAGTACGAGAGACAATTAGTCGTATTACTGCGTTTCTTGACCTGGAGGAAACTAAGACGAGCACATTTGGTATCACATTTATTTCGGTGCTGTTGACGTCACACTGAAATAAAGTACCAACTTCACGATCCTTCGACACGTTACATTGTAACAAGGTGAGATCATTTGTCTCGAGATCTACCTATCTACGACGGTTTTTAAGGATATTGTCTCGAGATGTTGGGGCCATGCTCATGGTATTAAGTTGTTATTTGTTTGGCCCAGCATGCCCACAAGCCTCGGAACACTATGAACAAATACGATCTTGCCAACATATATTCCTGGTGATTTCCTAACCCATTATTCAAATATTTCTGCTTGCTAGACGAAATATTCTGGAAGCAGTGGACAAAGCAGGATTCATTCTAGAGAATATCTACTTCTAATTCATTGATAAATTTGGCGTAACTCGGAAAACGCATGGTTTTACGCATCGGTGAACTTAGCTATAACAGTTACGATGGCGCATATGAAGTTTCGCTTGCTTATGTTACTGAGTAGCTGTCATTTTAATTGTAAATTCAGGATAGTACACATTTTGTTAAATAACGCATGTTCATACAGATTGACTTAAGGTCTACTGTCTTTATGGTTTGCTACAGAGTGGGTGGTGGTCGTGTACGTTTACTTTTGCGTGGTCATAGTGTATGTACTAGGAATCGTAGAAACTAGTAGCTACTTGCTTTTTCACAATTAAATAGTTGTGTTTTGCTTAAGAAAAAGAGTTTGACGATGGTGACATATCGGTCCTCGTAGAGACAAAAAGCCATTAAGTAGCTTACTTTTCTTCCCTTCAGTAACGTCAAAGCAGTGGGTATCACCTGGTCGAACCTCACCAACGAAAGCAAAATTTGTGATTTAACACGTGGTCGAGCTGTGCCAAGGATGTATCACATAATATTTAAAATCATTTGGCTGCCAAGTTGAACCAAAGTTGTTTGATGCAATATTATAAATATTTGCCTAACCTAATTTGCAATGGAATCCCGGGTGGTGAACATTGTTTGCATAAGTAATTGGGTTTGGATGAAGAAAACAGCTTCTACTGGATATGTTACTAAGTTGCGCGGTTTCCAACTTTTACCCATGCTTGCTAATTTTGACTGTATGTTTGTTTCTATGCAATCAGGTACTTCGCATTACTTCATCCAATACTACTTTTTCCTGTTTTGCATGTTTGTTGGCAATATTTCTGTGCGCGGTAGACCACTTAACTTATAGGTACCAACCATTCCAATATTACCTAATTGCGCGTAATCTCTTCATTTGCTCTAACGTCAACCTGTTACTTTGTGGTTCGAAGGAGAACTCTGTGGCTTCTGTTGCTCAAGACTTATTGGTTATATTAAACTGTCATATCCAGTTTGGGAAGAAAATTATAAAATTGGAACCATCCAAACGGATTAAAATGTTTTGGCTCCAAATCAAATCACTCCAAGCAAAATCCACGTTCATGTACCTTGAAAACCGTCTGCATGTTGAATTAACTAACATTGTTCTACTAGGCCTATTCCGTGAGAATGTGTAGCCGAAAATAAAGTTCAAATACAAACGCGGAAAGCAGAATAAACTGCGCATCTGTGAACTCTACAAAGAATAGCATCGGCAATGTTTCAACATTTTGAACTGACGCTTCACTGTTGTACAACAACAATAACGTATAGAATGTGATATAGTTTGAGAAAATAACGACGGCATCGTATAAATTATCATGTCCTAGTCGAACAGACATTGGCAACGATCTTGTACCTCGTCAACAACAAACGTTCAAAAATAGTTCGCTACTTAGCGTGATTGGTCAGAAGGCCTCATTTGGATTTCACCTCCCAGAGAAATAATACGCGTCATCGTACGGTTAACCGTTTACAATGGCGGGTCGCATGAATTTCAAAATACACACCAAATTTGTTTGATTGCGAAATATATATTGTGATGTCTTGAGCCCCGCACAAGACGGCTAGTAATTACTTCTAATCATTAGGCGGACCGACCAGTCTAACCATAGTAGTTATCAATGAGTATTTTCAATCGCTAGGTCTAATTTGCTCATCTGCAACCTTGCACCTTCTTACGTCCGAACATAAAAATTAAATACACTAACAATGACATTATGGGAAGTAAGTAAATGGTAGGAAAGTAACAGCAATTGTTTCAGATTGATGTGTGGTTCTGATGCACTAACATGACAATTATTCCACTTCTTCAAATTCACACATCTCCGTTACAAGTACAGTGGTACCATCCGACACCAGTAATGGCTAGCAGTCATTGCAATTTAAAAATTGAATTAGTTTCAGGTTCTCGGAGCAAAGGAAATAACTCGCTTCAAGATTCATGTACTACCTCCACAGGGATATAGTGCATTGGATATCAGACCTAGAGTATTTGCATCCTAACATCGCGGATTTCGTAGTGTAAGGAACTCGCAACCTCAACGAACTGACGTGGTTGGCGGCATCCGGGTCCGGATTTGCCTGTTGCTATTGCCACCATAAGACAGCCACAGGACGCCTATGCTTACAGAGGGACGATGGGGAGCTTGCGTTGCACCAACCACAGCACCATCCACATACCCTGTATCCGGTGTAAACCAGAAGGAATAAGACCCGGTGGCATGTGGGTAGAATCTACGTTTCATTAACGGAGCCGGTCCACGCTCCTTCAACATGCACAGCAGCAGCATTCCTGACTATCTCTGTACCGAAACATGCTTGCCAGACGTACAGAAGGCGGCGACGGGGCCGTTGTCGGCTCCGTACTGGATGGAACGACTGTTCGAGTATAGCTCGGACACGAGGACCTCGCTCCCCGTCCATCTGAGCAACCATTCCGCCTTCTGGAGCCGGTAATCGAGGTTGAGTGTGTTAGATATTTAGGCACCTTGACAAATTACACATCAAGCGCAGCCGCACTGTGGAGTGTCAAACGACCAACAGAATTTAATGGAAAGAAAACACGCAACCTAGACACAAAATATGCAGCAGGATAGCGAAATTTGACCAACTAACTAAAGTGGGATGACTTTTATCCAGATTAAGAAGACCTAGTTTAATTGTAAGCTGGTTTAGCCCAACTGAGGTGAAGTAGCATCATGAATGTAACCTCAACCTCAGCATGAGGCATAGATCAATTATAATACACACACCAATTTAAGTGAGCTACATTGAGCAATTAATAGCCTAAAATCAATGGTTCTCATAGCGGCCTTGAAACAGCACATGGCAATTTGAATGTGTAAAGAATTAAGCGAACAAAAATATAATTCCAGCTTGTTTCTCCAAATTAGACAGAACAATTGCTTTTATTGAACAACTGGATGATATGAGGGGCAATGTCCAGACTAACCAGCATGTAACCAGCGAGCAGTCTAATGTCCAAATTGCCGGATTCAACTGGAGTATAAACCATCAAAAGAATCCAGCAAACCGTTGAACAAATGTTCGAGATTGACAATCCAGTGTACGCCAGTTGTTTACCGGAATTAATCTGATATTTCAGAGTAGGCTCTGACACAACTTTGGTGTTCGACAGTGTGTATATATTCAATGGACATATTTTACGCAGGATTAGCGGAAGAGAATGAGACACGCGTAAGTGACTAAAGCACCAATGAAATAGAACAACAAACTACTGTGGCTCTACGATTCCAATGATACTGCTCTTATACCGGCTGTAAACTAAACATACAATGGATACAGTCCCGTCTTGTGCGAAAGCGGACCTGTTTTTCCGAGAGATTTGCAAATAGATAAGTAGAACGTAACCTGCATCGATATGAAGCCTGCTGAATCGTGTTCGTCTGTTTTGGATCCTTGTTTATCAAATATTTAAACAAAGCAACCATGAGTTACCACTTGAAATTAAAGTGGGTGCTTAACCGGTTCATGCGAATGGCCAGGATGTAAAGCACCAAATGGGGAAGAAAACGTGGTGATACTTTGATACCGGTCTGGCAGAGTCACCACAATTTCAGTCTGAGTTGCACATAAAATAGCCCACGTCGATTGTGTAGTGAATTGCTAGGCCGTACATCGTTTGACACATGGTTTCGTATCCTGGATAACACAGGTTCAATTTATTATGCAAGGGGGTTAGAATGAGTTTCACTTATTTTGTGAACGTAGGAGCGTGTGGCGAAAAGTAAAGAAATTGTAGAGAACGTAAGTACACACGAGGAGATAAACTTTCCGGCAACATTTCACCTGACAGTATTGCGCAACCATCTGAAACTGGTTGTGTCTCCAGCTAGCGTTACATCAATAAATAAACCTTATTCTCGCCGACGCGAAACACGTCTATTGTGGCATGATCTGGTAAGTGCACATTTTATAAGACTTTGAAACAGGTAAATCAGGAATATTGCATTGCAGACCAGATAATGAAGACCGGAAGGAAAACAAACAGATAATAAATTGTTGACTGGATTGAAATTATTTTGCCTGGCTTTTAACCGTGCTCTCAAAAATAAAACAGCTAAACCACGGAAAATGGGTTAGTGGCGAACTCGCACTGGGTTTAATGAAATCTGCACCTGGTCGTACGCTTGGCTTCTTTTGTGGAACAATGTAATAGTTTGCTCACTTTTTGTACAGACATGAACTTGCTGATGCCTTTTGACATTGCTGATCGAGAAGGCAGGCATGTATTTCAGGTAGTAGCTTGTTGCAGACTCTGAAGTACTTGAAGAAAAGCATGGCGGCAGACGTGCTTCGAGTTATTCTTAATTTGGTACCTCCTATAAGGTTGCTTCGCAGGCGCCGGTACTGACAGTTGAAAAGTCTTAGTTCCTTATTCAGATTGATTTGCGAAAAGGCTCTTCATTTTGGAGCCTCGAGCACTGCGTGATATTGCCTGTACTTAAACCTAGGTCGTATGTAAGTGTTAAGAATCTACGGGCAAACGGTTATGGCAAACCCTAAAATTAACCTCCGTAAAAGATTAAGTTTTTGTTCCCGTAAGTGACCTCGGCTCAAATTGTTCGAACAAGGTTGGTCAGCCTGAATTCACGCCCAATGTTCGCATTGCTGAGAGACCGCATGCAACTTGAATATGCTGTGTGGCTGATTCAAAACTTGGCCTCGATTACATTTGAACGAATAAAATAATAAAAACAATAAAATCTAAGGAAGAAATAATTAAATATTCTCGAAAGTAATAGAGATTAACAATAACATAATTACACTTAAAATCCAATTATACATTAGAATCAACTTGAGGCAGACGTTTGACTTTTAATCATACGCGATACACAAATATATTTTAATTACCTTTCACTTTCTCCTATCATACCTTCTCTTTACATGCATACATAGGTCTTACTTAAAATCCGAGGCGACCTGAAGCTCTTTCGTGAACACGAAGAACCTGCACGTCTCCAGCACTAAACTTTTAGGGTATGAATCAGATCGGACATTGTAAACTGAAATAGAACTTGCTACTGCGGCTGCTGCAGGAAGGTTTCTACTTCCTCTCAAAGAAGTATTCTTCGAGGTCTCATATTCGAGCATGTGAAAAAGATTAAGGTGATCTTGGTGATAGAATGTTTTAAAAATTTAGGATTGGTAGCATCAAGCACAGTCGCACAATCCGCCGCTTCTGTCTGATGCCTGCATACCATTAACAAGTTACAAACACACGATCAATGATGCGTTGCTATGAATTAAACACTCCTAGTGAGGTCTTAATTGATCAACCCAAATGCTGTGGTATCACCTTTGGGAGCAAAGGAAGAAGCTATTGCAAGTCAACTCAAGTCAAAGTAACACTTATGTGAATTTACATTATCGCTAATAATACATTAGTTTTCTCAGAATACTTTTCCATTTAAACTTTTCCATTTCTAAGGTCATCGCAGCTGTCGTATGCTTATTTCTTAGTGAAAACTGTCTAGATTTGAAACCTAGTTTGCAAAGCTGGCCTCACAATCTAATGCAGCTTTAGATTATTTGTTAGCGAAAATTTTAATTGTTGCTGGTTTATACTGGCTTTTTATTCTACTGACAACTCTACACATTGTCCCTTTTCCACTCATAGAAATTTAGCTCATCCGTAGTTTTTATGGTAAAGTGCTGAAAATGTACCCCTGCTGATGCTTGAAGTTTGTCTTGACTTAAAATGTTTGCGCAATTGGATATATGACCACCAAAAATATTTCCTTGATAAAATTATGTTTGTTCTTGATAGTTATACTTTGTTTACCAAAACCTGTTTAGAATTATTGCGATAATATCCAGGCCAGCGTTGTTGTTTCCCTCAGGGATCTCAAGTGAGTAATGTCGATTCCATGGGAAATGTAGTCGTACATGGGATGCAATCTCCTCAACACTGTTACATTGGTAAACGTGATGGGGCAGGTACAATAATTTGTGCGGTGTAGGCGTATGTGGCACGTTTGTTTCTCTATGTAATGTTGGAACCTTCTGTATCCGTGGAGCACTAGCTGCCTCCTCAACCTTCCGTGATACTACGAACTTCCTACTCTTTTGAGAAAAAATCAACACGATAGCATAGTAGCTATTTATTTTTGGTAGATTAACAAAGCCAGTTAGTTTTACGTACCATGATTTCCTCATAGACGGTATCTATACATGTGCCACTTGGATTTATTTATTGACGTATTTTATAGTTTAACTTTTGATAACAAAATGTTGGCTTGGTGAGATGATGTTGTTTGCTCTCTGAAGATGTCAAAGGCAGATATCAGAAATGTTCAAATGTTTTCACTAGCCTTTGTCAGAGGAGTCCCTTTTTAAAAAGCGCCATTCGGTCTTTGCAACCAGGCATGTCGGAATTTTATTACGTGTGGATATGCTCTTTGGTTCAGTGTTAGCCTTCGGGTTTGCGGTGTACAGTTTGGCTGCATAATTATATATACCTAGAGTGGCCACAATCGATGGGACGTTGATCATGAGTTCCTCATTTGTAAGTACCAGGTCGTGTTGATCGTCTGTTTTTAACTCTGTACCTGATGACTAAGTTGACGTGAATGAATACTGTCATGTTTCCTTGAAATTCGGTCTCAGATATTTTAATGGATGCTGCCAAGGCGTCTAGTACGTGTACGTCGATGTAACCTGACATCGAAACGGACCTTTGATTTAGAGGATACGGTTTAGTCAGAGTCGATATCCGGTGTGAATTCATCTCTGCTGTGAACTGTGGGGGCAATAGATGACAGCCAGGAAGCAATTGTTTTTCCACCTGAGACGCAAACGGCATCGTAGCGATTCAGTGATGGACAATCTTCAGATTATTGTCCAGCTCGCTATTTAACTCGTTAAGAGTATGCATGATTATGCCACCTCACGTTTCAGGGCGCTCGTTTCGGATGAGTGACACCATGATACGCAAATCGAGCATCCAGTAAGCCTGGTTGCAACCAAACAGTTAACTGTTGAAATAAAAGCTTTGGTATTTGTTGTCTAACTTAGCAGGAGTTGGGTGAGTAGTGGTGGGGAAGAGTTTCACATCTCAGTAACTATTTCAAAGTAAAATTCGTCCCGATAATGGGCTGGGCCGACCATAGGCTGCATTAAACGGACTGTCTACGTGTTCGACTAAGTTATTGGTGACACAGAAGATTGCGCTCCTATAATCCAAGCGACACGTGCAGCTAATATTTAACCTTGAAACTTCTGTTATGCACCTCATAGATTTTTGTTGAAAGGATAAATAATGGCCTTTGTAGTTTTGCCATTTTCTTGAGTTGTAAAGTAATCTCAGACGCGATGCCACCTGTCAGTTATTTCTAACTACTACGCATGTTTTACCGCTTGTTTCTTGAGATTTGCGATTGTCCTTCCTACCCAAGAATGCACTTCACTCGGAACTATGAGTCTTCACGTGAAACAAGCTTTTGAAATGATATTGACAATAACGTGCTACACCATTATGGCTAGGTACCGTTTTACCACAATTGATAACGGACTCAAATAGAGTAAAACTTTTGAAAGTTGACCAGTCAAAGGACAGGAGCAAAGTGGTCTACATACAGAGGTGGTCGACCTACGGTGGTCCGATTCCATAAGGTTTAAATGGTGAAGGTTCAAACAATAAAGAAGAAAGCACCTATTTAGGGTAGCAGACATGATATAATGGTGTTCAACTCCGGATATTTTACTGTATTTAGTCGTTAGTGTATTCGTCGAACCGCATACATCTTATTGCTAAAGTTTCTTAAACATTCTAGGTGACGACATCAATGCATGAATGTTAGAGATCACACAGCAAAGACTAGTGGAAAGTAAACTCAAGAAAAATAGCTATTAAATGGGAAATTTACGTCAGTATGATCACCCATATGCGGATACATCACGGAGATCATTACGAAGTAACCAGTAGGTGGATTATTAAAAAAATCTTTACTGGAAACTGTTGGTGGGTTGTTTTATTGCTGTTTGTGACGCGCAAACTTAGTTAAGCAGCGGTTGCACGCCAAATGTCAAAGGATGCCATAGCCTGCATATGGTTTGCCATGAATTCATGGAAAGAAAACAAACTTCTCCTCAAGTGTGCATTATTAATTGGATGAATGCCTGTGTATTAGCAGTATCCGTTTACGAATAAGTACTTTGAAGTCAAAAGGTAACTACCCAAACCATCATCGAGTAAGCAGTGCACTGACATTGCTTCACCGAAAAGCAACCAATTGCGGACCCACAGATGCGAAACATGCAGAGCAGAAGCAGCTAGACGCATAGAGGACGCATAAAGGAATTTGTCAGCCAGTCGTTCCTCTATTTGGACTCGTCAGTACCGTGCATCTACCAAAGCTTGGCGGATTCGAAGCCACGACCTTACTCTTCGAGTCAACGACTAATGTCACTGAGCCCTGGGCGATGGCAGCCAACCGCCTTGTCTGAGATCTAGCTGCGATTTAGCGCGGCAAAGCATCCACTGTCATGCATGTTATGAACGTGCAGAGGACTATGCTGGCCTCCAGAGCAACGACTTCTTTTGAAGGTGGCCACCATTGGAGGTTACATGTATGCTTCTAGGGCGACCTCGATTAATAGCGGCTTGCAAAGAAAACGTTGCTCTGGGCGCCAGGCATGTCCACTGTACGGTCCTAAAATGCAGGATGATGTAGGATAAGCCACGCTGTATCGCAGTTCGATATCAGTCATGGTGGTGCGCTGCCGTCACCCATGGCTCAGTGACATTAGTCGCTGGCTCGCAAGAGAAAGGTCGTGAGTTCGGATCCTGCAGGATCCGGCGAGTGAAGGCTACTGACCAGTCCCAGTAGGTAGAAATAGACATCTAACGCTTTACTAGAGGTTGTAGCTGTCTGCATGAGTTCAACTGCGATGAATCTTAAAAGAAGACACCCGGTAAATCCCTCTACTACATACAAAGGGCAGTAGCAGCTGTTCAAACTGTTTGGTAGCATTGGATACCCAAGCATTTTTGGCGGAGAAGCCTGAGCCATAGACATAGGAAACTTGATGCTGCGCGAGTGACAATAAACGGCTCGTTCTGCCATTTTTGTAGTGAGCACTAGATCGTTCGGACAACGGAACTTTACGATATATAACGGAATAACAACCACGCTGAATACGATAAGTATCAATAGCAGAGCGAGGATCGCTAGTAAGGGGAAATGCGTTATGCAAATTATTTTCAGGAAATGCGTAAAACTCTGTGTGGGTCAAACGGGAATGAAGTTATAATTAAATATATAGGGACACAAATGGCCTGCGTGAAACAAAATGCTACCTTGTTCTCAGCACACGTGGGCGCAAAGGCACGAAACTTCCAATGGGGAGAACCAAACATCTTGAACTTAACCGGGACGCAAAAGGGATAGAGTTTCACGCAAAGTGGTTTTAAATCGAGAATTCACTCTACATACATATAGACACCAATATGTGTGACAGAAGGAACTCAAGAGTATTAAACACTGCAGTTTGAAGAACTCAATCCGCCGCTAAGACAGGGACAGCACTGTCTATCGGAGTACAGTAGCCTTACATATGCGCCTTGCACCTATCTAACTGGGAGTATCCCATTCATGTCTTAGTAATATTTCTCCAGCCCATGGGGGTAACCCAAATGTGAGCATCTAACGCAACGAAGTGCTAATCAGAACAATGCCAGATGGAGAGCCGCATATGCTTACATACATAACGGTGTGGTGTTTGACGAGGTCGACCTTTGATTTTACTTCTCACTACCTCCCATTGCATAACAGCTATAGTTTGTATGGTAACGAAAGTAATCTAATGCTGTCAAAACCTAAGCAAACAAGTTGTACATCCATGTGAACGCCACATCAGCTGAACAAGCCTCTTGGCCTCCCAGAATTTCAAATAATTTTGTGTCAACGCTACTAGCCTTACATGTTGAAAGACGAAACACGCAAAAACCTTTAAAGTTTTCTAAATCGAAAATTGAAACTACGTGTTTACTTCAATGTTATCTGATTAATCGTTTAAGATAGTCCTAGCAAGCGAATAACTTCTGCGTACCTTTGTTTAACAACAAAAATTGATCGCACCTAAACGTACAGCTTGTATTGTGTTTCACCTGACTGGTCGCCTGTCACCAGTTAATTGAAGAATTAAATGTCATGTATAACCTTAAATAGAAAAAGATTGTAAATATCGTCTACGATTGTACTATTTATTCAACGGTTATACAAGTGTTTGCTACAGGTAAGTAGTCGTTATATTTGCTTCCATTCCTGATTAGTAACGCAGCCACGAGTCTCAAAAGGAGTGCCCACGTACACATGGATCGATCTTCATAAAACCTGTGAAGAATGGTAGTATACAACTTTCCTCAATGTATACTCAACGGTAGCCATCTGTGAAAGACACAAAACGCTTTCTTTGCAAGAACTGAGGAGTGGCTATCGTGACTCATATGTTAGAAGCAAACAAAAACATTAGGTTTAAACTCCGAGGTTATTTGACGTACGTGAAACAACATGGCTCATATTTACTCCACAGGAAATCACCTGGCTGAAACCGGTCTACGTAAGAAAACATTTGGCTACCTGAGTCAAGCGGTCTCGTATGCATTGTCACCTAATGATTTTCCCAATTGTCAATGAAGGAAAGTAAATAACGCACATCAGAACATTTTCCTAGTACGTCAAATACAGGGTAAAGCGTGCAGGATTTGGACTAAGCGGCTGTGTTGCTTTGCAATATTGAGGCAGTGCTCTCCCAACTGATAGTATAACTGCGCTTCAACAATGAGAATCACGTGGTTAGAGTCGTTTAAGCGATGCTTAACCCGAATAAGGGGTCAACTTAAAACATAGTGTCATCCATTGAAACACGCTAGCATTCCCATTCGTTGTTTTTCAATCAGGTTGCAAAGTCCTTCAATTACTTTATAGCCAAAGTTTGTGCATTATGCGGAACCGCTTTTATGTAGGCGCATAACATAAAGGAACTACATCAAATGAGAACCTCGGCACTTGAAACGTATTTCAGCATATATAAGTAATTCACTGCGAATAAATTTAGACCCTGTCCTTAAAAATTGTTTTATTTTTTCTGTAGTCAACGCTGTCTGTCAGAAGACGTCCATGAATAAGCGCGCCGAGTTAACGTCATCAAGTATTTTTATTGAAATCATTTTTCCACCTTATTGGGCTATACCAGAAGTTGTCAAGGAGCGCCCTATAGTTGACTCCATTTACAACAGAAGAGTTTGGTCTGTCATTCCAGCTAAATAGGCATCTGCCAGCGCTCAAAAACTGAAAGTCAGATACTCTCCACGTTGATTCAACAGTTCATACGTTACTTTTATTTATAAAAGCAGCTGGTATTAGTTACCGTGCTTGTGGTAAAATATAATATAAAAAGTCATGAAAATATTTTTGTGTTGCTCATCCAAACACTGGCACTCCAGGAAGAAACTTGCTTCCTTCTTTGAAATAAGCAGATGGATATCCTTAGCAGGGTGAAAAAAGGAGACTAGTGGTTAACGCTGCAGATTTCTAACCCAGCTCAGGCTGTCTCCAACGGATGAGTCCAAACCAGGACGAAACGGCGGTAATGGTGTGACAGTGTTTGGATGAGCAAAAATCATATTTCCATTTCACATAAAATCATTGTGACTGGAATGACTGATGTCAACCTCAAGTAAAAAGAAGTCTCTAGAGTTTGCTTGCAACAACCCAACCACGCAGTGGATTCTCCAAGTCCAACTTGGAATTCGTTCTGCTGTACAAAGCGTTGCTCGCGGATCTCCGTGACATTGTGTTTATGGCCTCAGCCGTGAACTACTAGGCTTTGCTTTTCACCTCAGCTCAGGATTTTTCTACCTAATTTGTCCATACCAGGAGAAAGCTGCTTTCGTGGGTTGCCGGTTTTAGGATGAGCAACACGAAACTATTTCCATTTGCATGCCGGCATTGTGTTAGGCATGATCGATGTCCACCGCAAGTGAAACGACTTCATAATATCGGTTGCTTGTAGCAAACCATACACACAGCGGATACTACAATTCTAACTTTTAATTCCTTTGCGCTGTACCCAACGTCGCTCGCAGAGCTTAATTACACGGCATTTATAGCGCCAGGTGGAAGCCAATGAGCTCTGATTTTATACTCACCTCAGCATAATTCCGCCTCGTGAATTCACACCAAAAGAAAACGCTGTCATTTGTTGCCATTGTTGAAAGGATCAACACCAAAATTTTTAACTATCACATACGGTCCATGTGATCCGAATGCCCGAGGTCGAACACATATGAATGTTGGTAACAACAGAGGTAGCTTGTGGCAAACCAACCACAAAGTTTATTCTTCAAATATATCTTGGTATTCGTTTCCGATGTACCAAGGGTTGCCCGCGGATCTCAGTGGCATAATTTTAAGAGCTTCAGCAGTGGAACACTAGCCTCTGATTTCCACCCCAGCACAGGTTGTCTCCAACTTATGAGTCCAAACCAGGACGAAACCGCGTTCTGGGTGTGCCAGTGTTGGGATGAGCAACCCCAAAATATTTTCATTTCACATAGGGGCATCGTGTCCGGGATGACCGATGTCCACTGCAAGTGAACCGATTTCTTAACAGAAGTTGCTTGTAACAAACCAAACACACAGCGGATTCGGAAATTCTAACTTTCAATTGGTTTCCGCTGTAGAAAACTTTGCTCATGGAGTTTATTCACATGGGTTTTATAGCGCCAGGCGTGAGCAAATTAGCGCTGATTTTATACCCACCTCAGGATATCTCCACCTTATAAATACAAGCCAAAACAAAACACTGTCATGTGGTTCCAGTGTTGGGCTGAGCAACACTAAAATATTTCCATTTCACATATGGTCCATGAAATCCGAATGCCCGAGGTACCCCTCATGTAAATCGAGAACTCAATAGATGTTTCTTGTTGCGATCCAATAAAACAGCGGATTTCCTAATTCTAACTTGGAATTATTTTCCATCTACCAAGCATTGCTGGCGGGTCTCGGTGGCATAGTGTTTATGGCATCACGCGCACCACGCTCTGATTTCCACAACTTCTCAGGCTTTCTCTACCTGAAAAGTCCTAACCAGGAGGAAACCGCGGTCGTAGGGAATCAGTGTTGGGATGAGCGACACCAAATTATTTCCACTTCACTTGCTATGCTTTTGATCGCAATGACCATGGTCCACACCAACTTACCCGAGGTCTTAATAAACGTTTGCTTTTAGAGAATTAAGCAAACAGGGTTTCTCCAAGTATATCTTTTAATTCGTTTCCGCTGTAACTAAGCGCCTTTGCGGACCTCAGTGACATAGTGTTTATGACGTTAACCGTGAACCACTAGGCTCTGATATCCAACCCAGCTCAGGCTATAGCCATCTGATAAGTGCAAAACAGTGTGAAACCGCGGTCCTGGGGCGCCAGCGTTTGGATAAGCATCACCAAAATATTACCATTCCACTCGCCTTGCGTGCGATCGCAATGACCCGATTCCACATCAAGTAAAAATATTTCTTACTAGAGTTTGGTAATAGCAACGCGAATATCGAGCAGATATTCCAAGCCCAACTTTGAATTCTTTTCCGCTGTACCAAGCGTTGCTCGCAAATCTCAGTAACCTAGATTTTATGGCGTCAGCCGAGAAACAACAGCATCTGATTTACATAATATTTCCTGCTATTTTATACTGATGAGTACAAATCAGGAAATAATTCCAGTCGTAAGGTTCCATTGTTGGAATGAGCAACACCAAAATCTTTCCATTTCACATACAGTCCTGTGGTCAATTGAACTGAGGTAGCAATAAAGTATGCTACTAGCAACCTAACCACAATGCGGATTCTTCAAGTGCAACATTGAAGTTCTTTTCGCTGTACTAAGCGTTGCTCGAGTCCCAGTAGGATAGTGTTTTATTGCGGCAGCCGTGAACCACCAGGCACTGATTTTAAACACAGACCAGGCAATCTCCACCCCATAAGTCGAAACCAGAACGAATGCGCAATCGTTTGGTGCTAGTGTAAGGATGAGAAACATAAAATATTTCCAGTTCACAATAGTTCATTGTGATACTAAGTACCGAGGTCCACCTCAAGCCAACGGAGCTATCACTAGAAGTAGTTTGTAGCAAACTAATCACACAGCGGATTCTATAAGTCCAACTTTGAATTCGTTTAGCTGTACAAAGCGTTTCTCACGCATCTCACTAGCATCGCCTTTATTGCGTCAGCTGTGAACAACTAGTCTCTGATTTCCCAAGAAGCTCAGGCATTAGTATACTAATGTGTTGAAACCAGTACATAACCCCGGTCGCCGGGTGCCAGTTTCGAGACAAGCAACACGAAAATACTTCCATTTGACATACAGTCCTAATGTTTGGAATGACCAAGGTCCACTTTAAGTGAACACAAATGGCAATAAAGGTTACGTGCAGCAAGCAAAACACAGAGTAGATCCTCCAAGTCCAAATTTGAAATTGTTTCCGCTTTACCAAATGTTGCAAGCAGCTCTCAGCAGCAGTGTTTACGGTGTCAACCGTGAAACACTATTCTCTGTTTTCCACCCCAGCCCAGGATATCTCTACTTCACGAATCCAAACCAAAAGAAAATGCTATCAATTGCCGCCAGTGTTGGGATAAGCAGCACCAAAATATTTCCATTTCACCTACGGTCCATGTGATCGAAATGGCAGAAGTCCACTTCAACTGAACCAAATTCTCAATAGAGGTTGCTTGGTTCAGCCCAAACACACAGAGAATTCTCCAAGTCTAGCATTGATTCCTTTTTCGTTTTACTAAGTGTTTCTCAAGGAGCGCAGCGACATAGTGCTTATGACGTCAGCCGTGAACCACTAGGCTCTTATATCCAACCCACCTCAGGTTACGGATATCAGCTAAGTGCAAAAGAATACGAAACCCAAATCGTAGGGGGCAAGTGTTCGGATGAGAAAAACCAAAATATTTCCGCTACACATACGGTCCTTTTGCTCAGAATAAAAGTCCACCTCAAATGAATTGATGTAGCAATAAAGGTTGGCCTTGTGTAGGTTCGTCGCAGTTAGACACAGCCAGACAGACACCACACATCCAGCAATGTGCTAGGCAGCCGTTTCCTCATATTGAGACTTGTCAGTAGTGCGCACCCGCCGAATCCTGCCGGATCCGAACCCAGGACATTACTCTTGCGAATCAGCGATATATGTCAATGAGCCATGGGCGATGTAAGCATTCGCCTTGAATGATATCTAATTCCGACATAGCGCGGCTCATCCTCCGCTGTCTTGCATGTTATGAATGTGTAGAAGACAGTGCTGGCTCATAGAGCAACGACTTCGTTTGCAAGCCGTCATCAACCAAAGTGGCTTACAAGCTGCTAAGCCGACTACTGGTTATTTGTAATCAGAAGGTGGCTTTATTAGGTTTGTGTAGGTGCGTCGCAGTTTGATACAGGCAGACAGCCTCCACACCTACTGGAAGTAGTTACAGTTCCGTTGCGTCCTACTGGGACTCATCAGTAGCGCGCACCCACAGAACCCTACACGAACCGAACCCACGTGCTTACTCTTTCGAATCAGCGAATAATGTCACTGAGCCTTTGCCGACCTCAGGGGATAGCCATGACTGGTAAGTAACTCTGATATAGCGCGGCTCATCCTCTAATGTCTTGCATACCATGGGTGTGCAGAGGAGATGGTTGGCCCCAGAGTAAAGACTTCCTTTGCAAGCCGCCGACAATCGAAGTGTCATGTAAGCTGCTAAGGCGGCTACCGAGTATTTGTAAGTTGCATGTGGATTCATTAGCTTTTGTGTAGATTCGTCGCAGTTAGACACAGGCAGACAGGCCTTGCACACCTAGTTGAACGCTAGCCGACTGTTTCCTCCTATTGGGACTCGTCAGTAGCGCGCACCCACAGAATCCTACCGGATTCGGTCAACCACCTCATAATTGCGGGTCGGAATTGTGTCGCTGATGCATGGGCGACCGCAGCGGACGCCATGAATGATATCTAACAACGATATGGCGAGGTTAATTCTTCACTGTATTGCATGTTCGGAATGTGCCGTAGACAGCGCTGGCCCCCAGAGCAACGAAATCCTATACAAGCCGCCACCAATCGTGGTGACACTTAGGCTGCTAAACCGAATACTGCTGCTTTGTAAGTAGCTGGGGATATATTAGGTTCTGCGTAGCTTCGTCTCAGTTAGACACAGGCAGACTGCCACCACACATGCAGGAAAGCCTTAGACGGCCGCTTCGTCCTATTGGTACTCGCCAGTAGCGCGCACCTGCCGAATCCTGTCTGATTCGAACCCACGACCTAACTTTTGCGCGTCGGCTACTTATGTCACTGATCCATTTGCGACGGCAGCGGACCGCCATAACCGATATCTAACTGCGATATAGCGCGGCTCATCCTCCGCTGTCTCGCATTTTGTGGGAGTGCAAAGGAGACAGCTGGCCCCAGAGCAACCAATCGAGGTGGCGTGTAAGCTGCTAAGGGGACTACTGATGTTTTGTAAGTATTGGGGGGATTTATTAGGCATTGTGTCGATTCTTCCCTGATAGACGGAGGCAGATAATTCACATACAGCCATGAAAGCGCTGGGCGTACGGTTCGTCCTATTGGTACTCGTCAGTAGCGCGCACAAACATAATCCTTCGGGATGCAAACCCAAGACCTTAATCTTGCGAGTCAGAGGTTTAGGTCACATAGCAATTAGCGACGGCAGCACACGGCCATGACGGATATCTAACTGCAATATATTGAGACTCATCCTCTAGTGTCTTTGCATGTTCTGAATGGGCAGAGAAGAGGGTCCGTCCAGAGAGCAAGAATTCCTTTGCAAGATGCCACCACTCGAGGCAGAATGTAAGCTGCTAAGGCGACTACTGAATATTTGGAAGTTGTAGGGGGTTATTAGGTTTTGCGCGGATCCGTCGCCGTTGGACACAGACAGACTGTCGCCATACAAACAGGGAAAGCGCTAGAGGGCCGTTTCGTTCTATTTTTACTCGACAGAAGAGCTTACCCGCAGAACTTACAGGATTAAACCCATGACCTTACGCTTGCAAGTCAGTGATATACGTCACTTAGCCATGGGCGACGGCAGAGGACCGCCATAACGGATATCTAACTACGAGAATGTGCGATTCATCCTCTAGTGTTTTCCATGTTATGAATATGCAGAATAGAAAACTAGCCCCAAAAGGTACGACTTCCTTTGCAAGTCGACACCAGTCAAGGTGACGTGTAAGCTACTAAGTCGCCTTCTAATCATTTGTAAGTTTTGGGTGGGTTTATTAGGTGTGGTGTAGATTCGTCGCAGTTAGGCACAGGCGGACAGCCAACACAAGTCGAGGAACGCCCCAGACGTCCGTTTCCTCCCATTGGATCCCTTTGGTAGCCAGCACCCACGTATTCCTACCGGATCCGAACAACGACCCAACTCTTGCGAGTCAACGACTTATGTCACTGCGTCATGTGTTACTTCATCGAACCGTTATAACTGATATCTAACTGCGATATAGCCCGGCTCAATGTTCACTGCCATGCATGGTATGAATTTGCAGAGGACAGGGCTGGCCCTAGAGCAACAATTTCTTTTGGAAGCCGCCACCAATCGCGGTGGCATGTGACCTGCTGAGGCTTCTATATATCATCTGAAAGTAGTAGGGGGTTTTCTTAGGATTGCGTAGATTCGTCAAAGTTAAGCACAAGCGGACAGCCGAAACACATTCCTTGAAGCGCTAGACGGCAATTTCATCTCTTTAGGATTATTCAGTAGCACGCGCCCTCCGAATCCATCCGGATTCGGACAAATGACCTTACTCTTGCGAGTGACCGACATATGTTGCTGAGTCATGCGCGACGGCATTGGACCGCCACTCGCACTGATGTGTCAATAAGGTTGGCTTGTTCCAACCCAACCATACAATGGATCTACCAAATCCAACTTTCTATTTGTTATCGCTTCACAAAGCTTTGCTCTCGAATCACAGTTTTATGGTGCTAGCCGTGAACAGCTAGGATCGGATTTCCACCTCAGCTCATGCTATCTCCATCAGAGGAGTCCAAACCAAGAATATAACGCTCAAAAGATAATCATTAGCTGTGTTTACAAGTTCATCTATGACCAATTGTGCACTATTCTTTCTTGTTTTAATCTCGCTTACATTCATCATCATCATACACGTTAGCTAGAGGTGGAAAACACCCCAGCTACTGTACCGCAACACACAGAAAAAGGAGAAAAAACAACTGTTGCAAGCCGGCTGAGCTACCGGTATTGGATGTGCATCGTTCCGGTAAACTACCAACCGGCTACTGTGCAGCAAAAAATTACTATGCAAATTTATATAAGGCTAACTAATGAGATCGTGGTTGGAGGGGGAGGCTAAGAGGGATGAGGTGGGACAAAGAAACTCACAGCGCGAGCGCCAATGAGGTCGGCCCCTAGCCATATCAATAAGTGTACCTGGCCAAACGTGTTCATTGTCTTTCGGACCCCAACCAGTAAGCCGAGACGCTCCAACCGAGGCCAACACAGAAGTGAGGGCCTTCATTCCTCTCTACCAAGTCATCGCTTGACCACGCCTCCTCTTCTTCCATCCACACCCCAGGCGCGCAAACAACACACGTCGCGGGAGTCGGTGGGCTGGCATACATAACACGTGGCCGAGTGATCGGAGCCTGGTGCGTGAAATGACTGTGCTGAGCGGTTCATATCCTTTTTCTGTACCGCAAACAAGTCTTCGAACACGCTCGTTACTCACGCGGTGTTCCCACCAGATGTGAGCTAAATCACGAAGGCACCGGTGGTCGAAAGTAACTAGTCCGTACATATCCGCTGCTTTAAGCGGCCAGGTTTCCCAACTGTTCAGTAGGGTCGAACGTACCGCTGCATTGTACACTCTACCCTTCAGGGCAAGCGTGATATCGCGCCGGCACCATAAGTGGCGATGGTTAGCAAAAGCGCCGCGAGCTTTTGCTATACGGTTCGTGATCTCATCCTCAATCCCACGGGCGCTGATACAACTTCCCAAGTAGTTGAAGTTTTGAACGACTTCTAGCTGATCCGAACCAACGGTCAGCGAAGGTGGAGCTCAAGACCAATCTTGGAGGAACGCTTTGCACTTCGAGGGTGCAAAGCAAAGCCCGAGGTGAAAGACAGCTAGTGCTAATCTGTCCAGTGCCGCTTGACACGTTTGCGAGCTGTCACAGATCATGGCAATATCATCAGCATACTCTACGTCAAGAAGTTGTTCTCCTGGAAGCAGATCCACACTTTATAATCCTTGTCCTGTAAACGCGAGTTCCATGACTTCGTCAACAGTGAACTTGAAGAGGAAAGGTGACAGCGGACATCCTTGTCTCACGCCGCTGGAGATATTAAAGGGCAACGACAGCTTGCCGTAAGCCTTCCATCTACCAGAGCTACGCGCATATAATGCTCGGGTAATATTCACATATTTCTCAGGTACACCTTTCCTGAGTAGACAGTCCCAAAGTGCATATCCATCCACTGAGTCGAATGCACCTTTGATATTGAGGAACACGACAACGGTGGGCCGCCAATATGCGTGACGGTGCTCCAACAACTGACGCAAGGTGAAAGTGTGGTTAATGCAGCCACGACCTCGACGAAATCCAGCTTGCTCTTCACGAATCTGACTTTCACAAGTATCAGTCAGTCGGTGAAGGATGACAGAAGCAAGCAAGTTGGAGGCGATGAAGATCAGACTGATTCCTCTACGGCTGCCGCATTCCGATCGTGAACCTCCTTTGAAAATTGGGACTATGATGGAGCGGCTCCAGTCGGTTGGGACAGTTTCCTTCTCCCACAGTTTGATTAGTAACTCGTATAACTCATCCACCAGAGCAGGTCCACCAAATTTGAAGATGGCTGGAGGAAGATCATCTGGTCCCGTGGCTTTATTTAACTTCATCAGTCCGATCTCACGTTTGACTTCTGAGCGAGAGGGTGGATCCAAAGGGACAGCCCAGGGAGCGGGGCGATCACTGGCCGGCGAGAAATATAACCAATCCGACCGATTAAATTGCCCTTTAAAGTGTTCAGCCCAACACTCTAAGTGATTTGATAAGTTGTAGATAGGCTGACCAACCTCCTCACGTATGGTTTTATTAACACTAGGTCTCCTGCTGCCTGTTTCCCGTGTCAGACGGAATAACTCACGATGGTTACGAATGGCAGCGGCCGTTTCCATCTCTGATGCACGATGAGACCACCAGGATTCGCGGTCTCTTCAGGCTAGCACGGAGTTTCGCCCCGAGCTCTTTGCGAGTTTCTTTGTGTTCGCTTCCTGCCGGAATATTCCGGCGAGCATCTATAAGTTCCAGAGACTGTAAAGAGACCCAATGTCCATGTTGGTGATTAGACATACCACATGAGGATTTGTCTGCTGTTACTAAGGACTGGTGAACATGAGACCAGTGTGCTTCAGTTGCATCCATTGAGCGTTTATCCAACTCGCATGATAGCGTACTTTGATAGGCATTCAGAACGGCTGTTTGGTGTCAATGCGGTCACAAAATCGTCGTGGGCGTCTGCCAAAGCGCATCCGAATGTCAGCACATACAAGTGCATGTTCGGTGTCAACACCTGTGCTCCAAATCCAGCGACAGTTCTGGATGCAGCCTCTCCAGCGGTAACTTATAGCAATGTGATCGATTTGCGTCCAAGGCTGGTTCGAGGCTGGTGGGCGCCAAGTCACCCTCCGGCGGGTGCTGTGTCTGCAATTAGTGCTCGCAAGAAATAAGCGAGCATCCTCACACAAATGAAGTAACCGCTCACCGTTATCAATACAGGTACCTATACCATGTTGGCCGCCCAGATGTAGCTCATTTGTGGATAATTTTTCAACTTGAGCGTTCAGATCCCCAGCCAGTACTACAGTGTCCGAGCTTCTTCTGTAGCTAAGGAGCTCGTTCAGTTGACGATAGAAGTCGTCTTTTACCGAGTCATCGCTACAGTTTGTCGGTGCATAGGCAGCGATAACGAATAGACACATGTTAGTCCCACGCGACTTCGAAGTTTTGAACGAACCAGCCAATCGGACCGCACATATCCGGCTACTGATTGGATTCCAATCAACCAGCGTAGCTTCAGCCCGGGGACTCAGGGTAATACCAACATCAGCTTGGCCGGTGCCCGAAGCTGCATCGTCACCGGATAGGCGCAATGCGAAAGTGCTGCTAGTGTCACCTGAGGGGGATGGCAAAGTGAGTACAGAGCTCGAGTCTTGCAGGCGGGTCTCCGATAAGCAGCAGATATCGATCGAGAGGGCCATTAGTATTCGGGCATGTGCTGTCTTTTGACCGATCTGAAGCAATGTGCGAACATTGAGGCGTGCCAATCTGAAGGAGGATCGAGGGCTCCAAATGGAAGTCGATGAACTGGGATTGGCCGCTTGGTTGGACATGGGCTTGTCGACAGGACAGGAAAGACACTCCGCGTTCACATGTGAGTTGAAACTAAAAGACAAGCGACTATTGAATCAAGGTTGGGGGCAAGAATTGGGGGTTGAAAACAGGGGATAAAAGTGAAGCTGGAACGGGACGAGAAGGGTGAAAAAGCGCAAGATGGGGAACTCGCTTACCGTGGTGCGATGGTTTGTGTGTCTCAGTGATCCATTGAGCTATACTTGGTGGTGCATATTTGCACCTTCAGAGTCACACATACCAGAATGGTCAATGGTTAGAGACAAGAATAACTCAGCCTCCTGGTCCTCCAGCTTGGGTGTTGGAATGAGTGTGGCTTCTTACTCCTTAAAACGGACTCCTTATAGCCCAGTGCCAAACCCGCTGACTTGCGGACAGGTTTTTGAACCAAAGGCTTTGGTTGAGAACCCTAATCGTTCTCCTGTTTAGGCGTGGGCAACCTGACAGTATCCTGCCCACGCAATACAATGAATCTCACTTCAAACTAATTTCTCGCTTACATTACGTCCATGTTGACCTAAATCCGGCTTGACACTTGATCATCTTCTAAGTTCCCGCGCCCATACGTTTGCACTCGCCGCGTTTCATCCCTCCGCGTCTAACTTACAATCGATTTCGGCTGAGTTAATCACTGCTCACGCTCTCAGTGGCATACCGCTTATGGCGTTAGCCCTGAAACTGACGTTCATTTTCAGCAGGGTTCGGGCTATCTCCCCCTGGTGACTTCAAACCAGGACAAATCCGGGTCGTACGATTCCGGTGTTGGGATAAGCAGCATCAAAATATTTCCATTTCATCCAAGGTCCTTGTGATAGGAATGACCGAAATCTCAAAGCGGTAGCTCGTAGCAACCAAACAACACGAAGGATTCACCAAGTCCAAGTTTGAAATCGATTCCACTGTACCAAGCGTTGCAAGTGGATCTAAGTGGCATTGTATTTTATAGCGTCAGTGACGAACAACTAGTCTTTGATTGCAAACATAACTCAGGCTATATCCAACTGGTGATTTCAAACCACGATGTAAACTCACTCGTGATTCTTGTGTTGGGTTGTGTAACTGCAAAATAGTTTAACTTCACTTACGGTCAGTGTGATTAAAATGAGCGAAGTGCACCTCAAGTTAACGAGGTGTCAACATAAGATGCTGTTGCCACCCAACCACTCAGCGGATTATTCAAGTACAACTTAGAATTTGCTTCCACTGTACAAAGCTTACTTGAGTAGCTCAGTGGTGTAGTGCTTTAGCTGTTAACCATGCACCACTAGGCTCTTGTTTCCACCACAGCTCAGGCTATCTCAATCTGTTGAGCCCAAAGCAGGAGGAACTTGCGGTCGTGGGGTGCCAGTGTTGCGATCAGCAACAATAAAATGTTTTCATTTATAATACTGTCATTCTGATGAGAATGACCGAAGTCCACTTCAAGTGAACCGCGGTCTCAACATTCTTGTCATGAGACAACCCAACCATACAATGGCTTCCTCAAGTCTAATTTGGCATCTATTTCAGCTCGCGGTCTCAGTGGCCTAGTGTTTATGGCGTTAGCCCTGAAACTGGCTTTTATTGTTAACATAGCACAGGCTATCTCCACCTAGTGAGTCCAAACCAGAACAAAACCAGGTCATCGAACGCCTGTTTTGGGATGAGCACCACTTAAACGTTCTCACACTATCCACGCGATCAATCACTATTTCAGTGGCACATATGCAAACTCGAATACCAGATAAACACATGCACTCCCACATACACGTATGAACTCACAGATCCAATGTTCATGGGGCTAACTTGCACCAACTTTTATACCTTCCTCGACATTTAGTTGCACCTTTAACATGAGCATGCCTGCATAGGCGTACCTCGCAGTTCCCGAGGACAAACGTTTATTTAGTTATGTATAACTATACAAGCGTTTCGATGAACTATCGATAAGCAATTTTCGCATACTCTGCCTTTTGACTACCTACTGTGCTGCTTAAATACTGTGGAATATTGTGTGTTTTTCTGATGGTTGCACTGCTTTCACACATAGTTAGTCTGCATATTTTTTCTATGTCATGTGATCAAAGCTACACGTGCGGCAGATTTCAGGGTCGATAGGCGAGAGACATGTGGCGGCACTGTGTAGTGGCCATGAATACATATGTAACGGACGGGTAAATGGCATGTAAATTTGGACGATGGCATCGTGGCACGTTGGAGATAAGTCATGCAGTGGCTTGTGATGTAGAAAGTAGGCACCGGTCAACTAATTCGGTCTCTACAATAAGCAATCGGGTGGTAACGGGGAGATAAATAAGTACACACCAAATTTTTGCAGAATAAGTCAACAAACCACAGAACGTAATGGATACAAATAATCAAAGAGCATAATAGTGAAGAGACAAGTAGTGGCTCCTACCAGGCTACGGAAATGTGCATGGATGCCAAGTGCCCATCTTGATTCGCTGTAGCGCGAAGTAGGTGTCGAACGTGAGAGTAATAAATGGTAATGACGCTGGTAGAGAGAGTATCAGTGGTCAGAAACAGCCATTTCATAACATTTTTGGTCACTAGTGGATAGCTGCAGTGTCACAGAAAATTTAACAAGCCATCGGAGGTAAACGATTCGGACAGAGTAAGAGAGTAGCAGGTTTAAAGATAAGGAGTAGCTCCCAGCAGGCTACGGATATGCGCAGAGATGCGGGGAGCCAACCTCGACCCGCTGTAGCTAAACAGCAAAGTCGAAGGGGGAACGAACCAAAGATAATAACGCTAGAAGAGAATCAGTGGTCAGAAATAGGTATCAGATTAAACCTTTTGGTCACTAGTGCACACCTACAGTGTTGCAGAATAAGTTACTAAACAAGCGAAGATAAATGATGCAGACAGTCCAAGAGAACAACCGTAGAAATTAAATATCACCTTGGTTATTTCTTTTTCAATAGACTTAGTAGGCTCCCAGTCCCATTTAACTCCAAAGCATCTACTACACTCACCTTTCTAACACCAAATGGTTTTTCGTTTTTGTGGATACGTCACTATTATTTGCTGTATTATTGATTTAGCTGCGACGCAGCATTTTTCCACCTCCGAGTGTTGCACTTAATACACTGAGGCATGCTACCCTATTTTTTAATACTGTGGGTAGATAGCATCTCTACACTTATTACTAGAGTGCGTAATTACTGATGCAAGGCTGTCCACCTCTTTTAGTCATCTCTACGACAATCACTATTTGCTTTTACTTTCACTACTTCTGGATATCCAAGTGGGCACGATGTAGATTTCCCGTACCTCCGCTTCTCCTCCGAGCCTGATAATATTCCATCGCTTTTAGGTTTGTTTATAGCCTCTTCTGTCTTATATGCAGCACATACCCCGCTGCTTAACTAACTAAACGTTTAATAGTATACATTAACACTTTGAGTACAGGACTGGTTAAATGAGGTAATGCTACCTAGTACATTACTTTCCATTAAAGTAACCTCACTGCGCACCTCTTCTGCGCGCCACTGCGCGTTCCATTTATGTGTAGCACGCTTGTGATTACACAGATTTGCCTGCTGTGTAAAATACTAAATAAAATTACTATTTTATTGCACAGTTACAGGTTGTTTGTAGTTCGTTGGTATGTATGTTGCATTTATTTGTTTGACGCAACGTACAACAAAGTACACACTTGGCGTTACAGTTGGATTCAACAAGCACTCAGTTCGCCCGGTCCCACACATCATTCCCTAGCTAGCTCCCGTCGTCTGTTTTCGTCCTTTTAGCTAATTTTGATTTATTATACATGGGGAACAGCGTGTGCTACTTTCGTCCCCTACCTCTCATGCCAACTTTTTAATCGCTGGGAATGGTACTCGCCAATAGTCTATCGCGAACACTTCAAGTCTGGTAACGTGAGTCGGCCACGTTCGCTACACATCATCTCAACACATCACACCTCATCATCATCACATCAATACACGTAGATCCATTGAGCATTTACACGTTGCGCATGAGTAATTTATTGCTGCTGGTTTACCACAAGGGAATTCCGTTTATCTCTGTCCTAGCAAGATATTTGTACCTACTGATTCTGCTTGCTGTAGCGCAATAGGCTCCAACAATTATATCTTTATTCACCATTCAATCGCCGTCACGTCTCTGACCCCACGGCTCGCCGTATGACCTCATCGTGGTTCCAGCTTGGTGCTTTGAGTTAAACCTACTTTATGAAATAGCGGATAGAACCCATTGAGTTATTGAAAAGGCCTTGATTTAGTCTTGAACCTTCCTATCATTGAATGGAAAACATTTGTACCGAACTTTTACTTTGGCTCCTATGCTCATTATACCATGGATTACAGATTGGTCAAATCCCCCAGGACTTTGGTTTGTGCTACAACAGTTATAACCTATTTTGCCACTCACCAGAGCTTTCATGATTCTGGACTCCACACGTACCTGACAAAATGCTAACACGTAAAATCTACGAAAATTTAGGTTGTACAAAACAGCTACGCTTGTATGCGTATTTGATGAAGCCCGCACTGGTGTGCCTCGTTCTATCGAGAATATAAAATTTATTTCCTTATATTCTAGCAAACGGTACCGTTGCAGCTTTTCAGGTGGTGTTGGACGGCAGATTGGCAAGCCTTCATTCTATAAAAGGGCACATAAGTCAGTTTAACAACACTGCGACGTAGTGGATGTGACTCGCCATTAAATAATGTCAATGCACTTCCCTTATCCGGATCACCTTCCTTAGTGCATAGATACCACTACCCAAAGCCGTAAAGCTCCTCCGAACCCTTTTCATGCCGACGACCTGACTGCACATAATACAAAGCGCAGCGCGAATTTAACACATCCAGGCAACCAAACTAGGTTAATGCATACCCAATTGCATTCATATACCCACACGTACATCGATAGTGTGCATTACAGGTAATTTCACAACATTTCGTAGAATTATTTATCAGTCATGTTTGCATTAATATGATCATGCCTATAGCACGTGTCTCGCACTGGCATGAATAAAAATTCCTTTATATTAGTTGCAGCGCCGTAAACCAATACTTCGCCGAGCACTTTCAAGAGCCGCGATCTTGGTCTCTCTGTATTGGACAGTGGTATAACCAAGCTGCCATTCATTTTGCTGCATGATCAAACAAGACTTTTCAGTCATGTTATTTTTTGCACGTTACACATCAGTTTGTGTCAGTGCAAACGTTGCGTAACGTGGGAATTTTGCACTACTTGGTTCCACAACTGTTCTTCGCTGCCTTCTCGCGGCTTTTCTCTCTTCCCTTTCTCTGACGTTTAAAAGAGATTAATCGGGAGCTTTCTGGAGAACCCGCATTGGGCTGTTATATCGCAATTTTGCCTAAGAAGAACAGAAGTTCGGCTTTTTCCCGGTCATGGCAACGTTTAGGCTTAATTCGCTATAATGATTATTGAAATCGGAGCAATGTAACATGCCATCTGACCGACACGCGTAACTCCGCAGTCAGCATCTTGTATGGACCTAATGTTTACGAGCTGTTAGCAGAAGCTAAACGAGATTAGCGTACTCGAATCTCTGGAGAAAAGTGACCACTGCTCCATTGTGGAAAGCATAAAATTTTTGTTACCGTATTACAACCAACGGAAGCCGGCATTCAACTATTGGAAGACGGACTTCAACGGGCACGTCTAAGCCGCAAGTCAGACTGATTGGACACCTTCACATGATACCTCGCTTGACGCCTGTTGGTCATTAATGAATGGGATGCTTAACTCGCTGTGTACTCGGTTCGTTCCCTTTAAGTATTCAAAAATCAGACTTGTCAAACCGCATTGGTTTGATACGGAATATAGAGAGTTAGCGTGACGGCGTCAAAAACTTTGGAATAGATCCATCAGCTCGGGTAGTGATGAAGATTATGCGGTGTACAAGCAATATCTAACTTATGTAACGCCGTAAAGATCAAGAAACGCCGGCAATTAGAAGAGGAGCTAGCGTCCTCAGCCATGACTGCACTCAAAGAATATTTGCTTATTTGAAACGTCAACTGAAACCTGGGGGCGAGTACCAGTCTTTGAGAGGTTGGACGCACAGACGCTCATTTCAAGCGCGGAGCGCGCGGACGCCTGGGCTAGGCACATCCTCACCGTAATTCCCAGTTAACCGGCTTCCCTTCCAGTATCGGCAAAGGCTACGCCAATCTTGCTCCACAGTCTGCGATGTGATGCAGTCGAAGTGTATCAGCTACTCGTCAACCTCGATAGTGTCAAGACCCCCGGACCAGACGGACTTCACCCACTAATACCCAAGTCCCTATGGATTATCACCTCACCAGCCGTGACAAACCTATTCAAGAAATCACTCTCTAAATGATCTGTCCCAACGATTGGAATTTCTCGATACGGAGACAGCTTCCTAAGGGCGGTGATCTCAGTAAAATAGAGAACTATACTCCGATCTGTTCGACTTCGATCTTATCCAAAGTTCTCAAGGAGGTTGTGAAAAGTGTCTGCTGTCGTTCTTCCAGTCGATGGACGTATCGACTCCAGCGCAACACAGCTTTATGAAAGGGCGATCCTGCATCACCAACTTGATGTACGCAAACCACCAGTGGGTACGAGCTCTTTCAACCGGAAGCATGTTGACGTGGTGTACATCGACTTTAGTAAGGTGTTTGACAGAGTGAACCACGTGGTACTTTTTCGTAAACTGAGGACATACGGAATCTGTAGCGAGCTACTTCAGTAGTTACACGAATTTATTGTGGGACGAAATTTTAGAGTACAGGTCAATGACTACTCGTGGGACTGGTTTTTATCGACCAGTGTCGCGCCTCAAGAAACTGTACTTGGACCAGTACTGTTCTTATTCATATCAACGATCTTCCGTAACAGCTCCAGTCACCAGGTGCCCTGTTTGCGCCTGATTTCAAAACCTGGAGGATAAATAAGGACAAGGACGACGGTTTTCGCCCCCAGCATGACTTATCCCTACTGTCAACTTGGTCCGCTGAAATGCAACGCCCTCTTAACACCAGCAAATCGGAGTTCATCAGTATCACCAGACGTCCAGCCACTCGATCATACACCCTAGATGGTCAGTTGCTCCACCCCAATAATTATGTCAGGGACTTAGGAATTCTCTCACGACATGAGACAAGATCACTAGAGCCTACAGAGAAATTGCACCGTACGGGACTCCGTACGCTCTGGGCATTACGATGCAGTTACTCCACATGGTCCGAAGAAACCGGCCCTTGCCTATTCATCTCGCTCATTATACCAATCCTTTAATACGGTGCCCCAGGTTACCATCCGATAACCCAGTGGAAACTAAAAGCTGGAGAAAATACAGCATAGTGCAACTAGAATTATACCCAATCCACGAAAGATTGAGTATGAAAAACGTTGTGAAAATCTCAGCCTCTACACACTATCCTACCGCCGAGAAAGAAGTGACCTTATTATGACCCATCGAATAATACACTTGACTCCTTTCCCCATACTGCGGTTAATACTTCACCTGCGGGAACCCTGCAATTCCTGAGGACAACGTTACAAACTCAGCGTCTACTGCATGAAAAAGGTAACACTAGCTTTGTATAGAACGAAGAATCGTAAACTTGTGAAATACATTACCAGAATGATTAATATAGGTCGATTCTGTGAAATGTTTTAAACCACATATCGACGATTGCAGAGGAAACCTGTGCTTTTGTGCAACGATGCACATACAATGCCAAAAGAAGACATTGTATACACCGAAATAATGACACCAATACGAAATCCTAATCTAACAAGGATAAAAGCTTAACTGCCAAAGCACTACTGCTGACGCTTTGCAATTGAATGTTGTTGATTTTTCATAATTCGTTAGAATTGTACAGAAAACTTTTTACTTGCTCTTGAAGACAGTATCAGTATCGGTATGGAACAACGGTATAATATGGATAAAACCAAGTCTTGACAAGCCCCATAGGATAGTTTGTGGAATTACGTTAATTCAAAAAAGTTGCACAAAGGTGCACAACTCGTCTGTGGAGGCACCCCATTTTGCACGTTAACACAAAGGTATATCCCTTTACTACGATTTCATTGTTCTGCATCTTGTTGGCAATCGGTGATTAAAAATCAGAGCAATTGCTAAAGGTGGTTTAAAGCATCATCGTGTAATAGTTTAAAAATGAATAGTGTGGGCGTAGAAGTCTCAAAGGGCACAATAGCATCCTACGGTCAGTGGCACTTCAGTCGACTATAATGGATGGCCAGGTTCAGCTAATCAATACTAAATTCTGTGTTGCGCTTAAGCTTTAGGAGTTCGCTGCAAGGGTGACCGGGATATTCAAGATCTAGAACGTCAGGATGATGTCACATCGTAGATAGCGACATCCTCCGAAGTACACTACCAGGACTTTTAGTCGCATATTCTTTAAAGGTTGAACAATCCTTTTACATTTTCTGTTGCTCTTCTTTGGGCCGTCTACAGTGCAGCCAGCTCGAATTTTAACCAGGGTTGCAAAGGCTGCATCCATTACTCAACATTGTGCCCCACATACGCATTGTGCATTTGGGGGATGGTAAAGGGCTGGAAACTACCGGAATCCCTAAGTAATAGACAAACAGGTTAGTTATCGGTTTTAGACGTCTTCAATGACTGCGCCAACAGATGAGTTCATCTTGTATCACTACCCCAAGGTTTCGCTCCTGTAAGGCGGTTTTCAACATTTCGTGTACAAGATAAGATGTGTACGTTGGCTTGTGGATGACATACGCTTTAGCAATTGTCTGGGTCAAACAGATGCCGATTTGCCTGTGACCATTTCAAAACTCCGTCTTAGTCACCCTTTAGCATACTGTGATCTAATTAACAACCGGTCGCTCACCATAACTTTAGGTCGTCGGCGAAAATAAGAAAATTGACTCCATGAAGCTTGCAAGGTCGTTAATGAAAAACAAGAATAACCGCCGCACAAACACTGACCACAGTGAAACACCGCAGCCCACATTAAATAGATTACAAAATGAACTGCGAACTGGAACCTGAAGACGCCAATGTAGGACGCATTTTTGAGCCATCTAAGGAAAGGGTTACCAACTCCATGCTGTTGCAGCTTTCGAAGTAGGATGCAGCGAGCTTCGTGGTCGAAGGCTTTGGAAAAGTCTAGGTAGATGATATCACTGCCGGTCTCATTGTCGGTTTTCGCAGTGCAACTGCCACGGGCAATCAATAGATTGGTTGTACGTGACCGGTGTTGTGGGAATCCGGGTTGCTCCGGTGTTATGATGTTAGACCTCAGTAATGATCGATTACATCACCTATGAGAGCAAATGAAGGAGAATAGCTGGACGTTAGTTGGCGGGCTCTAAATGGTTATAACTGAAAATCATCGGGGTACGGATACCCAGTTTCCACACGATATGGGGCTGCTGTTCTTCCGGACATCTTTGGAACAATTCCTTGTATTGCTCAGCCCTCCTCGTAGCTGTCACCTGAACTGCTTCCGGAGGAAGATTGTCAAACCTGGGGAGCTGTGTTGGCTCAATGATAACAGCATCCTCAAATCGGCCGCTGAACTAAACTTGACGTATGTGAATTATGGCGTCTGCGGAATGAGACAGGTTGCTAACATGCTGGGAGCACATCCAAATACTGAAACATATTACGGCCATAGAAATTTGGGTGCATCATTGGTGGTTAAGTACATGTATCTGCTTACATCGGTAGGGGAGCACCAATATTCACATTTCGGAGGATCTTCACTTATCTATACTGAAGCAAGTGGTTAGCACAAAGCTTTTCCGCTAGACTCTCCTGGTGTACTAATTTGTCCCCAAGCACAAGTGTGGTACAGTGCTTGCGATGCACAACATGGTTTCCCCAGGTGCCAATGTTTGTGTTCACTCAATATATATATATATATATATATATACTCACCTTTGTCAGCCACGCCTATGGAGGCATGATCAGATAGCTGCAACTATGCAGATGTTTTGTGGCAATTGTAACGGCAACTGTAGAAACTTGTTCAGCCGTTCATGACTGAAACTTTACAAACGGCACACGCCACGCGCTCCTTCTTGCTATCATATGTTTTCGGGTTCTGCTCCAGATTAATGTTTGTGCCCTTGCCGGACGAATACGCTTTTTGACCGACGCAGACATAATCAGACCACTGAACTTGCCAGCAAACTGCATCCAAACACTGGAAATAGAGCCATCGTCCGGAAACGCCCACCTGGCATCTCCCACATATTCTGACAGTATGTCGTACTAGGTGATTTTTCTAACCAAGTCTCGATATTCCTCTGGGTACCGCGGATTACACAAGAGGTCATAAATTATGTTTACTTGGTCGCTCCGCCATAGATGGCTCTCCATGCTTGCTTTCTCACTCAAAAGCTCTTCGTTCGCGTTTACTAAAGCAAGCAGAGTAGGTTTATTTCCCGCTTTGAATTTGATGGGCGGGCTGGCATGGCTGCAAAGCCAAATGCTCGCAAGATACTCTGCATGTGAACCTTAAAATATCCATTCTTGGATCCCTGAGATTGCAAATAGTAAATAATGAACTCACCTGATATGAGAACATGATTAAATCGTTGTCGCACTGTAGGGAGACGGAAGGCAGCGCTTGCCCAACGGACGGTTAGATCATTAAAACGGAGGCAGACGAATAGGGAGACCGATGCAATGGGGACGATTCGATGGAGAAACCCAAGCCCAATAGAACGGGATGAAAACGGGACAGGAGCGGCATCCGTGGGTGAGCCCAAGTCAGACAAAGCAAGTGGAGAATTTGTTGAAGACGCAATAAATCGGACAAAACCCCGAGTATCGCATCTTCAAGAAACAACACCGGGGAGAGTGATACACCCACGGTCAAGCAAAACGCACGCTATTGAACGACTCCGGGCTTGTCAGAATTGGAGGTGTGGAAGCGAAGATGCACAGGCAAAATGGACATAGAAGATGCGTTTCCGTACCCCTAGAAGGAGCACAGAAGTGCCACGAGCAGAGGCGAGGAGGGATGGTGCAACGTGGGAAAGAAACCCGACTCATTAATGTGCGCCTGTGTGAGTGGTAGGGTGGTGTGTATGTTCACGTCAATAACGATCGTGCTTCATTGCCTCGTTGTTTTGTCGCTACAGTATTACCCTACACTTGGCTAATATCAGGCGGGTGTCCATTTTTGAGGTGAATTAGGACGACGCTAAACGATTGCCAAAAGACAAGTGTCGTCGCGCCTTATTTGCAGGCAGCAGCAGAGTGAGTCTATGGTCAGCGGTTATGGTTCGGCAACCGGTTCGCACTGCAGATCATTGCGGTAGTATAACAACGACTCACCACCCTTGCAATGACGATGGTTTCGGAGCAGTGGCATACCCCATATCGCGACTTGGGCGTCAATAACCTCCGAGTGCAGCCAACGTCCTGTAACTGGCCTGAGGTCGCAAGCGTGTGTCCCTTGACGGAGCGGCAGTTCGGCAAGCTTTTCAGGTTATTTTGTGCACTGGTGTACTTGCGGGAAGTTTCCCTGTTGCTATCAACGTATCGGAGCTGCATGTTTTAGTTAAAAAGATCTTGTGCCGACCGGCAGATAGTCGGCAACTAATCGTGCTTTTAGTGGGGCGTTGACGAAATCATTTGTCAGCTTCACTTATCTCACCAATATCTTATTGCACATCTCTTGGTATGTAATGTATGGGACATGTTTGACAGTTTCCTGGGCTAGTTTTTGAAGTTATCCGAACGGTTGTTGGGAAGTGATGTGGATAAATGGTTGCTGTCGTGTTTGTTTAGCACATGCTGCTTTGATCCGGAGCTCGGAAAGACAACAGCTTCTACCCGCCTACCAGCACTCCAGCAGCTTTGCTGATATTTGTTTGGAATGAAGGACTACTTTCACAATTATCAGGACACATCCTTTGTAATGTGGCGATCGCAAAGCGACGTGACCTTTGTCTTATGATCTTTTCCAGCAAGTGCGTCTCGCGAATGTATTGCCTCTGTTCCTGGTAGTGCGTCGTCGCTTCGCGCTCACCATGATCTCTGGCCTCGGGAAAACCGTGTACAATGATGTTCATGGCTACGAATTCCGACCGGTGTTCCTCCAAGCCGTGCTTTGCTTGTCTGCTTTCGCTGCACGGTATATCCGGGAACAGGTGGATGGAACATGCCCCATTCTGTAGGCGAACTGCCGGTAAGAGGACAGGTCCTCCTTCATTGGCAGAAGTCAACATAACTCGGAGTCACCTTGATTCTCCGTGGTATTATGAGCTTGGGCGTTAGTTAACGCGTCAAATTGACGGACTTAGTTGCAACATCTGTAATGTCAAATGCGGAGTTCCACTGGTTATTGCCAGCAAGTTGTTTTCCGTCTCAGGAATTTGACGTCGCTTCTAGAGGGTTGTCGTGGTTTACCTCTAGAGTACTAAATGCTACCCGCTTTGTGGTCAACCAACCACATGGTCTGCATGCAGCCGATGGAGGCTGTGTGGGTACAGCTTTTTGTTCATTACTTAAGTTGGGCCCAGTTAAGTCTAGGTTTTTGGTCATCATTGGCAGCAACCAAGTTCCAACCACCACTGGTGACGACGTCCTGCGGAAATTACGGAACAGCTTTGAACGTTGATGAGGCACGGACCGTGCACATATCAAACCAACTGGCGGTGTTTTTCAAGCGTGTTTGAGCAACTGGTGGTATTGACATTTAGAAACAAAAATGACGCAATTGTAGCGCGCTGCTCAGCTTTCTTCCTCAGTTTACATGTGGAGCCTAATGGGAACGACTAGGATTTACTCTCTGTCAAGCTTGCTTTTAATAATTTGCTTTTGGTGTTCCACGTCTGTTCAATCATTACCACATTCGTGTTTCCGCGATAGTTCATATACCATCTGTACTAGTGGGATGACTACACATACCGAACGGTACCGCAGTGAATCTGGTTTACTATTGTTTAGATTCAACTGGTTTAGTGTGAGCCTAGCAGTTTTATGATGTAACGCCAAGGCAATTAAAATACTGGCTTCAAGTTCGTGCAATTTTATGCCTTAAAGTAAAGTCATAAACTGTTGTCCATGTGGTTGCGTTAAAGTAGGCTTTGGTTTGTGACCACAATCTATTGCGTCGAACAAATGTTTTTCGATCAAGGCGCGAGCGCTTATGGTCTTCTGCGGGTCACATGTGTGTTTAATTGGTTGCACTTTAGGGTCGTCACTTTCTGTGCGTCTATCCCTGATTGGGCAGGTCTTAGCGACTGGATCGTTCACGCGGTAAACAGCGCGACTAAGCGATACGAAAACAAAGTCCGCCATGTCTACTTTGATGAAAGGTCCAAAGTTGTGGTTGATGACTCGTCGAATAATACGCGGAGTTGGCTTTCAGCTCAGACCACATGTCTTACTGTACCATTCGTGATTCGGAAAATAGCTCGATTGCGTTTCTGCGAAAACGGCGCGAATGCCGCAATTTGAAGCTTAAAGGCGATCCAAATAAACGAGCTCCAAAATATGGGATGCACCAAATAGAGCTGATGAACTTTGGTTGTGCGCATGTAAACACACAGTTGTGCAACAAAATGCCGTTGAGAAACAGCGAGAACAGAACGTGGTCACAGATAAACGGTTAGCACCCAAGTTCGTTCAAGTTCACCGGTCATAGTTGGAGCACACCTCCCCATAAACGGATATGTTGAAAGCGGGCAGTAGACACTTCTAAAAGCAGCGACCATGGGTGCAATTATAAAGCGATACCGTTGTCATGGGGCTTCCAGTCCTCCTATAGATTCTGATTAATAGGTTAGACATAGCTGCTATCTTCTAATAAACTAGGACCACTGAACCGAGTTGCACTAGGTAGCCCACTTGAATCGTTCGCATCCACGCTCACTTACGCTCTTCTTCATGAATTCATCTTTTGCTTTCCTGTAAGGGATCGTGGAGATACAGCTCAAGCTTCCTCATTCTTAGCTTGCTTGCGCACTCATCACCTGTAATCTGTGCCACTTAAGCATCCAGCGCGTGGCAGCGCCTCATTTTGGTATCATCGGGTGCCTGCATGATGTTAACAACAACAAACGTCTACACATTTCGCTATCATTGAACATCCCGTCCCACCTATAGCTGCCCACCACTCCGTCCGACAAAGGTCCTCACTGCTACTAAGCCAGGACTACTGAATCATTTTGCTCAACGCAGCGTATTGCCTCGTATATACCTGGGCCCACCTACCCTCCACTACAGGATTCGCGTTTACGCTTTTCTGTAAACGGACATGGAGGCTTACCGCTGTCTATCACTTACGCAGCGTGCATAAGCACTCTTAGCAGAAGCTGGGACCAAATATTCACCCAGCACGACTCAGCGCCTCAGCTTCCTATCTTCTATACATAAATAACTACATAACTAAATAAAGATTTTATTCTCAAGTTTATCGAGGCCCACCAAATAAGGCATGATCAATACTGTACGGACGATTATGTTTCGCAACGAGCACATTGGTTTGCATGAAATGGGCTGATCACGCAATATAAAGAATTTAATGAAATGGGAGATAAACAGGTCGGGAACAGAATCGTTAGTGATGTGACGATAGTTTGGATACAGGTGTGTGATTTAAGGATCAGTAGTAAAAGCTTAGTATACTACGTGGTGACGAAAAGTACAGACAGGGAAATATATCTTGGGTATGCAGAGCGAAAAATATGTACCCTAGTTAACTGTCGCTTTAGTTACCTTGCCAGTGAGAATTTGCGGGCAGTCACTTTATTCAGTTGCGACTAACGTCCACCACGTCGTAGTGTTGGTAAATGGACATTTGTGGCTGTTTATAAGGAGAATTGCCAGGCTAAAATCCACCACCACTTGGAACAATGCCGTCGAACAGTTTAAATACTAATGCTTAACTGGCAATGTATCCTATGTTCCAATTGATCATTGGGTTATTCACATGCATATGACGTCCGAAATTTTACGTTGGCTACCGTATTACTTAGTCAACGTCCGCCAGTATACCTCGCGTCCAGTTAAAATATGAATGTCCAGGGGACGCGGGTGAAAGATTGTGCTATTGAGTACGGATTCTGAAGTAATGGAGTTCGGCTTTTCTGTTGTAGTATACTGATCCTAGTGTGAAGAATTTGTGTCCAGGTATCCAAGGTGGGTACGTCAGGAGGTGAGTGCAGTTGATACTTATAGCTAAATTTGTCCGTTTTCCTACGAAAATGAGATCTCGGTTTTCAATGCAGGATCCACAGGAAGTTCGCATTGATTCTTTTTTAGGTCATGAGTAGAAGTATCAGAATGAGAAGCCCTAACTCCGGTGCACAAAGAGTGTAAACGGATAGTTTGTCCACAGAAGCTTATTAGATTTCCTCTTCAATTTGCCAGCGCGGCGGGCTAAATGCATTTGCTTAGACCTCATGCAATCGGCATCTCACCAAATAATTGATAGTTAACCTGTCCTCTGCGATAATCCTCGTCGCTTGGAGTATATCTAAATCACGTCCAAACTTAACTCTCCTATACTTTTTGTTCTTTTTGCTGAAGAAGTACAAGGCCATCCTCGGATTCCGCTAGATATCCCACCCGTATAGCTAACGCACAACTCGTTTTAGATATAAGCACACAACAATAAACCCATTAATTAACAATTTTCTCAGTCAGTACCATAATTATGGCCAGAATTTACAAATTGCTGCCTCTTTATTACATTGTCCTCAGGGTAGCAAGATTCCTTGGTAAGATTGCTTTGCCCTCCTCTTTCTATTCCCACGAATCTAAAAGATGAACCGAGAAACAGCAAAGATTAACTACGGAGGACCTTCCTGTAGCTCACTTGGACCGTAGGTCATAATCCTGGTCTTGGGAACGCGAACAGAAAAGACGCTTACAAACCTGTGCAATTCACTGGATCCATTCGCATGTGTTCGGCGGAGACCGGAATACCAGTCGGTAAGCAATGACACGTAAGGCGTGTCAAATACGACAGTATAGAAGTCGGAGGCGACTGAACCCAACGTGTATTGTGCAGTCTACGTTAATAGGAAGCTAATCAGACAGAGCAAGAAACGTGCAGCGAGGTACTCACCAAAACGGTTTGTGTCCACGGATGTGCGGTCAGTAAAACAAATGGACGTTTCGAAGGTTAGAACAACCGTAAAATCCAATGTTACAAAACAATAAAGAGCTTGTTTTCCGGTATACTACAAGGGCCTCCCCCTAGAAGGCTGAAGGATGTAAGCCTTCGATGGAGCTGTTAGTGGGGGAAACGGAAGGTGAAGGTGGATGCGAATATTTGCAGGGGCTGGAGTAAGGCTTCCAAAGTGGGGTGTTTAGCAGAGTTCGCTGGTTCCACGCTTTGGGTAGTTATTATTTATGATGATCGGGTGGACCAGAGTGTATCATCGGTGGGCCGTCGGGGCGGGCTGGTCGGACTGCAAAAAACTGGCTTGTCCAGAAAAAGGCCAACAAGACCTTCCCTTTGCTGCAGGCCCGACGGTGGCGCAAGTGAGGTGTCACTCCCCCAACCGCACTTTCGTCCACGGTCCTCGTCCCACGAAGAAATCCAGGCGTCCTCGTCCCACGAAGAAATCCGGCGACCTCGTCGGCAAGGCTTAGGCGGCGTTTCGGGACCAATCCGTTCGTGGGTGTCTGCGGTCGAGGGCGACTGTCTGTTCCTTGGGGGGATGGGACTTTGGAACTGCTGCCGAGTCACTCGGGGGATGGGTTGAGCCGGTTGGTGAGTCACACGAAGGTTGCCTGGGCAGTTCCGGCGGTTGAGTTTCTGGAAGGTAGTACTCAGAGGGGTGGGCAAGGGTCGGGGAAATGGCTTGACGCCGGGGAGGGAACATGGTATGCATGATGAAAGCAAATACGCTTTTTAGGTTTTCAATATGTTTTAGGCTTTTTTGTCGATTTTGCAAAACGTTTGTGGGTGAGACGCAGGATAACCATTAAAGAAGAAAAGGCGTGTTAATGGAAATAGCAAACGCTTACAAACTCAGAAAAACGGACCGGACGTTTAACCTGTCTACCGCGTCGGTCGGTCGCCTGGGGTTGCGCCAAGATAGGTTGCGGGTCAAGGAGTACGGATGGTTCCGGGCTAGCCAGTGCTCGGGATGTCACCACAGGTGCGGGAACTTGTGCGAGCGTATCAGAATGGTTTTCAAGTGGCTCGTCAAAGAAAGCCACTTTGAGGCGGTCGATGGACACCGTTGTTCGGTGACCATTCTGGTCTAAAGTAAAATGTTTCCGAGTCCGTTGCAGAACTCTGAAAGGGCCAGTGTAGGGAAGCTGGAGAGGGCGCCGCACTGCGTACGTGCGGAGGAAGACGTGAGTGCAGGTAGAGAGTCCGCTGTGCATGTGCACTCTGTCATGTCATGTCTGTTAACGGGGCGGGGGCCGGCGTAGTGAACGCATGCGTTGAGCTAGGGAGGACGGAAAGTTAGGCGGAGGCACAAACCACAATGCGGGAGATGAAACGAATTTTCCTAGTAACTTGAGCGTCGTGCCGTAAACCAGCTCTGCTGGTACACATTGCAAGTCAGCTTTGAAGTTGCTGCGAATGCCTAAGAGTACGAGCGAAATGTTTTTGCTCCAGCTAGGGTCGGAGGAGGCGCAGAGCGAGGCTTTAAGCTGTCTATGAAAGCGTTTAACTAACCCGTTGGCTGCTAAGTGATACGCTGTGGTATGAATACGGCGACAGCCTAAAAATTTGCAGAACGTACCGAATTGTGAAGATTCGAAAGGCGTTCCTCGGTCAGTTATGATGGTGGATGGGCATCCGCTGTGCGAGACCCACCAATCAAAGGTGGCCCGGATAACAGTCTCAGCTGTGCAGTCTGTTCCGGGGTTGGCTTCTGACCACCTGGTGAGGCGGTCGACACATGTAAGAATGTATAGGACTTCGCGTGACGGAGGCAAGGGACCTATTAGGTCTAAGTGTACATGCGAGAACCGAGAGTCCGGGGAAGGAAATGAACCAAGAGGACTGCGGGTGTGACGATGTACTTTGGAGGGCTGGCATAGAAGGCAGCGCGAGCCCAGGTGCGAACATCTTTGTTTACTCATGGCTAAATGAAACGCTCGGTGACCAGTTTCAAAGATGCATGGATACCGGGATGTGATAGTGAGTGCAGTGCGTCAAAGACTGGACCTCTGAAGGAGACGGGTACGAAGGGTCTAGGAAAGCCTGTGGAAGTGTCACAGAGGATGGTTTCTTCCGTGGATTGGAGAGGAACAGTTTGCGCGTACAGCGAAGTGGACTGCAGAGTGCGCTGTACGTCTTCGTTTTGAGCCTGAGCCGATACCATTTCAGCAAGGTGTCGGTAAGCAAAGACTGCATAGTGAGGTTGACGCATGACAGAGCGTCGGCGTCGGGATTTTCGACAACTGAAACATGACGTATGTCACCAGTGAACTGCGTGACAAAGTCTAGGTGTCTCGTTTCCCGTGGGGGTATTTGTCGCAAGCAGAGTTGAAGGCAATATATGGGGCTTGTGGCCAGTGTAGACCGTGAAAGCGCGGCCTTAGTGTGTGCCGGAATTGACGTATCGCTGGGTAAATGAATAAATGGTATATTCTCGGTAAATGGCTAACAGTTCTCCGCCAAACGTGCTGTAGCGAGATTCCGCTGTCTGCAGGCGCTTGGAGAGGGACCCAAAGGGTTGTCATTGTCCACCAACGTGTTGTTGGAAGATGGCTCCTACCTCGACGTCGAAGGCATCAGTCTTAATATAAAGGGGTGCAGTCGATTCGGAATGAGCGAGGAAGACTATGTTGGAGATAGCATCCTTGAGCTCGGCGAAGGCTGCCTGTGCTGTGTCAGGGAAAGCGAACTTACGTTCATTTCCTCTGAGTAAGTCAGTCAGTAGCTGCATGAGCTGAGTGCAGCGCGGAATAAAGCGTCGACAGTAGTTGACCAAACCACAAAATCGACGGAGGTGCTTGAACGAAGTCTGAGCTGGGAAGTCCTTGATAGCCTGGATCTTATCGGGAGGGACTTCGATACCAGACGATGAAACGATGTGGCCTAGGAATTCTACCGTTGAGTTGCCGAGTTCGCAGTTAGTCGGGTTGACTGTGACGCCGTGTTAATTCAAGCGCTGGAAGAGAGTTCGAAGATGCTCGAGGTGTTCTTGTTCCGAGGAACTGGCTACTAAAATATCATCGAGGTGGGAATAGGCAAAGTCTAGGCCGCGATTGACATAGTGGATGAAGCGTTGGAAGGTTTGTGCGGCATTGCACAGTCCGGCCAACCAACGAAGAATTTTGGCTGTCAACCGACTGCGAATAATAGAATGCAAAATCGGTCTATACGATGCATAACCGACTTGCACTACTGTTCAACGAAAGCTACGGCAGTGTTCCAGGACGTGGTGGGTTTTCGCCTGGCAAGCGTTCTCCATATAAAAAGCCACAAATGTCCGCTTAACAACACTGCAACGTGGCGGATGTGACTCGCCACAAAATAAAGTCACAGCTAAGCATTTCACACTGACGCAGTCCTCAGCCTTCTACATCGAACCTGTGCAAGTAATTCTGCTATGAAGAATGCTTTGTTGCAGCACAGATCATTCCTATCTCGTAATGGTTATTGGTTGCAACAAAAACTTGTTTAGGTTCCTGTGCTCACGGATCACTACCTGGCGAAATTACCCCCAACTTGTGTTTTGACGGATTTTTGCGCGCCACAGCGCCATAATGTCCTTGGGTCTGACTATTACCTGACGGTATGCTCACTCATACGGACAACCTCTTTTCTTTTATACCTTTCATTAAAACGAAATGTTTTAACATTCCACAGAAGCTATGCTTGTATGCATATTTGATCACTCCTTTACAGGTGTGTCTCCTTTTACCGAGAATATACTATTTATTTATTTATTTAAATGGCATTCATACAAATTCGAACAAACCGAAAGGAGTGATGACGGCTGTTTTAGGAATATCATTGTCATCCACAGGTATCTGGTGATAGGCGCGAACCAGATCGACCTTGCTGAAGACCGTCTTATCTGTGAGGCATACGGTAGCGTCCTGCACGTGTGGGATGGGATATTTATCTGGGCCGGTTAGGCGATTGAGTGCGCGGTAATCATCGCAAGGGCGCCAGTCACCAGATTTCTTGGGGACCATCTGCAGGGGCGAGGATCAAGGGCTATCAGAAGGGCAGTTTATTCCAAGTGCAAGCATGTGCTCAAATTCCGCCCTAGCTACCCTTAGTTTCCCGGGCGATAGTCAGCGTGGACGGCATGACACAGGTGAGCCATTCGTCCATATGTGGTGCGTGACTTGAGCTGCCACGGGCAAAGCTGCATTCATTGGCTGAACGAGTTTGGGATACTGAGAGAAGAGATCAACATAGTCTGGCGAGGTCTGGGGAAATGCATAGACCGGTGATATAGATGTGACATCAGCGGTTATGCCACGTACACAGAGTTTTGTTGCAGCGTCGACTCTCATCTGGGGTTTCGCATAGACCAAGAAGTCGAAATGCCTGAGAAATTCAATGCCGATGATGGCAAAGGGGACTGTAGCGACAGTGAATACACGGCGGAACGTGCGCCGAAGACCTAGGTCCAGGGTAAACGACCGATGACCGTAGGTCGGTATTGGCGTGCCAGTGGCGGCACTGAGGCTTGTCGACAGAGAAGTGGTAGGCTCACCTGGCATAGAGGGAATGACGCTGACTTCCGCCCCGGTGTCAACTAAGAACTAGGTATCGGAGTCCTAGTCCCTAATGTAGATGAGACGACTTTGAACTCTGCCGTCGTTCGTGGTCACTACAGCCCGGGTTGGCAGATTATCTATAGCGGAGTACCTACACAGCTGTACGCACTTACGGGCTTTAGTACCGAAAAGCGAGTCGTGAAAGCAGTAACCTGTGGTACCAGGTTTTGTGCGACGGGGCGATGATCCAGACCTGTTGCGGTGCCTACGGTTTAAAGTGAGTTTTCGATCTGGTGCTGAAGCGATGCTATCCGCAATAATAATGCGTCTATTGCCGACGGCGGGCTAGTTGCTCCTGTCGTTGTGGTTGCGGTAACGCAAAGTTGCTTAGGTGCTTTGGTTTCAGTCTATGCATGGTGCCGTTCGAGGATGCGGTCTGCCAAGTCTGCAGTTGCTGTGATTGGCATGTCACTTGCTACTGCAAGGATAGCCTGAGTGCTTTCAGGAAGGCGTTGCATCCACAGCTCGCCAAGAATCCCTATGTCCATATTGGACGTGTCGATGAGCTGTTGCATTTCGCGCAACAAGGCTGAGGGCATCCTATCTCCTAGCTGCAGATCACTAAATAGTTGCTGCAGACGGACCTTGTCAGAAAGCGTGATTTGCTGAATAATAGCCTGTTTAGGAACCTCGTATTTCATTACAGGAGGGTCAAAGTATGATGTCCCTCACCTGCGAGGATATACTCTGCGGAAGGCAAGATATTAGCTGATTATATATGGCAAAATCAGAAGAAAACTAACGAATGTAAAATACGGATTCTAGGTGCAGAAACAATAATAAAGGATCATTCTCCCAAAAAGGGGGAGGGGCTAAGGCAACAGAATTGACCATGACAGGCTGAACTGCGTTACCCGTGAATGGAGACGGATTATCCTCTAGATAATCCACTGCAAAAGGCAGCTAAAAAGTGTGGTATGCGAGCAAATAATATGACCACATGTAATGAATCACAAAATCACTGGAACGAGCTCACCAGAATGAAAATGCAAAATGGCGGACGGCGTGTTCCTGACAGGGGGTCACCAATTGTTAGGCGGAACCTGGGATACTAGTCGGTAAGCAATGACACGTAAGACGTGTCAAATACGACAGTATAGAAGTCGGCGGCAACTGAACCCAACGTGCGTGGTGCAGGCTAGATGAACAGGAAGCGAATCAGAGAGAGCTAGAAACGTGCAGCGAGGTACTCACCAAGACGTTTTGTGTCCACGGATGTGCAGTCAGTAAAACAAGTGGACGTTTCCAAGGTTAAAACAACCGTAAAATCCAATGTTACAAAATACTGAAAGTGCTTGTTTTCTGGTACACTACACAGGACTACACTTCGTCATCGACCAGTGTCGCTGAACTTAGCCGTCTACGGTTTTTACGGACTAAGCCAACGGAAGATATTATGTGGAGTGTGACAATGAATAACTACGTGCTAAGGCGGCCTGAATGAGGCCATAACCGTGGCAAGTGTTTCAAAGTACGATTGACGTCAGTGTTCCAGGACGTGGTGGGTTTTCGCCCAAAAAGCTTCCCCCATAACAATTCACAGATGTCTGCTTAACAACACTGTGACGAGGCGGAGGTGTCGAGCCACCAACCACACTCACTGCAAATTGCATCACAATGGCAAGCCTCCTTACGCCACCTACCACTGACTTTGTTGCGTACGCAGGCTGAAGAACGGCGTCATAATTTTCAAGGAATCTTCGGTATTAATTAACTTTGCAAAGGAATTGGCGCAGGCGTTTAACGGGTTGAGGCAATGAATAGACCATGTTTGCCTAGATTTTCCCAGGAGTGGGACTAATGCCTTTGCTATCAAAGTTGTAACCAAGAAAATCGACACTGGATTGACCAACTAGGCATATGCTGGGATTAATGGTTATCTAGTGATAGTCGACGCTTTTGAATGCTTGTCCAAGGTGCTTCTAGGGCTCCTCTGGCGTAGTACTGGCTATTAGGAAATCGTCGAGGTAGACAAAAACTAGGTCTAAGCCACTTAGGATCTGGTCCATGGAGCGCTGCAGTGACTGTGCCGCATTGCGAATGCCAACTGGCATACAAATTAACTTGCACCTGCCGAAAGGTATGATAACGACCGTTTTAGTGGTGTCTTCAAGTGCTGTTGTAACCTGAGGTTATGCTCACACAAGATTAAGCTTGGAAAAGACTGTTTCCCCGGACAAGCCCGATGCAAACTCATGAATACGACGGATAGGACATCTTTCGGGGTTGGTAACGGCGTTTCGTGCCCGGTAATCACCTCAGGGACGTCAATCACTGGACATTATGGGTACAAAATGTAACGGGGTAGCCCAACGACTTTGAATGGTCGAATGATGTTGAGGTTGGACATGCGCTCGAAAGCACGTTTGACCGCTTTGAGCTTGTCAGGTGGAAGACGTAGTGCTTTGGCTGCCACTGATGGACACGTTGTGACGATACGATGACGAAACTCGTGTTCAGGCTCGGTGGAGCAGGTATTAGTTAGGACTAAAGACAAGAAGTTATTAAGCAATGGGGAATACGGTGTACTAGCAAACACGGGTACGCGAAGTTCACCTGAATTGACTGGGGCGAAACGGCAAGCGACACTGAGAGAAATGTTGTCGTCCCGTAAGTTCCTGTCACGTGGCTCGACGACGAGGCGGAATATGCTAAGTGAATCGGTGCCAAATATTGGGTATGAACATCTGCGCTGGTAAAGATAAAAGAACATTTGCTTCCTAAACCAAGGGTTAACTGAAACAGCTTCAGGCCGTATGTCGCAACCTTAGTCTCGTTAGCCGCCTGTAACTTAAGCCCGGTTTGTTGCGGAGCGTGCATTTCCAAGAAGCGCGGTATAACACTGATTTCTGCTCCCGTATTGAATAAAAATTAAATTTAGGCTTGCATTTCAACATGTGCATAAGGTGAGTGAGGATTTGGCCAGCGACAGCCGTCGTCATTATTGGCTGGCTGTGGCGTTTCACGGTTGCGAAATCGGAGTTCCTCTCGGATAATTGCATCTAGGGCGACAGGTACGTGTTGCTTTACCGAAGCAACTGTGTAAGTAGCAGTATGACCACTAATGTAAACGTGGTGTGCTGCGGGTCGGACCACAAGGACTTCTTCGGTTGGTAGCGCCTTCATGTCGCATATCAGACATGTTGAATTCCAGATGGAAGAATCTATCGATGATCGTATTCCGCGTAGTGCTATGGGATGTGCTTGCCGTGGTGGACTCAGTTCCGTGATTAAGGATATTCTTAATGTAACCGCAGTTGCTGCGAGCTTTTCCAGAATGTTGTCGTCGCTAATAACTGATAAAATCGCTGTGATGTTTGCTGAACGACCTTTCGTCCAAAGTTGGCGAATTATGGAGCTTTCGAATTTCGACATACCAACTAGGGACGCATGTATCTGAGCAGCGGTGCACGACGCCGGATAGTAACTGTTGCAGGCGCGCCTCCTCAGACGCAGTGCAGCGTTTAAGTATGGCTGATTTAGGCATATCATACGGTGTCACTTCATGCATAGGATCGAGGAAGTCCATGACTTCAGAGGTAATAAAAACAGGTAAGCGTGAGACGAATTATGAAACCATGAAGAATTGTTAGGTGCTCCAACGACCTCGGAAATTGGTTTCCGCCTGACTAAGCCACAAACGTAGATAAGAAATGTCAAAGGTAGAGATCGATAGTTTGATGGATTTGTCCGCAAAACACAAGTTGTCTGATCAAACCTTACTAAGAAAAATACGTGTTCACATATACTAAGTTGCGGTCGCCAATTGATGTAGTGGTCGAAGGCATACTAGGAAGGTTTCAGACACTTAGTAAACGCAAAATCCCTGAGAGTCAACTCACAGCATAACTACATTTGAGTTCGAATCCTAGATCACGCTATACAGGTGGCTTGTTCAGCAAGGTGGAAATGGAGGTTCCATAGTAATTTTGTGTCTAACATTCCATTCGCAAGCAGACGGAATGGCACCGTACACAAGTAGAAGCAGCCCAGCCGAAAAGCAGCACGACGGAGTGCGGACCACAAGGAAGTACATTGTACTCGTTAATTCAAACAAACTTTACAAAAGGGGAAGGATAAAATTAAGGGCAGAAAAACAAAACGTGAAAGATTAGTAACCACTATAACTTCAGTTTCCGTGCAGCAATAGAGCAACTCTAGCGAAAAGAAGCTTCCAAGTGAACTTGTCAACAAAAGGATTATTCCCAACAAAATTTGAAATTTACAAGAAGGCGAAATGCTTCGTACGAAACTATTCCTATTTATTTCTCTTTAGCGGTTTAATGAAAAGCAACCCTGATACGCATTGGCTCTCCCACAACCGTAACAGCAAACTTCCGAGTCACACAAACCATAAGTTTCGCCGCGTCTGCTTCTGCGTCATGCTAGTAAAACAATAAACACTCCCGTTCGAGCAAATTGGGCCCAGCTTAGTGCACTTGTGTTCCCTTGGACCCGGACTCTCACATCTGAGTTTTGCCTAGCGGTGAGTTTGGTTCAGCAGCTATGCTAGGCCAACTGGAGGCGTGGCCGTTAGGAGTATATATATATATATATATATATATATATATATATATATATATATATATATTGAGTGCACATGTTAGGTCTGTGTATTTTTTTTGAAGTAGGTCAATGTGGTTTGCATAGTTGTTGTGCTAGGCCACATGAGTACTGGAAATCGCTTGGCGCCACATTTCTAGCTGTCATCATGTTGGATGATTCCGAGAGATTCTGTCTGTTGGTGCGTACACATTATCGGAAATTTGAGAAGGTTGAGTGCGATGTAAAGAAATTTCAATTCGAAACTACCACCGCTTTTTACAAGCATACGGCGTTGACTCGACAGCATTATGAACGGCAAACGGAGAAGCAGTTGCCCGAGGAGTACCCGTACCAGTGCGCTCAGTATCGATGTGTTGATGGTAGGCGTAGCAATGTTCGTGGGAAACAGTAAGCCGCGATCCTCACCGTATAATAAATGCTTCTTAGTTACAGGATGCTGGATGGCAAGGCGCATTTCTCTTTCAAATTGAAGGGTGTAATTTACAAACGAGGGGAATCACATTTGTGTCACTGTCATGCTTCCTATATTGGCAAGCCATGGCTGTTTCCCCAAAACAGGCGATTTACGTAGGCGCAGGAGAAAGAGGTGTATTCCCTGATGTCCGTTTTCAAAAGTGGTAGGGAAATACATAAGTACGTATCGATGGCACATGACACATATCAATAGCCTACGCTACCATTATACCCCTGGCTACGCCGGTTGATCTTGGTCCGCAAACACGTTCACGCCAGATGTGAGGGTTTAGGTGCCGTGTTTCCTGATCCAAGTGAATTATGTCACGCGTTCCATAACTTCCGTGACAAGCATGGGTTTTGATATGTTTTAACAAGGTGTTGCCACGGTTGCTTGACTATCACTAATTACGACCCATGCTTGTTGTATGTGGTATTGATATGATATGTCACAAATAAAGTTAATGTTTGGACATTTTACTTCAGTTTGCTGAGTAACTAAATGATACCTCTGGTGCGCGGTACCGCTAACAGGTCATCATTTTCTTATTGTCTGCAGGTGCTTCCTTCACTAGTTGGTTGAACCAAATATTACCACTTTGCTAAACGTTAACACGTCGCCATTTAATTTAGGAGTTCCTGGTTTTGACAGGCCAAAGATTCTGAACAAAAAATAAGTATTGTAGGATGATAGAATTTATAGTAAAAATATTTTCCCTTGATTTCATTTGCGACCAATAAGCTTAAACCATCCTTGGTTTTATTGAACCGATGCAAATTCCCTTATTCAATTAGCAGTAGATGTAGTATAGTTGTAGCCACTGATCGAAACTAGGTTGGCGCGTGGTTGAATTTGGATTCTTGCATTGACGGCACATTTTTTCCGTCTGCCTTTCCGAACGACATTCCTACGCAAATACTGAAGAAGGACAACAACCTAAACTGTTGACGGTAACTTGCTTTTTACCTCTTCTGTTTTATTGCTTCTTCCTTATAGAGCCTACGTGTTGCGTAATAGAAGTTACGTCTCAACCCTTGTAATGCTCCCTTGTCTGCATGTCATAATTGGCGACCCTGCCAGGATACAAGAACGATACAGAAATCCAAGAGCCAAGGTGAAGATGAAGGTCAAAAGCTTGTAACTGATCCCGGAGTGAGAATAAAGATCTCCTTGGCATTACTGTCAGATGCTTTACTGAAGTTGACTAGGAATCCGCTACCGACCGCGTCCACTCCCCCGCTAACGCCTCGAAAGATTTTCACCCGGCATGTCTTACTCAAGTTGGAAAAACCAAGTACATCTGTAACTAATGGACTTCCCTGTTTCGCACCACGATACCTTCATAATGGGACTGCATTAAGAAGAAACGTTCGACATCGTGGCTGATGCTTAACTCCTGGAATAAATGGGCACCCGGGAAACTTTTGTCTCCCTTCGGCACTTATTGGACCGGCCCCGCCTGCCTGCTGAACTTCGGCGACAGTTCCACCCCAGATACCAGAAGCCGGGAGAAGCCATCGGAGCCTACGTACGCGAACTACGCAGGCTGACAGAAACGGCTTTCGCGGAGGAATCGTAGGCCGCAAGAGACAAGCGCACCTTGGAACAGTTGCTTGGAAGCATCCAAACGCCTTCTATTAAGCGGGAATTCCGCCTTCGTCCTCCCCAGTGCCTGGTCACAGCCCTACAATTGGCTGAGAAGTTGGAACAAATAGACGCGGCGATGGGAACACTATTGGTGTGGTGACTTGTATGGGCGCAAGCAGCCCAAACGTACACGGTTCGGAAAGAGAACGAATCAATCTACCTACCGCAGGAGTTATGGTGAACGATCGACCACCCAGCGCTATTTCGGAAGGCTACGCTATCAGCAATCAAAACTGGGGAATAACGGATCATCCCGCGGCAAAAGGTCTTTTTAAGTTGAGCTTGATTGTTTACCATCCAGCATTATACCCGCTTTTATCTGTACATCAGCTGCAATGTCATCATTAACCTTAGAAGTGCGGGTCGGGGAAGTTCCAGCTATGGGCTTGATTGACACAGTTGCGTGCAAAAGTTTACTTAGGTATAACGTAGTTAAGCAGCTGACAGATTACGTTCGAGCATCTTGCCACTACCACATGACTGCCGCTAACGGCGAGCTCATTGCTGTCCGAGGATCCATTAGTGCGCGGCTGGATATGGTTAAGGAAAAGTTTACCTGCGTTTGTGGTTTCCGATACAATACCGTTTGACGCAACCGTTGGTATGGATGTGCTGAGCCATTTGGCATGTGGACTGGATGTGGGAACTTCTCAGTTGATTACAGACAACTTTACCATGTTACTTAGTCCTTGCAGAAATGATGTTCTGGAAGCTTTTGCGATTTATGAGAAGACATGCGACAGCAAGCAGTACATAAATACGTTTGTCCGTTCTGTGGACCGGCCCACTGACGAGCAGTGGTGTGTTGTGACAACACTCAGGTGCATTCGAGTGGGCAGCCGACGCCCAAGTCGGACAAACTTGGTAAAGCGGCGGATAGATACGGGAGACGCCACCCCGATTAAGAACCCATACGCCGGATTCCAATCCACGGGCAAGGCGAACTGCAGAATCTTATTGACGAAATGTCAGAAAAGGGGTAGTACGTCCTTTTAATCCTCTCGGCACCTCCGGTTGCGCTAGTGAGAGAAAAGAACCGTAGTTTTCTGTTATGTGTTGACTATAGGCAACTAAACGGAGCCAGTCGAAAAGTCGCACTTTCCCTCCCAAGAATCTATGTTCTCTTAGACGCACGCGGTGGGTCGGCCTATTTTAGCAAGTTAGAGCTGGTTTCCGGTTATTGGAAAGTAGAGGTCGAAGATAGTGACAGCGCAAAGACAGCCTTTTTATTTCCTTCAGGTTCTTTTGAGTTTCAAACAATGCCCTTCGGTCTATCAAAAGCTCATGAAACGTTTCAACTCCTTAGGCAGAAAGTACTTCATGATCTAATTACCCACAAGTGTCTCGTTCATCTGGATGATGTCTTCGTACATGGAAAAACAAACGATAAACATCTAAACAACCTAGCCGAAGTGTTAACGTGCCTGACAAATATAGGCCTGAAACTCCAACCAAAAATATATCACTTACTACAACAAGGAGTTACCTATCTTGGGCAAGTCATCTCTGAGGCTGGCATCCGGACAGATCCTTGAAAGAGAGACCTGGAAAAAGCGTGGCCAGCCCATACCAACGTAGAAAAGTTACGCAGTTTCTTAGGGTTGGCGTCGTACTACCGTCGGTTCATCCAAGGGTGCTCGGAATTCGAGGCCCCGTTAAACCCCCTGTTACAGAAGGGTCGCAGTTTCGAGTGGACTGGCGTATGCCAAGCAAGCTTCGATCGATGGTGCACGTCTCTCTTTACCGCCCCTGGGCTACTGTTCCCCAGCTTTTTACCACATTGCT